>OY986438.1:37151621-38351621 GCA_963920525.1 Dichetophora obliterata | reverse complement strand
CTAGTAAGATTATACAAGTTGGCTTTTGTGAAGGAAAAACGTACTGAGTTAAAGAGCTTGTGGTGTAATCACAAAATATTTTGTCGCCTCTAAGCATATCCCAGCTGAAAAGTGGATCATCCTATGAGCGATCTGGGAGTGCTCCCTGAGGAGCAGTGGAGTGCTCCTTTTTGATCCAAGCTAGGTGTATTTTGTGTTCTCTTTTAACATTGCATGTCCTAGGAAGGGTAGCGCTCCCTTTAACATCCCGGAGGAGCTCAAAGGGAGCGATCAATAACTGATCCAAATGGATCAGCAAAGGAACATTTAAAATATGTTTTTTTGTTTTTCTTTTCAAAGATCAAAGAACCAACATGCACCTTATACAAACAAGGTTTGGTCTTTGACGTGAAAGGAAAGGGATAGATTATTTAGAGGAATTGATTGAAACCATACGTGAATTATTGATTAGACGAAACAGACGTGAAAGACAATGCTTTCAATCGCTTTTAACCGAGGCTAGTGTGTGTTATGCCTTAACCTCGGCAAGCATTTTCAGCCCTTAGTTGTTCCTGTCCTTTAATTCCACATTTTCCCACAGTTTACTTGCGGATTTTTAGTTTTCCATAATTCTTAAATGTAGGAAAGAAAAAAGAAAGTGAAAAGAACCATGCCCGAACCCGGAGTCGAACCAGGGTCCTCTGGATTGTTAGTCTAGCGCACTCTCCACTAGACTACAATGGCCGATTTTTCACAACAAATAATTATCGAGTTTCTTACAAAGCGGATGCCTCATTTTATGTGCTTTTTTTCATTGATTGCTCGCCTATTGATTTTTTTAAACAGTAAAGGAGCACAAGAGTACAACTGCTCACTTTTTGATAGAATAAAACAGCAAAAGAGCGCTCTGTTGTTGCTCCTCATAGGAGCGATCGCATGTTTTTTTACTAGGATGTTTAAAACAAACACTTCGATGTTTTTTTTAAAAAAAAAATATTAAATTATAATGGACGAAAATTGGACAAAATGGACGAAAAACAAAACTACCGTTTTCGAATTCATTTATGAATCTATTCGGGTAGAAACGTAATTTTCGACACTCATAAATGAACCTTTTTGGTATCATTTGTCGGACTAAAATGCCTCTCAATAATGAACCTCATTTTGTTCGGAAATGAGATACAAAAGAACCATAAATTGTCCTTTTTTTGTTCAGAAATGAAATAATAGAAAAATTAATTAATTAAAAATGAATTAATAGAAGACAATAGAAAAATTATTTTTCGGCACTCGAAAATGAACCCTTTATATGATAGCAAGAAATATTTGCAATTTTTTTAAAACTTTTATCGCTGTTATTTGCGTTACCCATTGCTACAACATATATTAAAAAAAAATTGTTTACGTATCGCGAGCAATGCGAGGGTTGCCAGCTTACTATTTTAAAAATATCAACAAAGGTTTAAGTAATTTATTTTTTAACTCATTTTAGTGTATAAAAAAGTTATATTTATGATTCATTTCTGAACACATTTATGAACAAAAATGTTTCGTTTATGAGATATTGTTTCTACTGATATGGTAAAAAAAATTATTATTTTAAGAATGCAGAAAAGAAACATTTATGATTCAATTCTGAACTCATTTATCAACAAAAATGGTTCATTTACGAGGAATTTTTAGCTTCCAAAATGATTATTTTTCTACTCAAAATAAGTTTTTTGTGAACTTTGCAAAAGAAGTAAAGTTTTTTTTATGGGAAAAGTTTTCACTAATTTAATCTTCTACAGCAAGCACTTTTAAGCGACAAAATAAAAATAAAAAATTTAAAAAAAAATTCTATCCAAAAACGTTCGCAAAACTGTCACCTTACGCAAAATCTTCGCTTATGGTTCAGTGGGTATTTTCCAAATTATTGTACATATCATAAAAATGCTTGTGTACAAAAACTGTTCTTATAATAAGAACATAACAAATCTATTTTTATAATAATTTTTTGATTGCTTCCTTAATATGCATTTTTTTATTGCCCAGCAAACTGAGCTAAGCAACTGCAATGGTGCAGTCGATATTATGTTCATCTTGAAATCGCTAGGACGTGAGTTCAAGTTCGGTGTTGGGCAATTTCCTAAGTAAACATTTCGTGTTACTACTAAAATTGTATCTTTACATAATTAAGGCTGAGTTCTAAAATGCATTTTTACAATGCATCGGTGCGTTTAATTTTGAATTGGTTGGAAGATTATTAAGCAAAACTGCGCAACTATAATATTTTTAAGAATATTAACAGAGTTGCGTAGTTTTCGTATTCAAACTTAGCATCAAGTAAAAATAAAACACACTGCTGCATTGTAAAAATGCATTTTGGAACTAAGCCTTACCAAACATTGTAAAAATAAATTGCCAATAATTGAAAAGCTATAAATTTAAGATAAGAATATAGCTGTTTTTATTTTGAACTTAAAAAATTATACACGTTTTTTGTATAAAACTATCAGTATTTCACTAATTCATCATCGTCTTGCATGCAATAGATTTACTATTTAAACTTTATTTCCATGACCAAGTACCTAATAGACTCAAAAAAGGTCGAAGTCAGTGAATAGATTTGCATAAAATTATTGAAAATTTGTGTGTTGTTTTCCTCTCGGTGTAGGCCGCATGCAAAGTGCTCGCTGCAGCTGAAACTAAAGCGGATTGGCGTTTTTGCAATAAGCAACTGAAATGATTTGTTGAGCTGAAAAGCTCATCTCACGCGTTTTTTACTTGTTTATAAAAAGGGCTTTTTGGGCAAATTGAACAAATAAAACAAAACAAAAAAAAAAAAAAAGGCAGTGTGAGTGAACAAGCGGGATAAAGATATAAGTGCTAAAAACCATCTTATAAGCCGGTTTAAACTTAAAATCTACTAACGGTAAGAAAACTGAACTTTTGTCCCATCATTTTGCAATGGTTTCAAAAAATGTTGAAAGTAACTTCAAATATCGCAATGGTTTAGGCATGTGCTTAACAGTTCCAGAGACGGAACGGACATGGAACGATTCTTTTGAAGAAAGGAACTAGTTCACGGAAACATGTCCGCGGAACTATCTAGTTTCTTTGCTTATTTGAACTGTATAGACTATTTGGCTTGTCTGCTTGTTGAACTGCAGAGGGAATTTGAAGCATGTCCGCGGAACTATTTAGTTCCTTTGTTTATTTGAACTGCAGAACATTTCAATATTTTTTTATTTCAATATTTTTTAATGAAAGAAAAACATTTCTTTATTTTATATAAAAAAGGAACTTCTATCATTTAGTAAATAATTTCATTTAGTAAATAAAGTTCATGTTGTAAATTTATAAAGTTGCTGAAAATCATTTGCAGTTGCATCTTATAGTTCATCAGCTTTAAGCATGTTCGCGGAACTATGTAGTTCATCAGCTTTAAGCATGTTCGCGGAACTATATAGTTCCAGCAGTTCTCTTTATAAGAATGAAAGTAACAAAAGCATGTAACAAAATGACATTGAATTTCGTGATTGTTCTGTTTCATATGTTAAAAGCAAAAATAAACAGCAATGCTGAACAATGCACACAACTGGAATGACGATATATTATTTGTAATTTTATCTATTCTTTCTTTCACTCTCTTTCACATGCATAATTGGCTTACTTGTCGTCGCTCAAACACTTCGATTAATTTATGTAAGTGCAAAAGAGATGTCAGCTTATTTTGCTCAATTAAAAAATTTTATTGCAATCGGAACTGTTTGAACATGCTTAAATCGTACAGATGGAACTATGTCCGTGACTGAACATAGTTCCATGAACTATGCAGGTCTGGACCGACCCAACTCTACAATGGTTTTCAGTAGCTAGTATCTCATAGAACATAGTATACTCACCAAGAGATTTTTTGGGACTGACTCAAATTCAAAACAAACAATTCTTTCAAAGTCAAAGTGTATGACTTACTCACACATTATAATTCTTTTTCTACTAGAGTGTTTGAAAATTTGACGTGACATAACAAAGATGTTACAAATTTCTTGAGTCACAAAATTTGGCTAAATTTGTTTCCCCATAAGTTTATTCAAATTGTATGTTGAATATCCCCTCAGACAACGAAAGCCAGTATTATTCAGAGACGATTGCTTACATCAATTCAACCCTCATTCGACCCTCAAAAAAAGTCACAAATAAAACCCTAATGGGTGATATTTCACCCATGAGCATTTTTTACGCCAAATTAACTAAAAATTATTAATATTTTTTTTTATATACGTTTATTTTATTGAATTACAGCTTATTATTTACAGGTAGTGGAAAAGTAGAAAGCAGTTTTATGCTCACCTCATTTATATTTTTTGCAGGAAGGAATAAGCTTTTCGGTCCTTTTTTCGCATATGGGTGAAATTTCACCCGAAGGTCGCTTAAGTTGCTTTCTAAGTATTTACCGTTATGTTTTATCGACCATAATATAGATATCATATTCTAAAAGAAAGGGATATTTTATACAAATACCATACATTTCATTAATTTTGCAGTAAAAATGAGCTAGGTATAGCTTTTTAAACTTCAAAATAGGTGAAATTTCACCCGAGGGTCGGATGAGGGTTAATAAATAAAAACATTTTTTCTTCATCGTGTTACCTTTAATCTAAAAGTATCTGAACGTTCTTTTTTATAAAAAAGATTTCTTTCTGCCATTAATCCCTATTTTAGCATTCTCCTGATAAATCACGGCTAATAAAAATGTAAATACTCAGCAAATGTGAATGATTTAATATCAAAACTTTAATAAGAATGGCTTTCATTATTCCATGTTAAATTTTGAAATTTTTTTTTATATTTTCTTTTCTAAATTAAAATTTTCATTACATCAAACTGTTTTTTCAGTTTATATTTTTCAAATATGTACATTATGTTAAAGTAAAACAAAATTCATAGGCAACAAAATAATGCTGTGTGTTCTAAAAACTTTGATTAGACTTTTGACATATAAAGGTATATTTTTACAGACCATATGTTCTGCAAAGTTGTAGATAAGACGTTGAAAATTTTATTTGTTTGAATCATGAAAATGATATCACTTATTGTTTCTGAATTATTATTATTAATTTTCGTACTTTAAGCCTTTAGGATAATTTTAGTAGAAAAAAATGTTTGTTTATTTTTGTGGGGCCAATATTATACAACTTCTTTACTAAAGGTCTGAGATCAGAATTATACTTGAGTAAGGAAATTAAGGCAAAGTCATGAATAAAACGATTGTTACATTTGATTATGAAAAATATTCTTCTTCGAGGTAGCCCAGATAAGTCCATTGGTGACGGTATGTTTTAGAGCTAGTAACTACCGGAAAACATTAAGATTTTTGCAGTTATTTTTTTGTGTTGCACAGAGTTATTATGCTTCATCGATACAATAAAGCCTTTTGCAGCAGCAATAATCAGCTTCAACTTCAGCGCGCACTATGAACGCGGCTTAAGGCTGCCCACAGAGTAGACATTTATTGCTGATCCGAGCCGAAAAACACATTGGAGCAATAGAGAATGCAAGTCATGCATCTCTTTTGCCCCAATGCGTTTTTAAGTTTCAGTCAGCTCGGCTCAGCAATAAGCGTTCACTCTGCGGGCAGCCTAAGACGGTATTAGTCGCTATTGTTGTTATGAGTGGGAGTGGGAGCAAAGTAAGAGAGAAGGATTACGTCTAAATTTTATCACATATATATATATATGCATTTATTTAGTTCCACTGAAAGCTTCTTTTTAAAGTAGTAAATCGTCTTAGTGGCTACCCCACATTCAATGCTAATTAAATACTTAATAAGCAAAGCTACTGCCGCACACTAACGTCACAGAGCGCGACCAAGTGACAACAAGAACAACAGCAACAGCAGCAGCAGCAGCAGCATAACTCTAAGGTTCATTGACATAATTATGCATGCGTGCTTGGGTGCGTGGCGTGTATGTGTGTGCTTGCGAGTGTGTGGGCCGGTAAACTTTTGTAACGTTTGCTTTAAAATTAGATATAGTTTAAAAGAGGTAGCTTTGTTTGAACAAAACTATTTTTAATATGTATGCTTAATTGGCATGATATATTGACAGCTTAATTAAGGGCTCTCCCAAATTGTCAACATATACCTTTTTTTTATTTGCTAGAGAAATAAAAGGCAATGTAAAAGAGTCAAAGAGAGAAACGAATGAATAAAAAAAGCATGAAACAAAAATAGCTGGTTTTAAGAGAATTTTTATGACTTTCAACTTTTCATCAAAAACTTAGATAAAACGAGATACTTCCATACAGCTTTTCTTGCAACGGAGTAACTATGGTATTTTTTTAAAGAGGAAGTAATGCTCAGATCGTCTTAGGTTTTTCCTATTTGTACTTAAAACTTTTGTATAAAACAAGGGCCAAAAGTTTTAAAATAACCTACTCCTTTTCTAAACACTAGCGAATGAAAAGGAAAACTACTTGAATATATGTAAAACCGAGGGGCCTAGTAGTTCTCGAGATATCTGGATCATCGCGAAGAGTCTTTAAAGAACCTGATTGTAGGAACCAGTTTAAATGTTTTAATAACTAAAATTTCTTAAACAGTCTTGCACAATATTTTTGTAAACTATTTTCTTTTATGAGGAATAATTTAGCTGGAAAAAATTATGACGTTTCTTTCAGCATTGTATTCTTTGCTCAGATTTTACCTAAAACCTTCGAAAATAGGAAAAAATTGCTAATTTTTTATAAGCTGTGGTCGCAAAAATTAAAAAATATTAAATGAAAACACTGTTTTTAGTTTTAAATTATATTTTGTTTTTATTGTCCGATATTTCGACCCGCTGTGCCGGCCATATTCAGGGTTTAAGAAGAAAAGTTTAAAAACCAACACTTAACTCATTGCCTATTGCCTTAACTCTATCGTTGCCGGGTCGAAATATCGGACAGTAAAAACAAAATATAATTTATAACTAAAAATACTGCTTTTATTTTTATTTAAAGGTTTTTTTTATTTCTTCAGCTATAGTTCATAAAAAAACCAATTATAAAAAATTTAAGAAGGTCGTTCAAATAATATTTAATAGGAAATCATTTTATATAAATTTTTTTCTTGATTTACTGAAAATTTACAAAGCCAACTGTGATTTTTTTGCCGTTAGTTTTTTTTCTTTGTTTTTAATATTAATTTATTTTTTATTAAATTTTTGCTTATCGTTTAAAAATATTTCTTATTTTGATCTAAGAATTTAGGTTTTAACCTCTTTTTAAATTGAGCTATTAAATATTTTTAAAAGATCTTATTTCTTCTTAATATTGGGTTTTTATTATTTTTGTCTTTTTTTTTTTTTTGGTTAAGCCATTTTTTGCTTTAATCTAATTCTCTAACTCCACTTTCTTGAGTAGGTGACAGTCCCTTTCATTTCTGTATAAAAAATATATTGTTTTTATTTTATTCGATTTTGTTTTCTTACAAGTAAACAATGCCTACTTTTCTTATTAATAAAATAAATTTAATAAAGAGATTTTTATTAGAAAAAAAATTTAATAGTTATCAAAAATTTTAAACAGCCTCTTTAAAATCCTGTAAATTTTGCAACTGTACAAATTTCGAAATTTTGTTTTTAGAAGTAATGAACAAGTTTAATAACAATATGTATTTCACAAAATTAAATATGATGTGAAAATTAATGAGTTGGTTTTATTATTTTTTATTTTTTTAATAGCGGTACTTACGATGTGGTGTGTTTGTGATAAATTCTTACAAAATTTACAATATTTACATTTTATTGTGAACGAACCTTCAATAAAGTCTTGTATTTTCTAAATCTGCTCATTTTTTCTTTATACTCTTATTAAAAAATATATGTTGAAACCATCATTTAACTATAGGAAATTATAAAAAATTTAAACGAAGCACTAAATCTTATATATTAACACGAAAACATCAAATGTTGTCGTACACTTCTTGATATTTAATTTATAATAAGAACAATGATACGTAAATTATTCGAAAGATAGTGCACCATAGATGTGCAGAATTATGTTGGATTTTAAATTTATGGCCTCTGACCCAAAATATTAACTTTGAAATTTTATATTAATTTTAGTAAGGAAACTCTTTAATTTAGTAAGGGGCTAGGTATCAGATGAAATGTCTGGCTGCACAGTATGATTGCATTTTAGATTGGTGACCTTCGACCTGAAATATTAGTGTCAAAATAGCATTTATTACTTAAAGCTAAACTGTAAACTGTAACAATAAAATGTACAAAAAACATTTTTTTGCAATCTCTTACGGATACCCTATAATAAGCATTTTTTTATGTAACACAATATATATTGCAATGGTGAAATTTCTTACAAATTGTAAGTCTTCCTTTTTGGAAAAAAGAAAATTCCCTTTATTTTGACATCAAAGTTATGACGATACCACAATAACTGTAACTTTTCTCAGTACAACGTATTTTTGTATTGAAACTTAAGATTTTCTTAGTACAACATATTTTCTGAAGCCAAGGTCAACGCCTCGAAATGAAAAAAAACTATTGCCATTTCAGAAAGTTGGTCTAGTTTCGACCACAGGCGATATTAGTTATATTAATTAGCTCTCTCTTTGTTTAGTGGACGTGTTTTTGTGATCAGCTGATCAAAAACACAACGAAATTTACAAAGAATGCAACAGAGTTTCGTCCTTGTGTTTTTGCTACAAGGTTGTATTTTTAACACTGTGTATTTTGTTTTTGTAACTTTTCAATATTTACTACAAATATCAAATTTATCAAAAATACACAATACAAGGGTAAATACAGTACATGGTGAATACCCCTAATGCTTGTTTGTTTTTATGTTTTAACGAGGTGTGTACACACGAGAAAAAAAATAAAAATAAATAAAGTAAATAAAAATTCTACATAAAATAATTTTTTTTTATGTTTTGTATTGAGTGAATAATATATTAATTTGAAAAAAAACCAAAAAAGGCAAATTCTGTTCCTTATATATATTTTGTTTTACAAAATTTACAACAAAATACAAAATTTATTGAAGCTCGGGTGTTATGCACCCATGTTCGTTGACGACGGGTAAATCATATCAAATCATTTAAATAGTTCATTTTCATTGTAATAGTAATAAATTTAAGTATTTTTTTAAAAACATGTTTTTGTGAAAATTTAGATTTTTTCAAAAAACATATTGAGCAATAACCGCCAAAAATAACGTAAGCCCTAAAACAAATTTACAGAAGAAGCATTAACCTTGTTTCATTTTTGTTGCAGCTTAAACTTTAGAACGGTTTAACTTAGAGAGTTGATGGCTTCTTTGGAGTACTTTGGAGTACTTTGTAGTACTACTGTAGCGCTTACGTTAATTCGGTGGTAAGGGCTTCCCGAGTAAAAATATTAGTGGGCGCACAGAGGTCCAATGTGGCCCCCATATCCGTATAAAGTTGGAAAATGGCCTTAAAATAATCTGAAGAGCCTAGCGGTCAAAAGTTGGCTCGAACAACGGCCGTGCAAGGCATAAATTAAGTTGAACGGTCGCTGTACGCCCGTTGAATGCCACCAAACTTTAAGCTCTTATTCAAAAGCAAAAGTATGCTTAGCAACAGAAGCAAGCCACATTTGGCGATACTGATGTTGATATCGTCGCCACTTGTGTGTTTGATATCGTCGCCACTTGTTGGCGATACTGATGTTGATATCGTCGCCACTTGTGTGTGGCGCAAAATAATATTTTTTTTTAAGAAAATTTATTAAAAAAACTACTTATTTTAATTGCAGAACAATCACTGTTCGACCGATGTAAGGCCGCTGTACGCCCGTTGTAAGCCCGAAATTTATTTCGAAGCGGCCTCTGTACGACCACTGTACGACCCTAGTACGACCGCTGTTTGGCAAGTCATGCAAACGACCACTGTACTATCCTTGTACGCTTAAAAAAAACTTAAAATAGGCCTTGTTCGGCTACTAATTGTCCTTACCTAAAAAAGTTTTTATTTTTTCTCGGGTCGATATGACAGTATTGAATATAAAAAAATTATTTTATTTTTGTATACAATACAGGGATGCACTGAAAAACAAAATATTACAAGCTCCACAAAAAAAATTTTTAAAGTTTACATAATAAAAAAAAAATATTTTGCTTATAAAAATATACGTTTGGAAAGTCTAATACGTATGTCTTTTAGAAGTGACA
This sequence comes from Dichetophora obliterata, assembly GCA_963920525.1. Lineage (NCBI taxonomy): Eukaryota > Metazoa > Arthropoda > Insecta > Diptera > Sciomyzidae > Dichetophora > Dichetophora obliterata. The sequence goes on along the minus strand of OY986438.1, from coordinate 38,341,463 downwards.
ACGAATTTAGTGACAACTGCTCTAAGTTTGATTGAAGAATAGTGAAAAATTACAGAATTATGCTCTGATGAAAATTCTTTGGCATTAGGTACAAAGGACTTAAGTCAAAAAATTGGAATTTGAGTTTTTGATTGGGTTCTAATCAGTTATTTTTCCTCTTTCGATTGCTGTCAACAACTTTGGTGAAATACAATTGAATCCCATTTTAATTAATATATTAAAAGTACTTCACCCGGACTTGCAATTAATAAAATTCAATTCAATTTTATTGAGACTTTTCTTATTATAAAAACATTTCGTTCATTCCTTAAGAATTATATTAACAAGAGAACTTAGAACTATTATTGTGTTGTTCTAATGGAGTGGAATAAGTACAAGCTACTTGCTCTTTAAGAAAAATATATTTAATACATCTAGCTGTTTCATTTTGTCAGCAAATTAATATAATGCTTGCTCCCGGCATTAGACAGTTTCGTAGAGACGTGTTGTCTCAGTCATCTATTTGCAATTAATAAAACAATCTTAAATTTCAATTTACTAAAAACTATATTTTTTAGACTTAAGGCCTTTGTACCTAACGTCAAAGTATTATTTTATTCATCTATAATGAATATTATTTATCATTTAACTTTGTCTGAATGTTTGTAATTCAGGTAGAAAAAGGCTAATACAATTTGTTCCTTCGTTCAAAAATGAAATGAGAAGTAATGCATATAATACTGGGTAGGATTAACCTGTAAAAGTATGAACAAATCAGTTATGTACCCAATAAACTTGAAGCCGTGTCAACATGATTCAATCAAGAACTGAACCCAAAACGTCTGCGAAGGTTGTCTTGAGTACTAACGCTAGGCTAAGCTGACCTTAAATATTATAAATCTTTCTTTCAAATTGAGCTTGATGCTCGTCAAGTTCAGATTAATGTTTAATTAAGTAAATTGTATTTTAAATGCATTGCAGCGACTACGATTTTTGTATTTTTAGATACTTCCTTAGTTAAATTCTTATAATTCTTTTTTAAGCTTCAGCGATCAATCATGTTATCATCAATCATTGTTGCCCGGTAGAATCTCGCTCATTGCCTCTAGTTTTTTAAAATCATTCGAAAGATTATACTTCGATAAAAAAATTATAAGTACGAATCTTCACGCCATTTCCTGTTCAATGTCATTTTGCATGCCAAATGCTAAAACTAACATAGTTGCTGTTGTTGCTAACGCTATTGCTGACTCTATTTTTTCCCCGGCCAAATTCCCATGACGTAAGCTAACATAAATTAACTAACTAAATAAACGCTTATACGCATCGGCAACAACAACAACAACCACAACAAGAACAAAAACAGCATAGTTAGCAATGTGCAACGCATATTAATGGCAACGACAACATTTTTCTTATTCTCGCTCATACTTATTTCTCCTTTTTCTGTTGCTGCTTTCTAATGCAACATTCTAGAATATTGCATTTACTAGAGTGTGGTCGATTGTTTTTGTTGTTGCTGTTGCAAAACGTCATCGACCTCTGCTAACGATGACGACGACGACGACGACAACATCAAGCAGCAACATCAACGAAAGTACCGCACAGTGCAATGACTTTCGCATGCTGCACACACAAACCAGAGAGCAGGACAGCTCGACAGCATAAAAGAGGTAGAGAGATAGAGTAAGAGAAATATTTGCAATGGCATAATAAATAAAAAGAAGAAGAAGCAGCAGCAGCAACATCGACAGCCAAGAGTTCGTTCACACTGGCAGAAGAATTTCAGGTTCTGTTGCTGTTGCTCGTTGCAAGCTTTTGTGCTCGCACACACTCGACTCTCTTCCTCATCAGATTTGTGTTGCTTTTTGCTTCTGCTGTTGCCAGTGTTGCCAACTTTTCAATTCTAAGGCCCACAGAAAAGCCGAACAAATGAGCTTTTTCCTCAAAAATGCACCAGCTTTATTAGGTTTTTAAAAACATAAAACAACAAATTATATTCAAAAATTATATTATATTTTGAACTGCCAGTTATCTTATTTTTTAAAAACAATTTATTTCTCAAATTATTCTTCTATTAATCTTACACAAAAATTTACTTATGTTTTCATATACTTGTACCATTAAATAACATCCTTAGGTTAGTTTCCATTTAATATAAAGGCACTAACTAACGCTCATTTGGTGCCTCCGAAATAAAAAAAGCACAAAAAAATGCACCAAGCACCAAACTTAACTTTGCTTGTGCCAAAATTTTCAAAATGCATCAAATCTGTTGGAAAAAGCACCAAGTTGGCAACAGTGGCTGCTGAAGTTTTGCGCTCTATTACGTTTGTTATGTGCTTGACGTGCACTTTTTTCTTTCTCAAGCCTGACGGCGCAAATTTTTGCTGTTGCCGTGACGATGACGATGATGAGGTTGGAAATGAAGATGTTGCTGTTGATGATGTTGTTGAGTTTAAAGTTTGTTCAAAGTTTGGACAACGATGCTTAACATGCAAGTGGAAACTACTCATTTTTTAGCTTTTTTATTTATTTTTTTACATGTCGTCATTATATCATGGTTATAAATAAAATAATCGGCAAAACGTTAGTACTTGTTAAATTAAAAATTTTCATAAAACTCATCTAAAGCCATTATAAAGTAGGGGGATATTTTTCCCTACCAACATGTGTATGTAATATATTCTCACCAAATATTCGACCGAAAATGTTTGTGGTAAAAATACATAATATGCCTTATAAAAAGTTAAAAGTAAGTTTTAAGCAATCATTAAGACAAAAAATCAGTTAAAGCATAATTTTTGTGACTCACATCATTTTCGCGCTAAACTGTGCTATGTTTGTTTTGAGCGCTCTCTTTCTATCTCTTTATAACGGCTTATTTGTTAAGCTTAACTAAGTGGAATTTTTATGTGTCACTCAAAAAGCAAAAACAACGCATAAAATCAATTCGAAACAAATACTTTAGTTCCATTTTTTAAGCTGTAAACATTCGCGAGTCAACTCTTTTCGCTACTTCAAGCTCCCACGTCCCCTCCACACACTTACTTACACTCGCACACACACACGCACACAAACTCACACTCAGCACTTTGACAGATAAGCCACGCAACGATGCAGTCTATTGAACTGTCAACTGTAAAAGTGGAGCAATGCACTCCGTGTTGCACGCCAGTCACGCAGGGCGCAAGCCGTGTTGAGTTGCGTCAGTGCAACTAAGCTAACGACTTCTACTAAGCTACGCCCGCTGATAGCTGCGCGGCATTTAATTGAAATAACAAAATAATGAGCACAACTTATTTAAAGCTCTTAATGCTTAAGAGTTATCGCCGTAATAAAAAAAGGAGTAAAAATGAGCAATAAAATAGCTAAATAAATAAATTAAGTAGTTGCTAATAAAACGTCTCTTGAAAATAATTAACACATAATGTAGTTGCAAAATAGAGTTTTTAATGTCACTACAGCTTTTAAACGACAGAAGCAACAGGACCAACAAAATTGCAATATGCACAAAGAAAACGTGCTTGTAAAATAGCTAATTATGTTTTGTTGTGCGGTTAACAAAAAAGTTCGCATTCGGACCAAGTCATTGACACTTTTTGTTTGAGAATATTAGTAACTGTTGTGGTTGCAGTTGTTGACTTTTTTTTTATTTGTTACACTTTGATGTCATAGTTATAATCAACATAATTGCTCTGATAGCATAGTTGTTGTCTCTGTTTTTGTTTAGATCATTATTGTAATTGAGAGCTTAGTTTGTTTTCATTCAGCATAGTTGTAAAAGTTTTGCAGCTTAATGACTCTTGTGAGTCATTGAGGTAATTGGCGCCATATTTAGTGTTCACTTTGATTTGCTAGATAAAGTTTTAATTTTAAAATTTTTTTCACCATCACGCATCGAAAAAAATCATTTCAATTCAGTAGCCTTGCAGTTTTTTACAACTGAAAAATTTTTTAGTTAAAAAAAATATAATGCTTTCTAAAAAGTTTTAGACGTAGTTTAAAGTGAGTCAAAAAGCTTTCATTTGAGCGTACTTTGAAAAAAATCGGAGATATTTTATTTAATTTTTTAGGAAATTTTCTAAAATGTTATTATCACTGAAAACCTCGCTAAGCTCACAGTTCTTAAGTGAATGCTACGAAAGCTTAACAGAAAAGAATTGAATATACCTCCATGCTTTGTATTACAGTAAATTAGAGCGCAAGTTTCATTTAACCCATACGGAGCCATACCAAAAATGTGGATACATTTTCTTAGTTAATATGGACAAAATTGTAATAATTTAACGACTGAACGAAATATTCAATATTTCATAATCTCACTGTTTATTTAGAGTAAAAAACTTTAAAATCTCACTCTAGTATGAACAGTTCCAGACAATGGTTAACTGTAACTAAAATGTTGCAAATGGACAAAAATTTGTAAAAATATTAAAAAAACTAATTACTTTAGCTTTTTTAATAATTGGCCTTATCGCGACAACTGGTTTCTCATAGATATTTTTATGTAGTTTGGCGTGGAAATATAAAAAATGGCAACCATTTTTTCTTTTTAAGAATAGTTGTTGTTATATAACGCTTTTGTGCACTTATTTTGGTTATTTGCCCACATATCCATTAATTTTCATCTGACCTTCAAAACTTTCATATTAATTTGAAAGATAATTGTGTCGTCTTTGCAACGGTAAATCAAAGCAATGTAATTTGAGTGAGTTACAGGGGTTCAAAGTAAAAATGTTATTTTTATAGTTACTTATTTAAAAATTCCGGAATTTCAATTGATCTGCTTACTTTAAAATATTATTTTTGATATTTTTAAAATTTTTTATAAAAGACCATTATGTCACAAAAATTGTATTGTTATTAAAAAAACTGGTGACAGAAGGTAATATCTATATATTCATGATTTGGGACGGAAAAATCGTGCGTATGCTTAATATTCTTTGTTTGTGGTGACTTTTAAAAAGGCCTAAAAATATTTTTTTTTAATTAGAACTGCTGTTACTCACTTCAATTACATTGCTTCGCTTTGATCCGAATACCGTTGGAAAGAGGACAAAATTATCTTACAAATTAATACGCAAGTTTTGAAGGTCGTCAAAAAATTGATGTTGATGTGGGCAAATAACCAAAAAAAGTGTAACAAAATGCGTTTTTTAAGAATATCTCAAAAAAAAAAATGCCATTTTTGAAATTTCCATCCCAACCAATATAGAAAAAAGCCTATTAGAAACTAGTTCATTTTTTGTGTAAGCTAGTGTTATTCGAAAACATTTTTGCTTGAATGATAGACATAGATTAAGATAATACTTTTCACTGAATTCGCATTCATGTTGCGATGCCGAAAATCTTTGGATATAATAACGTTTGTTAATCAGCAATTTACTTTTGTAAGTTTTGTTGTGTAGCTCCCTTAATTACTCACCCACTACACTCAAGAAGTCAGTTAAGCACATGCTATTAATTGTCAGTATTGACATTTACATAACCTCAAATTTATGTGTTATTTATAAAGCTACGAACGAGGACATGATGTATTATGGCTCGTGCACACAATTCAAGTCCCTAGATATTTGTTCATGTTTTAACACATGATTACAACACAGCCTTTGCATAAGGTCCAACCAAACTGCACAACCCCCTTCCCTCCTTCTTTCACTGACAGCACTCGGTGACCCTCAGCAAGCTGCTTGCTTTAACGTTAAACAACCCTCGCCTCAACGTAGGGAGCATGATGAGAGAGACAGGCAAAATGAAATCAAAAGCGAGCACTTGAGGGTAGGAGTGCCTTGTAGCCCCCTCCCACTTGAGCCACTACAAAAACTAGAAACTAGAAGGTGAATGACTTTTAACTGGGTTCGCGCAACACTATTTGGAAAGGTTCTCTTTTTTTCTATCCAACTCGTTGTTGTTAGTTTATATGATAAACAGCGCTCAAGGGGCCCAAGACACGGAGCTAAGCAACAACAACAACACTAACAACAGCATGGTTTGGAGTGCAACAAACGAGCATTCTTGTTGTTGTTTTTGTTGTTTTAAATGTGAATGGGCGCCTTTTTGCTACACGATGCTATGCACTGCGAGCTGCTGCTGCTGAATGCAGTTCATTGCACTCTGCCCTCGCCCCAGTTAAATATGCAGCAGCAGCAACGTCAGCGAGTACCAATGTATCAGCCAGAGCACCCAGATCACCAAAGTTGCATACACACACAATATAGTTCCGAACTCTATCTATTTCCAGAGTTAGCCTAAAAGTAGGCACTCATTTTTTAGGCTCTTTTTATGCATCACAAAGGTTTTAGAAATGTATTGAACTTTATTAAAATTTTCTATTTATTTAAATATTTGCCGCTCGCTGTGGCTGCAGCCTCAACCTAGTTCAAATGCATTCAACTTTGCGCAGTCGACGTTTTAAGTGCACAGGCAAAAAGTTATAAATAAGCTCCAAAAGCTTTAGCATTGACGTCACGAGAGTTGATGTTTTTTATTCTTGTTGTTATAACACAGCATCGCTGCTCACGAAGCTTTACCGCGAAGCTTAAAAATAATGTTGCATATTTTATATTGCTCACGCTGTGGCAGCGCGCGTGTTTTTTCATGGTAGCCTACAAGTAGGCTACACTTTTTGCTTATAAGTTTTCGAAGTTGAGTTGCTTTCTAGCTATGTGTTGGTTGAGGTTGTTTTTTTGGATTTACTCTGAACGTGTGTGTAGTTTTTTCACTAGCGCGTATTTCGAAGTTGTAGTTTTTCGCAGTTCGAATTTCGGAACTGCATACAAACGCGTTCAGCTAGTTAGTTGTTGGTGTGGTGCAGCGCTATTCTAAGTTCGCCTGCACGAAACTAAACGATGTTGTAGAACAGAAGACAGCATCAGCAGCAACTGAGGGGACGAGGAGACAACGTAGCTAGCCAGTGCAGCGAAGTCGTAACCCAAATAAACCGAGGTTGATGACCTAATTTGCACAGTGCAACGAACTCAATGTAGGAAAACAGGGCTGCCTGGCCAGCCAACGCGTTGCTGTTGCAAACTTGAGAGCAATATCAGCAGTAGGGAGCGCAAAATTCTTTGTTGTTGTGAGTGTTGCAACTAGCTGAGTGTGAGAATGAGTGAAAAGGAAGCGCTTGCATAGATAGAGTGGGGTAGTTTTAAGACCTTTGGAGTCATGTTGGCGAGGGTGGTTGCAAAAAAAGCTGGGCCATTGAAGTTTGATAAATATGTATATGTTTGTATGTATAAAAGAAAAAAATCAATAATATCAAGTCATAGACAAATATGAAAAAATGTTACAAAATAAAAAAATTATCGGAAATTTTCATTCAATTCACACTTTGATGGGTTTATTTCTTATCTTCAAAAATAAAAAAAAAATCATTTGTTATTATTATACAATGCTCGTTCTACGCTTTACTTCCTGCTCGCGCTGCTGCTGATCGGCAGCCGCGCCTCACTCTGGTCGACCCACACAATTTTATCGAATTCTTACTCTGTCAGTCAGTCGTTCAAGTGCATTCGAGAGCATTCACCCCGAACGCATGAACATTGCTTCACAACGATGCACTATAAAGATATACACAAACAACCGCACAACGACTGCAGCACACAGAAACATACACATACACACGAAGACATAGAGAAAAGAGAACGTGCAAGAATAAAAGTAATAAAAGAAAATAAAAAATATATGAAAATAAAAAAGCAGGGAATGTAAAAAAAGTTTTGTTGTGTGCTTCATGATTCAATCATATAGGTTATGCAGCCATTTGACGTTTACTCACAAGAATGAACTTAGATACCCTAATAATGCGGGGAGAGCAAAAGAGTAATTTTTTTATATCAAAATGAGCACTTGGTTGCATTAATATGAAACTTTTTCATTGTACGAAATATCCAAAGGTACATTTAACTACTGCGTTTTATATTTATACTACATTTTCTATAACTTATTTGCTTTGACTCAAAATTATATTACGAGTTTTAAAAAATACAATTGCCACGTTTTTGTTGTAAAACAGTAAAAAAAGAATAAAAGTAATATGTGCACAACACAGTGCATAGAAAATTAATAATCCTTGTATGCGAATATTTCCAAAACATTAAGCTTTGAATTAAAGAATGTATATTATAAAATTTATGCAATTCAAACTTTTTGTAGTTCTTTGTTACAAACAGTATGAATATAGTTATTTAATTATATTTTAGTTTATATTAAGACTTAATTCTTCATATATTTAGTTTTAATATAAAAACACTAAAACTAATCTAATATTAGTCATATTTACACAGCGAACAGGATTAAATCTCAGGAGACTTACTTAAATCTCGCTAATATAGATTAAGCTTGCCTATCATCAAAATATTAAAAGAGGATTTAGGCAAACAATTTTTTGAAATTTTTTTTTTCTTAATTGATTATTGTTGTAAAACTATTCAAAACTATGTAAAAAATCTATCAAATCCGCTTATAATTCAGATTCTACAGTGCTAAAAACCCGGTGCGCCAGAGTACTTTTAGCTGACCAGAATAGCTTTAAACGCGCTTTTGTTTAAACATAGTTTTTTTAAACATATTTTCATTTTAATCTGTTTCCCGTAATGTAATTCTACATAACTTTTACCAAAATTAGCGTTTTTGGAAAATTTGTCTAGTTTTTAGTAAAATATGTGCATTCAAAGTCGATTTTCAAATGCATTTTTTTGTTTGTTTGTTTAAAAACGCTTTTGAGCTGCGCTATCATGTGGGTCGATTTTCACCATTTTTTTGCGCTATCTTTATATATACAGAATATATGCAGGAAAATTTTGTTACTTAAACTGGCTATGTAAAATTAACACGCAAACAAAGTTTTTCGAATATATATTATACTATTTTAAAAAATATCTTCCAAAATTACCTTAATTTTAACCGATTTTGCCTAAAAGCTCCCTTAAGAGTAATGAAAAAAGCAGTATTTTTTTAAAAAAAATTGTAGCAAAACAAGAACTACTTTTTTTAAAAAAAAGACGCACCAAAACACTGAAATGATACTTATTTTTTTAGAAGACTACACAACCCCGTTTGTCATTAATTTCAGAGAGAGAATATGTGTTTGTTTACATAAAATAAGGATATGTCAAATATATACTTAACCTTATTCTGATTGAATCATGGTGTGCTTGAAATTTGAAGTGAGAGTAGTAAAATAAAATGAGTTACTTCGGGTTTTAAGCTGAAAAGCATAAACGAGATACAAAAATTCTGTTATACAGTTAAAGAGATGCAGGTACACATAACAATAAGAAATAATAAGACTTTATGAACTTATTTGATATTTTAGAATTCATAGTATTTGTAAAATTTTTAAATTTTCCAGATTCTTGTTTATAATTTGTAATTTGTAATCAAAAACTCACTATAAGATTTTCTTAACCTTCAACTGTGAAGGTGGTGGTAAATTTTACCCCCTCTTTACATATTTTTGTCGTCTTTAAAAAAGGGTGGTGAAATAAACTGTAATTTTAATTTACTTAAAAAAAAATTAAAATTTGTATTTATTTTAAATAAAAATATTGAAAATTGTTTTTAAACAAGAACTAATTTTAAAAAACCTTTCTCTATTAGTATTTTTTAGTAAAATTAAAATAGGGTAAAATTTACCGACACGTCACAGACTATAGTTAAAAATCTTGAACATTGCTTATATTGAGCTCAATACATATTTAGGGTATTCACAAGGTGTGCTATCATGTCATATTGTCCTAAGATTTTACACTAGTTTAATCATTTTGTTGTTGCCTTCCATATAAAAAAGTACTAGAATAGTACAACTCTGAAAGCTATGTTTATTGAAGTGTCGTAATCAAACAGATATTTCTTATTTGCATTTATTTATCTTGCAAATTTTAGTTGTTAAGTTTTAGGATAATATGACATGATAGCATACCTTGTTAATACCCTAATTGTTTAAGAATATTTTTAACAAAGTTGTAGAACTTTTTTTCGATTTTTGAGAAATTTTTAAAAATGGTACTATCACTGACAACCGTGCTGTGTGTATAATTATAGCTCGAAAAAAACAAAAATTTCACAAAGTGTTCACTGATATATTTCAATGAAAATGATGAAAAAACTTTGCAGATTTTTTTACCTTATAAAAGTTGGTAAAATTTGGCAATCAATTTTTTTGGTCTAACAAAATGGCATTGTTTTTTAAATTAAATAATAAACAATAAAAATAGATTTCATCTAATGTTATTTTTGGTTAAACTGTTTTTTGAAAGCAAGATTTCTGCAGTTATAATGAGTAAATTTTGACCAATTACCTAGTTTATATCAATATTTTACTATAAGTTTCAGAATTTATAAATAAAGCTAGAGCTATTTTATAATAAAATAAAGCTGAAAAGATGTTGTGAAAACATTTTTTTACAATCACCTCAAAAAATCGCTTTTTGTATCTAATAATTACTTTTTGACATTTAGCTGTATGAAGCTGTTGATCAAATAAAACAAATCTTAAGCGTAGTTCATATTGAGCTCAATATGTATTGTTTTAGAGTATTTTTAATAAAATCGAAGTTTTTTTTTTCCGGTTTTTTAAGAAATTTTCAAAAATGCTACTATGACTGACAACTCTACTGTGAACGTAATTACAGCTTAAAGGCAACAAAAATTCTACAACGAATTAACTAATATAGCTCCATGATATTTTTTAGCAAAATTTGTGTACGGATATTATTTAACCCATATGGGACCAATGCAAATGTAGGCATAGGTATTTTTTTTTGCTACAACAAAATGACATTTTTTTTTATAAAAAACTATATTGAACATTTAAATTTAAAATTTTTTTTAATAAACTGATTTTTGGAAACATCATTCTTGCTATCGATTTAATAAATTCTTTGCTATAATGTGTTTATTTTGCACAATTATTTGATTAGTGTCCATATTTTACTATTATTTTGAGTATCTATTAATAAAGCACACCGTGAATTTTTTTTTGATTGTGAGTATGTGTATGTGCTCGCTGTAGTGCTGTTTACTACACTACAATTTTAGCTACATCCCAGTGTGCCAAACAGATCCGTTACGAATTCGAGGCGGACTTCTTTGTATTTTGTATCCGAAACGGATTGCGTTGCGGATCCAGAATTAATGCTTTTTCGTATGAAATTCCTCTCAAAAATACAAATTGCTTTTTCAACTTTTTCAGATTCGTCACGGACTCGGAAAGGACTTCATATACGAATCCGTTTCGGACTCTTTTTTTTTAAATAATGCGAATTCGCAACGGACTCGTTTTTTTAATATTTCGGATTCAAACGAATAGATAGACAAATAGAAATACAGTAGTTTTTCGATTTAACAAACATTCGTTTCTACGAAAACCACAAATAAGGAACATCAAAATTATTTTCATTGAGTATCTTATATAATGAACAAAAGAAATTGAGCTGTACTCAGTTTTATGAACAACATATAAAATCAGAGATTTTTTTAGCAGAATCAAATGTAGTAAAAACAGAAAATATCCATATAAGGACAGTTTTGTCAACAATTGGTTTTATGTTTTGGCATTTTTTGTCTTTGCTCGAGTTTATCTAGTTGTAAGCTATCAAAAATTTTAAAGTTTGATCGTATGGGTCAAACAAAATAATGCTGGGCCAAACAAACTACTTTCATATTACTAATGTTAACATTTCATAATCTCATTACAAAGTTAATTTACTGTGTACCTTTTTTTGCGTTCTTATCACTTTAGGTTTTCATTTCAATAAAACACTTTTGTAAAATACTACTTCCATTTATTTTAGTATAAAATTTATTCTATTTTATTTAAGTACTCGGTTTAGCAAAAAAAAAAAAACGATTTAACGAATTGGCCTGACAATCATTGTGTTCGTTAAATCGGAAAACTATTGTAGTCAAAATATTTTTTATTTTTGTTATCTCAGTTCTTCAGTTAGGTACGTGCCTTATGATAAAAAATTTTATTTAAAATAAAAAAAAGAGCACAATTCTATTTCGTATCTCTAATCCACAGAAAATATTGGGTTGGGGAAAAGTATTCGGCGTTTTTTAGTAAAAATAAGCAACATTTTATTAAAAAAAAATGATTTTATTAATCCAAATATTTTCCATTCTTTTCAACTACCTTCTGCCATTTTTGGATTAAGACCATGATTCCTTTATTGTAAAATTCTGGACCTTAATCGTTGAAAAACTGACGTGGGTGGTTTTCGCAGTCATCTATTGAGGTTAATTTCTTCCCAGCAAGGAAGTGTTTAAGAGATCGGCACAAATGATATTCTGACGGTGCAATGTCAGGACTGTACGGTGGATGCATTAAAACTTCGCAGTTAAATTCTTTAAGTTTTTGTCGGGTCAATAAAGGTGTGTGTGGCACAGCATCACCTTCCTTGTCGTCAATCCCGGCTTTGACACCTTTCTTGGAGCTTCACCTTTTTTCGAGCAAGACCGTTTTCGAACAATATTATTGTACGTGATACAATTTTCATCACCTGTTACCATACGTTTCAAAAATGGCTCAGTTTCGTTTCGTTTTATTTTTTGCACTAAGTTCATGAGGCACCCAAACATCAAGCTTTTTTGTTAAAACATACTTTCTTCAAATGGCTTAAAACAGTTTTGTGGTCGATCTTCAGTTTCTTAGCGATGTCGTGGCTGCTCACATGACGGTTTTCTTGAACCTTATTTATTAATTCATCGACTTTTTCGGTGATGGGCCGACCAGAGCGAGGAGCATCTTTGACTTCAAAATTTCTAGAACGAAATCGAGCGAACCTTTTCTTGGCAGTTGATTGGAAAAGAGTACCTTCACCATAAACCTCACAAATCTTATCACATTCCTGTGACGCATTTTTCTTTTTGTCGTAGTAAAATTGTAAAATATGACGTCTTTTTTTTCTGAAATTTCACTTATCTTTGCTTTGCAATAATTTTTAACACGATGCACCAATATCAGCAAAATGATCACAAATAATCAGCTGATTTGTCTTCTGCTAAGAAAAAAAAAGAGTTGACAGATGCAGCTTACTGTTTCAATGTTATGAGACTTTGAAATCAAGCGAACTCGAAAACGCCGAATTCTTTTTACCCAACCCGTAACGGGTTCGTAACGGATTCGCAACCGTTTTTATGCACATTGGGATGCTTCTCAATATTTAATCAACAACAGAGATTAAAAATAATTTTATAAATATGTAAGCATACAAAGAATAATTAATAACAAGCACAAAAACAAACCACAACGCGTTGGTTCCCTTTGCTTTACTGTGCTATTTTTATTATATTTCTGTTTTTTTTTTGCTTTCCTTTTTTTTTATAAGTTGCAAGCAAAGCACATAAATAAATAAATAAATAACATGCAAGTTAAATGAAGTGCGCTGCGCTACTGGGGTATTTTTAAATTATTGATGCAGGTTCGGAATGTTTTAAATGGCTTTTGAACTCGTTTGTGTTTTTATTCGTAGAGAGCTAGCTACAAAATAAATGAGTACTTTTTTCAGTGCAATGTTGATGAATTACGTAAGATTTTACTATTAATTAAATCGTGTCTTAGAAGCGACTCAAGAAACAATAGAAAATATTATTATTACTTAATGAAAACAATAACTAAAACTAAGATTTGATTTAGTTTGACTAATTGAAAAATTTTAAACCTGTGCATATTTGAACAAAATATTAACACAGAATGATTTTATAATGGTTTTAAGCATATAACAGCTGTGACTCAGGTTGGAGGGCTTATTGTTAGTGTGCCATTAAAAAAAGAGCCACACAAACAACAACATAACATTAAATATCTAAAAGAGTGTTACTGAAGAAGAGAGCTAGAACGCACAGATACTAAAGGTAAAACAACAAATACTATAAAGGATAGCTCATAAGAATGAGAGAGAGCTTCAAACTACAGTGACGTGCACAGGAAACTATGGACAATGCGATTCAGAGAGATAGAGAGCATGCAACTGCGAGAGAGCGAAAAACATAAGTTGACATTGAACGAGTTCATTCACATCAAGCCTGGTCAATTACCGCATACACACAGATACTCCAACACAAATTAAAATCACTTACACATGCACACACGCACTATAGTAAATCGATGGCAGAGAACAATTAAATGAAAAAAAAAAACAAACTAAAATTTTTTACGGGTAAAAAAGTGAAGAAAACAAGAAAAAGAGAAACAAGAATAGCTCCCAAGCTTGTTGTTAAGCTGGTGGGGGTAGAGAGCGAGTGCCTATAGTGTGCGTGCTTTTGAGTTTTTGTAGGTTCTTCCTGTATGCGAGAGTATAGAAAATTCAGAGAATTTTATTAACAAACAAACGACGTAGAAGTGGAGCAAATAATAATTTACCACAAGAACCATTATAATTAAGTTCCAACAAAGTTAAAAAAGAACAACAAAACTCAGGCGAGATTGTGGTTTGTTGTAGGTGTGATAATGAATATGATAGTGATGACGTTTATGTGTCAGTGGTGTAAAACTTGCTGGTGCTAACTTTTTTGATGAGGGCGTAAAATCGAAGACAGCGTTCAAAAAATTTAACTCTTACTAATTAAACTCAAATCATTTTTTGTAGCAAGTATTTATTATAATGCTGCCAAAAAAGAACGTGAGCTTGAAGCTTACGTCACGCGGTAATGCTTTCAAGGTGATGTTAATGCGGAAGTATAACAACAATAATAAAATAACTGCGAGTAACGACAGCAAGCGAAAAAGCGCAAACAACTAAAGCATTGATAATATCTGCTGTTTTGCTAAATGATATCATCATTTAAGAAGCTTCGATTCAAATATGATGAAGTAAAAAAAAAAATATATGGAGATATTTTTGAAATTTATTTTTCTTGACGTTTTCTCTATGCCTACAAAATTTTAAATTCTTAATTTTTCGTAAAGAAATGTACTTTTTTATACCCTTTTGATTCGTTTTGGTTTCTATAGTCATATAAAGCATTTAGCATAAATTATTCAATATTAAAACTGGCCAAGTCCATTTTTGTTGGTTCAGGACTATCCAAGTTCGACTAGTTTAGTTGAAAAAATGGTCTAATGCTAATAATTTTAAACAATAACATCTTTATTTACCATAGCCTTTGGCAATATTTTTTTTGGGAAATTTACAATCCTATAACAATACCATGATTAATATGTTGTTTTTTTTTTATAAACTACAATGCACCTGTTTGCGTGTATTATTTGTTGGTGTTCTCAGAAAAGCTTTTCTAACAAAAATACCGTGAAAAACTACACAAAATTTTGAAAAGCTGTCAAGAGATTTTTATACTATAAGCTTGCAAAAGCTTTTTCAACAGAAACTCTGAAACAAACTCTAAACAAAATAATTCATGAAGCTTCTGAAAATTCTGAATAGCCCGTAAAACTTTTTCTACAAAAAGCTCTAAAATACCTATGTTTTTTAAACATCCCGTTTAAAATTTCGAATTTCGAACTGTTGAGATCTTTAAAACAAAATTTTAAAAACTTATAATGAGCTTTAGAACACATAACAAAGCTTCTACAAAAAAATTATGACAGATACGCAGAGTTAGGTATCTGTGGGTCACAAAAAGTAGCCGAGAATTTCATAATATTTACAAAAAAAAAAAACAACACAAAGACGTACACACACATTATAAAGCGGAAAATGATTGTCTACAGCATAAAAAACAACTCAGCTGTCAAAATTACAAATTATAATTTTAAAAAATTCAGAAACAGATAACAGCTTTTTTTGTAAAAAACAACTATACTCACACTAAAATAACAACAAGTTTAAGATCAATAGACAAAATGAAGGTCGCAGTACGCAGTTTTTATCTCGTATTCCCCTCAGAACCAGCTTCCTAGTAAAAGCAGCGCAAAAAGTAACTCATTCTATATTAAAAAAAATTCACACATACTTCAAGCACAGCCACAAAAAAGGCACTAACACACGCTCACTCGCATGTTTTATTATTATTTTAATAAATGCCAAACATAAATTAAAACATAGCTCAGGCTACGGACAGGTTTCAAAGGCAGCCAAAAAAGTTACTACAACCCAAAATTTTAACCTTGAACTTCAAAATTTTGATCATATGAACCATAGAGCTATGGAGTGTGTGAGTGTGAAAGACTACGATAGCTACAAGTAAATGAGAGTGACAGAGCGAGGACGATAATGAGCGAGAGAGTGCGTGAGTACAAAAGTAAAGCAAGCTTATGGCAGACCATAAATAAAATCTAGAAAAATCAGCCCAAACTTGATCTAATCTTTGTTCAATTCTTTTTCCTTCTTGTTGAGAGAGTTCCAAAACTAAGAATGCGCCAAAATAAAAATACACTAAGTTTGTCAAACAGACATTAATTAAGCAGACTTTGATATATTAAGCCCAAAAAGAAGCCGTATATCTTGTATTTGTTAAACATACCTTCAAAGCAAGAGCTAAAAGCAGCAACTTAATGACAAGGGTCACAACAAAAAATACTGCCTTCATTCTTCATACATATTTATAACAATAGCTGGCTGACTGACTGGATGGATGGACGCAGTCGTCCTCAAGAGAGCGCAAAGTCAACGAACTCCATGCAAAGCGTGCTGGAACCAGATAAGCGTGTTTAAAAGAATGGAGCCACAAGAAAATAAACCACCAAAAGAGACAGAATTTTTTACAAAAATAAATGTATGCCTTTAAGAACGAACGCAGAAAAAATAATACAAAAAAATACGAAGGAAGAAAGGCAGCAACTAAGCGATACGGTAGACGATCATTGAACGCGCTCAAAGGACAAGGCCAAGCATCAGGCGGTTCAAGGGCCCTAAAAGAACCAACAACGTAATAATGATGATTGTGCCAGAGAAAGAGAGAGAGCAAGCGAGAAAGAGCTAGAGTCAGCAGCAACTTCGCAGAACGTAGAATTTAACCTAATTCAAGGACGTCATCGAGACGTTCCTTTGTTTAGACAAAAAAAAAAATGAAAAAAAAAAAAATTATATAAAATAGGGTAAACTACGCCACAAGGTTAAACAAGCGATGGAATAGCAGACATGAGCAAGAGCAAAAGAGAGCGGGGAGTGTTGTATTTGACAGAGCCTGCCTATTTCACAAGGACTCACATGCGAGCAACAGGCTTTTAAAATTTTGCAGCCAGCCGGCAGGTAATGCAGACACGGCGTCGGTTACTAATAGCAAAGCGGTGCGTGTTCGGACTGACTGTCTGTCCTTGTGTCGATTTATAAATAAAACCCTTTGCTGCGACGCAGTTTATTCAGCAGGACAGAAAAAAATCACATCAGAATAAGGATCGCAGTTGTGATTCATAAGCAACGAGTTCATTCAAGTTCAATGTCAATCTGTGCTTCATATAACAAAAAAAAAAAAAAACAGCATCATTAACAGCATTTTATTTTTGTTGGTGGTTTTTTCGCTTTACATTCTATCCCTTTGTTATATACTGATCCTTTAAGCGCAATTTACGACGCTATCGTGATCGCGATCATTCATATTCAATGCATTTCCGTTGCAGATCCTTCAAGGTTTCAGCTTTCCTTTTGTGCAGTACACACGTGTTGATCACACTTTGAGCGCGTCTAATAAAACTCTTCGTCTTTACTAGGTTTTTTCTTGCCATTGTTGCATTCAATGCATTTCATTGTTTAGCTTAGATCTAGCTTAAGGTTAAGGCTTTTGTTTTTTTTTTCTCAATGTCATAATCAATTATGTGTTCAACACTTACCTTACAGCCCTCGCATGAATGTACACCGTAGTGAAAACCGGAAGCCTTGTCTCCGCAGACGCGACACAGCACCGTGGTACCATCAAATTCTGCAAAACAAAATGAGAAAAATAAATGCACCATTAGTTAAGGATCATAGTTTTCAAATAATGTTTGCAATATTACATTAAATTATAGGGATATTTGACGCAGCATTACTGTTTTTAATATGAAACAATCTTTAACGATCTTTTTCATCAAACTTAACTGATCTCATGGTCTTATATAAAAATGTTATTATATTATTATTATATGATCGTTTATGAAAATTTCAAAGGCGAACTTCTTCGTTCCGAATATTTTGCCCCATGATCAAACTAACTGAAATTCATGCTAAAAGTTTTGCTTGTCAAATTCTTTGCTTCGAACTTCACTGATTTCCAATCGATCACTTAAGTAACTGGAACAAATCTTTACTCTTAAATTTTCAGGTCAAAACTTTTGAAAATAATAGTTAATTTCGAAGAAATTCTTCCTAATCGATCGGCATGAGTGAGTATCAATTCAACAAGCTTATATTGACCCCCAAAGTAATGTAAAAGATCTTGTTAAATGATTGATCTTGCTCGATCATGAAATGATTGCTTACGATAAGCAGCTATGCAAATGATTTTCATCCTGTTGTTTGCTTCATCTTTAACATTAATAACCCTTAAAAAATCATCTAGGTACAAAACGATGAATTTTAACTTTTGGCATTAATTTTGTCGAATCGAAACTGTCGATCTTGGCATATTTTTATGAATTGCTGTTTATATTCTCTGTTCATTTTGCGAACATTTTTTAACGCTGATGTGTTTTGTTTTTCTTTCATCTATTTATGTATAGCTGATCTTGACCTGTTTAAATAGTCTTCTTTGAAATATAACCTACACGATCATTTTTAGCTTGTATAAAATGTGCCCCACCAAAAGACGATCGTGTTTCCGATCGTGCTGCCGAATATGCTTATCTTGCTTTGCGTTCAATGAATAAACACTTAAATGAAATTATTACATAACTTTCACCAAAAGTTATTAAAACGCTTCAATGTACGTCTTCTTTTTTCTCCTTTCTCCGTTCACTAGCACTCTCTTTCTTAAACCCCCTCCCCCCCTTTCTGGACTCTCATGTTAACTTGCTCGTTTTCTTGTTGTCTCTTTCACTTGCTGCGATCTGTTGTTGTTGTTGCTGCAAAATACTTGTTTTTATTACGAAGAAAGTCACAAAGAAGTATGGAAAAACATAAACATGTAAAGCAGAGAAAGTAATTTAAATTCTTCATCTGTGAGTGTGTGTGTTTGTGTGTGTGTGGGTATATCTGTGAGTGATCATTGTTGATCATGTTGGGAAGCGTGAACTTGAAATTTATTTCATCATAGAAAAGGAAAAGGAATTTTTTTATCAGATTGGATTAGGCTAGCTTAGCATTTTAAAAAGAAGAAGTAGTTATTTTTTTTTTAAGGGAAGCTTGATAAATGAATTATGTTTGGACTATGATTAGGAATATTTTTTTTTTTTATATATATTTCTATCAGAAATATGGGAAAGCTAATTTTCAGCCGGTAAAAATTTTTATCATATGCTATTGGTTTTTTGTTTTAGAAGTTTTTTAGGATAAAAACTTGATAGAAGTAATATGTTTGTATGTTGTATTGCAGAAAAATGCTTGAATAAAAATGTTTGTTTTTTTGCTGTCAGAAATATGTTAAAACTCATTTTTTCAGTCACTGAAATTTTTTTACAAAAGCTATTGGTATATCACCAAAGATGAAAATTTTATTTTAAAACTGCAGACATCAAATTGCATTTTAAGCAATAAAGAAAGTTTTTTCTAATAATTTTTCTTTTCTTCTAACTTTTCAGTAACTTCTAATTGCCTTAAATTTACAACAGAACTTATATTCATTTGTGTGTTGCATGTCTGTTACTTAACATTTTGTATGCTAAATTAAACAGCCTTGCTTCTTTGTTCATTTAATTTTTGAAGATTTTCTTGTCTTGGCCTAGCTTATTTAGCTTTAAGTTCTATGACAAAACAACTTGACGAACATAGTTACAACAACTACAACAAAACACATCAAATATTAAGAAGTCATTCACTTTTATTATAAATGGTGCGAGCGTTCAACTTAGGCCAATTTAAATTCAACTCATTGCCGTAGCAACAACATAAAAATCAGCAGCAATAGCAACATAAAAGCTTACAATCCGATCAGCCATATTGTGTGGGTATATGTGTGAAAAAGCAGCAACAACAAATACTAAAACAACTACTAAAGTTTTCTCTCATGACTCTCTATGAGTTTAGTTTCTGTTCGTTTTAAAGATGATGACGACGATCGTGCAGTGACGAAGATAGCGACACTGACAGCAATAACGACAGCGAATTCAACGTGTTCATGATCTTCATTACAAGCCACGAACAACTATTGCAACAACAACAACAGCAACTACAACAACAACTGTACAAACAGCTACAGCTAATATAAACAAGCAATATATTAGCTAGTAGAGGCCACTGACTTTTTGCACTGCAGATCATTGCACTTTTGTTGTTATTGTTGTTATTGTTGTTGTTTGTTATTGCTGTTGTATTCGTTGGTCATGACAATCATGGCAATAGCAGCAACAACAACCAACATTGTTGTGAAAACAGTGACGCGATCATCTAATACGAAGTCATTCGCTGTAAGCGAAAAGAGCGCGCCAAGCTGTTGCTTTTTGTGTTGTGGTTATTGTTGATTTTATTGGAGGTGTGTCCGTGTTTAGCTAGTTGGGGTTAGTTGTATTGAAGCATGTGTTGGAGCTGCTGGAAAAATACGTCATCAATATTTGCAACTTTGTGGTTTAGTGCATTTAACAAATAAAGACTTAATTTAATGATTTGAGCAGTTTGCGTTTTGTTGTGAGGTGAATTTATAGAAAAGAGAATATGGAGAGTTTTTGTCAAGATCAGGCAGAAAGATCAGTGTTTAGGCATAGTGATAATGAAAAATATTTGTGTAAAATGCACTCGGGAACATGGCAGAAGAATACATGTAGATGCACCAGATGAGAGCATACTGCCGGAAATGTCAAAACAAAGCAAAACTTTTTATTTCTTTTCTTTTCATTCCATTCGCCACACAGCTGAATTTGACAGACATGGCAGTATGGAAAGAGAGCACAGTCAGCTCTGCAGCTACCTCTATCCTTATACATACTATGCTTGGGAATGAATAAAAAAAAAAAGAGATTTGTGGTGCTTCTTTGATTTCTGGCTTTAAAATTACTTGCCATCGGTCAAAACCTTTTTTTGATAGACTTTTAGTAGAAACTATTTTTTTAACCCCAAAACACATCATTCTCTACTTAAGTCCTATATATTTCTTAAAAACCTTTTTAGCTGCTGTAACTTCTTAATCAATAACCAAAAATTAAGCAATTTTTAAAAAAAATATATAGCCGCTGTTTATAAAATTTATAAGAAAATTAAAAATAATAAGACGATTAAAAGTAATTAATAATTAGTAATTATAGATAACTATTAATATGTATTACAATAAATATTAAAAACATTTATAAGCAGTTAATTTAGAAGCAATTTATATTTTGAATTTATTTGAACTTATTGAGTATACACTAGTACAATAAGAACTATGTTCTTTTACAGTATAATAGATAGATATCAAACAATTTTGGTTGGATATAACAACAAATTAATAATTAATTAAAATTTTCATTGTTAGCTCAATGTCGCTGTAAATAAATAAATTACGACTTGTAAGGCGGCTTTTTTTAGTGTTAAACTGAATGAACTTCATAAGTTTGTAAGATAACATTACACATATGAAAAAGATATCAATAACCTTTCAAAAATTAAATTCATCTTTTTTTAACCACTGATCATATTAAGAAAGATGCTTAGTTTTAGCTATTATAAAAATTATTTAAACTACAGGCGCTACTAATGTGCTTAAAGCATATTTATACTTGCTACAAAGTGTTGCGACATAAAAGATTTTATTTGTAACTGATGTTTACTTAAGATTTCTAATTTTTAACAGTGGTTTTTGTTAAATTAATAAATTTTAATTATTTATAAAAATACAGATCATCAGACTGTTGCTAAGTAGAAAATTTGGGAAATTCAACTGCTGTTCAACCTTATTGCTAGAGAAAAAAAAAGATATGCACAGTCTTAATTGGACAGATTATTTTGTTTCGCCCTGCAATCATTGATTATTAAATTCTACGTTAAATTCTAAGAAAAAAACTATTCGGGAGCATGTCGATATGGTCAACATATTTACTCATAGCTTTAATTTTAAAAATTTGGTTTTATATAAAAGTGCACCATGACGTATGAGTGTCGACATATTTAAGGATATTTTTATTACATATATTTATATACAATCAATTTCTTATATGAAACTAAATTCTTTTAACAAAATTTTGTATAATTTTAATGTGATTTTATTAAAAGTGCCCCAAAACGTATGAGCGGCATTAAATTGGACCTTAATTTTATATGAATGAAAGAAAATTTATTCGTAGCGTTGCACTTTCATATAAAAACGAATAAATACAGCAAAATTTAGCACAAAAATATACTTTTATGTATATGATTACGATTATCTTTAAATAAAAGTACACTCATACGTCATACGTGGTTGCAACGTGGAATTATATAAATTATTTTATATTTTGATGTTTTTTATTTTTCTAATTTCAATTTCGAAATGTTTCAGTGGCATATTTCAAAAACTATTTCTTAAATAAATATCTCTTTTTTTGCTAAAAATTGCTAAATTTTTCACTTTCAAAAGAAGTCGTTATCTTAAGCCATTTTAAAGTAGATACTGCTTTGACATATCTTTGGTTTTATTCAATAAATTTTATTAAAATACAATTTTGTAATGTATCTTAAACATATTTTTTAATTTTAAATATTGATTATTTGTTATGTCTTAATAAATTTTATCAAGATTAAATTTTTTTCAGTGTTTAAGAGTAGTGAACCGAAACTAATTTTCAAAGCTAAACTTAGGTTTCTAGCTATACAAATCGTAAAACGCAGTCCCTTATTAAGCATTTAAAAACAAAAATGACTGCGCATAGCTGCACACCTTCCCTAACGAACAATTGTAAAAAATAATGTTAAAACAATATTTAAGGCATACAAATGAACTTTTTTTCTATATTTTTTTTAAATTAGTGATACAAAATTGCCCGCTTAGAAAATATTACAAAACGGCGACGACTCCTTTTGTTCTTTCTAACTTTAAAATGCTATGGGTCATTAAAATTTAAATTTTTAAAACATATATTTATAACAATTTGGTTTTTTTCGAACTATGTATTATATTTTGCTTTTTTTTTATTATTATTTCAATATAAAATTTTACAGTTATTTGTAAATTATTTGTAAAAATATTCTGTATTCTATTCATATATTTAAGTTTCTTGACAAAGTGTTTGCATATAGGTTCAGTATAAAAAACTAAGCATTATAAATTTGTGGTAGGCGTGCTTGTGGGCGGATTTATGAAAATTTTTTTTGTGAATGTGTATGGCCAGTTCCAACTCTGTAATCAAATTTTATTGGTTCTATTTTTTCCAACTTATGTATGGGATAATAGAACTGTTCACATACATAGAGCCGTTATATTTGAAAGTGGAATAAGTCCAATTTCAAAAAATTTGAGTTAAAGCTTTTTTAATGAGTTATAAGAACCCCTCTTTAATATTTTTAATCACACATTAAAAGGATCCCGATTTCGTCACATATTAACCAAAAGAACTTTGCTGTGAAATGCTATCGAAGAAATATTATTTTTGAAAGTGCAATAAGTCCAATCCAAACAATCACAACTGAAATTATTTCACGGTAAACAATTTTTTAGTTGCTTTTTGCATTACTTAAAGATCAAACATATTGATTTTGCACATTGTAACATATGATTGACCATTCTGAGAGTCCAACATACGATTGACATGCGCAAATACTTCCATGCTCAAATCAACATCAACCATAATAATGACTGACCTTAAGACTTATTGATAGTCATCGCGAAGCAGACTTGTATGCAAATAGAAAAAAAAAATATTATTTGAAAGGGTTATGTCTAGTGTTCGACCGAATAATCGGTTTCGGTTTCGGTTACCTCAGATACGCCTCAATATGGCCGAACCGAAACTGAAACTTTTGGGTAAAATGTCTACCATCACTCATTTAATTCAAATATATAAGTTTGGTTTAATCAAAATATTTACAAAGCGTTATACAAAACAAAAATAATGAATTCGTCTATTACTTGAATTATCGTGTAAGCGTAAAACAATTTGATTAATTTTGTGCGTTCGATACTATCATTTTCGATTTTATTTTCATTCAGCAATTAATATTAAAGTTTTTTTAATAAAAAGCCAAAAAGTGATAACTAAACTTAAGAACGAATTCTGTGTGTGTGGAATTTATTAAAAGAAAACGATTTATTTCTATTATTATAAGACTAAACTTTTTTAAAAATAACACATACTTTGTTTTGTAGTTCTACAAAAATGTATATTGTAGCAACTGTTTTGAGTGTGTACGAAATAAAAAAATAATCTCTTATTATTGTAATTAACTTCAATTAATAATTATAAATTTCAATATTTAAGGAATACTTTTTGAAATTAATATTTGTTGGTATGACCATATAGTATACTATAATTTTTTTCAAGCCAATGCTTAAATCGTACCATAAAAAACCTACTTCTTTTTGTACAAACATATTCTCTACATAAATGAAAAAAAAAAATGAAAATTAAATGAAATTAAATTTTTTTTCTTATACGTATGAAATGGTATTTTTGCTTCCTTTTATTAAACAAAATTTATTTGTAAAAGACTTATATTTTCGTATTAATAATAAGCAGTTTCGATTTCGGTTTCAGTTTCAGCCGAATATTATAAAATGGCCGAGTATTCGGATTCGATTTTGGCCAAAATTCCGTTTTGGTCGGACACTAGTTACATCAAAGGCACCACTTATTGCAAAGCAAACCTGTGCGGAAAATTTTAGGCGTTTGAATTTAAAGAAAAAATCCGAAAATTTTATTGGTATTTTTAGTATAAAGATATTTTAACAAGAGGCGCTTTAAACAATAGCTTCAATTACGTTTGGTAGCAAGCGATTTATTTGTAATCGTGTCTTATTTATTTTGTGATAAACTGTGAGTTTATCGTTGAGCTTATTTTGTTAAAAGTGGTATAAGTTGAACCAAAAAAAAAAAAAATGGACTTATTCAACTATCAAAAATAAAAAGACAACATGTTATATTTGAAAGTGGTACAAGTCCATTTGTGGCTAAAAAAATTGGTTATATTCTTTAATTATTTAATAAATAACTACTGTGTGATAAAATTTGATCCATAAATAATGCTAAACACATATCCTGAATCAGTTAATATTTGCCAATATTTTAAAATTTTATCAAACGTAAACCTTTAAATATCTAAATATACATAAAAGTAGACTTATTTTACTTTGAAATATAACGGCTCATATGGTAAAAATCTTAAAAACAAATTTAGTAAAAAATAAATGCACCATAATCTTATGCTTTCTTAGAGTTTTTTTATTAAGAATATTAAGTAAAATATAAAAATCAATGATTGCAGGAGTCACAATTTTGTTTCAAACAAACCACATAGTTCGCTCTAATGTATTAAGTAAATGCTTTTTAGTAATATTTAAATGCTATAATAAACTGCAAATATGAATTGCCACGCTACTTGACATACTCAACATTATAATGAAGAAGAGCACAATACATTGACATACATTTTGTTAGGAAAAATAAAAACATTTGTCGTATTGATTTTCAAAACGTGCCTTCTTCCACCGCCCCCCCCCTGTTTTTCTTCCCCTTTCAACACAACAAACACATTGTAGTTTTGCCAAATTTTTCAAGTGTTTTGGTGTTGGTGTGGATTTTTTGGGTTTATTCCACTTAACCCTTGTCACTGCTGAGTGACTCACAGCACGAATGCCACGCACGAGTGTGATATAAGCGACAAATAAATTGTTATTATAAATTTCTCGGATGTTTTAATCTAAGGCTTTAATTCTTGCATTGCAAAAATTTTGCTATTTATCTGCTTCCTCTTACAATATATTCGCATATGTTTTGAAAAAACAACACTTTAATAACAATATTAAAAATAACACTTAAACAAAATTATACTTTTTATGCTTGGTTTTTTTTTAAATATTTTTTAAATATATTTTTTAATTTTCTTTTTATTTACTTTGGTATTGTTTATTTTAGTAATGCAAATGAGAAATAGTTATAAAAGATGACCTTGAAAGTTTCATTCACATCACACATTTTTATTCAACAACAGTCATAAATGGCGGCAATGAACAGAGGCGCTTGGCGCAATGATGCCAGAGAAGAGCGCGCCGCAAAAAGTATGAGCGTGTGTGTGTGATAAAGTCTAGTTTGCTGTTTTTTTTTTATTTATTGAAAGACCGTGTAGTGGGTGGTGATGGTGGTTTGGCGGGCACTGTTCAATAGACATATCTTTCTCAATATGCTTAGATACATATTTGAATATTTATCTATTAGCTCGAATATAGTTCAAATTTGACATTGAAATATATGTTTTTTTTTGCTATTTTTTTGCCTCAACCGTGGAGCTTTAATTTTTGGTGTGCGAATATAAAGCAACAACAACAACAAAAACAATAGCATTATCTACAAGCAGAACAAGAACAATAGCAAATGATCGATAAATACTTAAAAGATGTTGTTGCGCTGTTGTGCTGAACGCGGAAATAAATATCTACATATGCGCAGTTTTATACAGGTTTTTCAGCAGGTTTTTTTTCCACTTTTTGTTATTGTTATTGTTTAACAAATATACTAGTTTTGTATAATGGTTTTAGCATGTGTGCAGTTACATTGAATTTTCTTAAATTTTGTTTTAGTGTTCGGGTCAGAGTACTTTTGAGGTCAAATCTCTGGTTGGTGACGTGTTTGCAATGTGAGGGTAAAGTGATTTTTTGTTAGCAAAGCCTTTAACAAGATATAAATGTTTATTTTTGGTTTAAGCTTAAGTATAAGCTAATAAACTCGTTGGATTAAGTTCTATGATCTAACTGTAAAGGATTTTTTTGTATTTTAGTTGAAGTTTAATGTAGAATTTTAGAATGCTAGAGTTGTGGAGTCGGCATGATTCAAGTTAGTTTATGAAATAAAATTAGCTACCTACTGATAGAACAAAATTTTAACTTATATGTTTGGTAAACATTTAAATAAAAGCAATCTATAGAACCTTAAAATATGGAGATTTGCTTACATTAGCCTCTCACCAAAAAGTAATAATAAAAACTTGAAGACATTTAATTCCAAAAAGGTTTTATTTTATATAAGAAGTAATTTATATTTCAATTGTTTTTTTTACAAAAGCTCCTAAAACAGCTAAAATGGCAGACTCGTTGAACTCCAATGAATATCGAAAAATAAGAAGCAACTAGAACAGACGGGAACTCTGATAGAGTTAAAGGCTTGATCAAAAAATAGCTACTGTTTGAATGCCAAATGGCCGATGAGAACGTTAAAATTCATACTAATTTGTTCGAACAAGGGTCAAATCATATAGGACTTTAACAGTGGGTTGATTGGTCACAGCTGAATCAGTCAAGACTACTGAAGAGGAAATGTAGCGATTTTTGAAACAGGCTGTCTAGTCTGCTGTGTGATTGACTCTATACAGAGTTGTTGTTGTTGTTGTTGTTGTTGTGGCATTATTAAAACTTACTCGATCTAAAAAGCTCACAATTAAATTCATGTAAAATTTTCTGTTTTGCTTAAATAAGCAACTTTTTTTATATTACTTCCGTACATCTATATCATAAGATTAGCATAATTTTAACTCTGATTGAAGAAAACATAATTTTTTCTTCGTACTGAGTAGCTAAAAAAATGGCTTAAAGTAACTATTAAGAAGGAGTAAACCACTGTAATGTAGTAATTTGACATCATTGTTCAAGTTTTATTGCTTAATGCACAATTCGTTTTCACTGAAAAGTACGGAAAAGTGCTTTGACAGCCTAATCTGTTTTTTATCCGCTGTTAACTCTTCACTAATAAAAATATTTAGCTACATTATTCTGTTGTAGAGTATTTTTCAAAGTTTTTATATGCTAAGCACGTAAACCGCTGCAATGATTTTCCCTTTTTATAATCCTTTTATGAATGGATAAGTTTTACTAATATTTTTATTTAATGAGCCGCTGTAATACATATCATGGAATTCTTATACATAATTTATTTGTTAAAATTTGGCGGGTAAACATTATTACTTTACATAATAATGTTTCAGTTGATTTCAGTTAATTTATAAATAAGTTAATCAAAATTAGCTGTTGTGTAACTTTTAACAGCTGTTTTCCAACAATTTTACAACACCGCTGCAATGGTTTTTATTTCGTAAATGTTGCAAACTATTTTTGTATTTTTAAGTTGTGTGATTTAACAATATTTAAAGTTTTCTTACTTTATCTTTACATTATTTTTCTTGAACTTTTTGTGCAAGCTGCTATTCCAATTGCTTTGAAAACTAAATTGTTTTAACCAGAATTTTTAATGTGCTACAACATTTCAAGTCATGTCCTTGAAAACAAAAAATAAGATTATTTTTTATATCAACTATCATAAGTCGCCGTAAAAGTATTATAAAACTGCTTCCTTTAATTTTTTTGCGCGCATTTTTGAGACTCTTTATGTTTAGCCAATTCTTATACAATTGCTTGCAAGTATTTTTACACCTTAATAATTTTTAACCACTGTTAAATGTTTTTTAAATTATTTCAACTTCAAGCTCTTTGTTTAATTTTTGTTGTTAAATGTTTAATATTTTCTTACTTTTTGAATTAAAAATCCATTTCAAATAAACGAATTTTGTTTTCTTAATAATCAACAGCCGTAATTGGTTAATAAGGCTGTGTGCGAATTGATCTTAATTCGACCTTAACAAAATTATATCGATAAGGCAGTGCTTCCTAATTTAGAACGCATTTAGGTAGCTTGATAATTACCTAAATTATTTATGAAGCACCGCCTTATCGAAACAATTTAGTTTAGGTCGCATTAAGATCAATTCGCACGCAGCCATAATAATTATCCTTTACTTTAATTTAATTTACATTACTTTTTGGTTCACTGAAAACTTATCAATTCTAATAATGTCTTTAGCACGTATCAACAAGTATCAACCACTGTAACAATTTTATTGAAAATTTTTAGAATTTTAAAATTAAAATTTTTATTATTATGTCTTCTTAAATGAGAAGTGCCTTCAAGGCAATAAATTAAATCTATTTTGTTTGGGTCTCTAAGACAGTAAATTTGTTGCTCTCTTCATAAAAACCGCTGAAACAAATTAAAAAAAAATTGTTTTTTAATTTCTTTAAGTGGAAACCTTAAATTTGCATCTTCATTTGCAATAAAAACTCATTATTTTTCAGTCTTTTTTAAATCAACCGCTGTACCTATATTGCACTTTTTTTTAAAATTCTGCCTGTGTTTACTCATAAAATAAAGAAATAATCTGTATGAATTTATACAAAAATATTTTTATAAAAAGGCATATATTAATAATTATAAACCACTGTAACAACTGTTATCAAATTTTTTTAACTTTGTTCTTAAAATTTTTTCTCTCATTCATTTACATTTTTCCAAAAAATTTAAATTTCAATATAATTTTTAAATGCTTTTTTCAGCCGCTGAGACAACTGTTTGGTAATTAAATTTCTTTATATGTTTCGTTGAACAGTGTTGCTTCACTCTTTTGGTAAGTACATTTCTACACATTCTAATGATGGTTTTAATACTTGTCAATATACATAAAATTTGTAAAAGCTGTTTAGCTTTTCAAGCTATCAGTTTTAAAGGCTTTTGTCTTCTTTGAACGCTGTAGCAAACGTGAAATATTATTTTTAAGTTCCTTTTATTTAAAAATTTCTAATTTAACCGTTATTTGCACTAAGAACTTATTATTTTTCACTCTTACTTGAATCAACCGCAGTAACAATTGCAGTGAAGTTTACTTACTTATTGCATAAATAATCTATCTGAATTTGTGAAAACATATCTTTATAAATGTCTTATTTCAACAATTATCAACCTCTGTAACTACTTTTCTTGAAGTTTAAAATTTGCTTTAATGTTACTTCTTCCTTTTAAAAGTTTACATTTTATACCCAAATAAATTAGGTTTGATCTTTGCATTTTGGATTTTTAGCCGCTGTAACAACTGCTTTGTAAAGTGTAAAATTTAATATTTCTAAGTGCTTCATTCGAAATCAATTCAAATATACTCTAACAAACAATAATTAATTGTTTATAAAAGATGTTTTCCAATATCAACCACTGTAATTATTAATTTCAATTAATGTAACATAGCTTTTTTACAATTTGTTTTTGTTTAAAATTTCTCTGACCAATAAAATCAAAGTTTTTTAACTAAAATTTTTTGCTTTTGTTTCCATTAACCGCTGTAAAATATCTAAGTGGTTTGTTTAAAAATTTGTAGATACTATTATGGTAAAAAAAAATTATTTGTGTATTACATATTTTTTAAAGATCAACCATTGTTTTTATTGATTTTGATTTGTGTAACATAGCTTTTTTACATATTTTTTTCTGAAATAATTGCTTTGACTTTTGAAAACTTAATTTTTCTAATTGAAATTTTTATTTTTTAACCCACGTAAGCCGCAGTTACTACAGCTGTGGTTGCAATGATTTCGAGATTTTTCACTTTTCATATTTTTACTTAACTTCTGCCAAACTCAAAAATAAGCACAAAAATTGAGTCACAATAAAAACTCTTACAAGTATCGAGGTTTTTTGTTTTGGTATCTAGGATTTAAGCGACTGTTATTGGTTTTACTGAATTTTATCTCAAACATCATTTAGCCAAGAAAAATGCAGCTCCTAATGTCATTCTGCCTTAACAGTGCCCCACACATTTGCCCTTTTTAACATTTCTGCTATGTGCCATATCATTTTATTTCGCACGTCACACATTTTTTCCACTCAGCTTGGCTGTATTTTGAAGGCATTTATTTGTGCTTCGACTTTTCCTTTATTTGCAACTAATTCATTGTCGTGGCTTGGCATCAAAGCTTGACTTTCACCTTTCTTAAATGTTTGTCGCTCGCAGCTCAGACACCAAGTCAAGCCATTTCACGGCAAGCTTCGCTGAATGCATATTGCACAAATAGACAAAAATTTGGCAGCACTTTTTCTTTTTGCCAGCCATTTCATTGAACTCATTGTAGAGTAAATAAAAGATTTGACAGTTAAATTAATAGAGCACGGAGAAAATTTTAAATAAATTAAATGAAAATGAAATTATTTTCACTTTCATTTTAAATGCAACAAATAAAAGCGAAACTTTGGACAGTGAAGTTGGCAATAAGATTGCGTAGCGATGAATGCAATGAATGCAGTAATAGTAGACAACAACAATAAAGTCGAAACTATGCACTTGTTGCTGCCTAAGCTGGCAACAGCAAGAGTAAAAACCAGCTAAGCTGTTGTTTGTTGCTGAGGAATGTCGAATGTTAACAGCGGCTGAACATAGTTTTGGCGTTTATTTCAATAGCAATAAACAACAACTTTGAGTTTAATGACATCGTGTTGTGCCGCCTGACTCAAAACACGCTTTATGATATGCAAACACAAGCTCGTGCCTGCTGTTTAACCAATGCATATAGTAAAAATAAAGCCCCGATAAAAAAAAGCATCGCGTGCAATAAAAACCGCCCACAATTTCGAGTTTTTGTTTCGGGTTTTTGCCATTGAATAGCATGCCTGAACGTTACTCACTTCATTACGTTTAGGCAAAGTTCAATAACTGTCACAAGCTACAGTTAAGCCCATTAACCGCTGTATCGCGTGCTTGAACTTTACGTTACGCTCAATGTAAACAACAAGTTCTGATATTTGTGATGGCGTTTTGTTTTAGTATCGCTGCGATTATTAAAACAGTTATATGCTGAGCTTCAAAACCAACGAACTCCATTGAACTGTCAAAATATGCGGAACCGCTGTATTGAGCAAGCCCCAAAAGTTAAACAGCCAATAAATCGAAGCTGCAGCCAGCTTCGTAGCAATGTCCAACGACCTTGCAGTGGATTGAACTGTTCTGCTTTTATTCGTATTTTTGCGAAGTCAATGAACAGGTTTTTTTTCTACACACAACAGTTGATGATGATGACGATTAAGCCTCATTAAATCAAAAATCAAAAAATCAGGCGGCAAGTGTTAATTGCAGGCCGATTTAAATCATTTTTATTTCCAAAAAATAAAATAAAACCATAACAAGCCACTTTAATTAATTACATGTACTCATTGTTACATTTTGTATGCATAAAAAACGAAAAAAAGCTTGAATGAACTCAAAAAGTAACAAAAATTACAGTCAATGTACTTTCAAGAACGATAAAACTTTATGTGAATTATTGGAAAATTTACATAAATGATCACATGTGAAAATTTTTTGTATTTATTTCACAAGTAAGTTGCTAAATTTATTAGCCTAGAACTTTTTATGAGCTTGGACTCTCATTAAGCAATGCATTTTCCTCCAACAACTGCTGAAAATATCTACGTGTCTGCTGTAATGACTGTCACTTCTTCGACAACCTTAACTTTAAAGCCTAAAAAACTGGTTTGTAGCCTCCTGGTTTATTGACACTCACAATTCGCTGACATTCACACATCGAGACGGAATCGGAAGCTTAAACATTTTTGCAGTTTGATGGTCAAACGTCATAAACAAGCTGCTTAGCCAGTCAGCCAGCTTTACGATCAGCTGTTTGCACTTCTATAGGAAGCTGTTGCTGTTGCTGTTGCTGTTACTGCGGCTTGTTTGTTTTAGTAATAATTTTTATGCATACGCTTATTTCAAGCTCATAAAAATTATGATGATTATCAACAACATTGCCGCTTTATGTTAATGAACTTTGTCGTTGAACTCTGCAGCATAAGTCACAAATTGGAAAAAAAACAAAAAATTTAAATTGATAGATCAAAGTATTGCTTTTGTCAACATGTTGCTGAGCGAGCGAGTGATTTAATAAGGCATTTATAACTGTGTGATATAAAAAAAGCCAAAGCTATGGCTTAACAATATTTGCGGAAGCTTTGCCAACAAATATAAGCATAACTTTTTGAGTTGGGGTTCAATAAAACTCGAACATCAAGGATCTTCAGTGATCAGTGAAAAATGTTAAGAGCTTGTGCCTTATTAATAAATATCAGTTTATATAATGGTATTTGTGGAAATTAAATCAAGGCAAAGAAACTTCAAAGCTTCTGACCCTAGAGGCTATAAACGGTGAGGTTCTGCTACAGAGAGAGAAAATTTGGGGCACAAACCTTAGAAATGATCAATATACTACACTCAGAAAAAAGTTTA
Organism: Dichetophora obliterata; assembly: GCA_963920525.1. Classification (NCBI taxonomy): domain Eukaryota; kingdom Metazoa; phylum Arthropoda; class Insecta; order Diptera; family Sciomyzidae; genus Dichetophora; species Dichetophora obliterata. Next base: position 38,308,263 of record OY986438.1, on the reverse strand, counting down.
TCGGAATATGAGAAAAAAGGCATCATATTAAGAGAAAAATGGTATTGACTTTGCTCCAGAGAATGCTTTTCTCTAAATGTGATCCCAAAAATTCCTTAAAAGTGGCAAAATGCTTCCATGAAAAAGAGAAATATTGTCTCATTAATAAAAGACACCTTCTCTTTAATAGAAAAATATTTCTTTATAATACGTTCAACCGTTTTCTTTATTGTGTAAATTTTTCCCAGAAACAGAGAAATATTTAATTAATTTTAATTAATGTTTTCTTTAAGTTGCGTTTGTAGTTTCTCACAAAAAATAACACTGTCTTTAAAAGAAAGATATATTTTCTTAACATTGATACAACATATTTCTTTATTGCGTACATTTTTCTTTAAAACACAAGAAGTATATCCGCAATTACGATAAAAAAATTATTTTTGTCAAACATTTGTTTTAACTCAGTTCTACGCAAAGTAGAAGTATTAATATCAAATTGTGATTCGGTTAAAAAACATTAGTTAAAAATGTGTAAAGAGGTAGAATTATTGTTGTGGCATTGTTTTTCGGGACTCTTTATAAATATTCCAGAAATTTATTCTGAAAAACAATTTTGTAAATGCATCCAAAGAAACAGTAGTAATAAACAACATCACTTTGTGTAGCTATGTTTAGTAAAAAAAAACCTTTTGAAGGAACAATCATCATAATATGCAACACTTGCTTCTCAACATTAATCAATTGCTCTCACGCTTTCTATTTTTTTCGTAAATCATTCAATATAAGAAAAATATATCGATTTTTGAGAAGAAGCCTTTTTATTTTTTCAGAAAGGATTTGTTGTTATTGAAGAAAATATTTCGCATAGTGAATTATTTATCAACAATAGAGAACATTTTTCATTTTCTATAAATTTTTCTCTATAAATGAAATTTTTTTCAGTGGGAGAAAAATACTTATCGTTATTAGAGACATGAAATATTTTCATTTCCCACAAGGAAGGAATTATTTCTTCGAATATGTGAAAATTTATTATAATTGAAGTAAATTTTATTTGAAATAAAGAAAATTTCTATTATCGAAAATAGAGAAATTTTTTATCACAAAAAGATAGGTGTTTTTTTCTGAGTGTAGAACTAAAAATGTAGTAGAATTACTTTCCTCAAAGCATTTTGTAATACATAATTTGAAAACACAATGGCTCGCATGTAAAGAAGAAAAAAGAGACTAAGTTAAATAACTCAATCGTTTTGATTGCTACATTTGTTTTTCCGAATAAAAGTGAATAAAGGAGGCAGAATCAGTTAGAGTTTAAAAAATATGTTTTTCCATTTTCCAAAATTAAAATATTTCCAAAGTAATCTCTAAAAATTTCAGACTAATCGGATTGTCATTTATACAGGAAAAAACTTTTAATATGGGTTTTTATCTGCATGCACATCGTGGTCAAAACTTTCAACGCATTTTTCTCAAAACCATGTTTTCGAAGTCGGTGATTTAGAGACCTTTAGAAATTCCTTAGCGATCAGTTTGAAATTGTTTCAATTATTGTATACACCGACCTCCTACATTGTCCTCCTGATAAACGAAGTATTTTTTTAACGTCTTAATTGTTTATGTCTTAAAACAAATAATAATTTTTTCTTAAATTCAAATTTAACTTTTTGATTTGATTGTTTATTAAGATTTGGAATTAAAAAATTAAATACAAAATAATAATAAAAAAAATACTCAGATTTTATTTCAAATTACTTTTCGAGTTGAAGAAAAACTAACGTGGGTCCCTCGACCACACCACTTTTTTAATTTTATTTTTTCTATTTTTATTTTTTTTCAAAACTTGAAATTTTTTTGCCTTCATCTTCTTGAAGACTGATTTGCACGACTGCAGTAAAAAACAGGTAAACATTTGAACTAACCTCAGCAAAAAATAATTTTAGTTGACAAAAGTGTAAATTCACGCATTCGATAGACTGCTAAATTTTACCTATTTTTCGTACAGGAAATTCTAAAGTCAGTGGTCATATTTTCGACCCCTAGTTGTAAATGGGCTAACCAAAAAATATACTGTACAAATATGACTCCAATTGCTTAAGGCGATTAGAAGTTATGCGTTATCATGCAGAAGTTAGTAATTTTATTTAATTTTATTAAATTAAATTTTATTCAATTTTTTAACGGTTTTTCATCAAGACCAATTTTTTCCTGTTTTCAAAGTTTAGTGGACACCTAATATGCTAATTTTTTTTTAGATTTATTTAGTTTTTAACCATTAAAGTCTTTAATTAAAGTAAATTAAAGAGAAAGTGTTCGTATAAGCTTATCATGAATGGTTGAACTGCAGAAACCAGAGAAGACTACTGAAGAGTTGATGAAGCGATCAACGAAACAGTCTGTCTAGTTTACGTGGTGGTTTGTTTGTTCTTCAAAGAACTTGTTGCTGTTGCAACCTGTTGTTTAATGAACCTATTTGGCATTATGCTCAAATATAATTCTGAAATAAAAAATTATATATTTTAAAATTATAAAAATAATTTAATAATTTAAATATGCCATTATTAATTTTTCATTTAAAGTCTTTTATTGTTATTTGTAATTAATTTAAAAAAAATTCCCTGCAGATTTTCTTTTAACGAACAAAAGAGTAAATACCAAAGCATTCAAAAAAATGTCAAAACTAATATGGAATTGTCTTCGACTGGGCCGAAGTAAGATTACGCCCACAGTTCAGCATTTTGAAGGTTCTATAACTTTGATGACATCACTTTGTGTGTGGTGTGTAGGCTTGTTTTTCTTCCAATATATTCAAATGTGAAACTCTAAAAATGTTTCAACCTGTGGCTTCATGAACTTTATTGGCAGTACGCTCAAATATAATTCTAAAAAATAATATTATATTTTTTTTAGAATTATTAAAAAAACCATATTGTAATTAAAATATGCCATCATTACTTTCTTTACTTATGTGTAACTCTTATCATGGCAATGCATTGCATATTTTAGAATTAATAAAGATTTAACTATTTTGATGACACTTCATCACTTCTGTCAATTCGTATAGGTATAGGTAGAGATTTCATTGAATTGTGCCAAAATTTAAACACACATTGCATCAAAAAAATTGAAGCTCACATGAATCATTATAAGTCAATATATAAGTTTTTGTGGAATTTCAAGAGATTTTAACGATTACATAAAATCACTTAGTATTGGAGGTAGGCGTAGTTTTAATTTGATTTTAAGGTTTAGTTTTAAAAATTCAAAATTTCAATACATTTGTGAATATTTGTTTGTGGAATTTAAATAGATTTTACCGTTTCGAGAAAAACACTTTGTATGGGTGGTGAAAATAATTTTTATGTTTTTTTTTATTGAATTTCATGCATGGGATGCATGGGCCTTTTAAATACCAGAGCTGGATTGCAAAATTTCACGCTCAGATATTACATTTTTCGAAATTTGGAGATATTTTACCGTGTTTCTCACTTTGTTTGGGAGGTTGGCGTGGTTTTCATCTAATTGTGCTTATTTTTTAATTTAATCTTCATTTTTTAAAATAATCTTATGTATTAAATTTAACGGCTGAAAACGTATCTACAAACAGACAGTGATAAATTGACTCAGCACTAAATACTGATCAGAAAAAAATGTACTTTTCTATACCTGCCACGCCTCGTTTTGAGGGCATTACAAATTAAATGACAAAATCAATAAACTAAATTTTAAAAAATGCGTATAAAAATATTTAATAATTTTTAAAATCAGTGATTTCCAACTTTTAAATACTATCCCACAGTAAAACAACCCGAGTGGAAATCATTTTAGGAAAACCTTATTGAAGTACGGACATGATCTGGATTTGAAAGGGATAGCTCTTTTAAGAAAGGCTTATTTCCAAATGCTATCCTTTATTAAGTAGTCCCTTTTTAAAATCTGATCAGGTTTCGGTGATCTGAGTAGAATAAAATAGAGATGGGCGCGTGCTGTGCTTTATCCGTGTCATGTGCTTAAAAAAAACTTCGTGCGTGCCCGTGCTTAGAAGAAACATATTTGTGCGTGCTTTGCCGTGTTCGTGCACTAACATTTTACTACTTTTACTTTAGCAACTATGTTTCTATTTCATCAAAATTCATATGTTATTTGAATGAAACTAATAAAAATAACTAAAATACATTCTAACGTTATAATAATTCCAATAATAAAAAAAATAAACTGGCCATTTCAGCCCTTGGAAGGACTTTGACCTAGCTTCTATTGATCAATTGTGTTGTGCGTGTTATTAAATGTTTGATCACAAATAATTCCAATATGTTTAAGTTAAAACATAAATTTAAAAACGTGTGTTTAACTTTTTTAAAGCTACTTTGCAAAGTTCTAAATCGTGCTTTTTCGTGCGTTGTCGTGCTTTGTCTTGCGTTTTCGTGCTGGTACGAAAAACCAATTTCGTGTTCGTGCGTGCCCGTACAAATGGTCATCGTGCTCGTGCGTGCCCGTGCCTCAAAAATGTTGCACGCGCCCATCTCTAGAATAAATATTGAAAAGTGCATCACGTTTAACATAAGTACCTTACGAAAATAAGGATTTCCTGATCATTTTCCAACTGTATCTTTAGGATAATTTCTACTCATGTCATTACAGTAACAATTTTCTTAGACACCCCGACTAAAAATAATTAAAATAAACCTTTTTTCAACCCCAAGGGTTTTGGCCAATCCCGGGATTTGGGAATTTGAAATTCATGATTCCGGGATCCCGGAATTTTTCAGGATCCCGAATTGCAAATATTTTAAAATAATGGCATTTAGTTGTATTAAAAGGAGGATCCATAAATAACTCTTTGTCTTAAATTCTGCGTTATGGCAAAAAGAATTGCATGTTATTTTCATTTTTTTTTTATTTTAAAAATAGAAATCCAAACAAATCTTTGTTCATATTTAAAATATTCAAAAACACTCAAAAATTTATAAGACAACACCAAGACTAAGATTATTACAAAACATTTGTAATGCACAAAGAAGTATAAAAGGAAAATTCAACAACAATTTTAAAACAAAGTCGGATTCTGAAATCCCATTTAGTATTTTTAAAAGAAATACTAATTTTATGATTAAAAAATAGACATCACCTGATTCTGGTTTAATCGAAAAAAATTAATAAGAAAATAGTGATTATGGTAAGATGATTTTTTAATGAAAAATATAACCTTTACGGTCCTTACTTAAAGATATTTGTTAAATTCTTAAATAAATAATTTATAAAATTACTTTGTTTAATAAAAAACGTTATGAAATTTTATATTTCAAGTACATTTATTTAAGAATGAAAACAAAAAATATTTATAAAATTTAAAAAGAAAACAAAACTTCAAGTTCAAATAAATTAGTTAGCGGTTAGTAAAAAGAATGATGTGAATAAAATATTATTTTTTATAGTAAAAAAACTATAGTATAGTAAGAAAACTATTGCTACTTTCAAAATTCCATGAAAGTTGAACAGCCTAGTAGACAGAGTCTTTAAGATCACAAGCAAAAAAAACTAAAAAATAGACTTTCAAAGTGTATACAGAGATAAAAAAATTGCATTTATGTATAGTTGCTGAAAATTTGTATATTTTTCTATGAATAAAATCCCGGGATTCCGGGATTATAAATTGGATCGGGATTTCGAGATTCGGGATCCCGGGATTAAAATCCCTATTCAGTACGGACATGATACGAACATAATGCGGATGTGAAAGTTTAGGTCTTTTAAGGAAATCTTCTCAATACCTGAACAGGTGACAATCAGGGTTTTTCTGCGCCTTTCTTTACTTGAAGAGTACTTATCAAAATTTCAATCAGGATTAATACCAACGTTACGCTTAGAATCTGTGCCTTATTGAAAAAAAGTATTTCCTGACAATTTCTCTACTCTATACTTGGGAAATTTTCCATTCGGAAAGTTTTGGTACACAATTTTTATGGGTGATGGGCGTTTTAGAAAATATTTTTGTTGTTCTCTACATAACATTATATTTTAATGAAACTGAAAAAAGTTAAGTTCTTTTTTGATTTTGATGCAATATATACACTGGATAAAAACTAACACGTTTCAAAATTTAATACAAATTCTACATTTTCAAACAAAATTTAAAAAATGGGTGGATGGCATGGTTGACTGATTTTAGAAAATTTTAGTCTAGTAAAGCATAATTAAATTTTAATGTGAAATTTGTTTGGCAGACGACGACTCCATTTATTTTTCCAATATTTCTTTAGAATAAACCACTGTATGGTCTTCTAAAATGTGTTTTAAACATTTTTTTAAAAGCATCAATATGATATAATAGTTCGTAAAGTTCGATAAACCACTGTACGGTCTTTAAATATGTATTTTAACCATTTTTCTCAACGAATTTCAATTATTGGAAAGTTTGAAATTTCCAATAATTGTGTTTTTCTTTTTTAAAGTTCACATATCATAGATCACTCTTCAAAAATTTGATCGTACTGTGTTCGATCGGCTGTGTATTTTAGTACGATAATTTCTATGTCATCAACTAGAATGAAGTTTCCTGAAAATTCTTGTATCTTTTAATAGAAGCTTTTGAATTTTCAATTTTTAAGCTCTCTCCCAGCAAAAAAAGTGATACCAAAAGAAGCTAAATTGAAAGGGAAAGTCTTGAATTCCATCCCTTCCACTTTCATATCCAGAAGGCATTCTTTTAACATATGCAAGTCATTGGAAGGAATGCTTTCCCTAGTCTTCTCTAGAAGTGCTTCCAGAATTTTTTCAGTGGAAGATTTCTTTGAGCCCTTCATTGAAAGGATTCTAGTAGGTGTTTTCTAGGAGAAATTTAGAAAGGCATTCCATGGAATGGAATGGTTTTTGTGGTTAGGGGGGTGGCTCAAAAATCCCACGGAATGTATCCCTTTTCCCAACTTTCTCGCGATTTTGGTATTGGTATTGAGAATTTTTTTGGAGTGGAAAAAAATCCCACGTAAATTATCCCTTTTCTCGATTTTCACGGCAGTTTTGTATTTGAAGTTTAAAGTTTTGTTGTATTTTTAATAAATAAATTTTAATTATATTATATATAATTTTTTTTACTTTGATTGAATTTAAATGCTATTTAAATGTCTTCCAGAAGTAGTTTATGAGAATGTCTCTTTAAAGCACTTCTTGATAAGGCTAAGAAGAATCACAATTGGATCTATAGGATGTCTTCTGGAAGCAGTTTTCCTAAGAATGCATGTCACATTTGTATCAAAAATTTTGCTGTTTCTCTAGCACTTTCTTAAGGAGCGTTTTTCCCCCTTTATCACTTAATAAACATTTTTGATCATTAAATATTTACCTATATTCAATTCGGGTTCGCCTTTCATGGAACTGGCCACAGTTGTATCCATAACTGGGTATGATTTGATGTAATCCGGCGTTTGTGGACGCGAATCGGCAGCAACAACAACCGCCATAGATGTTGATGATGACGAAGATTGCTGCTGATGTTGTTGCTGCTGCTGATAAGCAAAGCTGCTGTGCGGCGACTGTTGCTGATGATAAGCTTCAAAGTGCAACTCACCGCTGGTGCTGACGACAGCTCCGCCACCGCCAGCGCTGCAGCTTGAGTGCTGTAGATGCTGTTGCATGTTGTTGTTGCCGTTGCTGAGTTGCAATGCTTGCGACAACTGCGTGGCTTGCATCATTAATGCGTTGTTGTTGTTGTTGTTGTTGCAATGCATCTTGTTCATAAAGATGACGTTGCTGTGCGGCAACTTTCTCGGCGGTGCACACATGGACGATGTTGAGGATGTCGCGGCTCCAGTGCGCACAGTATCCATATCTGTGGCTGAAGCGGCCATGTTTGTGTGTCCCGTTGCTGCCGTAGTTGTAGTTGTTGTTGGCATATAGGTTACACGTTGCTGATACTCCACGCTGCTGGGCGCTTGGAAAACCACATGCGACGGCATAGGTGGCGGTGAGCTGGCGCGAGCAGCTTCAGCGACAACTTTATTGTTTTGGTAGTACGTTGAAACGCTGGTGTTTGGCGGCAGCTTAAGCGCGTTCTCAAGATGTGAGCGACCAACTACGAGCTGGGCGCAAGGCGTAGTGCTTGAGGCAGCAGCAGGAGCAGCCGCCTGATGCTGCTGTGGTTGGTTGTGCACGGATGCAGTCACGGTGTAGGGCAGACAAATAACGCTGGGACTATCGTTGCTGCTACTGGGATGACAGTCTGAGCTGTCAGCGGACATTAACATTTTCATAATTTTTAAAATTTTTGAAAGCGATACTTTTTTTATATTTTTTTATGAAACTTTTTCTCACAATTTTTTAAAACATAATCGTTAAGGTTAATTGTTTTTTTAGATTTGGGCTGTTTTTCTGACATGTGTTGTTTGTGTTTTAATGATTTTTTTTATGAACGAGTATACTGCTAAAGCCAAAGAAAATTGTCACTTTAACCTTATATTTCTTCGAACATATCTTTAATTTTGTTTTTTGATATTTTTAATTTTCACAGTTGTTATGAGCGTTATATTTGGTATTTTTATAAAAATTATTTCATAAAAATTACTAAACTTTGTATTTTGCAAACACTTTTCTATTTTGTAAAAATACACTTTGTATTGTCTTCAATGAGCACTTGGCCAACTTGGGCTAAAATACGTTTTATTATCAAATGTTATCAATACAAACGAAGTAAAATAAATAAAACCATCTGTACAACGAGTTTGTTGACAACGAGAAGGCGGAAAAACGATCTGCTCGCAACGACACGCTGTTTGTCAATGAAAGGAAAACCAACTCGAACGCTGGATCTTGTTGAACGTCAAAAACGCGATATGAATGTCGAAAAACGAAAAAAAAACCTCAACTGAAATAAAACGAAACTGAGCGAACTGAACAGAAACGACCCTGGTTGTTCAGAGAAGAGCGCTCTAAAATGGGGGCTCTTGTTCTCTAACGCTCTCGCTCTCGCTCTCACAAGTTGAAATGGTTGAAAATTTGTTGGCAGTAGAGCGAGTGAGCAAACGTAAATTGGGGATCATGTTTATGACGCAAGAGTATTAAAGTGAAGAGTGCGGAGCGATGATGATGAGAAAGATATAGAGAGAGATTCGCTGAGCCCGCTCAGTATCTAGAGAATTTGTATCTGAGAGCATGAATTGTGCGAACGAAGAACGCGAAAGAGAAAGTAAAAAAAATAAAAGTTGTTATCATGAATAAAACCAAGAATCATCCAACCAATAATGCGTGAGAATTTGATGAGAAATACAATTTTTGTTATATATTTTTTGATTGGGGTGCTACAGACGTTATTTGGCTTGTCGAGTTTTTAAAAAAATTGGGAACAATTTTTTTGTTTCTTCAGTAAGCTATACGCAGAGAGCACAGCGATGTAGTTTATCTTATATAAAACCCACCCGAATATCTTAAAAAAACAACTAACAACAACATATGTGCAACAATGCCGATAAGTTGGGCAGTTTTCTTCGTGACCTCAAGGGTACGGAAGCTGTTCCTCATGCTGAGGGTGGCTGTTCGTGGTGGCGTTGGTGATGGTGGTTGCTACTATATTTTATATAGCACAAACAGCTGTTTTGTGAAAAATTATATCCATAAAACAGTAAAAGCAACACTTTGTGCCAACCACTCACCCTTGTACTCTCTTTGCGAGCTACTAAAATGAGGTCATTGTACTTTGTTGTCGCCTGTTTGCCCTTGTCTTACCTTATCAGGCCTTTCAACCGATGAACTACCTTGTATCGATTGCAAAAAAACTTCCTATAACATATAAATTAGGCTTAAAAATACGCATGCGCAAAGCTCAATCAAATCAAGTTCAGCTCAATGTTAATGTTAATTGAAGCAAAGCATCAATAGCAGCGAGAACGACATTTAACACTGCCTTTATCATGATTATTATGATTATATCATCATTATCAGCGTCAATGTTGCGAGTCAATGACTGATGTGGAATAAAACACAAAAAAAATGAACTTAACGACTTTTGAACTCTCAGATTGCGCACTAAGCAAACAACAACAGAAATGCGGCACTTGACAATAATTTGTAATTGTTGTTGTTGCGCGCAAAAAATAAATCCCGGTCAATGTGAATGTCAAATGTTGCAATGCATGAATGAGTTGATGCCGGTTGTTGACTGCTAGCTTCCGCACACATTGCGCACTCGTCCTCCACCCACGTGCTCGTTACACTCTACTCCAAAAGCAGCATGAACCAGCAAAAGCAACAATAATTATTTTGTTTTTGTCGGCAAAGCACTTGACTATTAAAAGTTTCACTTTAGTTTTGATTGTTGAAATAATGTGCTTTAATCATAAAAAAAAAACAGAAAACTGTCAAAAAGTGTTGCATTGATTATTGCCTTGCCCCTTTTTTTGCAACTGGTGCATTGTTGTTTTTCTAAAGTTGCAAAAGTTGCACAACCACTTTCGTGCTTACTTTCTATTCATGGAAAATCCCAAGAAAAACCCAAGCTCACGATCAGCTTGCATTCACCTTAATCTATCTCTATCTCTCTCTTTCACCCGCTTGTGCACTAAGCTTTAATGTAACCAAAAGCGGTGATCTTTAACGCCTTCACTAGCAAAAAAAGCAGCAATTAACTTAAAAATTAGACAAAGTTTATGGTTTAATGACACTTTTTGGTGTGGCACTCATGATCAGGGCAACGGTATTGTAATAAAGCAACCACAAGATCAGCTGTATGTTGTTCATTAAACTGAAGATGATGATGAAGTCAATGCTTGTCAGTCACAAAAACAGCGGCAACAACAACTATGATTACACGCTCTAATGTCAATTGTTTGCGTGCAACATAATCGACAAAATATCAACATGTTTTTGCTTTTCATTATGATGATCATAACTCTCTGTTGATGTTGTTGCTGTTGGCTGATCGACAACAATTGCTGCCAATGCTTGAAAAACAATGCACTGACTGACAGGTGAATTCACTGCCCGTCCGTCCGTTACATTAAAGCGCATTAAATGAATATAATGCGAAAGTGATCTTGAGTTGATTGCACCGATACTCGTAACAGTGTTGCCAAATCTGTAGTTTTATCACCAGATCTAGTACTTTTTGATGTTGCAAGACGCATACCGATTTTTTTTTAAATTTTCTGTATAAAAAAGCACTGTATTTGTTAATTTTTAATATACATTTTTATTTATTTTACATAAAATTATATTAATTATTAAAATTATTATTAATTAAATTAATTTAATAAATTAAGATAAATTTTATTAATAAAAATAACTATGAATTTATTAGTCTAAATTCAAAAACCTTAAAATGATTAAATAAGGCCATGACCAGGAGCCTCTATGCATGGTTTTTTACTACAAACATTTCTTGGGACCAATATGATGTTTAAAGTAAAAAGGGATTAAGAAGCTTTTTGTGCAACATTGATTGCAAATAAAATTATTTTTTAAAGCGTTTTTGTTTTTAATATAAGAATAAAAGAACACACCACAGATAATATTTCTTAAAAGTATATTTAATATGTTATTATTTATAATTATTTAAATAACAATAATAATAAAAAGTTACAAAATTAAATAATCGTAAGAATTTTATTTTTTTTTTCTTAATTTAAAATTATTTATCTATATATATAAAATAGGATGTGTATGTATGTAACGTATGGACTCCAAAACGGCTGGGCCGATTTTGATGAAATTTTCAGGTAATGTTCATCTTGGTACGGTGGGTAACATAGGCTATATTTGGACCCGATAGGTGGCGCTGGGGTGGACTTATATCGAAAATTTGAATTTATGGACCAATTTAACTGACATTCAGAATGTATGTTTGATCATAAGAAAATAATTTGTGTATAAATGGACACGGTAGGTGGCGCTGGGGATGACTTATTTCGAAAATTCGATGGTGTGAAAAATATATAAATACTTTTAATTTTATTTTATAACGAGGGGAGTAGCGAAGCACACCGGGTTCAGCTAGTTGTCTTTAAAAATATAAAGTGAAAATTATTTCTTTTTTTTTATTATTTTTAGATTGACCTAATATAAATGATATTAAGAAACTGAGCATATATGTTATTTAAATTAAAGTTTTGTTTTCAGTTGAATTTTCTTAATTGTTATATACAAGTGTTATTTTATTATGTAGTTTTAGTTTATTTCTTATAAAAATCTTCTTGTCAATGCTTTTTGATTATTAATACAATATATGTAAACATGTAGTTTCTCAACAAAATTAGTTTCTTTAAAAAAATAATGGCAAAGACTTTGAAAGTTGAGTTTTTATCAATTGCTTGAAAAAATATGTATATAATGTAAATTATTCACTACGTGAATAAATAAAGATTTAAAAGAAATATTTGTGTTATTTGGTTGAGATCGGAAAATGTGGATATGGATTCCGAAATTCTGAAAAACCATTTGAAATTCAGAAAGATCAATTTAGAAATTAAGATAGAAACTTAGAAAAAATCAGTTGATATTCAGATGATTATGGTTGTGATGATAGTAATGAATGAAAATGTTAATGGTAATGGTGATGGTAATTGAAATGTTAATAGAAATGATAATGGTTATGGTAATAGTAATGATAATGGTAAAGATAAGGGTAATATTGATGATAATGGTTATAATAATGATTATAATAATGGTAAAGATTTTAAATTAATTTATTCTAAATTGCAATTGATCTATTCTAAGTCTCAAATAATCTTTTCTCAATTTAAATTGACCTCTTTTGAATGCCAAATAATCTCTTCTGAATTTCAGTTGATCTCTTCTGCATTTTAATTCTTCTTTTTCTGAATTGCAATTGATCTTTTATGAATTTCAACTGATCTTTTCTGTATTATAATTAAAAATAGTATTAAAGTAAATAAGAAAATTTGATAAATTTGTTTCTGTTAAAATCTTTGTGGCACTTGTCACAAAAATATGAAAATCTTAAAAAACACATAGTATTTAGTAGCAAAAACATAACTTTTCCAAGAATGATTTTTAGATAGATCAAACCCGGTCTCAGGAATTTATTCCGATTGAGAAAAACTATACAGATTGTTTCAAAGAGATACTCTTATATTTGAGGTTATCAAATAGCAAACCTGTTTTTTCTCCATACACTGAAACTATTTTTAAAAATTAAAAAATCACTTCTTCGCACTTGTTTTTACAAATGGTATTTTACTTTACTCCAAAACAGTTTTAAAAGTTAATGAAATAACTGTTGTAATGTGCGAAATTATGTTCAGTTTCTAATTATAATTTATCATTTTTTTTTTCACTTGTAGTTTAAAAATTCTTCATTATAATTAACTATTTTAAAACAAACAAAAGAATTTGCACTAAACCTCGAACAAAGTTAACTTTAAAGTTTTGAGAAATAAAAAGGTTTTTGTTATTTGAATTCTGAATGCTTTGGTACAAATGCATTTCGTATTGGAATTCTGTTAATTTTTGCAATTTTCGGAAAGATATTTTCGATGCTCAACCAAATTTTTAAATTCTGAATTTTAATTTACGAACTTTTTGTGGTAAAAATATATTCAGAATTGTATTTTTAGACACCAAAATAACGTTTATTTTTGAAAACATTTTTATACTATTGATTTTCGTAATACCCTCACACCCTATTGGCGGGTGTTTGAACTCTTTTACTACGGGCCTACTTCAATTGATTCATAATTAAATAACTCCCTTTTAGTTAATGTAAAACATGCCATTTTATGGAGTAGAAGAAGATAAATGCAACTTATTAAAACTTTTCTTTCTACTTTAATTCTTTATGAGGATATGATATTTTTTTTAAAAAAAGGTTATTGTAATATATAGAAGAATAATTTTCAGTCAGTGGCGGCCGTAGCCTACTGGGTAGAGTGCATGGCCCCTAAGCTAAAGAGCCGCGGTGGCCCGGGTTCAATTCCAGCTTGGACAGAATGTTTTTTCAATTGAATTAATTCTTCCGTTCGGCCGTCATTTCTCTACCTCAGAGAATAAAAACTGCCATGTAAAACTTCTTGAGAACATAAGCCGTTCGGAGTCGGCATTAAACTCGTAGGTCGAGTTCTCGATCATTTGTGTTCAACCATTTAATAACACGCACAACACTAGAAGCTTGGTCAAAGTCCTTTATAGGGCTTAAATGGCCAATTATTTTTTCTTAATATATTCAGTCAGAAAAAAGGAAAGCTGCAAAGCAAACAATTTAAAATTGTTTTCTGATATAAATGAAATAAATATTTAAACTTTTGCAAAAATGTTAGGTGCTAAAATAAAACAAAAATTAATAAAAGATCATTTAAAAGATCCCTTACTAAGAATATAGATCAAACTGTTTTTGAAATTAAAGTTTTGTTTTTTAGAAAAATTACAACAATTACTTTGAGAATGCAGTTCATAACAGAATCGCCAAATCCAAAGTAATATCCTTAAAAGTGCTTTTTAATCAAAATTACGCATTTCTTTTTGTGTGCTGTTGCTTTTTGGTATTTTTATACTGTTGGCAACACTGACTCATATACTTGGCTCTTATTTTCTTTGATTTTCTCATCATCATAATCTTTGGTTTTGCTTTCTATTTTTTGCTGCACATTTTTCGCAATCCACTCAACAACTCGAGTAGATAAATATTTATGCTTTATTGTTATTGTAAAGGTTAGTAAACTGTCTGCTTTAATTGTTGTTGTTGTTGTTATGACTGCGTTTTTTTAATTTAATTGGCGGCGCATTTTGTTTGTTAATATGCTTAAATTACACGAGCGCAACACTGAGCTCACATTTTATATGGCAACCACTGAATTTCGGCTGAACTTGGTTCGAATTTCCATATTTTTATTTCTTGATAAAAATTAATTTGTTCTGGCTGTACCATTGACCTTTTAAGCAGCTGGATGCGTTGCATTGCTTAATTTTAGCACACTGTTTGGGTTTATTGTTTTCTTATTTTTTCTTCTTCAAACCAGGAAGCTGCAGAGATTTGTTTATTTTTGGCATAAGTTTTGAAATTAAAAGTGATAAAATTTCATCAAAAATTTGCTTATGCATAAAACTGTTTTTTTTATTATGCCGGAATAAAATGACATACATGATTGCGCCAACACTGAAAGTAGATGGGTGTGGCAAGTCTTTATAATGTTCAAAATAAATTTAAGAGCGCAAAACAATTGCAAAATAAATGCAACAAACTGCATTGGCTGAAATTTACGTAAATGTATTAAGCTTTTGTGGGATTTAAATTAACTTCAGGAAGTCAGCGAATGTGCTTAATAATTTAAATTCTTTCAGAATTCATCTCTTGTGATATTTAAAAAAACCTGAGGACTTTATTTTAAGCACATAATTTTGGTTGTTTGTGTCAAAAATGTGTATCAAACTATGAAATGCGCAAAATCTATAATGTTTCACATTAAAGTTAAATTTGAAATATCACTAGAAAGTTAATAACGACAAGCTTGAAGCTCCAAATGCATTTCGGACCGTTAGAAAACGTGTTTGGGAAATTTAAAAGCATCGCGAGCTTAATGTCTTACGTAGCACAGTGGGACAGTAAGCCCTACTCTTCTGCTCATAAAGATTATTTGGTTGAATTTTAGATAAATTAGATTTTTTGAAAACATTTTTTTTATTTTTTCTAAATTATTCATTAACTTATTTAGCATGATTTTTTTAGTTTTATTTTCTATTTTTAAAAGTCTCTGTATTTTAAAAGTCCATTTTAGTTTAAAAGTTTCTGTATTTTAAAAGGTAAAATTTTTTACCTTCAGGGCAAGAGGGGCTTAACATAAGGAGAAGGAAATCGTGTATGAAATTTTTTACTTTATTTTATTCTTAATTTTTGAAGGGAAAACTTCTTTAGGCGCGTTGAGCGATTTTTGGTAGAGGATAAATCTTTGGTTTTCGTCATCATTGCAGCGAGTAGTTTTCGTCATCAAGACAAAGAGTAGCTTTTGTCATCAAGACAGCGAGTAGCTATCGTCGTCAACACAGCCAGCGAATAGCTTTCGCCAATAAGCTTGACACTGATTATTACAGTGCTTACACAACGTAGATTTTGTAATTACTCCAGTACTTCTCAAATCTTTTCGGACTCAATTTATTCCAGTGCTTGCCAAATTGATACGTCAGTGATTTTCAAACTGTTACCCTAGTGAATTTTGAAATGTTGCCTGTAGTGACTCTCAAACTGTTAGCCTTTTAACTTTGTGAAGGGTGTCACGGTCTAATGGACGCACTAACGTTTCTTAAATGAGAAGGGTTCTTATTGCAGTGATTTTTGGGGCTTGCCTTTCACTTTGTGCAGGGTACAAGGCGACCCCGGCAATTGTCCAGGCAAGATTGTTCTTGCTACAGGAAAACCATTAATTGGTATTAATATAGGTGTAAAAGGGCCTAACTTAGTGTCAATTGATGGTAAATGTGAGTCCAGGTTTCGTCCAGGTGTGGGAGAGTCCGGCATTCGTACGTGCTCAAAAGTAGGAGGTGTTGGTGTTGGTTGTGAGTGGTGGTGAGAAGTCTATGGAGATAGAACTTCGGACTTAAAGGCCCTAAAGCTGGAGAAATTCAATATTTTAGTTGGAAAGGGTAAAGGCTGTAAAAAGAGTTCCTGGATTGGTCCGGTCTAACTCTGCTGGTTCAATGGTGAGTTAAACATCAAAAGCAAAAGGCAATGTGAAATCTTCGTCAAAGCTTCCAGAATCGGCGGAGAAGGCTGTGAACAAACAATGTAAGAAAGTTATGGTTTATGGCATGGATAATGTCAAAAAATTAAATTAATCTCGGGTGACCTTTTTAGGGCAGGACTTGAATGTGGAATGAAAGGTTTGCATTTCCAGGCGTTTACGAGGGTTGCTAGCCGCTATAAAGAAATTATCTTAGAGGTCATTCTCGAAATGAGCGTCTGTATGAACGTCTGAAGCTGTTTCAGGCAATAAAAGATAGATCGCCTTCTGTTGTAGGCGCTCAGAGTAGCGCATTAGCGACCGCTCTTCCGGTGGCATAGGTTTTTCTACCTGTGTCCTTGCCGGTTGAGACATGGTCCTTGGTTATCAGATCTTAGGCTAAGGTTGATTCCATGCTTACTCCTGATGAGTTCATGAGTGATATGTATGCGATGAATCCATAGTCTAAAAATATAAGCCCTGAGGTTTTTAAGAAGAGCTGCTTCTTAACGGCTCCGTGGAAATCTGAAGGCAATCGGAAATAAGATGTTCTATTTAAATGCAGTGACCTTGTTGCTAGTACATTCAAATGGTTTTCTTTTGAAGTAAAAGATTTAGGACCAGTTATGGAATGTTACTGATGCCTAGGCTTTGACCATATGATCGGGAACTATAAGAATAATGTTTGCTACCGATGTGGCCAAGAATATGGTGCGGCTAAATGCAAAAATGCATTACATTGCCGAAATTGATCTTTCAGGGAATTGCCATCGACGCATGTATTGTTATCAATGGATTCTCCAATTTATAGAAGCATAGTTGAGTGCCAGAAATCTAGACATCAATGAGCATAAATATTATACAATTAAATTGTCAGGGAGCATATGCAGTCATGTGTGACGTGGAAAGTTATTGTTAGAAAATGGTGTCTGTTTTGCACTGATTCAGGATCCACATGCAAACCATGGTTGTATCAGAGGCCTTCCTGCTGAAATGCGGGTGTTTTCAACAATAGTAAATTTAAATGTATTAATATGGTTTGGCATAATTTAAAAATTAAAACACTATCTTAATATAAAATATTTTGAAAGAAATAATCAAACGGGAAGATTTTTCCGATTAGCATGAAAATTCGTATGTAGCAGTGAGGTGGTCCATGGCAATACAATCTCTGCCCGAGAATACTAGAATTTTATATAGAGATTTTCACTTCAGTTGGTAGTCTCCTCACTGCTTTACTTTTTTAAAAATTCTGATTTCAATCTTTTTTAATTTTTTATATATTCATCAACATTTTCAGTAATTTTTTTTTTTATTCCATTCTTCTTACATATTTTAGAAGCAAAGATACAAGCAAAGATTTTATGAATACAGATTATCCCTGTGATAATCAAAAATTATGTATATTAATATGTGATATGACAAAAGTTATAAAAAGTTAAATAAAACTTTAACTATAATTTTTTTCATAGCAAATTGTTAAAATATTAATGAACCGAAAAATTTATAAAATAATATGTGTGTGACTACTCTTTAGCATAATGTATTTTTGACTCGAAAGGCATCAACTTTACGCAAAAAAATTGAATGAAAAAGAAAATGCGTAGAATGAGCCTATAAATACGTTTTAATTTCGTTAGAATTTTTCAACACGTTGAGATTTTAGAATTTGGCTACGTTTTTGGAAATTTCAAAAATGCCAAAAAAATTCTGAGAAACTTCTCACGTATTCTTTGGCCAACAATAAAATTTTCAAACAAGCAATTTTGGTTGAATTAAATTTTTTGTAAAATTTATTTATTTTAAGTAAAAAATCCTGATTCTAATGTAAAAAATTACCTTTTCAGTAAAAAATATTATAAAAATAGAGATGAAAATAAAAATAATCTGGTATCCCAATTTGAAAGATAATGAACTAAAAATCAATTTTTTTTAAATTTAGACTTAATTTTTATTCAGAAAATTTGATGTGAACTAAAAAACAATAATTTTTCAATACAAAGATTTTAAAAAATTGACATTGAAAATCAAAAATATAACTAGAAAGTTGGCTAAAAATGCAAAAAATACATTGAAAAAAAAAGTTTTGTATAAAAGCACAACTTCCACAGAGAGGTGTGTTGTAAAAAAGATCTGCTTAGATATAAACTTGTTTTGGCTGACTCTGAATTATTTTGACGGACCAGAGTTTCAAATGTCTCTATATTTATGATCATATAATGAATAATCATATTATTGCTTATTGCTTTCTATAGATTTGAGTAAAAAGATTTATGGTGTTATTTTGTAAAACTCACGCAATCACCTTACTTGGGTTTTTTTTTGTTCTAGTAATTTCGTTTTAGTATGAAGTAAAACAAACTGTCTTTCACTCACTGAAATTTTCTTATGAAATTTATTGTGATTGCGTATATTTTACAAAATAAGACCATTATGTGTAGAATATAGGCCTTTGTGAAGTGTAATATAACTCTGGCTTTGACACACAATGCGTCGTGATGACTCGCAGTAGTTCAAAAGAGTTTGATGTAGCTCAATTTTTACAATAGTCATAACGAAAAATTTTTATTAGTTAAAATAATATATTTTAAGTCGGGCAAAGGACTTTTTGTGCTCAAAAGACATTTCAAGGATAGTAGAAATAAACATAAATCACTTGACTTCAGCCTTCTCCAATGTAAGTTCATATTTTTTTCTCTCCAAATCTATTAAACAATAAATGCTAAATTCCACTCAAGAATAAATACACACATTTAAAACTTTTTAAAAAAACATCGCAGCTTTTTTTTTGCACAATATTAATCCGGTGGTGGCCTTGAACGCTCGAGAACGTACGCACTTGTAGTTTTCGCACTTATGCGTAGGCAACGCACAAAAAACTCGATTTTGATTTAACCCATTTATTTGCTAAATAATTAACAGTAAATAATCTCTTGACTATTTTAAAAACTAACGTTTTTTTTTATAAATGGCCTTGTTTTATTGAATTATTTCTTTATTTATGTATCTGCTTTTCTACCTAAAGTTTTTGTTAATTTTTAACCATATTTATATAGTTGTTTTACGCATTCCCTTACTTATTGGAGAGACATCAAAAAGCGCTTGAAACACATGAGAGAGAGACCTTGAAAATTCTTATCGAATTTTCACCTTTCGCAAAACTAATAGCTGTGCTGCTTCTGCTGATAAGCAGCTATAGCTAGAGCGCAAAAAAAAACCGGCTAGCAGGGGGTGGCTTATATAATAATGGCTCGAACTGCGAAGCAGTTAGAAGCTATTAACAATAGCCAGCATGTTTTTTGATAAGCTCCCAGAAGAATTTGTTGTGGTGACCTTGATTTGTTTATTTTTTTAAATTTTTTTTCTTCTTGCTGATTTGATAACAATTGATTGCTATTTTGGCATGATTTCACTGAAGTTATGGCAATGATAAGAAATGAACAGAAAACAAAAAATGGGTTAAGTTAAGTAAGAGTTAAAGGGCTTACACATTAGCGACATTAGCGGCCATGCTCGAAGCAGTTCGGTACACGGTTAGAAATCTTATAATAATTTTTAATACAAGCAAAATATTACAGAGATTTTTAATACAAAAAGTATTACATTGAATGCTATTCAATTGATTACAAAATTTTTTAATATATTTTGTTTTACATTTTAATACAGTTCTGTATAATACACAAGACATGGTGTATTATATTTCAATATAATTTTGTATTAAATGTTAATACATTTAAAATATTACAACGATATTTTATACACTTTGGAATAAATTTGATACTATATTTACTATTATACCTAATTTTTAATACAAAATCAGTATTAAAAATAAATACAAACTGAGCATTAAATTTCAATACTTTTTTATCAAAGTGAATTTTAATATTTGGCCAGTATTTAATTTTAATACAATTTTGGTGTGGTCATATGTATATGTAAGCCCAAAAATATTAAAATGTATTACAAGATTTCTAACCGTGTAGTTAAGAAGTTAATACGTCAGGTTCGTCGAACCTGTTTGCCTGATGGCTTGTTGGCAAAAAATATTGATATTCTGCTTCAAACCTGGGTTGTGAATCAAAATTATTGCGAAAAACAACAAAAAGGTTGCTTTAATATTAAAGCTACTTCTTCCCAACAAGTTGGACCCGCAATTTTTTTTTTGACGAACAAATTCGCTAATGTGTAACCACTTTTAGTTTAAAAAAATATTTCCAATGTTTTACATGTACATAAAATGTTTTTTTTTCGACACTATGCCACAAAACGTGTTTTTGCTTATACGTTCTAAGTTACATACTAGTTTATTTTTTGTGATTTGCAGTAATTTTCGTAGGTTTCAAAATTTCTTATCTCTTTCTCAAAATTTTAATATTTGTTGACTTAACTACGCATTCTTGTCATTATCTATCTATACAGTGAAAAATCTATACAAATAAGACTTTGCCCTAAATAAAGTAAGCCTAAAATTTGGGCACACATGCGACATTGAACTTGAGTTGAAAACTAGCCTTCGTCAATGTCAATAACAATGATATTAATTGTAAGATGAAAAACACAACAAAATCAAAAACACATCATAGTCCACAACAACAGCAACAATAAATTACAGCGAACGCTGCTGATAATCTTTGTTCAAAATTTCATCCAAACCCAGTGAACAGTTTCTTTGGTAAAGCTTCAAAAGTAAAATGATGAAGCATATCTCCGAAATACTGCAAAGAAAGGCTTGCTTAAATACAAGATAATATTCAACAACGAGATACAAATAAATTTTAGCAAAAATTAAAAAAAAAATATACTACGGGCCTATTTAGAAAATTTTTTAAAAGTCCTTAATATTCGTTAGATTTGTCCAAAATTATTTATTGTTCTTAAAAAAGAGGCTTGATTTTTTTTACTATTAACACAGATAATTTTACACCTTTTTAAAATTAAAGATTTCATTACGAATTCTTGTAAAAAGTAAAAAGTTATACTAATTATACACGAATGAAAAAACATTCCTCCAATCTTTGAGCATCTGACAATATTTGTCAAATTAACATCTTGTAACATTTCTGTTCAGATTCTATTTTATTGTAATATTTCTAGAGCGCTACAGTTGTCCACGGTTTCGCAAAGGAGTTTTTTTATCAATCTCCTTTAGGCCTTTTTCACATGGAGATATTGAAAAGTCATGCAACTGCAAAAAAAAAAAGCTAACCAATGTATTTATACCGAAACCTTCACATGAAACAACTTGTACTCAACAAGTTGGCAACACATTCGCAACCAGTTCCATGCAACACGGCTTGCTGCAATTTGAAAGGACGATTTGTTACGTTTGCGATATGTGTTGTGTGCTACGAAAACAATTAATCAGTTAATAAATATGAAATAAGTGCAGGAAGTGGAGAAATATTATTCTTTATCCTCAATTTATTTTTTTATATCATTTAACAAAGCTTCCATTAAATAAGTGTTTATGATGTGAATTTTTCAATGTTGCGTTGCGACGTGACTTGCTCATCTGTAAGCGTAGGTTGCAGTTCAGTTTAAAATTGAAGTGTTTTGAAACTTTTTTAGCTGTTGCGTTGTAGTTGCATTACTTTTCAATTGCTTCATGTGAAAAAGGCCTAAGACAATGCATGTCAAACGAAATAAAAACATTTCGCTTTGCTCAAAGCTTATATGTTTTTTTTTTTTGTTGCACAGAGCATAAAAAGAGCAGATTAGAGAGCAACATGGAGTTAGTTGAAACTCTCGCAACACAAATGCGTTAAAAAAACGATTAAGCAATGCTTGGCATCTGAGATGATGACTTTAAAAACCAGACATTTTAATAAAATATACTTACTTATAAGTTAAATTTAAAAAATAAAGGAACATCTTTATCGTGCTGTTGCACAAATATGCTATGAAACTTTTTCCATCAAACTAGGGCCAGTATTTTTGGAGTTGACTGGTAAATGTAAATTTGCACTTCAATTTTATGTAATAGTATAAAGAAAAAGACAAAAAAAAAAATTCATATCGATGGACATACTTGCTGAAGTGTGCAAAAGCTAATTTCTACTAAACTTAATAATAATTTTTTCAAGCCAAAAGTCCCAATCTTTAATTTCTAATGTAAGGCTTAGAAGCATAGAAAACATTTTTGAAATATTAACATAATTTGCTCATAATGCTAATATACTGCCAATAGGATAAATTTAAGTCACATTTTTTATATTTACGACAGCCGTCATTTGGTCATCCGTGGAATTTTAGCAACGTTAGTCAAATTTTTAATAGTTGATTAGTTAAAATAAATAATAAATGAAAAGAAAATATTATTTTTGTTCTAACATTGATATTTTTGAATCTCGGAATTAATGCAAACAAAATTTCTACTGTGTTTTAATTTACGTGTTGTTATTTGATGAACTTGTGTTTTTTTACTACACATATATAAAAAGAAATTGTATGCTAATGTTATAGGTCCAATCACACACGCGAATGTGTCTTGTGAATGTGTCCAACATTTTTAAACAATCAATTTTGAATTTTAAACCATGTATGCAATGAATGCCATATATAATTGAGCAAATAAATTTTTCAAATTGTTCGGGTATCAGCGTTGCGAATATTTTTACCTGAGTAATTTTTTATCTAGACTTAAAATTTACTCTTATTTAAGTTATAAATTAATATAAGTATAAGACAGCTACCTAAAATATGCCATTGATATAGTTGCTGTGTTCCTATATCTGTAGTGCAATTTCCTAGAAAATATTTTTGTAGAATATTTCAACGCTTTGGCTATTTCCTAAAATATGCTTAAAAAATTCTCTTAAAAAAAGTCGTGGAGGGTACTATATTCTATGATTATGTTCTTTTAGTATGAAATGTTATTTTATAAGAATTTCCTAGAAATTTTTTAATTTAAAATTTTTATATTTTTTCTGGGATAATTTCAAAATTCTCCAGAAAATTCACACTTATTCTTTGACTAATTCTTAGCATTATTTGTTAAATAAATTTTTCGACTGACCCATAGCTTTTGTAATATAATTATTTTTAATTGTATTTCTAATAAATAAATAAATAAAATTTTTCGAACAGTTGATTCTTTGCTATTTCAATTTTAACCGCGCTTTTTTCAAACTGTCAAAAAAGCTTGCGTTTAGTTTTTACTCTTCACCGCATGGCTCTAGCACGTTTTGATTTATAGCTACGTCACTCCAAATGCAATTTTGAAGGAATTTGGACGTAAAAACAGTATTTTGTGAATTAGTGATTTTTAATTGTGGAGAAAGTGTACAAATTTTAATCATTGTGAGTTAAAAAAAAATACTGGTAAGTAGTAATTTTTATTCCTTTTCTTTCAGAAAAAATATTTAAATGAAAATATTAAAAGAAGTTACTAAAAGTGCATGGAAAGGAAGCCTAACAAAAGGAGAAGCCATGCATTCCGGCAAAACTTTTTCTCTTCTAAGCTGCAAACAGATATCATGTGTTATGTATAATATTTGTACCAACGATTAAATAATGGAGTCACAAAATACCAATTGCCTAACTTTCGCACAGAAGTGGCTGAAACTCTCTGCATGATTGGTTGTACTCAACCGCGTGGCCGAGGTCGACCATAACCTCATTCAGTATCTCCAGTTGCAGCTCCATCAAATTCGCAGCGAAGCTATTTCCCAGTGAGTGATATTCGTTACAACCAGTTCGGTCATTGGCGTAAGTTTTTATACCGATTTGGAAAAAAAAGTGTGAAATGCCTGGTTGCAAATCTGAAACTCAGGCATTCTGTACGAAATGTAAACTTGATCTTTGTAATTCTTCAAAAAAAATTTTTCCTTTTATTTCACAACCATAGTTAAACTTTCTTTGGCTCAGATTCAATAAAAAATGCTTTTCTATTTTAAACAAACTAAAATGCAAGTGCTAAATTTTTTTAATGGGAATGCATGGGTCCGCCTTTTGGTGGGTTTGATGTTTCGACCGTTATCTCAGAAACTACAGCACCGATTTCAAATCGGATAAGAAATTCTTTCGTTTCGACCCAAAATAAGTCTACAAAAAAATAATCATTAAGATCAAAAAAATTATGTATTAAAGGGTTAAGGTTAAATTTTAATGTGAAAATCTTGGTGTGAAATTTTCTAACACAAAAATTTTAAAAAATTAAAAAACAAAAGTTGAAAATTTGGTAAAACAGATATATTTTTTGATAACTCAAATTTTTTCGACCTTAAGGTTAAATTTTAGTTTGAAAAATTGTACATTTCGTTCCTATACAAAGGTTTTGAGAAATTAGGAAATAAAAATCAAAATGCTGGCAGTTTAGTATACTTTAAAAAAACGCACAAATTTAAAAAAAAAAAAGAGTAAAAGCTCAATTTATTTTGACCTTTATGTTAAATTTTGATGTGAAAAACTTGGTGTTTAGTTAAAATAGACATTATTAATATAAAACTTTTAAGAAATCATAAAGGGAAAATTTAAAATTGGGCTAGAAAATATCGATAGATAATTTAAAATAAACACTTTTAAGAAAAATGCTTCAATAACTCGAATTTTCTCGGTCGTAAGGTTGAATTTTAGTTTGAAAAACTTGGGTTTTACATGTAAAATGTATTTTTTCATTAAGGTCTTAAAAAATAGGAAATAAAAATTAAAGGTGTGTTGAACAAGGTTTTAAAAACAAAAATGAAAAATTGAAAGTCCGACTAGACAAATTACTGAATAATTGAAGGGCTTATTGCAATAACGTGATAAGCCACATGATCTCAAAAATCAATTTTTTAGGTTGATCACATGACTAAATGCATTGTCAACAACCACTGAAGAGATTTTGGATATTTCTTATTAATTTTTCAATCTATTAGCAAAAGCTTTCGTGTTCAATTCCATTTCTTTATACAAAAATAAATTTTTTAAAAACTTCAGAGTAGATTATTGCAAAATACTGTTTATGTGGCTTATCATGTTCTTGCAATAAGCCCTTCAATTTACAAAAATTTAAAATTATATTTTATTTATTCAAATTTTTTGACATTTAGATTCAATTGTTACTTCAAAAATCTAGGCTTTTGGTAAAAATTAACTTTTTCAATACAATGGTTTCGAAAAATAGGGAAAAAACCGAAAATCCCACATGCCAGATTGAAAAAGAGTTTGAAAATAAACATTTAGAAAAAATAAATGTTGCTTTAGTTCAAATTCTACGACCAAAAATCATTTTGGTTGGAATAGTAGGGCTTTGTCAGACTGTGTGTCATCTGATTGTGACGTCATAGATAGACGATTATGGCCCAGAATGCTAAAGGGTTGATGCTGATGAAGAATGTATATACTTTTCTATACCTAAAACACCTCTTTTTTAGTGTAATGAGCAATTCGACAAGATTTTGTATTAAGGATGGACTCTTGTGTTCCAGCCTAATTTTCAAGGATTATTTCGGAATTTTTTCTTATGAGAAAATTAAATGCAATCATTTAAAATTAATACTTTAAACTGCACGAACAAATTTTTTTTGTTTTACTAATTTTTTAAACATTTTTTACGACCAAGTGGACACAAAAAAAAAAAAGATGTGATAAAGTCATCTGAAACAAAATATTTAGATAGAATATTGTTTTGTAGGATTTTCATACCAGCAGGTAGTAGATTTAAAAATTTTCATTCAAAAATAACCAAATGGCGGACTTCTAAATAGAAATTTTACGGAACTTCGTCTTTTTCTGTGGAAAATCGGGGGAAAAAAAAGAAAAAATTATTAAAAATGTACAATTCTACCACCTGCGAGAGCCATTAGCGTGTAGAAGACCGTATTAAAATTGCAGTCAAATCGGCTTGATAGAATTTTTTACAACTCCCGGCCCGATCAAAATGCCTTGTTTCGTGACAAACATTTTTAAAGTTTTAACAACACACAACACGCAATATGAGGCGCTCTCAGCTATGTGCCATGATTTCTTTAATATTTTGAATTTTGGTTAAATTTGTGCAGTACTTTGCATTTTGAAAAACTTTAAGAAAGAAATCGATTCCTTAAAATTTGAGCACCTGACTATAGTCTTAATACAAAAATCTAAAAGGAAATTTCTAATGATAGTAATATTTTAGAATATAAAATTCGCATAAAAATCTTATAACCCATTCAAATGATGAAAAAAATTCTTTTATTTTCAAATTTTTATATTTTTTCCCGTTTTTACATTACAATTGTTTGCTGGGAAAGATACATCCTATCTGTACTACAAAAACATTGTTATAAATAGAAAACAATAACCGTGCTCCAACACACATCCGCACACACATGCACGAAATGGAAAAGTAGGCCTCCAAAACGATAGCCCTGATATACACATAATTCAAGGGGACAAGATCAGCAGCCAGCATTTGAATCAGCCGATCAAAGAAGCCATTCACAGAGCACAAGTAAAAATTTACAATGTTATCAACGCAACAGTAAGAACAGCAACGATAATAACAACAACAACAATAAAAAACACAACAACTACAAGTAATTTACAGCAGTAATCAGAATAACAATGATGAAGATAATCATAACTCAATTCAACTGACTCAATTCCATAAAGCTTCAAGCTTTATTTAATGTGAGTTGAACGACTTTTCAGCCACTTTTCCTTGTGCGATAAATTTGCAAAAAAAGACATACAAACATTTAGCCTGTATGAGAGTGTAAATGAGCGAATGCGTGCGCAAGCTTTTAATTTATTTTTTTTTAAAGTCAGATTTTTCATTTCAACCACTGAACTCGCACTTGGGCTCAAGCTTGCACTTAAGCACATGCTCAAGCACAAGCTTATTATTAAAATAATAAACTAATTATTATAATTATTTCTTACACTTTTTTTTTTACTTTTTTGACTATTATTGAAATTTTTGTGAATATATAAAAAAATACATAGGAAATATGGGTATAGACAAAAATATCATATATAAAAATATGTGTCGATTAGCCGAGCTGGTTTTCAGCTGCTGTCATGTTTCGCACCTTATTGCTGTTGCTATTGTCGCTGCTGTTAAATTAGAAAAACGCGTTTGTCGCTTTTGTGCACCGCCGCTCTAGCTCATAGTGCGTAATTAATGCTAGCCATGAACTCGGTCAAACTGAAGGTCGCAAAATTTTTGGATTTTTTTCGCAGATGTATTGTATCTGTTCTCTGACTAGAAAAACGTGTGTACGTTTAATTGTCAATGTGTTTTTTCTTGTGTGCTTACGCATAATTGGCGAAAAAATAATGCTGATGAAATCATGTTTTGCAAAATATTTGTTTTTTATGTCTTAATTAGATAATTAAAATAAAAAATATAGGCACTTAAATAGTACTTTAATACTTAGTTGAATATGGCTTATTTTAAGTATGATATCGTATAAAAGTCAGCAAAGCTAATTTGTAGACACCATCTTCTTAGGTCACTTTAAGAAATATATAAAAAATTAATTATCATTTATAAACATTTGAGAGAGCTCACGTTCACGTTATAAAAGTGTTTTTTGTTTCCGCAAAAATCTTTTTAAAATTTGCCAAAAACTGTACTAAGCAGCTTTGAAGAAAGCACCGGTTTCTACTCAACCTAAAAAATATTGATATTCAAAGAACTTTGCATTTTTCTCGAATAGCAATGAACTACGCACAGTGGGATCCTTACCTTACTGTTTCACCCAAAATAATTTTCGGAACGTAGATTTTTATCTGGTAATATTTAAATAACTAAAAATGTGGAAATATAAATTAATACCAAGTGTGAACACATTGTGTTTAATTTTAAAATATGTTGTTTTTTCAGTGTAAGTCAATCAATTAGGAACTTTTAAAAAGAAAATAGTTCGCCAACTTATATTCTACAACCAAAATAAGTGATTTTGTTGAAACAGTAGAGCTGTTATACTATTTAAAGGCGCAAGGTAAATTTTATAAAAATACAATAACGAATATAAAAACGAACAATAAAGATATTTATTACGAAAAGCGATAGATATTTGCTATTGGGTCGGGAAATTCCAAAGAGTTGATCAGAGGAGGCAACAATTTGACTATTTTGAGTAGTGTTTAATTTTTTGTTAAAAATTTTTAACATTTTTTCAATGGATTTAAGATTTATTTTACCATTTAATCGTAAAACTCTGTCACTGCTTGAACAATCGAGAAGTTATAGAGAAAAACTAAGACGATGTTAAGCTTTGTATAGCTAATTTCAAAAAACTTTTTGTGAATTTTGTACCAAAAAGCACCATCAAATAATGTTATGGCTTAACTAATGGTTCATCCTGTAAGGGCTTTTAATTTTTTGACAAGCCTCATTGAAGTAAAAATACTTAAAAGTGTGTGGAATTTTTCAATTCTTAGATTCTTAGATGTTCATTGAGATAACACAAAATCTCTATTAAGTAGATGTGTATTGAAATGTCCTCCAAAAATATGCCTGAATGTAAGGTCTTTAGTATTTGACCACTTTACTTTTAGAATACAGTTATTATTTTAGAAGAAATATATTGTCAGAATGGCTGCCGTTGCATTTCGTTCTCTAAGCCAAAGATGCCAGTTTCAAAAATAATCTAACACAAAATGTTTTTCTTTTTAATTTTTATAACAGGGAATAAATCCTTGAGCTAAAAATTACTAGAATCTTATATATAGAGCATAAGTCACTAAAAGTGCAGAAATATATATATATATTTAAAAACTAAACTCAAATTAGATGTAATATATATGGGAATTTCCACAGGAAAGTATACAGTGACCAAAAATTAAAACTTATTAAAAACTTATTATTTTATGATATTATCTAAGAGAAACATTTTAGTTTTATTAATTTAAGCAATTTGTACCTACAATTATTAGCCATGATGATCAAATCATCTGCACTATTTAACAAATGTAGTTTTTCTTTTTCGTAAATGTTTAGAAAATGTTTCGTTAACATAATTGTTTTAGTAAAAATGGAAGGCATTGGCTAAAGATAATGAAACAATGGCTGATGCAAGGAAAGGAAAATATATTGAATTTGTTCTCAATTACTAAATTACATAATTACTTAACTACATAATTTCTTAATTACCCAATTAAATTGCAATAGAAAAATGTGCTAGATTATACTTAAGCTTAAAAAAAACCACTATGGTAACCATTTTAAACATGACAGCTATCAGTCGAAGAATGCATTAATCCATTTAAGTTTTAGGTTAATTGTTTTGAAATTTGATGTTACGTTTCGCAGATTTCCGAATTTTTCTAGATGCAGTTGAAAACGAGTTCCATTTTCTTGTCGCGTGCTAGATCGCATGTTTCTTGCTAATATATTGAAAACATAAAATCTTCGGAACCTACATTTCGTACTAAACATATTGCTACGAAAATGTTATCGAAAATCAAAAACAAATAATTTTTTCTTAATTTTCTTTATTTTTTTGCACCTCAAAGGCGTACGAATGTCACGTGCTTGACCGTGGAAATGCTCATACTTAAAAGTTAAACTCAAACTAGATTTAAAAATATTCAAAAATATTCTTTAACAGCTAACTTCAAACGTACTGGTCCGATTTTATTGAAAAAAGTTTAAAAACATCATATGGGCATTTCCATGGTCACGCACGTAACGTTCGTACGCCTTTTTTGTTATTTCAAATTAAAAAAATCAAAGAAATATTTAAACTTTTTTGTCCTGTTTTAATTTTTGGATAGCATTTTAGTAGTATTATATTTAGTGTAAAAGGTGGAAGCGATCAAAAGTATTGTCCTAAGATATAAGCAATCAAAAGAGAACGCGTTACGATATAAAAAAATGGAAGTGGTTTTTCTCTGCATAAATAAGCAAAAAATCTGGGAAGTGTTCACGAGCTTTTTATTAAAAATATTTTTATGTTTTCTGGAATTATGCTGCTATATATTCAGAATTGTTTAGTTGAAAATTCTTTTTTAATTATTTTTATACAAGCCATAACATAAAACGTTATGATACATACGTTACAATGCAGATTGTTCCCTTCAAAGAAGTAAAAATTTGTATAGTTTTATTTATTTCATTAAACTTAAAAATCATATAAAGTGTAATTCAGGTCCGTAAAAATCGAAAACTGAAAAAAAAATTGAATTAGACTTTGTATTATACGAGTATTTTTTATGCTTCTAAAATTCCTACTTTTGTTAAAATTTTTCAACTTTTGTCACCATTTTTCTACTTTTGTTGCCATTCATCATGTTTTTTGCCATTTTTTCAAAATTCAAATTGAGATCAGCTCTCAGTACTCTCACAATATAAATTTAAAATTTTTTTCTCTTTTATGAAGGTCTAAAAAAATTTTCAGTAACATTTTATTTTTCAGTCGCGGTAGACCTTTTGGTGGAAATGCCCATATTTGTACTACAGCCTTTTATAAGCGAATTTTTTCTTATTTTAATAAATTTAATTTTAAAAATATATAATTATAATAAATTAAAAACCAAAAATACAACAACAAATGTGAAAATATGAAATGGAAGAAAAACTGAGAACTTGACACTTAAAATCTCATCGCCTCTGTGGTGCAGTGCGCTAGCGCGCGCTTTCACGGCATATCACAAAGATTGCTGATGAAGCCTTTAGCAGGGCCGAAATTGCAATAAAATCAGCTAGTGATTTTTCCTTTTCATATTGAAAAACGTTGTTATTGTTGTTGTTTCTTTGGAAAGATTCGTTAGAACATTTAATTGTTCTAACTTTGACCTAAAGCTCTATAAACGATTTTAAACTATGAAACAACTAGAATTTGTATTTAGAATCAAGTATGATTTAAACTATCAAACATTTAGAATTTGTATTTAATCATATAAAATCAACATATTAAATAACAAGGTCATTTAGAAAAAACTTTAATTATAATAATAATTATATTAAATAAAAGAGTTTAGGTTTTTAAAAAATCATTCCAGATGCCACGCATTGCTTAATCGTCTTTTTTTGCACGTTTGAGATACTGTGCCTCGCTCCAGTTCAAAACAAAACAATGTTTTTTGAAGAAGAAATGTTTTTTGTCTCATTTGACATGTATGGTCTTAAGGAGATTAATAAATAAAAAATATTCGTGGCGGACCACTGTGGTGTAGGGGTGTCCACTTGGAAAATACATCGATGTTTTTTTCGATGTAATGCATCGAGACAGTGCATCGATACTTTCCGATATATCGTTGAGAAACATCGATGTTTTCTAAAAATCGAGTACTTTTTCTAGCATTGCATCACAATGCTAAAGTCAGCCCTTTCTTTAACTATTTTTAATTTAACTATGACTATTTTAGTATATTAAAAGCTCCTACAAAACCTCTTTGCTTGTCCGCACGCCTTTTGTCCGTAACTAAGGAAAAGAAAAACAAAATTTTTTACAATCATTCTCTGATTCAGTTGTTGTTTATAAAAAATACAAACGCAATAAACATAAGAATATTGATTATTCAAAAAATAATGTCAATATATGAGAATATTGGTAATAATTATTACAAAAAGTAAAAATAAAAAAGCCTCTACAATCACAGAAATTCCAGTATTAAGTCCTATTAAGTCCAGTCCTATTTCCAATGTTTTCCTTTTTAATTATTTTTTTATTTATTTTTTTTTATAGTAGTTTCATTAGTTGATTAAAACTCATTCGATGTTATATGAAAATACATCGATCCATCGAGTATATCAAAAGCTTTTCAAAACATCGGATCAAGTCGATGTATCGAATTGTAAACATCGAGTAAATCCGATGCATCGATGTATATCGAATATGCTGTGGTGTGCTAGTTATTATACAGGGTGTCCGGTGTAAGAGTACGAATATTTACGGAGGTAAAAGAGGAAGTCGAATTAAGCAAGAATTTGTATGGGAGGGGATTCTATTTTCACACCCTTTGGAGCTACGGGGTTAATTGATATTTCTGAGTTTAATTCACACTATTGTTATTCCCAGAAAAACTAACTCACGGAAAACTTATTTTAAGAGCTCATTAGAAAGACAACGAAATGACTTTATAAAAGTGTGTCAACAAACCCACCCGACTTATCCTTTCCCGAGCTGTGCACGTGAGCAAATGAAATAAATATTTTAAAACACATTGAGTGCAATTTTCTATTAAATTCTAAGGCTGTGAAAATATACCCCCATCACTCCCATACAATTTTTTACCTTACACGACCTCCTCTTTCACCTCCGTAAATATTCGTACTCTTACACCGGACATCCTCTATAAAATTAATGAAATAAAAACCATACATATAAGCTTCATCTGCAAAGGCAAAGACGATATCAAACCTCAGAGAGTAAGAATGCACTATATAGTTTCTTTATAATCTGATTCGTTCAGAGTCAACATAACCATGCTGATCATAACACAATTATTGACAACATTGACGTACAATGATCATATAAGCTAGATCAAAGTCCTTACAAAAACTGAAAAAGCCAATTCGTTTCTTTGTATTGGAAACATAGTCAACTGTCTTAAATACATATTGTATAAAACCATCTGTGAAGTATAAAAGTCAATTTAGCATGGAATACAAAATGACTACATTGAAAAATTAAAATTGTGGCCTCTGAGCCATGGTATAATTATTTTACAAGGTAGCCGTGACAGCTTTTTGGCGATTGGTAGTTGTCAAAAAAAGCTAAAGAATGTTGTAGTTTGCTGCTGTTGACACGCTATGTGCTTATTTTTAACTTATCTTTGATTCATTAAATTTATTCGCGAAGTTGATAGAAATGTTTTTAGTTTGCTGCAGTTGACTAGCTATGTTTAAGTCGTCGCTTATTTTTTCACTTTTCTTTGATTAATTGCATAAACAGCTAATTTTGACAACTACCCATCGCCGCTCGTGAGAAAAAAGCCAGTCTACGCGGCTACCTTGTCAAATAATTGTATCATGCCTCTGAGCAATAGTTTTAACAGAAAAAAAAATTGTCATTATTAAACGAGTCGGATTTTCGGATTTTCGCTGTTCTATGCATGGATGAAGATGTAATGCATAAACAAACAATTTTAAACCTTAAAAAAACCCATATTTGTGGCTTTTTATAAAATATCTTCTTCAAAAAGTCTGATTTAGTATAGACTTCAGTACAAATGCGAGACTTTGAACTGAATTTTCTCGAAATGAGAATTTTGCGACGTATCACTTTCATCCAAACATGTTTTCAATTGTCGCCTGTCTGAAATAAATACTGTGAAAAACCATCTGTGAAGCATAGGTGTCGATATGGTATTGAATACAAATTGCTGTAGAGTACTCTTATTATAGTGTAGGCTTACCATCAAATTTAACGAAAAATAATTTTTATTATTAATTTTGAAATTTAAAAAGGTTCTCGGATCTTAACAAGGCAAATGGGGGAAGCAAGTTTTAAATTGTTGTCAATAATTTTTTAAAGACGTCTTGACATGTAAGTGGGGTTGGTACAGTCTGTAAATGTTAAGGTGTCAAATGTATCATATTGAAAATTATACATCAAATTAGATTTTTTTTTGTGCAAGAAATATGTTCCCAGAAATTTTTTTTTTTTA
Source organism: Dichetophora obliterata (assembly GCA_963920525.1). Lineage (NCBI taxonomy): Eukaryota > Metazoa > Arthropoda > Insecta > Diptera > Sciomyzidae > Dichetophora > Dichetophora obliterata. The sequence goes on along the minus strand of OY986438.1, from coordinate 38,274,112 downwards.
ATTTTCGCACACTTTCCCCTGGTATTAAGAAAGTGAACGTCAGAAAGTTTGATTCTCATGTTAATGTAGGGTTTTACGCCAAAATGTGGCCCTGATTCTAAAGAAAACAAAGAAATGTAGTTATTAATATTAGACATTTGCATAAACACCACCTATACGCTTTACCACGTGGAATAAAAATGGTACAAAAGAAGAAAAAGTTTAATTTTCTTCTATTTGCAATAATGTTTTCACTTTGTAATAAACTTATTTTATAATAATGATCTGTAACTCATATGTTAAATGATCGTTTAATCTATCTTTATTCTTTTATGTCTAAATTGAATTGCTTTATATTGCATAAATTTATGCTGTCCAAACACCAGTATGTCAATCCACGTTTGGTTATTTAGCTTTCTAGAGTTATTACAAAAGTTTCGTCTCACATATGTACCTCCATCTTCTTAAGCCATAATCACCATAATCATCTACTTTGAAAATTCCAAATTCAGAAGACAATAAATACAACCTAACGCCTGAAAACTCCAGAAGTTTTGCAGATTTATGCAAGTCGCGTACATTTTGTGGCAAACAGGTTTTTGATGTACTGCTTTAATATGTTCGCTTTCGTCGTTGTCCTCGTCTTTGTAAATGTCTTTCTTCTTGCCATTTTATAGCTTGTTCTAAAGTTTGGCATTGCTTTTATTTTAATTTATTTTTATGCTGCTCTCATAAGAAAGGGTTAAAAACAGAGTATAAAAAAGAGACTTAGTTTGTTTTTACTTGTTGTATTCAATTATAACTTTGAGAGTTCTTGTTGTTGCTGTTGGTTTTTTTAATGGCGGTTAATAGAGGTCATTCACTTTCGCACGAAATGTTGTAATTTGCTTGAGCTGCTTCTACTTTTGCTTCTTCTGCCTTCTTGACTGTTTGACCACTTCATTTTTTCTGCTTGTGGCTCTGCTCAATTTTCTATATGGAAGAGCGTGTTTGACGCATAAATTTTAACGCTTTAACTTGTTGTTATTCAATTCCTTAACAATTGATGGGTTTATTTTTGGCAATCTTTTCAAATGATGCGGGAGGTGTGGCAACAGGTGAAGTTTGACAACCGAAGCTTAAGATCTTTCGATATCTTAACTTTTTTTTATTCGAATTGGTTCTTTACTTTTCTTGAAGATGGCAGTTCGAAGTTGTTGCTGAAAGGTTTTATTAAGGCATCAACACCATGTTATGGCACATCAACTAAAGCAAGAGCCAACATGTGGCGAAATTTTTCCAAAGATGTTGCGAACGCAGGTTTATTTTTTCACAACTACAAGGTTTCAACGAGTTTTTTGATACAATTTAAGCCGCAGTCATGGTTGTCAGTATAACTTGAACTTGATGTAGTTTTGGTTATTTTTTATTTTTAGAATTTTTATATGACTTGCCTTTGAGGTCAGTAACTCAGGCAAACGGAAGTCTGATTTTCAGATCGGAGACTTTGTTGCGTTAAATTAAACTTTTAAAAATCCATTCAATTTATTCTCCTTAAGACAAAGTTTGTGAATTTTTTAATCTCTTAACCCATTCAAGTTCTTCTAATCTATTGTTTCAACAGTTAAAGAGCTTACGATTTTATTTTGAGTAGTTGCCCAACGGAAATGGTAACATGACGTAACCAAGTAACTTTTAAATTCAATGCAGCCGCGAGGCCTCCAACGTTTGTATGCAATTCTCAATTACATTTGTTCGGAAATGGCTGCCTAAAACACTGATGACATCAACTTTACACAGTAAGCGACGATGAGAGTAGATTTGCTGCTTCCCGCTTGTAAAAATTTATCGCTGATGACATTGTAATGCAGAACTGTAAGCGGAAACGAAATTTTGTTTGTGCTTACATACGTTTCTTTTTAATGTCAAAACAACAGTTCGACTTTATTCGTCTGTGCAGCAACATTGTGTTTTCTAACAGGAAGTTTTGCAGTGAAGTGTGTTTGTGAAAACTATCAATCTCTATGTTTAAACCAGAACAAAATTTGTATAAAAAATAAAGTATTATTAAACATTTACTCTGAAGTGCTAGATAAAAGGGTAATAAATTCGTTTATTACATTGTAAAAATTATTGTGGTAATAAATTGTGGCGTCATTTTTGTTGGCTTCTTTTCGGTGTTTTTTCTTTCGTTTTCGTTGTGTTTTTGGCGTAGAGAGGATCTTCGTTCAATTTATTTGTATTCTCTCCAATTTTGTTTGTCATTTTTTTGTTCTCTCCAATCTTGTGCATATTGTCGCTTACTGTGTAAGGTAGATGTCATCAGTGTTTTAGCGGCCATGTCCAAACAAATGTAATTGAGAATTGTAAACAGACTTCGGAGGCCCCGCAGTTACATTGTATTTAAGAAATAATTGGTTACGTCATGTGTCCATTTACCACTATGTTATGATGCACAAGAGAAGAGAGAACAAAAACGAAATTGAACGATAATCCTTCACTCCAAAAACACAATGTAAACGAACGAAGAGAACACATCGAAAAAAAAGCGAAATCAAAATGGCACCACAAATTATTTTCACAATAATTTTTTCAATTTAATGAACGTATTTATAAAACTTTTTCTAGCATCTTAGCAGTAATTTTTAATATAATTTTAGTTATTTTATAAAATGTGATGTTTTTGCAATTTTTTTTTCAGTGAACATTTTTTGACACTTCACGTGTGATTCGTAACAAGTGGCAAAGTAAAAAATGCTCAGTAAGGTTCGTAATTTTACTATAAATAGATTACATATGAACATCGCTAGCAAATCAAATGAATTTTATTAGTAAAATTCGTGATCTGTGAATTATCATTGCCATCAACCGAACAGGCTTTTCAAAATATTGTGAACAAATTTTGCACCAGCTTCACTTTATTAGACATTAATTCACCAAGCCGTTGCGGAGAGTGCGTACCGAGGAGAATATTGCTGGTGTAGCGGCCAGTGTCAATAACGATCACGATATGTCAATTTGTCGCCGTTGTCAACAATTGTGCTTGTGTTATTCGACCACTTGGAAGATTTTACGTAAGGACCTCGGTATGAAACCATACAAAATACAGCTGGTGTAAGAACTAAAGTCAGGTCAGCTACCAAAACGTCGTTTGTTTGGTGAATGGGCCTTAGAAAAGTTGGATGAAGATCCATTTTTTATCGAAAAATTGTCTTCCGCGACGAAACTCATTTTAGGCTCAATGGATACTTCAACAAACAGAATTGCCGAATTTGGTCTGAAGAGCAGCTGGAGACAGCTCAAGAGCTGCCAATGCACCCTAAAAAATTAGCTATTTGGTGCGGTTTGTAGGCTAGTGGCTTTATTGGACCGTACTTTTTCAAAAATAATGAATGGAGCAAGATACCGTGCGATGATTACCGACTTTTTTGCCTAAATTGAAGAACTGGACTTAATTGACATGTGGTTTGAACAAGACGGTGCCACACGACACACCACACGCAATACCATGGACCTATTGAGAAGCGAGTTTGGTGAGCAATTAATCTCACGTTTTGGAGCAGTCCATTAGCAGCCAAGATCATGCGATTTGACCCACCTAGACTATTTTTTGTGGAGCTACGTGAAGTATCTCGTGTACTGGGGCAAGTCAGTCACAATTGCAGCCCTGGAAGACAACATTACAGCTGCCATTGGTGAGTTAGATACCGGTCGAAATGCTGGAAAAAGTATGCCAAAATTGGAGCTTACGGATAGACCAGCTCAGTAAATGGCAGGCATTGATGTATCGCTTTAAATAAATATCTCATTCACTATTCCAAATTTTCTGTTTTTTTTTTTAATTTTCAAAAACAAAAAGCCTTAAAAATTACCCTTTATATTGACTTTCAGAAAATTGTTTATCATTATAGAAAAGAAAGTCTTAATTACTTTTCGATCAACCCAATAGTAGGTACTAGTTTGAACTCAATCGGACGGTGAGTTTGGGAGTAATTGCGTATTGGGTTTTAAAGTTGTATGGGAGGTGCCACGACATCTTTTGCAAGTCCACATATACTTTTTATGGTAATTTGTTTTAATCAAAGTCATCCTTTTTACAAATTTAAAGACTTACATTTTTATAATTGGCAAGATAACGTGTTTGAGGTGTTAGAGTTACATGGGAGGTAATAGACGACCCCGTTATTCATTACTAAATTCTTTTTGCCCTAAAATATCCGCTCTCGAAAAATATCAACTACCAAAATGTAAGCCCAACTATACGTTGCCAGAAGTTTATTCGAAAGGTGCCCATTTTGAAGGCGATACAATAAACTTGGATGAATAATAAATATTTTGTGCTTTACTGACCAATTCCCGCTTCCTTTTTGACATAATGTACATACAGATCGACAAGATTTTCTTTTTATATATAAAGCTATCGACCGAAGCTTCTCTCCAAAATCAATCACAAAACAATCGAAACCTCAACTTGTACAAACTTGTTCTTTCCTTAGGTTCTAAATGTTTCTCTTTTCGAGACTTTTCACTTGTGGCCATCCCCTCTCATCTGGCTCCCTTGTTCCAACTATAACCTGTGTTCTTTCTATAAACCAACATTTTCTCCTTCTTTTCATATATTATTTTAAACGTTTGACGAAAGTTTCTAGAACTTTTCCTAGCTTCAACAACACACTTCATTTTCCCCACAAAAATTCCTAACTTGACTTATATCAGAAATTTTCTATACATTTGCCTCAATCTTACCGCTTCAACCACTCCCCCCCCCCCAGTACAGCATTCTTTCGGAGCAACACGTTCTCGATCTTGTTGATCCACTAACGTTAGTGTTCTTGAACTCATTTCTTCTGCTCTGCTTGTTTTGCTGCCTGTTCTGTTGCCTGTTCTGCATGTATAGCATCCATGCATCCCAACGATCCAACGATCCAACTTTAATGAAATTTATTATCAACTCTCGTGGTTTTCATATTGTTTTCTTTGCTGTTCTGTTCTATTCTGTTTGCTGTGGTTTCGGTACACTTGCAGCTCTTTCTCTATCTTCTTGGTTCAGCCCTTGATTCAATTCTGTGTCGTTGTGAGTTTTTCTTTTGTCAATCACATTAATTTGGTTCATTGCAGCGATTATTTTTCACAATTGTTTGTAATTCAAGTGTCCTGCGCACACACACCGAACAATAACATTGTTCATTACGTAGAAATTTTCATGCGTAGGAGCTGAGCTATACAACACCATCGATCGATTGTATCGTATGCTTGCATGATCGTCACATTCGTTCTGTACAAAAATTCATGCGATCTCGCTCTCACTTGGAATGGCTGCGGTTGTTGTGGTGCATTGAACGCTACTGCTGTCGTTCAATGATCTCTTCAGAGCATTGCTCAAGTCTCGCTGCTGCAAAGTGATCCTCAATGATCTCGACATTGAAACTACAGTTGAATAGCAAGCAAGATTTTCCCTTTTCTTTTTTTTTTATTTGTTTTTATCTTTTATGAAAATGTTTTCAATTGTATTTTTGTGTTGTTGTTGTTGTTGTTGTTGTTGTTGTTGTTGTTTCTGTGACTGTGGTTGTTGTTCAACTTGAAGTTCAAAGCCACTGGCTGCTGCCTGCGTTTTGCGTTGGTGATCGTGCAGCAGCCGCTGCAACTTGATGGTGATCGTGTTGATGTAGGTTCGTTAGCTTGTTCGTTTGCTTTTCCATTTTTATGAGGTTTTTTTTTTCATTTTTATTTTGTTTGTAATTTTTAAACGTTTTGTTTTTACCATTTGGACTAATGGGGTTTTTCTGTTTTTGTTGTTGTTGTGTTGTGCATAATACTTTTCTAATGCATCTCGTGAGTAATTTTCCATTCACATGCCTCAGCGACAGCGGCCCCACTTTGCCTCACTCGGACTCTCCATCTCCCTCTAATGTTGCTGCTATTATTGCAGCAGACTGAGGGTCGTTAACCCTTTGCTGCGTTTGCGCGTTCAATGCTCGCTGCTCGACGCTGCCAACAGGCACGTACTATCTAGTATGTTGTAGGTTCTTCTTCTTCTATTTGGTTGGTTCTATGCTCGTAGTTGTTGATGTTGTTGTTTCTGTTGTCGTTTGCTCTTTGGTGCAATGCAATTTACTGATCGTTGATCACACCCGGCCACCCGATCTAACCGCTTACTTTGGTTCATTTCTGCGTGTCTGCTAATTTTTGCGTAAGTCGTCCCAGTCTTCATCATCGTCATTATCATCATCATTGGCTGATATGCATATCTACAGTTTTATAACTGTTGTTGAGGGTTATGCGAGTGCAGTGAAGGTAGGCAGCAGCATCGGCGGTGTTCAACATCGAGTTGGAACGAGTCAAGTTATTGTATTCGCCACCAAGTGCCAATGATCGCCATTGATCGCAGCACTTGATTAAAGTGGAAATGAGTTTATTGACTCGGCGTCCGAGTCAGAGTCGGAGTCAGAGAATTTCAGGAGTTCAAGTGCGCGCAGCTAAGAGCGTGGAGCGAAACACGTGCTTCAGGGTTTCTGAGTTGTATGGAGTTTTATAATGAGATAATTTCAGAGTTTCTAATTATAATACGACAACAGTTTTTTTTAATATGCATTCATGACAATAAAATTGTATGGTTTGATTAAAGTAAGTAAAATATTGAGTTCTTTAACGTTGTTTTTCTCACTCTGAAGAATCATACCGTATTAATTTAGTTTTATATACCTTAGCAAGGAAATAATAACAGAGCAGCTGAATCTTAAATCGAAATGTAACTTAGTTTGTTCAATAAATATTAAAATATCTGTGATATTAAAATAATCTCGGTTTGATTTCAATTTTAAAAAGACGGTTTAAAGAAAATAAACTTGTATTGAAAAGCGAATTGATTGTATAGATAACGATTATGAATATACATATATCTTTAATACAAACAAAGATATTGAGGAAATACTCTTCTATATCCTAGACAACAAGACAACTCTTGTTTAAAATTTATACACAAAGTTCTGACGAAATCTCTCAAAAGGATCAAAAAAAAAAAAAGAGGTGTGTCAAGTTGGACACTTTGTAAAGGCGAAACTTCTCCCAGTTTTCATAGTTTTGATAATTTGATGATATATGTTTTTAATGATCATTTCCAGCCAATGCAATTTTTAATAAGGAAATAATTATTATTATGGAATTTTATAAATAAAAAGATATAAGTATTTATATGGACTGCAAAAGCAAACGTACTCTCTAGATGAATGTAATGTTCATCTGTGGGTCAAATGTATGATCAGGTGCGATTAGTTTTCACCTTCAACATTTTTTTCTCAACACATCTGACACCCATATAAAAAATTAAAACTATGTCAGAATAGTTCACATCTCTTCCCAATTCGTTTCTAGAGGGAAAAAAACGCATAAAACGGTGCTATTATTTTTTGTAACTTTAAATGTATCTTTTGAACATTCTTCTGTACATATTTACCCCTATCTGCCACACTTCTAGAGGTTCTTATACAAAAAGTTGAGAAGCATGTCGAAAATAATTTATATCTCCTCAAAGTTAACTCTTAATGCATAAGTTGGTCCTGTGTTTTTAACCCCAATATTTTTTCAGAACGTACCTATCCCCTACCTGCCACCTTTTTGGAGGTTCTGATACGAAAAATGTCGAAAATAGTAAATTTTGCATCCGATGGAAGCTGCTCTTAACACCTATCTGCCACTCTTCTAAGGTTTTGAATGTGTCATTTTTGTGATTTTCATCAAAACAAATCAAAAAAACGAAGAATATTTGAAACAAAAGGAACAGAAATTGAAGGCCGGTTAAAATTCGATATACTTGCATACATTAATTTTAAAATAAACTCTCAAAACCGCGAATTGTAGTTAAAAAATATAAAAAAGGCAAGCTCATTTGTACACCAGAGAACTGCACAAGCCTACTTGAAGTCTATTTCAAGTACTTGCTTAAAAAACAAGTTCAAGCTAGCTTGAGCTTGATAATTTTGAATTAAGTATAGCTTGTAGTTGAATATAAACAGCTTGCGAATTGCAAGTATGCTAGCTTACAAGCGAACGGCACGAAGTTTTAAGTAAAGGAAAGCTTGATGCAAAAAGCTTGAAATTGAAGGCAAAGAGCATCAATAGCTTGAAATTGAAGCCAAGTATCCAACTAAAGCAAGTATCCAAAAAATTCAATGAGCTCGTGTATTAAAAGCTTAGGCGTATTATGACTTTTAAGGGTTCTGTGGACTCTGTGGTTGGTAGTTTTAGGAGTCAGATGATTTCGGATCTGATGTCAGAATTTAAAATTCAAGATGGCGGATAGGGTTGCCACCTAGAATTTTGGGTATTTTTGCGAATTCTTTTAATTTCGAAATTCTGACAACGGATTTGATTTTGATTTGAATGTCACAGTTTTATAAATTTAAGATGGAGGTAAATACAAACACCTAATAGTATGTATTTTTAAGAGTTTTAAACATCATTTAACAATCTTAGGGAGTCACTGATTTCAAATCTAAAATCAGAATTTTGAAATTCAATATAATGGAAAGGGTTGCCACCTTAATTTTTTGTATTTGTGTGAATTCGGGGCTGGCAAAAAAATGGTATACCAAAAATGGGTCACTGAATCCGAATCCATGGTCAGAATTTCAAAATTATAAAATTTTGAAATAATAGGGTTGTCACCTAATAATATGTTTTTTGAAGAATTTTAAACATAATTTAACAGTGTTAGGGAGTCACTGATTTCTAATCTGAAGTCAGAATTTTAAAATTAAAATGGTGGATAGGGTTGCCACCTTAATTTTTTGTATTTTTATGAACTCGAGGCTAGCAAAAAAAATGGCATTATTTCAAATTTTATAATTTAAAATCTACCCCCTAAAACTGCCAACCACGGAGTCCACAGAACCCTTAAAAGTCATAATACGCCTAAGCTTTTCCTACACAAGCTCATTGAATTTTTTGGATACTTGCTTTAAATTCAAATAATTGGAAACTTGCGAGCTTACAAGCTTTTGCCGATCGTTTCAAGCTTTTCAAGGTTCAGTCCGACAAAGTAAGTCTAAACAAGCCTAGCCAACGAGCAAGCATGAAATTGAATATGCCATGACCCAAGTAACATTGTTGGAGCAACTAGGTGCGAGTGAGTCCTAAAAGTGTTCTATAGGTGTATAATATGCGGTTAAAGCTTTACCGCAGCTTTGTTTGCTGCTAGTTGCTTTTAATTTTAAAGAAAATGCTCTAAATATGATTTTTTTACCATTTTGAGCTTTAATACTTTATACAGCTCTGTAAAGGATTTTATCAAATCTGCAAAAGAGCAGAACTCTAAAATTTACTACTTGCTCTGTAAAGGATCTTTTAAAGTAATAAAAATTACTATACAGCAGTTTTAAAACTCATAGATTGAGTATAATATTTGCTTTAATGTGTATTTTTGTATTGCATTTTTAAAGCGAATAGATATAAAATACTGTAAATTAATGCAATAAATTTTTTGGGAATAACAAGTGACTAAAAAATCTGATAAAGAGCTTCTTTGAAAAAAATGGCGATCTTATAAAAAATAGAAAATCTTCGGAGTTGAAGCAAGCTAAATATTAGTTTTTACAATAATATTTAAAACGAAATTGATGATTTCTATGATACATAAATATATTTAAGAATAAAGTACTTAAATCATTTTTAGTTGATCTTAAAGAATGTTAAAAATTTTCCAACTATTTTTAAATAATTAACACTTCTTAATTTTAATTATTTGTTAAGCCCGTTGTAGTTTTTCGAAGTACTACATTCACGTTACCGATAAATTCAAAAGCGCACCGAAATTCGCAGAATATAACGAATACACGAACATGAGTCTGATATAATAATCACTTTATTATTTCTTTAATTTATTTGTCATTCTTATCATCACAAACACTTGCCAAATTTTATATATTTATTAAGTTTATTTTCAACACATACATACTTAAACGAATAATAAAAAAGAGCTTTGCAAGAGCTCTTATTTGGGTTTGACAGGGACTCTTTTAAAAGTTTACAGCTACTTCTACTCCTCATATGAAGTAAAAATAGTGCTTTTAAACTCAAGAAAGTAGCCTTATATATTCTCTGCAAGAGCTTTAGTAGCGCGACTAAAGCTATAGTTGAAGCTTGCTGCTATATAAGATAGCACTATAAGCTCTGCAAGAATGAATATATGGCTAATATTGTTGCTTGGGGAATATGACATGTAGCTGTTTGGTATTTTTGCAACATGGCTAAAGCTTGCTTTTTCAAGTTTAGATACATACTTGAATTCAAGTACTTGAAAAGGCTTGAACTTCAAGTAGGCTTGTGCAGTTCTCTGGTGTACACTATTATGCAACTCGCTCAAAACCTTTTTGTATTTCTAAACCAACCGAGTACTGAATCTAGTATTGAAAGTTTTAAAATTGTAAATTTACCATGTAGCCTGATTTGTATTTGTATTTCAAAATAAAATATTATCATTCAATAAATTTCTAAACTTTGATATAAATGGCAGTTTTTAAAACTAAATTTCCATACAAATTTTGTAGAACAACAAATTCTTATCTTTCTTAATTAATGAACCTTGATTCATTTTAAATCAGATAAAGCATCATTTGTAAAAATTCTCTGATCAGTATAAATAAAATAGACTTCGCACTACGAATACACACTAAAATCCATGGAAACCCTGCCGATCATTAAGACTAAAAGGCTTTTTGAGTCTGCTAGCGTGTCAAAAGTGTTTTATCGACACCGAGATGACACATTAGACAATCCTTTACTTTTGTGGTTGTTTACACTCGCCCTTTATCATAAGGTTCCCAGTTTGAAGATGAAAAAAACGGCTTCTACAAAGAAAGCAAAGAGTAAAAGACTAAGTACGTTCCCAAGAAGTAAGAGGCGTACTTCTACTTAGAAAAAAAGTTAACCAGAAGAATATTTCAAGGCGTGAACATAGAGACGTATGGAGATCAACATAACTTCCTGAAGAAAGAGTATTGCTAGGATTGTTTTAGATGTTTTTGTTAAGATAGAGGTGACCATTTAAGAGGTCAAAGATGATGTAAAGATAGCAAAATCCATACTCAGTGACGACTTGGTTACATACATTAATATATACATACATTAATTTCAACATTTGGTGAAGGAAAGATCTATCCGCTAAATGGAATGCTCTAAACGTTTGCTCAAAGGAAGCAAAAACTGCTTGTGTATACGTAAAATATGTGAATGTAGTTCATAGAACTTACTAAACAAGATCCAAGAAAGTCAGATTTCTCTTAAAGTACTGAAAATACCAAGATTATTTTATGTGAATACGACCGTCAAGTGAAGTGAATTAAAGTAATAAAAAATTTCTTTTTTTTTGCAAAACGTGTCAAATAGAAAGTTGCTTACATTTCAGTACAAAAATTATTATTGTAATTTAAAACAACAGCAGGTATTGCTACCATGTCTGGACCCCCCACAGATTTATGAAACAATATCAAATATCTCATGTTATTGTGAATTGATTCTAATATTAAATTAAGCACGAATCTAAATGTATATGCATTGCCAACATTTCTTCTTTTCTCAAGAAAGTTATTAAAATTTGATTTAGTTCAGAGTTTAATTTGTTGTGTTGTTTCGATTCAGTTCAACAAACCCATAATTTTTTTTACCTACCTACCGTTTTTCGACGTTCCAACAAAGTAAGGCAGTAAAACGTGACATTCGGCTTCACAAAACAGTCATGTAATCTGGTTTTAAAAAGTATACCTTTTTTAGGTTATTATATTTTTTACGAACCCCCCACACCCAAAAGCTATCTACGCCATTGGTTGCTACCAATAAAGAACAAATTAAATAATTCAAATTTTTATCTAAAAAATATGAACAAAATTATTTAATTGAAAAAATAAATATCGTTCCGAGAAAAAAGAAAATATTTGTTCAGAAATATAATAAATAAAAAATGTTCTAAACTAAAAAAAATAATTAAAAACTAAAATAAAGATATTGCCTACATACTTCAAAAATATCATAGCCCTATGATAATGTTAGGAATTTGTATAGGATTTTTTTAAATGATCAAAATTTTCAAAAACAATTTTTTTTTGTTAAAAAAATAAATATTGTTCTCAATGCAAGAAAAAAATGTTCAAAAACAATTTTTTTTGTTCAAAATGAAAATAATATTTTTGTAAAATTTTTAATTTTTATTCTGTTTCTAGAGCGAAAAGTTTTCAAACATAAAAATAAAAGTCGCACAGCTCCTATTTCTATCTCTGGCCAACAGTGCTCAAATATGACTTAAATTAAAATTCTTTTTTTATATGACTTGGTTTGTAACAAATGAATCTTATATTTATAAAAAAATGGGTTTTACAAAATAAACCTGAAGATAATTTATTTATTATAGAAATATATAAAACCAAATGTCGAAATTTAATTTTTTAGTAAATTTGAAAAAAACATTTTATGTAATACAAATATCTCTGCGTTATTTTTATCAAAAGAAGTCTTTTCTTGTTATCAAAAGTTAAAAACTTTTATAACTTCAATTTTGCATTATTTCATAAAAAGACTTTTTTAAACGCATCTAATAAACTATAAAGCCCAATATAATTAATTGTGACCTCTGATGATTTTACAAGGTTATAACTTAGAGATTTAGGTCAAGTAATTTATGAAAGGAGGCAACTGCAACAACCTAATAATGCCCAATTTTTACATTATACTATATGTCTACTATATTGATCCCGGTATGCATTTTTAAGTCTCAGAAATCCCGTAATTGTTGTTGAATGCCTAATTTTTACATTATATTTCTTCTAAATTGAAAAAAAAGAAATCTAACAATAAATCCCGTTGCTAATCTCGTGATCCCAATATAGCCTTTTTAAATTTCGAAAATCCCGTATTTGTCAAAAGCTCAAAAATTGTCATCCGTAGTTAAAATTGATATTCGAAACTCTGTTAACCTACTCGGTTAGAAATCTTCGAATCAATACATATCTTCTATATAATCTTTAGGCTAACATATAAAAAACAACAAGATCAAATTAAAATGTGATACTATTTTAATATAATGCTCAATTTGTATAAACTTTTCGACAAACAAAACAAAAATTATTAATGTTGTGGGATTCGAACCCATGATGTTTATCTTATAGTTGACGCTCTAAACTATAATCTATTCAACTAAATGCAAAAAAAAACAAATATATAAGCATACACAGGAACTGAACGCTGTAGGGTAAAAAATATCGTTGTAATACGTGAGTTATATTAAAAATGTATACGAAATTTTTAAGTTATTAAACATTTTTGTTATATATTTAATCAAAGATGTTGAAGCAAATCTGTGTAATACAACTAATTTGTTCTCGGATTTCTAACAGATTATTTTTTTATATTATCTATTACACAATTTAATTTTTGGGGTGTACAGTGGCTGACAAAAGTCTACATACACAATCGAGTTTTCGGTTTCCAGAAAATTTAAGAACCTTAATGAAAAACAAAGTATGCAGTATGCAAGTTAAATGTAAGAGAGTTCAAAGAAATTCACGTTTACGTAACATAAGACTGAGGAAAAATCTATTCAGAATTAAATAGGCAGAAAGGTCGGGGCCCGGTTGATAGAGAATGACGCATATATATCAATTATAGCGTACTCGATTTTTTAAAGCAAAATCTATTAAAATTGTATGTAAAATTTTAATATTTTTTGCCTTTTTTCCGGACAATTTTTTGTGGTACTGTGTTCTTAACTAATTTATTGTCAATGCAGTGAAATCTTAGGTCCTTGGCACAAATTAAGCATACATTGACTTTCCAAATCAATTACTTTGTAATGTTGTGACCTTTCACCGATCAGCTTTTTGTATTAGTATTTATTCAAGCCTTTTCATTAAACTTTCACGCTATACATTCCAAGTTGTCTTCAACTTTTCCCAGCTAAAACAAAAAAACTCAAAAAAAAAAAAAACTAAAAAACTCGATCAAAATGTTTTTCAAGTTTTGAGCCAATTTGTGTAATGTGTAAACAATTTGCAAGTTTTTTTTTATATCTATAGTCAAGCTACAACAACTCGTTCCGTACATTCCACAACAACTATGCGAAAGTACCTTAACCTACACCACCACCACCACCAACACGTGGCTTTGTTGGAGTTGAGATGAAAGCGCAATGAGGCGGGAATAAATGCAGCCTACAGCGTTGAATAGAGAAAGAAGGTGAGTGAGTGCATAAACCTCAGCGCAGCGATCATCGCTACTTACAACAATAGCAATAGCAAGAAAAAAATTATTGCCATCTAGTTAGACGTTCAACTCGAAAATACGTTGGCGCATTTCACTTTGGTTCGAGGCCAAAGTCCTCGCCAACGACATATCGACCGACCGACCGACCGACCAACCGAGCACAAAAGTCTATTCGCTTTAACCTTTCTCTGTTAAACTCGCAGTGCCTAAAACGGGCTATACAAAAGGCATTTGATAGCCATTTCAATTGAGTGCAACTGTGCTTATATTGGCCATGACGACAGCGAAGTCGTCGCCCAAGCCAAGACATTCACCACTGACGATGATCGCAAATCGATGCATTCAACTTTGACGTCAACTTTTGACGGCAACCAAGAAACTTGCGAGAAGCCAACAGCGAAAGGTCTTGTTTTTTTAATAAAATAGACTTATTCAGTAAAAGTCTTTATATAAAAGCTGAAATTCTCGCTGCATTTAAATAATATAAGATACAATGTTGATGTGCTGCTTACTAGGCGGCTTACAATGTATGCAGTGGTATAAACTAAAAGGCCTAGTTTATTTTTAGCGCTATCAACAAAAAAATCTTACAAGTTAAATACAGCTTTTAGTAGAAAGTTGACTCTTTGACGGATATTGCAGGGTTTGTATTTGTCGCATACGATCGTTTAAAAATGGTCATATTTATAAAAATTTTTTTAGTCTCTTCTCTCTTTCTTTCTCACTCACTCCATGTAGTTAAATTTAAACTTCGTGACAATTTTTTTACAAACGTCATTTGCCGGTATCTGACGTTGACTTCGTTGATCGCGTGAATATCTTTGATGATTGTTTATTTTTGTTTTCGTTATTGCTGCCGCTGTTGTTTTTGCATTTTTTTGCAACAAGCAAAAATACACGTCACACAATGACACATCGGCGTAATGAATTCATGGCTGGAGTTTGGAGCTGCTCCAGTCGTGGTGTCATCAACCATGCAGAGCAACGCCAACAAAACGTTGGCAGCACGATCACATGCGATCATTGCACTTTGAGTGAGCGCATATAAATGAGAAAAAAAGAGAGGGAGTGATTAAGAGCGTGGCTATATTAAAGTTAAGATATCTACAATAAGCAACACTTTTTAATATTTGTTCGTCACCTAAAACAAAAATATGCAATTCTTTTTACGCAAAATTCTAAAAATCTTTTTATGGTACATATTATTCAATTTCACAATTAATATTAAAAATTTTAAAAATCTATTCACAAGATGATTATATTGATTACACTCAGCAAATTTTGGAGAGCTTTGTGTTTTAAATAAATCGTATTTGTGATTTAACATTTTTCGGGTTTGCTTTCGAACTGAAACTGATGTGTTTTTAGTGATTTGAAACTGATGCTTAACTTAATTACGAATTATGCACAAAAGATAAGATATAAGGTAATTTTATTTTTTCAATCCAAAGTATTTAGTTCATAAAGTCAATATATCATAAATGATATACGGAGCAATAAAGGATTAATATAAATACATAATGTACATTTATATGAATGTAGTAAATAAACATAAAATATTTATATGTTAAAATACATTTAAAATTTTTTTTTGAGATCTTTAAAGCTATTGACGAGACCTTTTGATTGATCTGAAATTTTTTGTGAAATCATTTAAGCTTTGAATATTGAGTTTAGTTGAAACTCTCAAAACTGCAGAAAATTAAGTACAATCTAAAGTTTCAAAACTACAAGTTACTAAGTAAAAAGTTAAAAAATGGCGGAGATATATGATAGAGCACCCCTAAAAAGCTTTCAAGTAATCAGACAACAGATTTCATTGCCATAAGAGCTATGTTTTAGAGCTTTAAACTTTATCTGAAAGTTTTAAATAAAGTCCAAAAATTTTGTTATATGTATTGTTTTTTATTTGTTTTGAGTCAAAGTAAATTTTATTGATAAAGGCTCTTGAAATTTACTGTAAAAATCATTCTAGAGTTATTTCTATTATGTTTTTGTGACTGACGCAAAGTATATTTAAAAAACAAAAAATTTTATTTGAGCTTTTGAGTTATTATTAGGATGAATACCTTTAGTTGATAATGAATCAAATGTCTTTTTAGCTACATTGTGGTTTATTGAGTTGACATAATTTGTGCTAAATTCTTATGGATTTTTAGGATTCTATATGAAAAATAACTTTTGCTATATCTTTAAAGAGGTTTTGAACTATAACTAAATTATCAAAATTTAAAAAAACTACATAGAGCTTTTTAATTTAAGTAAATAAAATCAAACTAAGCCTTTTAAAGCCTTAGGAAGGATGTTCTCAAAATATATGAAGCTATAAAAACAAAATACTTCTTAAACATGTTTAGGGATTTTTTGATCTTTAGTTTCTCCCAATTAAACTCAAGTTAATTTAACAAAAAATATAATTTTTTATAGCTTATACAAAATTTGCTTGTAAATTTATTATTGACATTTTTTAAGGGGACATTTTTATTTTTTATGAAACTTATAACCTTGCAAATAATGTTTAAGCAGCATTTGATCCATAAATTCCCAGAATTAAACTTACATTATTTATATAAAGAAAGCTATGTTTGAAAGCTTTCACAAATATTTTTTGTAAATTTTACTGAAGGCTCTAAAAGGAGTTTTTAACTTTTAAAAAGCTTTATAAAAAATACTTCAAATATCTTCAGAAAGCTTTTAAATGCATATTATTTCAAACAATTCACTAAAATAAAAATAGTTTTAACACATATATGGATTAAATTAATTTTACAATTTTTTAAAGTTTTACAAAGATTTTTGTGATTTTTTTAATATTTTTTAAAATAAAGCTTTTATAAAAAACTTACTATGAAATTATTATAAGTGAGCTTTTGATTTATAATAAATTTCTATTAAACTTATATAATTCAAATAAAATAAGTATTTTTTGTAATTTTTGTATGATTTTTTTTTGGATTTTTTTTTTATTATACAAATTACTTTGGAAATTTCCTTATGCTTTACGTTTTTTAACTATTATAACTTAAAATTCAATAAACTCAAGGAAGCTTTTTAACTTAAATTAATTAAATAAATCAAGCGAGCATCTTTGTAGAGCTTTTATAATATAAATTTTGCTGTAAATTTGATAGAGAATATTTCTGGCAGGAGTTTTGTAACTTTTGTTGAGATTTTATAAAATGTATTAATGCTCTATTATTATAGTATTTTTATTTATATATTTTATATTTGCTTATTATTTATGCAAATTTCTTTGATAAATTTTTTATAAAGCTTTTTGAGATAATGTGGGGTTAAAGTATTTTTTTTTTTTTTAGTTGAATTTATTTTAATAAATTTTATTTGATTGATTGATAAAATTATATTTAAAACTAAGAGTAATATTAAACTTGCTACCTTTAGACTATTACTATTACTTAGGTTTAATCGAATTTGATATTTAAATTTATGGTTCTTAATGTTTGTTTGTACATAAATAAATTTTTTGTCGATTTTTGAGAGCTTTTTACTTTTGACAAATTTGTAGAGGTTTTTAAGTTGTGTGCATTTTAGGATTTTAAGGGAATTTTTCGGGAAAACTTTGGAATTTGTAATTTTATGTACTAAACATTTTCATGAAGGCTTTTGACCAATCAAAGTTAAATTTTTCTGATATGACATACTTTGAAGTGCTGTTTTACTTGTAAAAAATATCCTTAAAAGCCATTACGCCAAAATATTTATTTTTAAATTTGAAAAAAAAAAATTTTTCAGCTATTTTTAACATTATTTTTTACTTACAACGTTATACAAAATTTCCTAAGAAGTTTTTTTCATGTGATCGATTACCAAGCTTTTTCTACACGATAAGTTATCTGCTCAAATACTTCCGCTCTCTCCCTCAAATTTTTCTACACTTTTCCTAGCACGATCGTACGTTGTAAATTTTTTCGTTTTCCTTTTATCTCTTCTCATTGCATTGGTTGCTCAACAACTTTTGCTGTTGTTGTTGTGGTTTTTGCTTTTGCTGTTTCACTGCGCGACTTAAAGCTGGTCAATGGTTCTCTGGTTCATTGCCATCAAGCTTGGGGTAACTAACCCAAGCAACATTTTTCGTTGCAACTTATCTACAACACCAGCAGCAATAGCAACAGCAATAACAGCAGAAGCAGCATCAACATCAGCAGCAACGAGCAAGCAATAATAGCGCTGAGTAGAGTCATTATTGCAGCAACAGTTGTGCGATTTTGATGCTGCTGTTCTTGTTGGTTGTTTATTGTTAGTGTTGAAGCAAGGACGATCAGTTTGATGGAAGATTGGAGGCTTCGACTTTGTCATGACTTCGTGTGAGTATGTCTCGGTGCCATTCACACGGTGAGTGAGAGCAAAAGAGTGCAAGCCGGAGTTTATTGGCTTTTGGTAAGGTTTAGTTGTTGTTGTTGGTGGTTGCTGTCGGTGGTTGTTGTTGCCGCTGTTGTGGGCGCGATCGTGTGTGTCAATCGATTAACCCTAAAAGAGACACCCGGGTACAAACGTACCCATTTACAACTTTAAACTGCAGTATCTTTTCAACTAAACCTTTTAACATATTAAATCTTCGGATTTAAGAAGAATTCGTAACTGTACGTTATTTTAATCTAATCTTACTTTCCTGTAGTCAATGGTTGAGGGGCTATAAGCCTTCAAAGTGGACACCTACGACTTGACACCCGGGATACGTTTGTACCCGCGTAGTTTTTATGCTTAAATGAAGTGGTTTATTGTGAAATGAAAATACTTTTTATATTTTTTTTTTGTTAAATCTGAAAAATTTTGCAAAAAATAGCTTAACCTTGATTGAATTGTTACTAATTTTACAGCAAAAGCACATAGTTAAATTAGTTGGTGTTGTGAGCGTATTGATTTTTGCACGATGCCGTTCGTTTTAATTTATTTTTTCCTCAGAAAAAAGCGGAGTAATTTTGGTTATTATTTTTGATAAGAGGCATAAAATATTAACATTTTGTACCTTAAAATACTCGTTGATAATTAAACTAACAGTACAAATTGAAAAAAGAAAAAATAAAGTTTGTTTAAAAAACACTGGAAAAAAGCGAAATATTGTTAATGAGTACATTTGTACCACGGGTGCGTGTCCTCGGAGTATTTTTTTGGTGTGTTTATTAGGGTTAAAGTGAAAGATCGCGAATGGTTTGAAATTAAGATAATTTGAAGGCTTTTTAACAGCAGTGAACGATATTTATGCCAATTTTATTGTTATGAAAATCAGTGAAATTTTCAATGAAGCCAAACAAAGAGCGGGAAAGTAGTGAGTTGGCTGATGTTTGCCAACAACCATGTGACAAGCTGGTGGTTATTATAAAAATTATTGTTTTACATGCCTCAGTTAAAGCTGGTTTATAGCATAAAAAAGCTATCTCTTTTTAAAAAATATGTTAACAAATTTAACAATAATCTTGAAAAAAGTAAAAAATTTCTTACATTTTAAGTACATAACTCTTTTTCTATTTTATGCAAAACAACTTTTTTTTGTAACTGCGTCATAAAATTGTTTAAAAAAATTAACTAAAAAGGTACAATAAAACTTGTGAAATTATTTTTTCTTCTTCTTTTTCTACTCTCCATTTTTTCGCTCATTTCAAAGCTTCATTAAATTTAAATTTTTCACTTTTTCGCTTTTTACTGACCAAAAAAAAAACATACTCATCGGAATTTTGTTTATTTGGGCCAAGCTTAAAACCGCCAATCTTCTGCGTTGTTTTGTGTGCTTTTACAAGAACAAACCACAAAAAGAAAGAACTTATTTTCGTTTCTTTTATGTTCATATTTGTTTACAACTTTTGATTTTTTCTTACACTTTTACGCTTTCAAACGCGCTTTGTGCTAACTTCTAAAAGCAATTCTAATTTTAACTACTTCTTTACAATAACAACAATACTATTGCATATGAAGAATTGGTCAAGAGCAGACGATACTGAAGCTTATGTCATAAGTTGCCATTCTGAGTTGTTATAGCTTAGTTAAGCACTTTTTTCTATTTATTTTTGCAATGCCCACTGTAATTGAGTTGGTTTTTATTATGCTTAAATCGTTAAATGTTATTTAATTCTTAGAACAACATTAGAAATTCGAAAGTCAAAGATTAAATAAATTTTTTTGATAAATAAATAGTAAAAAGAAGCCCCATATATAGCTCAAACTTGTAGATTTTAAAGAAACTTGGACGAAGACGAAGTTTTAAAGTTTAAAACAAGTTTAAGCCCTAAGCAATAAGAGGTATCTTTAGCTTGCGTAAAAAATGCGAAAATTATATAAAAGCTTTCAAAAGGTAGCAAAAATATTGAAAAAATTTTAAATCGCATACATAAATTTAATTTTATGCTGTAATAATTCAATAAAGTCTAAGACATTTGAAGTTTTTTACGTTCTAAAGGTACACTGAGAAAAAAAACATACTTTAAAATTAAACAAAAAATTTTAAAATAGAAATCTAACTCAATTGCTTTTCCACAAAACAAAATTTAAACAAGTGTGTTTAATTTTCAACTATAAGCTCATTTCTGTTTTTTTGTATAATTTTTTCTGATTATTTCTTTCCAGTAACAAAAAATACGTCGCTATCAGAGATTGATTTAAAAATTATGTACAGTAGAATCATTGAAAATTATTGCCAGACAACTGAGACCCTGATTTTACATTTGAATGTTTGAAAATATTTTTAATTTAGTCTTACAAATATTGAACATAAGATGAGATACGAACCAATTAATTTTTTGATATTGAAAATATTTCAAGCCGCAATGAAACTCAAACTTCATCAAATAAAGTCAAAAACTTTCTTATTCGGGGGGTCCCAGGGGTCGCTGATCACAAATCTGACTTCGAAAAATAGATAAAGTTAAAAAATGACATCGAAAAAATTACAGTTTAATTTATTTGTTTTAAATTGAATAACAATATTTTTAAATTATGCTTTAAAATATTTGTTTTAAATATTAAAGTTTTTGCATCAAATTTTTCGTTTAAATAAATGTGTTTAATTTTAAAATTTTAACAAAGAAAAAGTACATTTCAAAACATTGTTTTAAAAACAACAACTTTTGTTTTAAATTAACCTTTAAAAACATTTGTGTTTAGCTTAAATGAAATTGTTTCAAGCTCTATTTCAAAAACAAATTCGTTTAATATGAACACAATTTCATTTTATTTTAACACATATTTCCCTCTATTTAAAAAATTTTATAATTTATGTATATTACAAAAAATTATAATTATAATTATCTCATAAGTATAAGATAAATTAGCTAAAAAAATTTTTCTTTAATATTGTGTGTTAAAATTAAGCACATAAAACAAAAACTTTTGTTTTTTCTATATTTTTTATTTTGAAACATACCATTAATATTGTTAAAAATTTTTTCAAATAAATATATTTGATAGATTAAAGAAAAAAGAAGTCTTGAAGAGTGTTCCAATTTGTATTTGGTGGAGCTCTTGCACTTATATTTAGTGCAAAAATAAAAATTTACCAAAAATTTTACTGCAAATGTGTTGAATTTTTATATATATTTGTTGTTCCTTAGACGAAATCTGTTTTAAGTTTTTTTCTAACATAAAATATTATAATATGAATAATATATTTTGAAGATTTTAAACTAATTTTTTAGTGTGGATTTAGTTAAAAAATTTTTTGAAATTGAATTTTGAATATAAAAATAATTTGTTATAAAAATTTTTAATATAATTAAAAAAAAATGTTTTTGTGTAAGCTTTTAAAAAAATAATGGATTACAAATTTCTTGTAGCAGCTTGCATGCATTCAAATTCGCAGTTTTTTTGCACTTGCATAAATTTTACTAAAAGCTTTAAAAAATATTATAAGTAGAACTTATAAATAAAGTATTCGTAATAAACATTAAATGCGAAGCTTAATCTTAAAGCTTAATCATTGAAGTTTTCGAAAAATTGTTGAAGAATTTTTTCAGTTTAGTTAAATAAATATATTTTTAAAAAATGACTAAATTTATTTCCGTTAATGCTGTAATTCATAATAAAATTCTCAAAGCTTTAAGAGCTCAAAAATTCGAAAATATCTACATGTTCATAATATATTAAAAAAATCTATGAAAATGACAACTTTTTCCAAATTTTTTTGGAAAAGTATGACCATGAAGTAAAAGCAAAATAAAGAAATTTAATTAAACAATTCTTTAGAAAGCTTTTGCCCTTCTTTAATTTAAAAAATTACTACTTTTTGAAGGGATTTTTAACATATATTTAGGTTTTTTTTTTAAATTTTTGAAAACTCAATAAACTGCTCATTGCTCATTTCAAAGGCAATGAATGGACCTTTCTAATGGTGTACTATTGAACGACCCAATTTATCAATTACCGACCTGTGCTCGTGTGAATATTTAATAAATCCATTGAAACTACAAAATTTCAAGTTTGAGCTCAATTTTCTGAGAATTTCGCATTGTGAATTTGATTTTTTTAGCATTAAATTTGAGATTTCTTTAATTTTCTTTCAAATGAAATCAAAATCATTCAAATTTCAAAACTACTACAAAGTAAAAAAATAATTTTAAATTACTTTTCACATTAATTCTAAGCCAAATTTGATTATTTATATATAGTATTAAATTGGAAATCTTATTATTATAATTTATTTTTTATTTTGTATTATTATCATATATATATATTAATTTCTCCATGAATATTATGTAGAAATATAAAAAAAATTGTTTAAGATGTGTCAAAATTTGCGCTATTTTCGAAATAAATGTGGATTTTTAAATAAGAATACTGTATCATCAAGTAGAAATGAAAATTTTGTATTAAAATTCAATATCTAAGCTTCCATATTCAGCAATAAAAAGTTGCTCGTTTTTACCCGAATCTTTTTTATTTCAAAAATCGTGATAATAGTCACTCTTACAAAAACAAAGACTCTTGTCTTTAATTTGTTTTGTCATGTGACAATGTGAAAGTGACGAGGTCGATGCAGAGGAGTATGACGACTTTGGGTATCAGGAGGAATATTAACAAATTCATAAATTTTTTGCTACTCGTTCATAATATTGTTATGAATTTTTTTACAAAAAAAGTAATAAAGAATGATTTTCGTATGGCCTGAAGTTTTGAACTTTTTACTATATTGATGACGTCAATTTGTATGGATGATAGGCGTGGTTTTTTCCAACTTCTTCGAATTTCAAACTCAGAATGCATTTTCACTATTAAAACTATTTATATTATGCATGAATTAATTTTTGAGAAATTTGTGAAGGTTTTTCTATTTAGATGACGTCATTTTGTATGAAAAATAGGCGTGGTTTTCATCTGGTTTTGCCGAATTTCATAGTAAGAATATATATATTGAAAAGGGAAACTTACGTGCAAAATTTCATGGCATTTTTTTAATTTTTATAGATTTTGAAGAGATTTTACGTTTAAAATAAAGTCAATCTATATGGAAGGAAGGCGTGGTTTTCATCCGATTTGGCTTATTTTTTAACTTACTTTTTAAGCTTGTATCTAGCTTAAATATCTAATTTCATGATGATAGCTTCAAAATTACGACTTTAATCATATCGAAAGACGGACAGACGGACGGACGGACAGAATTTTTTTCTTATTTGTACCCAATCTAACTAAAACAAAAGTCAAAAATTCCCTACGACTTCTAGGTGAATTAATCTTCATTTTTAGGGATTTCAACCCACTTTGCGACGGCTGCTTTCTTGACCACACATTTTCATAGTTATGCCTACCCCTGTATCTAATTTCAGTATCCTCGAATATTATTCGAGTTACAGCATTTTTCTTATATTGCCATGCCCTTTATCGAATATCGCCCACTTTTTGAACATAATTTTTAATAATTGTGACTAACCAACCCTGTACTAGATTTCAGTACTCTAGTGTTAATATTATTCGATACACAGAGTTTTCCTTATATTGCCACGCCCCTGTGTCGACTACCGCCCACTTTTTAGACAGCCAACTCCGCGTATAATGTCTCTATCTGTTGACAAAAAATGTGGTAATCTAGCAAGTACTTTAGGAGTTATCGATGTAAATACATTTTTTTTAAAAAACAACCAACCAACTTAAGAACCTCCTCCTTTTTGAAGTCGGTTAAAAATCACAAAGTTTGTTGTACATCAAAAATTTTACTAAATTTTTTATTTGAATTTAATTTACTTAAAAATTAGTACAGTAAGATCTCTGAAAGTCTTTTAGCGTACAACAATTTTAAACATTATAATCAACAAGAAGCATAAAATAAAGCTTTAAAATAATAATTAAAATTAAACAAAGCAAGAACAATTTAAATTTAAAAAAATTAAAATTTAAAAACATTATAATCAACAAAAAACAAAAAAAATAGAGCTTAAAGCAAATAATTAAAATTTTAACAAAGCAAAATTTTTCTTTTATATAATAAAAAGAAAAATAAGAAAAAGAAAAAAGACATTTAAATTAAAGAACTTTACTTATCATAGCTAGGCAAAATAAGGAGCAAAGGAATTAAAAAAAACAGTGAAGAAGAGAAAGGGGGAAAAAATTAGAAATTAGAAAAATAGGCAATAATTGATAGCTTAAATTTGTTCATGCTTACATCACTTTTGATGTTTGAAGGAAGCGAAAAAATAATGATATTGTCTTCTACGTAATCGTATTTTGTTAAAAAACAAAAGAAAAATTATACTACTGTCCAAAGTTAAATGTTTGCAGTACAACTAACTTTGTAATTTTTAAAGATATGTTTATGATCTTAAAGTCATTGGCAATAAAATGAAATAAATCACAAATTTCATGCTTAAAAAATTGTTGATTTATTACGCGAACTTCTGAGAAAATTACGTGGCTAAATCGGGTGGGTTCGTTGATAGACCGTTTAAAATACCAATTAACCCCGTAACTCCTAAGGGTGCGAAAATAGACCCTCCCCTTCGTAAATATTCGTACTCTTACCCTGGACACAATAAAGTGGCTGAGCTTTTTACTCATATTAATTTAAAAAACCTGATAATGTTTGAGGAAATTCTTTCAAAAGCTTTTCAGTTTATAATTAGTAAATTGAACCATACATTTTCTTGAAAGTTAATAAGACAACGTGAAAGGACTAGAGAGGCGTTCTGTCGCTGACGGCCAAAAAACTTTCTCTGACCCCATGCGTTGCTGATGGCAGCAAAGAAAGCTTTTCTATATGTATTTACTAGCTAGTGTTTGAATGTTGTAATGTTCCAATGTGCACAAAAACGAATGCGGATCCGTTTCGAACCCGTTACGAGTCCGTCAGTACGAGTTTCGTTTTTTTATGTTTCGACGGACCCGTTTCGAACCCGTAACGAATCTGTCAAAAAATGGTCACAATGTTAACATAAAGGGCATTCTTAAATTTGTTATAAAATTTTTTATTTTAGTTTTAGTGGATTAGGGATATTTATTTTAAGTAACTTTTTTTTATCATAAGGCACGTGTTTCTAATTTCAAATCGAATAAAAGTACTTGTCAAAATTTTTAAATAATTATCATGAGTGAACAAGAAGTTACATGTGATTAAAGGATAGCCGTACGCAAGATATTTTCCGGAAACTTTTTTAACTTCGGTAGTTTGGTACGCTTTGTCTTTATAGCTGTAAAAGTTATTGGGATGCTTTAAAGAAAAATATTTATTTATTTATTAAATTTAGATATAATATATAATACTACACCTAAAATACGAAAGACAAGAGTACTGGCTGCAGAGGCCTTCGACTCGAACTAATAGTAAGAATTAGGACAAGATACATTGATTGGGAATATTATAATACGTTAATCAAATTACATTTCTTAAAAAATTCATATATAGATAATACATTGGCATAACAAATATTTTTCAATAATAAAAATAATGTTCAGCTGCTTGAAGAAACAAGTATGAGTCATCCTAACTCACCAACATAAGTCCGTTGCGAATTAGTATTATTTAAAAAAAGGGTCCAAGACGGATTCGTAAATTAAGTTAAAAATGGATTCGCATATAAAGTCCGTTCCGATTCCGTAACGAATCCGAAAAAGTGGAAAAAGCGAATCGTATTTTTGAGAGGAGTTTCATACAAAAAAAGGATCAGTTTCGGATGCGAAACGCAATCCGTTTCAGATAAAAAATAAGTAGAAGTAAGTCCGTCTCAAATTCGTTAGGGATCCGTTTGGCACACTGGGCTTATTCACACTTTTATACATACAGTAAAAATGCGCAGATTGTGACGGCCGTAGCCTAGTGGGCAGAGTGCGTGGCCCCTAAGCTAAGGAACTGTGGTAGCCCGGGTTCAATTCCAGCTCAGACAGAAAGTTTTTTCAATTGAATTAATTTTTCTGTTCGATCGTCACCTCTCTGCAGACAATGGCAAACCTCAGAGAGTAAAAATTGCCATGTAAAACTTCTTGAGAAATGTTTTGAATAACTTTTCTTGCATATTTATTTTAAATCATAAATTACAGCTTAGTGAAAAATAATAGTAGTGCTGTAGAAAAAATACAAAATACTATTTTTTATTCTATGGTTAGTAAGATTTTAGATGAATAATACTAGGCACGTGCCTGAACCGTAAAACACCCTGTATCTTGAAACTTTTACAGTATAGGAGAAAACTGAGTAGAGATTTAGAACCAGTGTTGAAAGTAAATATAGCAATGATAATGGGTTTATCGGATCCGAAACTCGTAGACTAATATTATTTATTAAAACATGTCCGAATATAAGTGCGCTACTATTCTTTTTCACACAGCTGTATATAACGTATTATTAGGACTAAGTCTAAATAATTTTAAAAACTTGAGTTTTGTTGAGATTTTAAACAGAGTTTTGAAAGCTGTTTTACTTTTATGCATTTAAACATTGAAAGAAAGTGATAAAACTAATTTAAAAGCTTGAGAATATGAAACATTATTAAAATTTCTTACACTGAGGGAAATATGTGTTAAAATGAAAAGAAATTGTGTTCATATTAAGCGAATTTGTTTTTGAAATAGAGCTTGAAACAATTTCATTTAAGTTAAACACAAAGGTTTTTAAAGTTTAATTTAAAACAAAAGTTTTTGTTCTTAAAACAATGTTTTAAAATATACTTTCATTGTAAAATTTTTAAGTTTAGACACGAAAAATTTAAACGAAAAATTTATGCAAAAACTTTAATATTTAAAACAAATATTTTAAAACATAATTTAAAAATATTGTTATTAAATTTAAAACAAATAAATGAAACCGTTTTTTTCGATGCCATTTTTTAACTTTTTCGACTTTTCGAAGTCAGATTCATGATCAGCGACCCCTGGGACCCCCCGAATAAGAAATTTTTTGTCGTCATTTGACGAAGTTTGAGTTTCATTGCGGTTGCAAATATTTTCAATATCAAAAAAATTAATTAGTTCGTATCTCATCTTATGTTCAATATTTGAAAGACTAATTCAAAAATATTTTCAAACATTCAAATGTAAAATCAGGGTCTCAGTTCTCTGGCAATAATTTTCAATGATTCTACTGTACATAATTTTTAAATCAATCTCTGATAGCGACTTTTTTTTATTATTAGAAGGAAATAATAAGAAAAAATTATACAAAAAACAGAAATGAGCTTATAAATTAAACACGCTTGTTTTAAATTTTTTTTTGTAGAAACGCAAATGAGTTTTGTTTCTATTTTAAAATTTTTTGTTTAATTTTAAAGTATGTTTTTTTCTCAGTGTACGAATATTTTGACTTAATTATTCTAAAATTGATAAATTCTGAAAAGATTTTAAACAAAATTGAGAGCGATTTGAAACGGCAGTGAAGATATCGCCCAAGGAAAAATTGTATAAAAAAGGAAAATCTCCCAAATTAAAAGTGAGTCAAGAAGTAAATTAAAAAATTAAAAACAACATTTATCCAAAAAAAAAATTTATAAAAAAAAAAACAGAAAACTGTCTAAAAAAATTCTAATCTACAAATCAAAAACAAAATTAGAAAAATTTATTTGAAGCTTCTTTATTTATGAAAACAAATTTCATTAAATTTTACCCTATCTCACGCCTTTCCAACCACTTTTTTAACCATTTTTCGTACAATGTCTCTTAGTCTTTCAAAAAGCGTTCACATTTGCTCTGATTAAAAATTTCGCCATTTCTTTAAAGCAACGAACCAGGAATAAAATTCGAAGCGCATAAAATTTACAACAAAAAATACTACAGTCAATGACTCAGTTGTTGAAATTCTGAAATATGTGCTTTTTATTGTTTTTGTTGTGCTTTTGTTTGAATACGTATTTTGTTAGCCGCCAAAAATAACAAAGTGCAGGCAAATCCAATACCAACAACACCAACAACAACAACAACAACAACACAATTATTCATTTAAAAGAATCATATGCTGATAATGAAATTCTGTGTTTCAAATTTTTTGTTTACATTTTTGTTGTTGTTTATCTTGTTTTTTTTTTTTTGTACATTTTGTTTGCGAAATGCAACGAAATGCACGAATGAATATTTATTTATTTTCCTTATTATTATACAATCGTCAACTGAATCAGCCAGCAGCCGCTGTTTTTGTTGTTGTTATACAAAGCCATTGACCGAGAGCTGAATAAACGTTCTGATGACATTCACCCCAATTCGTCGTTGCATTGCAACATCGTCTCGTCTTGTCTCGTATTGCATCGTTTTGTACTCGTCTACCGGCTTCGAGTGCAATGCATTCAGTTTCGTGCGCCTTCGCGGAATCAACAAAATACACAACGGTGAAGCATTGTTGAATTTTTGTTTAGTTTCTTGTTTATTATTTGTAATTAAAAACACTGATCGTCAATAAAGAGTTGAAATAAGAAGAGCGAGTTAGAAATAGAGAGAAAGAAGAGGATGAAGCATGCTTTTAAATAAACTGAAAAGAATTGATCATATTCTGCCGGTTCTTATAATAACCAACATAAAGGGTGATCCAATACGAGGTCCCTTTTTCAACTGGGTTGTTTTGACAGCTGCTATGTGTCAAATGGCTTGTCCATATGACGTTTGTGTTCAGTATTCAATACGACTCAATCATGAATAGACTTACTCCTGAACAACGTTTATTAATTGAGGCAACTTACTACCAAAACTAGTTATCAGTTAGAGAATGTTATAGAGTTCTTCAACATCATTTTCAAGTCGGCGGAAAAATATGAAGTAAATATTATTTATTTGCATAAAAAAACAACAGACCATTTAGCCTAAGCTTAATTGCAACAAACATACATCATTTTGGTCGTTATGAACGTCCAAACCGTCATCAAATTTCGAACCAATTTTACACTATTGGATATTCATTATTCAACCAGAGTGCATAGAGCCCGTAATTTTGAGAATATTGCTGCAGTAGCAGAGAGTGTTAGTGAAAACCGTGAACCATCGATTTATCGCCGATCTCGAATTTTGTCGAAATTTGAAAGTTGTCGAAAATTGAACCCACAGAATGGACCATTTAACCCTTAGTCGTATGCAACATTTGAACGAAATCATTTTTCAACATTGAGTTGAAAGAACTGAACTTTCATTCCATATAAAGATTTGCATCAAAGCATTGATTTTTATGTATTTTATTTAGAAAACAATGTAGGAAGCTCTTAATTGGATCACCCTTTAGTACACTGATTTACGAAATTTGATCATGAATGAGTCTATTTTCAAAATCTGACCAGATTGATGTTTTGCAAAGTTGATGTTTACTTTTGTATTTTTAATGTAAAATCATCCAAGAAATCCAAAGGTGCAGATTATTTTTTCCCAAACTAGCTCAAATGCCTATAAAAGTGGCTTGAAGAGAATTTATTTTTTTCCAAATTCTGCCCCGACAAAATAATTTAGTCGTTCAAATCGGGTTTTGAAAATGGGCAACTCTTGTATAATAACACTTATATTGTTCCAAATTCTGATCCGAAAAGAAACTTGACTCGTTAATATCGGGTTTTGAAACAGGCGACTATTATAAATGGGCATTTCCAAACTGGCGTTACGGACGATTTGTACGAAGAATTATTAAAAAAGGTATAATAAAGTCTAATCTATAAAAAAATTTTCTTATATTTGCGTAGTAAGGTAAAACAATGACAACAATGAAAACAATGGGCTCAAAGGATTTAAAGATATAAGCAAAAATATGTGCTGGTGCTACGTTACAAAAAACGGAAGTGATTTTTACTTGCAAGATTTTTTTCTATACAACTTTTTTATAAGGGTTTGAAATAACATAAGTTTATTTTCCAAATGATCAAATTTAAAAATCCTCTGCTTTTTTTATTAGGCTTTTTGACCTGGCGTTACAATACTTGAATTTTATTGTATTTTAATTAGATATTTAAGTAATTAGGTAGTTAAGTAACTATGAAATGCAGTTATTTAGAAACAAATTTAATATATTGTCCTTTCCTTGCCTCAACCATTTTTGCATTATCTTTAGCCAATGTCTTTAATTTTACTAAGACAAAAAGTTTACGAAACATTTACTAAATATTTACGAAAAAGATAAACTACATTTGTGAAACAGTGCAGACGATTTGATGATCATGGTAAATGAATCTGTGTAGAAATTGCTTAAGTTAATAAAATTAAAAAGTTTCTCTTAGATAATATTATAAAACAATAAGTTTTTAATAAGTTTTAATTTTTTGGGCACAGTAGACTTTTCTGAGGAAATGTCCGTAACCAATCTCTTCAATAACACTCAATTATATAAAATACAATTTGTATGTAAATTTATATGCATATTAAAAAATGTTTTATTGATTACATTAAAGTTTTAATATTAAATATTTTCAATATAATGTTAACAAAAATAAAAAACTTTATTTAAAATTTCATTTCATTTCAATACAAATTATTAAAAATTAAAGAAAAAATAAGCAATAACATGGAAATTAAAAAAAAATTGCGTTTGATAAGAAAATAAATTGAGTTTCAAATCAACTTAGAATTTTTACTGTTGTTATTAATACTTTATTTTTTTATTTTATGATTATTATGCCCCACGCATACTTTGTTAGGGTAAATTAACTTTGTCATAAATTTTTCAATTAAATTTTTCTATACGGAGCTCTTTACCATGTTTTCTCAGTCTGTACCATATAGTCTCAAATTTGCGAAAAATTCTGCGTATCCTTGGTACACTAAGGATTTAAAGACTCTTCGCAGCAATAGAAATAGGGCATGGAAGAAATATGTTTGTAGTTTTGACCTAGAAACATACAAACGTTTGTTTCTGGAATTTGAGAATTGCTCAGCTCCATTTTATAATGAGTATTTGGATTATATGATGCTGAGTATTTTATTTGATCCAAGAAAATTTTAGGGACTTATTAATGTTAAAAAGAAGACAGATGGATTTCGTTCTTCTTTCAAATTTCAGGATGGATTTACTGACGATTCCACCATTATTTGTGGCCTGTTTGCCAATCTTTTTAAGGAATAATTTTGTTCAGATTCTTTTAACCCTGATTTAGCGTATTTTGATTATATAAACAACACACCCAAAGTTTCTTCGGATCATATATATTTTACCTCAGAGGATATTTTTAAGTATATTGAATCAATCGATGAGGATTTTAGCGCTGGACCAGATGAGATTCCTACCACAGTGTTAAAACAATGCGGCTCCATTTTGTGTCAACCACTCTCGTTGCTTTTTAATAAATCAATTAATGAAAGTAATTTTGCTCTTTTCAGGAAAAAATCTTTTATCAGTCCTATTTACAAAAAAGGTTGCAGGAATGACGTCACTTATTATAGGCCTATCGCTAAGCTGTCTTCAATTCCTAAACTTTTTGAGCGAATAGTGTACAATCGAGTGAAAATTCACTGTGCATGGTTTTGTTACTGGCAAATCCACTGTGTATAATCTCCTTGATTTCACTACATTCTGCTTTAAATCTGTTGATTCTGGTAGCCAGGCCGATTGTATTTACACTGACTTTAGCAAAGCTTTTGATAAATTACCACATAATCTAATTTTATTTAAACTTAAATTAATGGGATTTCCACAATATTTTGTAAACTGGATCAAATCATATTTGATGGAGCGATCTTATCAAATACGGTTCCGAGGCGTGTTGTCTTCTGACTTTGTTGCAGAATCGGGTGTTCCTCAAAGAAGCCACCTGGGCCCACTTCTGTTTATTTTGGCAATTAATGATGTTACCCACGTCATTAAACACTCTCATTTGCTTATTTATGCAGATGATATGAAAATATACAGAACAATTGATTCTAATGACAATTCAGACCTGCTCCAGTCAGACTTGAACTCCTTTGAGGTTTGGTGTTCTAAAAATAACATGTTTTTAAATCCAGATAAATGCCAAACTATGACCTTTTCGCGTAAAAGGAACAATTTTATTTTTGATTACAAAATTAAAGATACTGCTTTAAGTCGTGTAACTACCGTCAAAGACCTTGGTATATGCATGGATTCTAAATTGTCGTTTAACATGCATATGCATACAATTTGTAAAAAAGCGTCTTCTATGCTTGGTTTTATAAAACGGTGGGCCAAAGAGTTTGATAGCTTAATAACAACTACAACTCTGTACTATTCAATCGTGCGTCCTCACTTGAAGTACGCAAGTCAAGTATGGTCCCCACATTACAATGTGCATGTTGATCGTATAGAAAGAATTCAAAAACGTTTTGTTCGGTTTGCTCTAAGAGGCTTGAGTGGAACTGACACATTTAACCTTCCTCCATATGAGGATCGTTTGAAATTATTAAAAATGCAATCTTTAAGTGAGAGAAGAAAATCTGCTGATATCGTCTACTTACACCAACTCATTACTGGTGTATTCGACTCTCCAGAGCTTCTTTCTCTTATAAATTTTAACACTAACCGTAGAAGCAGTAGAAACTCTAACAACTTGATTTATTTACCATTTAGTAAAAAAAATTATATGTTAACTTCTCCATTAAATCGCATGAGTACCTTTGTTAACAACTGTAACTTGTCGAAAGGCTAACTCAAAAGTAGATTGAAGACTAATGTGGGATTAGATCTATGTAAACGCAACATAACAACTATGTCTTGTGTTGTCCCTGAGCCCAACCCATATTATGGTGGGTTATTTTTCTCAATTTTGATTGTTTTGGACCATTTTTATCGATATCTTTGAGATACTTCAAAGATATTTGAGTTGGTTCTTAAGACGATCTAACTTGGTGAAAGTGTGAAAAAAGCTGTAGTAGCTAAACTTTATTGTTATTGCATGTCACTCCGTTTGTGTAACGCTGATTAGGAGGCGGGGCAGGTTTAGAAAAATATATATGTATGCTTGATCAGCATCACCTTATGAGTTGAGTATTTATGAAATATGTTTAAAAATACCACATATATTTGCTTCGAAAGACAAAACTTTTATCTTTTTAAACAAAATTTTAACAATATTGAAAATATGTAAGAGTTTTTGGAGTCTAAATGACAAAAAAATTTTAAATTATGTTAACAAATAATTTCAAAAGTAAAAAGTATTGCAATTGATAGATTAAGATCAAAATTAAGTACGCAATTTCTTGAAAACAGTTCCATGCCTTAATGAATTGTTTCACAAAAAAACAAAATATATTCTTTGTATTTATAATAAAGAAGTCCAAATGACTGCTCTGGGTTTGAACACTAAATCACTCTCTTTGGTTATGGACCTGACTTATTTATGTTAATGGAGGAGCATTTTTCAGTGTTTTGTAAAACAGAACTTATTTTTAGGTATATGAAAATATGAATAAGAATCAGTAAACAGAGCTCAGATTTAAAATTTCAATAATTAGAAATTATAATTTATTCATCATTTTGTCATAAATTATTTATTATTATTGTTAATCAGTAATTAGCAGTCAGTAATTAAAAAGCAGTAATCAGTCCGTAAAAGTGAATAATCAGTAGTCAGTAAACAGCAATAATTCTACGTCTTTAGCTTTAAATCTTTAAAGCTTTTCCGAACATTCTGCATGCTTGTACATGAAATTTGCATAATAAAAAAATAAAAAAAGACCACAATCAAAAGTAAAGACTGATGAATTAGCCCTCTTGTTATTACTCTTATTGAACTTTTACATCATTCTACTGATTTTTTTCGCACAATTAATTCGTATTTAATCATTCTTGCACTCGAAAAAAAGCTGTGCTTCTGATCCAAACAAAAAAAAAAATCTACAATAAAAAATTTCCTCATCTTTAAGCACTGCTGGCACATAAGAATTCACCTCGAGTAAAAGAAGAACCAGCAGAAAATCACGAATATATAATATACACCAAAACAAAGTCGGATTCGATTATAATGACGATGTCTCACATACGAAAAGCTGAAGAAGCTGAAAGCTTAAACCTGAAGCAATACCAAGAAACTGAAAAAAAAGGCAACAAAATTTGGCAATGAACTTGAAACACGTGTAAAACGAATGTCAGCTCACAGACACATAAACAGCACACAAACACATTTAGCTGCATTGAGCAGATACAAGACGTAAATTGTTGGCTTAAAGGTAAATAAAGTCGAAAAAAAGACATACAAAAAATTTTAAAAAACCAAAAAATAATAAAAATAAAAGTAAAGAAAATTAAATAAAAGAGAAAGAAGCGAATAATAATTATTTAAATGGAGAATGTTGAGCAAAAAAGCTAACAGAATAAGAAGCAGCTTATCGAAAAAAAGGAAGAAGAAGTAGCATAAGTCAACGCCATGGTTGCCCAAACAAGAAGTAGTGGGGAGCTGCTGATGGTGGTGACTTTAAAGCTGTGATGTTTTTTAAGGTTTTATTTATTTTTAGTTTTTGCTTAAGTATTTTTTTTTTGCTTTACTGCCAGGTTTTGTAATTTTTTTCACAGAATTTGAATTGTTTTCGACGCAATAACCTAGTTTCTTGAGTAAACATGGAGTAGATATGTTTGTTGTCTTGTGTGAAAAGAAACATACATAGATACATTTTTGTATACTATTGTGGCAAAGAACTTGAAAAAAAAAAATTAAAACGCTACACATTTATAAAATGGAAAGCATGACGTACGGTTGAAGTGTTTATTGAAAATGTTGTTCTTGAATAATTTGCTATTGGAGCCATATGAAACATGATGTTGCCAAGGTTTTACGAAAAAAATTCACGTTCAAATATGTTGGCATTTTGGTTCATAAAAGGGTTAATGAATTTTGAACTTGATCGACGAACGAAAATCACGCTCTATAAATCGCTCATCATGCCCATCCTACTTTAGGCATCACAAACCTGGACGCTGAGCAGTTTAGATGAAAAGACTTTAGCATTCAAGAGAAAGATTCTTCGTAAGATCTACGGACCAATCTGCGACAATGGCAAGTACCGAATACTTGCCATTGAATTTTGGACCCATTAGTAAAAGTTTGTAACATTTAAATTTTGCGTATAAAAATCTATTTGTTCAATACTTTATAATTAATTATTTCAAAATATTTTTGATATGGTATTTTTAAATACTTTTTTTAAACTTCCTTTTTTTATTTATAAACTGTTTTTATTAAGCTATTTTTATTTTCGTTAAAATTTTTTTAAAAGTTTTTATTTTAATAATTAAAATTTTAAATTTTTATTTTTTTTCTAATTTTAAATAGGTACATTTTCACAATTTAATTTATTTTTTGTTTGTTTTTTTAAATATTTTCTGTCCTAAAAATTCTGTCAAAGAATTTCCAATAATTTAGTTTAAATAAAATGTATAAAACTTATTTTTGTAATTATTTCCTTGAAAAACTTTTGACTGTTCGAAAAAAAAAAATTTATAAATTCGTTAGAATTTCTATAGGTTTAAAAAGAATGCTATTTTTTATTATTAAGAACCATAAATATATTTTAGTAAAGGCATATTTTTCAATGTTTAACCGATTTCCGACCGCTACTAAGCCACTGGATGAAAATCAATGAAACTTTATGCAGGTGCTAATAATATAAAAAAATTAGTATGGAATTATCTTCGACTGGGCCAAAGTTAAAATACCCCCACGGCCGAATTGGAGTATATATAAAGTCTTTAGCAAACTGTTAAATATATTTAAAGGGATTTTCCCGTTTTGGTTAAGTCACTTTGTATGGGAGGTAGGCGTGGTTTTCATTCGATTTTTACAAATTTAATACTCAAAAAAATATTCAATATTTAAGACACTGTGCGAAATTTGAAGTCATTAAATTGATTTATGTGGAATTTAAAGAGATCTTACCGTTTTGGTTAAGTCACTTATGGGAGGTAGGCGTGGTTTTCATACGATTTTGCTCAGATTCGAACTTGACCTCAATTTTTGTATAAAAAGCTTATATTTTGAATTTCGTTATGATAGCTCAAAAATTACGGCTGCTATCGTGGACACAGATGGACAGACGGACAGACGGACATGTCTAAATCGGCTCAGGAGGTGATGCTGATCAGGAATATATATACTTTTCTATGCCGGTCACGCCTCCTAATCGGCGTTACAAAAAGAGTGACAAAATTAATATACCCCCATTACGTTTTTTAAACGTGGGGGTATAAATATAAATTTTTTTCAGGTTGGTAAATTTTTCGACCACTTTTCGGAAACGATGTACAAAATTGACAAACACACTGCATATTGGTTTTAATTTATTATCTTTTTTTATATTTTTGATTGATATTGATATTTAATATTAATAATTAATGTAATATTTATAAATATTATATTATTACATTTTATTTATATTTTTATATATTTTTAAATCCTTACAATTTTTGGATGAAAATCGATAGTGCGCGGACTGTAGTAAAAAAACAGGTAAACATTTAAACCAACCATAGCAGAAAATAATTTTGGTTGGCAAAAGTGTAATTTCACATATGGGCAAATCCACAAAAAAGTCTACCGTGACCAAAAAATTAAAACTTATTGAAAACTTATTATTTTATAATATTATATGAGAGAAACATTTTCATTTTTAGTTTTCCTCTATCGTAAATGTTTAGTAAACGTTTCGTAAACTTTTTGTTTTAGTAAAAATTAAAGACATTGGGACGTATTAATAAAAACTGAGTGAACGAGTGGAGTGAAGTGCTTGAGTGTGCATTTTGAGTGTGCGATGTTAGTTAAGTGGAGTGGATTCCACTCCACTATTATTTAAGTATTAAATAAACTCCACTCCACTCTAAGGGCAAAAAAAAACATTTTTTTGAGTGTTCTCTCGTGTCAGCAGCTGTCAGACAGCCAATTTGTTTTTCAATAATAAATTTTTTTGTCATTCGACAAAATACGGAACATTTAATTTTTTATTTTAATTAAAATGAATGTAATTTCGAAGCCATCCAAGGAAAGTAATAAAAAAACTGTAAAGTATGCAAAATTTTCGTTCATATGTATTTGTTTGCAACTTCAATGTAGAACTTGATGAAAATACAGCACTGGAACTTGGTGAAGTTCAAGATAACAAAATGCTTGAATAAGATCCTGAGGGCGTTTAAATTTTAATAAGTAAACTTTAACATTAAGATTGGGTAAGCTTATTGCAATATTTTCATAAGTTTTAAATTTTTTCCTTCAAATAAACGAATTTACCTTTTCAATGATACCCTTTTTACGAAAGGCGCATTTAAATTGCCTGAACTACTTATCAAAAATACCCTATTTAGGCCGCGAAAATTGATTCTAAAAATTTATAACTTCAGATTCTAAGAAAACAGTTTGAGCCAAAAAGGAAATGGTAAGTGCAATAGATGTTATACTTCATTGTGAAATGGCCAAAATATGATATTTGTATAGGTTGAGTATGGCTGAGGCAGCTACATAGCACACTCAACTTTTGTTGAGTGATCTTAAGTTTTATTAATATGAAATAAAAAGAACTGAGTGTACTGGAGTTTGCGATGTTTATTCTGAGTGAACACTCAACGTCAAATAAAAACATGAGTAGAGTGGAGCTTAGTTATTTTTATTAATATGTTTTATTCATACCGATCGGAGTAAAAGTGAGTGGAGCTGAGTTCACTCCACTCGACTCGCTTTTTTAATACGTCCCATAGTAAAAAAATTGTTGGGGCAAGGAAAGAACAGTATATTAAATTTTTTTTTTAATTGCTAATTTTCATAATTGCTTAGCTACCTTATTACTTTTTTACCCAATTAAGCTACAAAGGAAAAATGTATGACGTCCGACACGTTACGTCCGAACAAACAAAATTGTTAATTGTGTCTTTAAAAATACGATTTTTGAGATGATGTTGGCCTTTTTTAAAACTTATTTAATATGTAATTGTTTCATTTCTTTAGACCATTGAGGTGCGATTGACCATTTCGCAGAAATATTCTAAGTTCGAGTGTTAGTCTCGCAAGAACTTCCTTTTTTAGTTACATCCGAACGCACGAAAAAAATAACTAATTTTGGGTAAACTGCGATAAAATACAGGAAGTTATAAATAAACCTCATGAAGGGCTATTTAACGAAATACATCTTAATTGAAAAACTGTTAGTAAAATTTGCGAAATTTATGAAAAAATGTATGTAAATGTGTCGTCCAAACGCTTGGACTGCCCATATTTGAACATTTATTGAACATAATTTAAACATTTTTAAAAATAATTTATTTTATATATATTTTGTTTCGGCTCTAGGTCTGTTATTCAATAATAATAAGAAAAACCTTTTCTTTTAGATTTTTTTATTTATTAATTATATTTTGAAAACTTTTTGTTTCCCTTTTCTCAATATTTCGAACAGCTTCGCTGTTCATCTTCAGGAGACTATAAGACAAAATAAATTTAAACAAGAAAAACTTACATTAATATCACAATAAATTAAAAACATTATAAGAACACATAATGATATTATTTAAAGTACATAAAACATTGCAAAGAAAAAATTAAATTGACATTGAACGGCTTAAATTTACATTTTACGAATCAAACAATAATTTTTCACATTTTTCGCTGCTGTTGTTTTGGTTGTATGTTGTCTACTGTTGCAATCAACCGATATGACTATAAAACAAAAATGGACAATTTGATAGGCGACTTTTGCATGTACAGACGTTTAAAAAAAGACCCTACATCAACACTACAAGAAAAGAATAACAGTTTAGTAGAAAAGTTATTTAAAATTAATCTAATATCATCGGCGAAAAAAAAAAAAAAAAAAAAAAAAAAAAAAAAATTAAAACTGACAACAAAAACAGCAACAGCACCAAGGATATACGGATTGCCGAAAATACACAAAGACGGAATACCATTGAGACCAATACGCTCCTCAATTAATTCACCTTCTCAAGGATTATGTAAGCATATAGCGACAATCTTAAAAAACTTGACGACAAATTCTAAATATAATGTTAAAGACGCAGTAGATTTTAAAACGCGAATAAACAACACAGCTATAAAAGATGACGAAATTCTCATATCTTTTGACGTCATCTCACTATTTCCCAATATACCGGTAAACTTTGCCAAAACGGTCATTAAAAAGAAATGGGACGTCATTAAAAATTATACAGCCGTACCAGAAGAACTATTTTTCAATATTTTGTCGTTTTGTGTGGAAAATAGGTATTTCAAATACGATGATAAAATTTACGAACAAAGAAAAGGAATGCCTATGGGCTCATCATTATCACCAATTATTGCAGACATTGTTATGGAAGAATTGCTCGACACCACAATTACAACACTAACGGACAAACCAAGATTACTAACAAAATATGTAGATGACTTATTTGGGATAATAAAACGCAACGCTGTACAAAAGACACTGGAAGCACTTAACGGATTTCACAAACAAATACAATTCACTAAAGAAGAAGAGACAGACAATAAACTGCCCTATTTGGACGCTTTAATAATAAGAAAAGACAAAATACTAAAAATAGATTGGTATCAAAAATCAACGGCATCAGGACGTCTAATAAATTTTTATTCCAACCATCACAGGCGAATAAAAATAAATACCGTAAACAATTTCATAAAAAGAGTCCTTAACATAAGTGACATAGAGTTCCATAAAAGCAACACAGAAAATCAAAAAAATTCTATTGGAAAATGATTTTCCGATCAAGCTTATAAATAACTTAATATCGAACAAACATAATAAAAAACCACCTAACAACGAACAAAACCAGCAAAAACCAGCTAAAATTTACAAATCTTTAACATATATACCAAAACTTACAGAAAGAATTATGCAATCGGACATATACAATAAAGAGCGTTTTCAACTAGCCATAAGAAATAACAACACTTTAAATCAAGTCTATAGCAATACAAAGAACAAAATGGACCAAAAAGATAAGTCAAATTTAGTCTACAAGATTGGATGCAAAGGGAACGGTATAAATACATGCAACAAGATATATATTGGAACTACGAAATCTAAACTAAAAACAAGATTATCAGCACACAAATCAGACCAAAAAGCAACACACAAACCAATTGAACAAAAAACAGCGCTTGCAGCCCACTGTACAAGAACTGGACATGTAGCGAACTTAGACGAAGTGGAAATACTCCAACATGAGAGTCATTACCACCGACGACTGACTTTAGAAATGCTACACATTATTAACGTTCCTGCTGAGAAGAGATTGAACTACAAAGTTGACACGGAAAAATGCGCGCAAACATATCGACACCTCATAAAGAAATATGGACAAAAGAAAATAGACTCAAAACATCAACAGACACAAAATCAGTAGACAACATACAACCAAAACAACAGCAGCGAAAAATGTGAAAAATTATTGTTTGATTCGTAAAATGTAAATTTAAGCCGTTCAATGTCAATTTAATTTTTTCTTTGCAATGTTTTATGTACTTTAAATAATATCATTATGTGTTCTTATAATGTTTTTAATTTATTGTGATATTAATGTAAGTTTTTCTTGTTTAAATTTATTTTGTCTTATAGTCTCCTGAAGATGAACAGCGAAGCTGTTCGAAATATTGAGAAAAGGGAAACAAAAAGTTTTCAAAATATAATTAATAAATAAAAAAATCTAAAAGAAAAGGTTTTTCTTATTATTATTGAATAACAGACCTAGAGCCGAAACAAAATATATATACAACAACAAAATAATAAAAAGGTCAACTATTAAATTTCATACAACATAATTTATTTTATTGAACATTATTTTTAAATGTCCACAATATTATTTTTTATAATTTTTAGCTTTGCTATTTTTATGATTTTAACAAGTTTCCGGTAGTTAACTTTAACTATTTTTAAAAGATAAAATAACACATTTTTTTTAGTTTTAATAATTGCTTTTTTTTAAGTGTTTCTTTAATTATAGTTTTTGAAAAAATTTAAAAAATTTAAAAATATATTAAAAAACATTTTTTAAAATATGTGATTTTTTTAAATTTTTGCCATATTCTAAAAAATTTTAAAATTCATTTAGAAATTAAAATTCTTTTATTTCTTTAAATATTTTGTATTATTATAGTTTTTAAATATATATTTAGGTATTTTTTAAATATTATTTATTATTAGTTAATTAATGCTCTATTAAATTATTACATTAATTTAATTGCGAGCTTTAGATCAATTAAGTTTTCAAGAAGGCAACAACAACAACAATAATAACAACTCTGTATAGAGTCAATCACTTAGCTGACTAGACTGTCTGTTTCGGAAATCGCTACATTTCCTTTCAATAGTCTTTGAGTGATTAAGCTGTGATCAACTCACTTTTTAATAGGGATATACGATATACATCGATGCATCGGACTTACTCGATGTTTACAATTCGATACATCGACTTCATCCGATGTTTTAAAAGCTTTTGATATACTCGATGGATCGATGTATTTTCATACAACATCGAATGAATTTTAACTACCAAATGAAATTATTTTATAAAAAAATAAATAAAGAAAAATAGTTAAAAAGGAAAACACTGAAAACAAGACATTAATACCGGAATTTCTATGATTGTGGAGGATTTTTTCGTTTTTAATTTTTGTAATAATTATGACCAAAATTCTTAAATATTGACTTTTTTTAGAATATCCAATATTCTTATGCTTATTGCGTTTATTTTTTTTTTAATAAACAACAACTGAATCAGAGAATGATTGTAAAAAATTTTGTTTTGCTTTTCCTTAGTTAAGGTGCCCCCAGGCTATATGTTTCATACAGATTATATGTCAAAAAAATTACATCTGTGTGTCAAAATTTAGTTTTTGTCATTTAGTTTTTCCTTTAGTCTCCACACTATCTGACACGTCATTTGAAAATAAAATACTGCTTTTGAAATTTTTGTAAGCCGTAAAGCTCTAAAGTGTCCACCTTTGGTCATTCAAACTAAGAATAAATTCATTAAAAATCAATTTATTGAATAAATATCTTAAAATTTGCCTTTTCTTCTATTTTCACATAAAAAATTTATCAAACTTACATTTTGTACAGATGAAAAAAAAAAATGAGAGACTGTTCTAATTCAAAAATATTCAAATGCAAATACAAACGACATTTTCATTTGTTCCACACTATCTGTAGCTAAAAACTATTTGTGAATTTTGACTATTTGTTTCGTATGTATGAAACATATAGTGTAGAGGCACTTTTACTGATAAAAGGCGTGCGAACGGAGACAGTGGTTTTGTAGGAGCTCTTAATAAATTAAAATAGTCATAGTTAAATTAAAAATAGTAAAGGAAAGGGCTGACTTTAGCATTGTGATGCAATGCTAGAAAAAGTACTCGATTTTTAGAAAACATCGCTGTTTCTCAACGATATATCGGAAAGTATCGATGCACTGTCTCGATGCATTACATCGAAAAAAACATCGATGTATTTTCTAAGTGGACACTACTACTTTTTAAAGTTGCATATGATTTCACACATTAGGAATTCATTCATTTGAATTATATAGAACAAATTGAACGTTCAAATTGGAACGTTTAATCATGTGGCATTTTAAAGCAGTATGTTTTTTATAGATCACCGCCTTGCACTCTACCTAGGCTGCCATCTGTTCTAGTTGCTTCTTTATTTATTTCAATATTCATTGGTGTTAGACAGTTTGTCGCTGTTTATTTATTATATTCAATTTTTGGAAAAGCCTCAAGTAAATTTGCTAGGTTTTTTTCTGCTATTAATATTCACATTTTTTTGCAAAAAGATATAAAATACTCTAATTTCACTTCAGTACAAAATTGGTAATTCTACGTTTTGAAGGTGTATCAAGCTGCTTTGCTTAATGCACTTTTGTTGAAACTATTAGCCATTTAAAAAGTTTTATATTATGCAATAACATAAAATTACTTTTTCCTATAAAATTCCCTTTCTGCTGGGAATTTTTTTATACTGAAAAATAAATGTTTTTAAATTGACGAAATGTGATACTATTTTGACGAACTCTGTTAAAAAAAAAACAAACTGCTAAGCAAATATCGTTAAAAAAGCAACAAATATTTTTAAAATCTATATGGAACACAAATATTTTTCTTAGAATGAAAAATTAACATTTTAATTTTTAAAGATGTTTTTTTTTCTTTGCACAACTGTTTATAAACAAATTAAAAAATACTTTCAAACATACAAAAAGTCGCTCCGTCAAGCCGTATAACCGGTTACTTTACTGATTCATGCAAATTATATAATTTTTAGAACTTTCGCAGTGAGTGTGGAAAGTGGGCAATAATAAAAAAAAATAACTTAAAATAATACAAAAATAAGACAGTGTATAAGGAAAGTACATCTACATAACCAGTATTTTGTTTAACGTAAGCCAGCTGAGCTAAAACGTCACTAAAAGTTGGCAACTACACAAACAACTCTTGACGTAATTTAACAATAAATGGAGAAAAAAACTCCAGAGAACGTTAGAAAAGCATGTTATGTTTGTTAATAAATTTATACTATTATTTAAAAAATAAAAATAAATATAATTTAAAACAATACTTTTTAATGATCTTAGCATGA
Source organism: Dichetophora obliterata (assembly GCA_963920525.1). NCBI lineage: Eukaryota > Metazoa > Arthropoda > Insecta > Diptera > Sciomyzidae > Dichetophora > Dichetophora obliterata. The sequence continues at coordinate 38,230,003 of OY986438.1, read as the reverse complement.
ATTCTCTTTAAAATTGAGCTTTCTGTTTGTAATTCGTTCAACAAAATTTGTATGATCTTGCTTGTAATATCTTAAAATCTTCGCTAAAGTGTATTATTTCTCAGTCTAAGCTATATAACACTCATTTAATTATAATTTCCTCAGCCGAAGTTATTCCCACTAGAACCATAGTTGACCGAATTGTTGGTCGCATAGCACAAAATTACAAAGAAATCCAGCGCGGAACTGTTTGTGTATGCAAAGCACAATATCTTGTATAAAAAATGAGAGAATATCGTGTAGAATATTAATTTTTACAACAATTGCTATGTTAAATGATTGTTTCTAACTTGCAACCGGAAAAAAAATGTTCTACTTGACCTTAACTAAAATTGCTTGTTAAATAAGTCGTAAATTCAATATTTTGATAATTTTCAATATTAGTTTGAAACAAATTATAATTTTTTTTCTACAAAATTAAGACCACTACATGTTTTTAAATATACTTAAACAAAAATTCTATCTAATCTATATCTCATATAATCCAATTTTAACAAAATAAAAAGTGTAGAAGATAAACGCCACTACGAAAAATAGAAAATCAATGGATAAATTACTTTTTTTTATAAATTTTTGAAGGCTCTGTTTCTTTAATTGCTGCCAACAAATTAAAAAAATGCACCAACTCAGGCACTAAGAAGGTGTACCACATCGTCAAATTTCATCCTCAACTGGACATCAGCAAACTACGGCATACCGCAGAAAAACCCACCCGTGCGGACACGACTTCTTTTGGAAGGCAATGAACGTATAATTTTGAGCAATCTGAGGTCTCAAAAATATAAAAATGTACTTCAAATGAAACATTACTTGAAACGCTATTATATATCACCGTTTCAGAAAAAACCATTCGTCGTGAACTACGTAGAACTGGTCTGCGAGGACGAGACAAAAATAACAAACCACTATTTACAAAGCGTTACCAAAAACTACACCATTAGAAATCTTAAACTAAAATTGAAACTTTTCTGTGCAACGTGTAAGTCCACACCAGCTTTAGTTTCAAATCTAGTACTTGCCTTATACTAAAATAGGATTTTAATACAGCATTGGCTTTATATGTGCATCGTAAGACTCGAACCCACGACATTCAGTTTTTAAGTGCACTACTCTAACCACTGGGCTATTGCGCTAAACGTAACAGAAGCGATAAACAAACTTAGGAATCGAATTTCCTAATATTGAGTCTTAGCATTACCAGGCTAACTTTTCACGGGTTCAAACCCAAATTTAGTATCAAAATGTACAAGAATTTGGTCTTAGTTGTATAAAAAAAATACAGAATTATACTTAAGCTTGCACCAAAAAGCAAAAAGGAAAGCTGTAATATTTATTTTGATCTTAAATTTAAACCAAAAAACTAAAAGAGAAGTTGTAATATTTCTTTTGGCTAAAATTTAATTACATTACAATTTTTATTATGAGTCAATATTTGCAAAGTCTTAATTTTAAAAAGAGCAAGGTTTAAAACATGCAGTAATATATTAGCTGGACAAAAATTTTGTCTTATATTTTTAACCGTGTAAGACTATATTTTGCAAAAAGGTATGTAAATTGGACCTGCTAATGACTTGTGATTTGGTTGGACGAATCAAAAATCAATCGATGGAGCTCCGATGGTAGAGAGTGCGTACACCCAAAAATATTTAGGATAAAAGTACGAATAAAATCTTTGTAGAAATACAAACAGAGACTATTCGTAGAATGTACAAATGTTTTGTAAATAGTACAAACGTTTGTAGTGTTGGCTGCATGAAAAAAATGTTTGAATTCGTAATTTTGTACATTCTACAAACGCTAGCTTGTAAAAATGTATAATGTAAAAATTTGTGAACTGAACGCACATTGTTTGATAATATACAAGGCGGTGGCAGCAGCGTTCGTATAATTGTTCGTATCTTTTGTAGATGAAACGAATGCGTTTGTAAAATATACAAATTTTTCTTTGTGCAATGTACAAACGGTCATTTGTGTTATGTCGTTCTAGACTGAAAGGAACAAACAGCTTTGTAGAATATAATAATTGTTTTGTACATAGTACGAAGCTTTCTTTTGGGTGCATGCAAAACTCCTGGTGAAACAATACAACTTTATAATGTCAAGCCAACGCTTAAGTTTGGAGTAGGTCTATCATGGTTTGGGGTTGCATGATGACCCAGGGATCTGGACAGCTCCCCACAATAATAAGACATATGACGCCACATTCTTATAAAGAGATTTGGAAAATTAATTTCAAAGGATCACTAAAAAATTTTAAGCTAATGCCTCAGAAGTTGTCTTTCCACAAGATAACGATCCAAAGCACACAGTGAAGGTAACCAAAAATTGGCTACAAGATATCGGCTTTTATTCACTTTTATGGCCTAAACAATTACAGGACTTGAATCCTATCGAGCATCTCTGGGGAATACTAAAGAGATGGGTTACAGGAGATAACAGTACCGTAGAAGAGCTTTGGAGTAATCAATGAAAATGCGTGAGAAAACTTACCTTCTAATGTTTCTAAAAATTTAGTTGGTCTTATGTCACGCAGAATAAATGCAATAAATTGATCACGCAGTGTGAATTCAACTCTTAGTTCAAAAGACCGTAAACACCAAATGCAGTTCCGTTTTTTTATTTTAATTTGAGACAATATACTATAAAAAAATATCTGATGAATCAAAAAAACGTTGAAAAATCTCAAAAATATTGCTTTTATTTACATTTCTGTTCACTGATAAGAAAAGCGTGATCGATATTGAGATTCTTTGTGTTTGCATACCATATGTAAGAAAATCAAGAAAAGAATATATGAATTTGGAAACTTTTATAGCAAAAACAGTTTTAGTACAGTGTTTTTACGAAACAAAGAAATTCGTTAATATTTTTTTCAGATATTTATACATTTTTTTTTAAAGAATGTCAACGAATAAACCACAGATACCACTTTTAACATGTTTCTCAATACTATTGAAAGATCTATTTTTTTAAACAATACGCTCTTGCGGCTTTCTTAGACATTAAAGGGGCATTTAACAATCTACACAATAAAGCCATTCTTTATTCTCTGATTAACCTTGGTGTGCAAACACCGGTGAGAAACTGGATAGTCTTAATGCTCAGTAACAGAATAATCCAGACAAACCAGATCACGATATTTGTCAGTTGGGGTACTCCGCAGGGAGGAGTGATCTCCCCCTACTCTAGTTCATCGCCAGGAACGAAGCTCTTAATACACTAAATTGCAACGGAGTAAAATTGCAAAAAGGTGGCTTATTTGGAGTGGTGGGGGATGGCGTGGTTGTAATGGTGTTAGGACTGTTTTTTTCTATACTCACTGAGCTTATAGTGTTATTTGAACCGTTTCTTTGAAATTAATTACCTTACCGCAACGGATGGAACCGCCAACCACCAAAATTTCTCAGAATTTTTTCAATTATCAATTATCTTACCACAATGGATAGAACCGCCAAAATTTGTCCAAATTATTTTTAGATTAATGTCCGTTCATTTACCCTTCCAACGGTTACCCTTAAAATTCTATTAAGTAACTCGTTTGTTAATTACAAAATATATTTGCGCTTAGATGCTAAAATTACCATATCTCATGAACCCATTGAATACCCACCCTAATTTTTATATAGTTTCAAATGTAATTATGTCAGTTTTAAAAAACTTATTTTAAATATTTAAATGGTGTTCCTCGCATCAATATGAAACCCACAACCACCAAAGCTTCCTAAAATAATTTTTGGATAAATAAGTTCGCATAAAAATTTTATTTGTACCCTGTTTTTTTTAGCTTTGAGCAGCCGTACTCAGAAAAACTACAAACCTTTAATTATTTCTATGCAATTCAAGGCTTTGTAACTTCAACGCCGAGATTTGGTTACTTACGTACAACCTCTTTTTCATTATTCGGGATTCTTAAAAACATTGAAACGAGATGCGTATATTAAAATTTACATGCAACTTCTCGAGCAGCACAGGGTATTTCAGATTGTTTTAAATAAAAAAATAACTTTGTGCGCTTCAAAGGCTTGGTAACTTTATCCCAGATGAAAAACAAAGCAGGCCTGTTTATGGAAGCAACTGACAAGTTATAATTTGAATGCTAAGTTTAAAAGTTTACTTTTTGAAATTTTAATAACTTCTACTTTACTTCTAAGTGAAGTATCTATCATGTTTGCTAATGCAAAATTCCATTTATTTTTATGAGACAATAACTTCAAAATTTTCATGACTGTTTCAATTCTCCGAATCCACTTTGTGTTGCAATATTCGGCTGAATTTAAGACGACGAAAAAACTAACAGTTAATTTTATTTCTAGAGCTGTGAACGCAAAGTTTTCGGTCGAATTTTTCATTTGGAAAGTTATGTTCAAGGTGTAAAGTTTTATTTACTAAAGTAAAGTGAAGTAGTAATATACTATACAATATATCATACTATCTTCCATACCCGCTGATGTCTTTTTTCTGTAGGCATGTCCTAGGATGGCATGTCTGCATACCAAAAACTGCTGCAGCAGCAATGCAGAATGTATCTTATGGTATGAATGCAGAACGAGTACTTTGAAATGAATTACATTAATGCCATTACACTGAGCCAAAAAATCAAGGGGCTCTTTAGTGCGATTACCCTTAAACGGATATATATGGCAAATGCAATTGATTTAATTATAATGTACTTTGTTTCAAATATGAAAGGACTTATTCATGTGATTTAAGTGCAAAAATTTTTAAATTAGAGTAAAGCAATATTAAATTGAGGTGAGGCAAATTTAAATTAACTACTCGCTAGACTTAAATTAAATGAAATGGGCTAATTTTTAATTTCACTTTGAATAGCAGCGTTGTCCATGCAATTATTTTGAAGCATTGTATGTTCATCTGTTCTACTCGCACTTTTAAACTATTTATCATAATTTGACAAATGAGGTATCGTTGAAAGCGTTTTGATCTTCTACTGGTTATAGACTATGTGACGTAACATTAAATTAAATAAAGTGCCCTCTAGAGCAGCGATGTCCACGAAAATTATTTAAAGAGTGCAAAAGCAACATCAACAACAAAAAGCAACAACATCAAAAAGTTTTTAAATCTGGATGCAAGGAGAAATTACCAGTAACACGACTGCTGGCAGAGTCCGCGACAGCGAACTTATATGTACACTATAAAAATAATGAATGCAGTAATTCCAAATATTTCATTTTTTGCTAGTCAGAATACATTCTGATTTTCCCATCGTAAGCCGCGTGGAGGTTTTCAGATATCCTTTTGTTATTTTTTGTTTTATAGTTTTTAATTTTTTTGTTTTTTTTAACTTTCTTTTTTACGTTTTTTTAATTTTTTATTAATATAAATTTTTTTCATTTTTTAATTTTATAATAATTTTTATTTGCTTTAAGCTTACTTTTTTATATTTTTTATTATCTTACTATTGTATTATTAAGATTAAAATCTTTTTAGTATTTTATTATCTATAAAAAAATAGGAAAACTCCCAGTTTTCGCAAATTCATTTCTTGCCATTTTTCAAGTTTATAATATAATAATATAAAAATAATTTATTCTGATGCAATATAAAAAAGTACCCACCTGCAAATATTCAATAACTTTTTCTCAATGTGTATTTGAAAAATATAAAGAATACGACGCATGCTGTTACAGTTACAACGTGAATGTCAAAAACAGTGCAAAACATCAGCGATCGATGGTGTCAAAGAACAAAAACAACAACATTAAGAAGCGAGGCTGAAATTTCAACCAGAATTCGGCGAATTACAACAATCATGAAAATATTGAAGCTGTTGTTAAAGAGTGGAAAGAGTTAGGCGCTGGGCATCGCTGCTCTAGGGGACATAACAAATGTAGTGAATACCATTAATGTAAATACATAACTCACATGAATTTTGTGTTCTCGTATTTCTTCCTTACATTCTTATGTTTAAAAAGCGAAAACAAAAATCACGATTTTTCTTTTCATTTTTGACATAACGGGTGCAACAGGTAAATATAGTAACCAAAAAGTCTGCGTTCAGTTACCATTTGCATTGTATGGCTGATGAAAGTAAAGGAAAGTCATCAAAACTATAAACTCTTACAAGCGATATCTTGTAATTTATTTAGTGTTCCCATTATTCAAATCGTAACCAATTATTGCAATATTTCTAATAAATAAAAAAATACCTACAATATGTTTTTTATTTCCTCTCAGTTAAAGCAAATTCGGATGCGCTACACTTAAAGTATTCATAATATTTAAATTAAAAACGTACCCTACTTGCATAAAATACTTTTACTTTTAATCACAATACAAGTGGATTACCCTTTATTATTAGGAATTAATAAAATGGGGATTTCGCCCCAGGAAAATTGAAATGTTGTTGAAAATCATTAAATTAAATGCGTTTTCTTTGATTTCACTACCTTTTTTTCATCAGTGTATATGCATGCAGCATTGCTGCAACGGCAGTTCATTTGGCAGACATGCCATCCTAGGACATGTCTACTGAAAAAGATATAAGCGGGTATGGATGCGAGCATGTCTGCTGACATTCCGACGCATGTGTCCAGCAGACTTACAGAGGGCTCCTTTTCCAACTGGGATAATACACATTAGTAAATGTTCCAATTTTGTGGCAGGTTAAAATGTCAATTACAAAATTTCAATTTTGCCCATTGCATGCTTATTGCACTATCAACCTATCAACCTGTATCCTATTGTAATATTCGCCATTTTAAAAAATATAAAATAAAACATAATAATAATCTAACAAAAAGTTCTGACTCATCATTTTAAAGATAGCATTTGTATAATAGCGTATTACTACAATTACACAGCAGCCAAATATTAGCTAAATGTTTTTGTGGTCTTCGAATTTAAATTCAAGGTCCGTTCAACCCCATCACGTCAGGGCTTTAAGTCGGGTTTATATGAGGTTAATACTACTGAATTGATCAATAGACTTCGGTCAATTGATAGAATTTACAGATATCAATAGAAGCTTGTTCAAAATTCCTGTCAAGGACTGAAATGGCCAGTTCGTTTATTTTTTTAAGGTGCTGAGAACCCCAATATATTGGGTTTTTAAAAGGTAAAGCTAGTAAATTCTGAATTTAAATGTTGCAAGAAGTTAAAATATAATGAATATTAATTAAGTGGTTAGAATTTCGATTGTCGGTGACATTATAAATAGCTATAAACCCTATATTTTTTTTAATATGAAACATTTTCGGAGTAGGAATAGTTTAGAGCATTCGTAGTTTCTTAAATCGGATATAAAATATAGTAATACTTCCACGCCTTATTTTTGTCTGTTCAACCTTCGCGAAAACCTTCGAAATGCTCACTTGGGAGTTTTTATTGTTTGTATTAATATTAAATTTATAATCTTTTGACAAAATCTACGCAGTGGCGAAATCAGGCACAATCCCTACAAACCCAACAACAAAGTGCGTGACTGTATCATTAAAGACACGTGTCTGATTTTTGACGAATGTGAGGCAGTAACGTACACACACATTCACACACAATCTTACGCATAAGTACAACTACAAGTGTAACCTGAAGTAGCCCTTTTTTAACTGCGGAATTGAACTTGTAAATAATACTAATCATAATAAAACTGTTGCTCGATTTTTAGTGTTTTTTTCTAAATAGAGCTGACGTCAGCATGGTTTTTAATTATATCTAGTTATTATATGATTTTTTTTTAAACCAAATCAAGGGCCTTCCATAAGTGCGTGATAGCCTATAGCTAGCTAGCTTAGCCGCATAGATTGATTCTAAGCAGAAACGCGTACGCGACCTTTAGCAAGGTTTATGGCCTCAAACTTGATTAATGTTAAGCACAATATTATTAATATTATCATTGTTTTTTATGTTCTAAAACTATTCTATAAAAAATAGAATGCTAAAAAATAAATACAGAGAATAATCAGAATGATTTCATATTTAAAACTAATTTAATACTATCTTTAACAATAGTTGTGGGTAAAATGAAAAAAAAAATGTAATTTAATTCGATAAACGATTGTTTATTTACATATTTTGTTAAAATATTTTTATGAGTATTTTTTGTAAAAAGAACAGAAGCAGCGCTCATTAGAACTTTAAGCACTATGCTATAATAAATACTTTTGAGCTGTTGTTGTTTAAGGAATTTTTATTGTTTGTAATTATTGCTGCTGATGAGCTAATTGTTGTTTAGCCATTATTTTTGGATAGAAAAATTGCGTGTTTCAGAGAAGCGCAGGTCAAGGTCGGTTAAACAGCTTAACACAGACAATGACGATAATTTTGACCTTGTGAGATCAATTGACGTCTGCGAAGTTATTGAAAAACATAAAATAGTACTAATTAGGAAATTTGTTTTTCTATTAATTAGGAGATTTATTTTCTTATTAATAGGAAATTATGATAAATTTGCGTTGTAAACAAAAGCGTAAAGAACTTAAGCATAATATAGCTAAAAAAACTTGCCTGAATTTTAAGCTATATTTGAAATTCATGTGTCATCACACATTAATTAAAATAGAGTGAAACGCATATATTTTGATTAAAAAAAAAACAAATTAAATTAAAGTGAAGCTAGAAAACTCTTCAGTAGCTGAACAAAATGGTTGCTTAAAGAAGCAAGTTCCTAAAAAAAAACCCATAAATGCTATCAAATGTAGCTACAGAGTTTCGAAAACAACAAAAAAATATTGAGAACTCAAAATTCAAACTATTTTTGTATGTTAATGTGTCTTGTTTAAATTATTGTTGGATTTGTTTGCTAGTCTATTTTTGTTTCCTTTTTAACAAATTCTGTGTTTTTTTCCAACTAAAATGGTTTTAGGTGCTCTTTCCAAGCATTGTTCCTGCTAGTACTGTTGTTGTTGTTGCCTCAGTTTTGTTTTATTAGTTTCCTTGTTTGACTACAAACATGCAGATATGAGCCACATTTATTTATGTGTTATATTGTTTTTTTTTTTTATTCCAATTTTATGCTGCTGCTACCAAACCCTGTATCTATATTAAACAATTGCCGCTACGCATTTATCACGGTCCAAGTTTGAGTGAGTGCGTATTTGAGTGTGTGTGCGTATGCTTACTTTTGCCTGTGTTTGGTAATTGAAGAAATTTTAAAAATTTAGAAGTTCAAGGTCAGTAAACTTGCTACGCACACGCACATAATGAACACGCATACGCGCACATACAGCACAGAATAAACAAACAAAAACAAAAACATACACAAAATAACACAACAAACCAAAAAAACCCAAAAATATTTAGATAGATTTTTGAGTAAATAAAAAAAAAAAACAATACCATTAACAAACTAAATAAGAATGAGCCGTCGCACAGTGAATGGATTCGTACAAGTTAGATGGGAAAATATATTTTGGGTAATTTTATGATGGTTGTCGATATTTTCGTTACAAAAAATTACAATGAAAGAGTTTTTGGGAATTTTAAACAAATAGGCGCAATACCTGCCATACAAATGTAGACAAAAAATGTCTATAACTAAGTAAAAATGAATGCAATGATTAACAAATTTCATTAAAAATTATCATTTATTTTTTTAAAGTCGATCAAAAAATTTGAGTTTAATTGGAAAAATAGACAACTGGAATACACTTTAGACTCTATCTGGGGAAATGTGAAGTTATGACGACCAAATGATGATAACCAAATTTCATAATAATAATAATGTTGGTTATGATCATAAAATTTGTATGAAATCATTACAGCTGTGAGCTCTATTGAACTTTACATGCAACTCAATTTTGTAATGAAAAACGAAAAATAAATTCGAATAAAACAAAAATTAAAAATCAATAAAAATTTTTTAGATAACCTAGTTTCTTCATATCCAAAAATTTATTAATTGAGTCTAGTACAACAGAGTTTAGTACAAGCTAATGAAAAGGCTTTGATATTAATATTAGTATTTCATATAAAACAACATTTTCAAGTTATCTTACTTGTTTCGTTTTGTAAAAAAAATTATTGTATGATTTATTAATATCTAGCTGATATACATGATATTATTCAGGATTTAATGCTGATATACAGTTGCGGTTAAAATAATAGCAGCGCCCTTACATTCATACATGTTTGGATAAATAATACTAGTCTACGAATTTCGGATCCGGTAAGTCCATTTTCTTTCCTATATGTACTTTCAATATTCGTTCCAACTCCGTACTCAGTTTCCTCCTATATTGTAAAATTTTCGAGATAAAGGGTGTTTCACGTTTTTGGCAAGTGTGAAAAAACATTGATCTCGAATCTAAACTACTCACCATAAAATAAAAAATATAATTTTGTATTTTTGAAAAATTATCAGCTTTTCCATCAATGTATCAACCACCATCGAAGCTAAAATTCTGAGATTATCCAACGAAATATCAACAAATTTTGTATCTTTTGTTTTAGCGGAACTGTAACCGTCCAAATTTAAAATGTCTTTTTTTCATGTACAAATACACTTAATCAACAGTATTTTTTTAAATTAAAACTTTGGACAGTAACAGCTCCGCTAAAACAAAAGATACAAAATTTGTCGATATTTTGTTGGATAATCTCAAAGTTTTTTCTCCGCTACAGCACATGACACGAAAGCATTTGATATATTTATGAAAAATCTGATATTTTTTCTAAAATACAAAATATTAGTTTTTATTTTATAGTGAGTAGTTTAGATTCTAGATCAATAATACTAAACACAAACCTAAACCGTAAAACACCCTGTATCTTGAAAGTTTTACAATATAGGAGGAAACTGAGTACGGAGTTGGAACGAGTGTTGAAAGTACATATAGAAATGAAATGGACTTACCGGATCCGAAATTAGTAGACTAGTATTATTTATCCAAACTTGTCTGAATATAAGGGTACTGCTATTATTTTGACCGCAGCTGTACATGATATTATTCGGGATTTAATGCTTTACAAATCTTTTTTTAAACTTTTGCCTAAATTTTCTTTTAAAATATGAATAAAAATTATGTAATTAAAAGAAAATGGGAGATATATATTAAGGAAAATTATTTTTATAAATTTAGTGATTTTGCCTTACTTTACGCGCATTGTCTTTTGCAACGAGATTAGGGGCAGTGAATGGAATTAATATAAATAAAAATTGAAGTTAATATAAATAAAAAATAAATCAATACTTTATTTTATAAAAAAAAATAAAACAATATTCAATTTAAAGTATGTCGATATATTAAAAAAATTTCCCAAAAATTAAAAATTACCAAAGAGGGATTAAGAATTGATACAACCTACCAGTGGTAAATGGACACATGACGTAACCATTTATTTCTTAATTCTGTTTACAATTCTCAAATATATTTGTTCGGACATGGCCGCTAAAACAATGATGAGATCTGCCTTACACAGTAAGCAAAGATGGAAAAAGGTGTGCACAAGATATGAGAGAACAAAAAAATTACGCACAAAATGGGAGAGAAAAAAATTGAACAAAATTGATCTCTACGCCAAAAACAAAACAAGAACGAAAGAAATCACACCAAAAAGAAGCCAACATATTTTCACAATAATATATACAATTTAATGAAAAAATTTATTTACTTTTATCAAGCATTTCAGAATTAATTTTTAACAATACTAAGTTATTTTATATATAAAACTTTGTCCTGGTTTAAACATAAAGATTCAAAGACACTTCACTGCATAACTTCCAGTTATAAAGCACTATGTCTCTAAACAGACAAATAAAGTCAAACTATTGTTAAAACAATGAAAAGAATCTGTCTTAATAGCACAAATAAGAGTTTGTCAAAACCTGCTTACAGTTCTGCATTACAATGTCATCACTTAAAAATAACTTCAAATTCAAGAGGTTGCATCAACTGGACCAACTGCGCCATAAGAAAGGCTAAATTTGTTGTTGTTTCAATTTGTTCCCTGCAGATGGGCTCTCTGCATATGGAAAAAAATAAGGTTTGTGTCTAAGATAAGATGAAATACTGATGCTGGCGGTCTTGGCCTCATCCAAGAATGTTCACCAGCCATTTCTGTCTCTCGCTTGCTGGCACCAGTAAGTTCCAAGATTCGTCAGGTTGTCCTCTACTTGGTCTTTACAACGAAGATGCGGTCGTCCTCTTCTGCGTACCAAATCGAATATTGTCTTCACTGGAGCGTCGTCTTTCATGCGCTGTACATGATCTAGCCAGTGAAGCCACTGGATTTTCATGCGCTTGACTATGTCAAAATCTGCGTACAGCTCGTACAGTTCATCATTTTCGTCCACCGTATTCGGTAATCTCCATTGACGCAGATTGGTCCGTAGATATTACAAAGAATCTTTCTTTCGCATGCTCCTAAAGTCTTTTTATCTGAACTACTCAGCGTCCAGGTTTGTGATGCATAAAGTAGGACGGGCATGATGAGCGATTTATAGAGCGCAATTATCGTTCGTCGAGAGAAGGATCTGCTTCTTAACTTCCCACTGAGCAGCCCAAAGAAACACTCATTGCAACACTCATTAAAAAAAATTAAATGCTTATAGTTTTTACAAAAAAACAACGCTTGAGTCAGTTGATATTTAAAAGACAAAATTTTTTCCGATATATAAAAAATATTAAAGTATATATGTATTTCAACTACCCTAAAAAAAACTTCAGCTCATAAAAACTTATATGGAATATATTGGAAAACCAAACTTTGATTTTCTGATCTGTTCTTTTTATTTGTAGTTCCCGATTTTATATGAAAAAGTCAATGTACTGAGAATTTGTACATTTGTGATTTTTTTTTAAAAATGCTGTTTGAGATAATAACTATCGACGTTACATTTCGATAATAAAAATAATTTAATTAAGTACATATTCGTTAGTTGAAAAGAAGCTGAAGAGGCGTGATCAAAAGAGAGTTTGCTACAATATAAACTATTGATGCAAATAATATATAAGTTCCAAATTTCAGTGAAACCCGCTAAGCCATTAACTCTGAAGCTCTAAGCTCTATTTATGCAGTACTCTTTTCCGCCGCGTAAAATTATGAGCAACATTTTTGCACGACAGTTTAATTGTACTGCCTATTTATTTTGAAGTGAAAAGAGATAAATCATAGAAATTTCCCAATTACAGAAATTTCTTAAATCACTCTCTTGAGAAACGTTGCAAACGAGACTTCTCGTAGCAAAATATGTGTCAGAAATTTTACGCAACGAATAAATAAATTTTTTCAGCGAATTTTCACGCAAGCAAACATACTTCTATGCTTTATGGGGGAAAACTAATTTTATTAATATAGATAACAACGATGTGGAAAATATTTTCCAGATCTTTTAAATTTTGAATCTTTGATAAATCTACTTGCTCAGGAATTCAAAGTTTCATTGTGACTTTTTCTTTCCTAGCCTCAACCGAACGATTCACTGTGCCTCATTGCGCTCTGGCAGGAGAGCATTTAAAAGAAACGGCAGAGAAAGATGGCAAGCAGCGAAAGAAAAGGTATTAATTCAAGTTGAGCGAGATGTTGAGCGAGCAGCCTTATCGACTACTCACATGAGCTACTCTAGCAATAAAATCTTTGCAAGTATCAACAAAGGCGTAAAATCTTAATCACATCTGCTCGTGACGATGTGAGTTTCATTATTTTGCCTGAAAGTTTTCCCAACGGTATGGTTTTCTATGTTTAGTTTCAATGCTTGAATCAAGCGAGAAGTCTTTTGGTTTTCACTCAGGCATAAAATTCTCAATGGCTGCATTCACGAAACACAACATGTTGTCAACATGTTGTAAGTAGTACTTTTCGCTACTTTGTGTGTCTTGTAAACGATGATTTGCATTTTCTGTCAAAACAGTTACAAAAATTTACAAAAATTCCACTCATTTCTTTAATTAAAAGTAGTAATTAATTAGAATGTTGATAAATTGTACTTTTTTTACCTGATTTTGTATTATTCAACGTTTTATACTTCACTTCCAAAGTCAAACCTTGAAATTTAAAAATAACAACATGTTGAATAAATGTAGCGTATAAATAAGGCTCTAAACATATTGCACAACTAATGCAAAAAATAGAGTTTCGTAAACGCTGTCAATATTAGAAAATTATTCTCAATTCAAGTAAATAAATTTTCAATGCGAGTAAATGAAACCTGATTGTTAGAAACAAGAACTCACTGTCAAAATATTTTTTCTAATAAAGGGTTGAGAATTCAGGTAAACTAGGATTGATTTAGCATATTTCTAGAATCCAGAAAAATAACTAACTCCTTGGTAATAGAAAATTATTGCTGTTTGTGATTATTTTGGAAAATAAAGCTTTGATTTGTTTCATAAAATATGGCCTTGGAAAATTTACAAGTACAAATCATTAATTTGTTATTAAACTTGTATATTAAATTTTATGAAATTGTAAGTATTTGAGAAAAAGTTTTTCTAACATTAAATTGTTTAAAATAGCTTACTAAAATTTTTGTCGGCCTTAGTAGTCTAGTAAAGCGTGCGGTAGACTATCAACCCAGAGGTCCCTGGTTCGAATCCGGGCTCGGGCATGGTTCTTTTCACTTTCTTTGTTCTTTCCTACATTTAAGAATTTGGAAAACTAAAAATCCACAACTAAATTGTGGAAAATGTGGAATTAAAGGACAGGAACAACTAAGGGCTGTAAATGTTGGTCGAGGTAAAAGCATAACACTAGCCTCGGTTAAAAGCAATTCAAATTGTCTTTCACGTTTGTTTCGCCTAATCAATAATTTACGTATGATTCCAATGAATTCCTCTAAATAATCTATCCCTTTCCTTTCAGGTCAAAGACCAACCCTTGTTTGCATAAGGCACATACCTTGGTTCTTTGATCTTTTTAAATTATTAAAAAAAACTAAAATTTAATATAAATTTAAACTACAATTGAATGCTTTATTTTTTTATTTCTCAAATTTTTGTAAACGTTTTCAGTAAATAGAGTTTTTTTTAAAATTTTATAAACAATTTTATTTATTTAATTAGAACAATATATTGTAGGCTGTATATTTTTTACCTTTGACAAAAACATTAGTGGTATTCAATGAACGCCGTATTGGTGATGTAAACAGCGTGTGTTCGATAAGTTTACAGCAGCGTAATTAACGATTACTCGGATTATCGCATAATACACACCTTACGGCACAAAAAAGTGGTGTATAAAGTACGTACCAGAGTTGGGCGAAGTGCACTAAATACTGAGTGCACTCAGCCTTTCACTAGCACTAAAATATATTGAAAGAAATTCTATTTTTCACAATTTTTTTTACCAGCTTAGTGATAGTGCAGCATCTCTTCACTATCAGTAGCGATTTTAGTGGTAGTGTTATATTGTTGCACAATAACTAAATTGAGTGGTAGTTACTAAATCTCCACTACACTGAAATAGTGCAAAATTTGAGAAGCCACTAAATGAAAGCTGCAATTCAAATATGACTGGTTTTAAAACTATTTCAGTAAGACTCGAATTAAAAAAATCTACAATTAAGAAAAACTATTTTTCGAGCTTCAGGTCATACATGTTTACGAAGAAAAAAACATAAACAGCTCTGAATGAGCATCACCAAGCTAGGATCAGGTAGACAGTTTATATAAAATTGGTGTTATTTAAAATAATAGTTTCATGAAAGCTAAATTGCTTAAAGCAAATAGCTTATTTTTCTTATTTTACTTAATATTTTTATTTTTTACTAAGAATAGCATAGACTGCAAATTTAGTGCACTACGCCCAACTCTGGTACGTATAATGCATATTATACGACTGTGGTTAAATGTTGTTTTTGACAAGCAGTGTTTCAATTAAATTTAACAAATTTCTATAAAGTGTCAAATAATTTTGTGATGGCAATTTCTTTTTAACAATTACGCAATTTACTCGGTTTTTATTCAGGGTGGGTTCGTGGAAGCGCTTAGCGTAAATTAATAGCTATATGCTTTTAGTATTTATACGTCGTTCAATCAGTACCATTATTGTATATTCAACACGACTTCATATAGTTTTATGTTACTATGTAGCGTGTACTTTGTTCGCACATGCCAACAGAATAAACAAAACTCTAAAGAAGATTTAATGAGCATGATAATAATTCAAAACCTTCTAGTACAAAGAAGAACGTAAAGACAAAGAAAAAGAAGAAGAACTTAGTGGGGGTTGTTTTCATGCCGATAATGATAGAGAAAAATCATTAATCAAGACGGAAAAAACTATATGTACAATTATATGAAAATTACAAGAACAACTACAACAGAAGTATATTTTTGGATGACGTTTTAGAAATTTTAGAGAAAAGAAAACTATTTAAAGATCATTTCAGATCAAGATTTGGTTATAATGATGCATTTTGTGTGGTGCAGTTTATCACTTTGACAATAATACTTGTATACTGATAATACTGTGTTTTTAGCCTTTCTAAACAAGTTTATTTGATCTAAATTGATTTTTGATGTTAGTGAAGAAAATGTTATTCATTAGATATAAGGTCTATTCAGTTAAAATTAATATAACATTTTCTTTAACAATTATAAGACTGTTGTTATACCGTGAGTTTATTTTTATGTGCTTAGCTCAGTTTAACAAGTGACTAGAGTTAAAACTAATTATTACAGAAAGATTAGGTCTTTGTTTTTAGATGAGTAGAATTTTTGTTATTACTATGAATTTACTTAAAATGTATTTTCTACGATAGAGACAGATTCTTCTATGTTATAAATTTCATGCAAATCATTTTTTTAATAACTCAGTTTCTTAATAATTCAATACTATATTAGAATTCTATTAACGTAATTATAATTATGTAATAATATTAAATAATAAGTAATTATAATTATAGAGCAGATCATTGCAATAAAACAAAATTATTATGTACAGGGTAGGCCAAATACAAGTTTTTTTTATTTAATGCAATAAAATTAAATATTTCCATGTATTATGGCTTTATTAGTAGAAGCAAACATTCCCATTTATTATGGAATAGAACGTCGTTCAAGTGGCTCCAGTTTTCCAAGACCGTGTTGATGGTTTCGGGCTCTAGCTCACGGATTGCTTGGAAATCTTTTAAAAAATTTTACTACAAGCAAAATTTTACTACAATAAGTATGTATTACATTTAATATTTCTCAACTGATTACAAAATTTTTAAATTTATTTTGTCTAATGTTTTCATACAGTTCAAATATTACAATGATATTTTATACCCAATTCGGAATTAATTAATTAATTGTATTTAATTTTCAAGACATGCTGTCTTATATTGCAATAAAGTTTTATACAATTTTATTACAATTCAAATCTTACAAAGAAATTTTATAATATTTGAAGTTAATTTGCTACTATATTATAATTTATTTTTAATACAAAATCAATATTAAAAATTAAAACGAACTGAGCATTAAATTTCAATACATATTTTTTATTAAAAATCACTTTTAATATTTGGCCAGTATTTAATTTTAATACAATTTTGGTGTTTACTTATATGTAAGGGGGCGTCCATAAATTACGTGAGGTGATTTTTGCGATTTTTTGACCCCCCCTCCCCTAAATGAGATTTCGTGAGATTTTGATCGACCCCCTCCCCCTCTAATCTCAAAATATCTCGATGGCTATCTCTAGAGTCGAAATATTTGGGGAATCATTATAACATAAACCATGGATTGTATTGAGCATTTGTGCCGAACAACTTTTTTTGTGAGGTGCCTTACCCAGTATGTCCAGGGTAGCATGCTGTAAGCAGGCAGAAGCATGGACAAGGCATGTATGGTAATTAATAATAAACCAACAACTATCCAAATTCGCTGAGTATGCGTGTCGTTTGTACGCAGTAGCGTGCATACTAAAATATGCATGCTGTATTAGTACTAAGGCATGAACTTTGCATGCATAATAGTCTTGCTTAAAAAATATGAACTCCTATTTTGCATTTAAACTTTAAGGAGTGCAGTTGTACATTATATATCAAAAAAATATAAGTTAATATAACAGAATATAACATCTTTAAAAACTAAAATAAATAAGATGATTAATTAATGTCAACAGCAATTTTATTCTTACAATATTAATTCAAATGTATGCATACAGTATTAAGGGAAATGTATGCATGCAGTATTAATGACAATGAATGCATAGAGTACTACTAATTCCCCATGCATACAGCAATAGTAATTGTGCGGGTACTCGGTACACATGCTCTTGTTTGACATCGCCATGTAAAATGGAAATGAGCTTGCATTTATGATGGCATGCATACAAAACACCGAACGTATGCCTACATCATCAATGCTGTGTGCATGAATGTACTAACTGGGATGTGTTTCATGTGTGCCGACCACTGAACTAAACATTTACGGACTTAAACACAACAAGTAGAGACTTGTCCATGCGTCGCTGTCACAAGTCGCAGCGCTCGTCGAAACGCGTGTTCAGCTAGCCGGTGGGAAAACAATCGAAGAGCTACTATGCTACTTTGTTGCACTCGCATAACCGCGAAAAATATTAAAGTGTAAAATTTAGTCTTATTTTAGTAGAGAAACACGTTTTACTCAATTTAACCAGTTATCTCATAATTCTACACTTTTCTTGCTGAAAAAAAATTATGTCATTTTTGCGAGAAACCCCTTCTCCCCCACGTGAGATTTAGTGAGATTCTGCTTAACCTCCCACCCCTAAATGCCGCACGTAATTAATGGGTGCCCCCTAAGCCAAAAGGTATTCAAATGTATTCCAAGATTTCTAACAGTGTGATATTGGCCTTAAGTGCTTAAATTGTTTCCGGATTGTTGGAAAAATATTGGTCCTAAGTCCAAAGGGGTCAAATCGCAGCTCCGAGGCGGCCAGGTGACATCGCCAAGACGGCTGATAGCACGATTTTGGAATTTGGTTCGCAAAAGATCGATTGTGGCATGGCGCGCCATCCTGCATGAACCAGAGATTGTCCAAATTCAAATTCGCACCAAACTGACACTCTCTGTGGATGCATCGGCTTCTCGACAATAACGTACGCTTTTTCGAGCCCCAGATGCGGATATTTTGTTTGTTAACGTAGCCGCTGAGATGACAACGCAAATGAAATTTTCAAATAACGCACTGTTTGGGCTACACAGCACTCACTTTGGGAATAAATTTTTAATATTTCCCAACGTTGTTCAAACGACAAGCGTCTCATTTCTTTCCGCGGAGGTAGATACTGCCTTTATGTCAAGACTTCGAGCGGAAAACAGCTGTCAGTGTCAAAATATCCTATGATTTAAAAATAAAACACTAAATGGCCCACCCTGTAGTTAAAAATTTTATACATAATAAAAATTATTCAAAATCTTGCTTTTATGTTAAACTTTAAGTAACTATGAAATTTAACATTCAATTCCTTAGATTGAATTCATAAGATTGGTTTGAGGAGGAATAGTTATCTCTTAATCCTAATTTTGTTCAGAACAGTTTTAAATTCTCCTTTGAGGCTTAATATTTTTAAAACATGCTCACTTACAGGAGCGAACAAAGACGATGATCTCCTCAGATCTCAAGCCCAGTAGATTTTTTTTCTATATTTTTTGTTTATTTATACAATCCTACATTTATACAAAAAAATTCATGCTCATTAAAAAACATGATTCTTCTGCATTTGCTTTAATTGTAGCCGTTGAATTAATGGATATTTTGGTTTTTTTAAACATCATGGCATGGGACCCTTTTTTGAACATATCTTACACTTTGTTGTTTTGTATAAATATACAAACATTACACCTTTTCAGTTTCGTTGGCTTGGTAGCACGATTGATGTTGTTGTTTTTTATTTAAGTTGTCTTGTATTAAATTTTTTCGAAACGGAAAGTCGTTAAACATACATACGTTATTTTTTTTTTTTTGTTTATTTTTTTGTTTATGTTTTCATTTTGCGTTCCCTTAATTCATCGTTTGTTCACGCCTAATCTTGTATTCATTTCGTTGAATTCTTTTTTTAGTTTCGTAATATTTATAGGCTTGCTTTCTAACAAGAACTAGGCTTTGGTGCGTACACTGTTGTTAGCGGTAGAGAAGGGCGGAATGCAAATCTTTAAATCAAGTTCTTCTGAGACGTAATCTATCTTTCTTTTGTTGTAGCGTTCTTCTTTAAAGCGGCCTAAGCTGACTACAGGTTCGTTTTTGTTAATTTTGGTACTCTTCAAAAATTATGTAAGCCTTGAAAACAGGCAGCAGTTATTGCTTTGTTGTCAAATTTTAAATAGGTTAATGGGTTTGTTTGTTGTTTTGTAAGCCTTTTTGTTGTTGTTAACAATGTTTTTGCTGTTATTTCATAAGTTTTATTTAAATCAAGATTAGGATTTCAATGCCATTTAGAAGTTAGAAAGTAGAAATTTTGAAGGTTGAGGTAAACTCTTAAGCTTACTTTGGCAAGAAGTTGAGAATGATATAAAAGATATAACAGCTTAAAATAATGATGCTATGAAGTGGAAAAAGTGAAGCTAAAAAGGGAATTCTGCGAAGCACGAAGCTTTGTCATATGGTATTTTTTTGCTTCGAGAAAAAATTAATATTATTTAAAGAATAATAAAAAATTGCACCTATTAAGAAATTTTATATTTATATATTTATATTTTTATTTTTTTAATACTTCCCTAATTTTTAAAATTACAATGTCAAAACTTATAATACAAAAAACTACTTCCTGCATAAATTTTAAAAAAAATGTTCGTGTTCCGCTTTTATAAAAGCTTATCTGTATCGAACCTTGTATAACACACCCTTCAGTATTCAGGAAGCTTCTTCAAACTTTGCCTTTTATATGCCGCGTGTCAATGTGCTAAGCTTATAAATCGTTTCTTAACATTCTCAAACTTCACATGAAACGTGTCTTTATGTTTATAATTTTATTTTTATTTGCAGATTTAACTTTATTATGTTTAGCATTTTTTATTACTAATTAAAACTACAACATTTTGTTTAAATAAGACAAAAAAAAAAGCCTTAAGTAGGCTGTGGAACTTTATTAAGCATTCTGGCAGCAAACCTTTAGTTTTGACGTAGTAAAAATATGTAACACAAACAAAAAAAATTAATTCAGAAAACATTACTTCATAGCTACAGCGCTGGCAAAATTGTGTTAGAAGTAAGTTAAATTAAATTTTCATCAGAAAATGTTGCGTTAATGCTTTATAAGTGGAAAATATATAAAAAATATAACAAAAAGATTCTTTTTTAACTAAATGGACAGTTTCAAATAAATTTTAACTTTCGTTAAGTTTTTCGAACTTTCGTTAACTTTCGTTAAGTACTCGAAAATGCAAGCTGTTTTAAAATGAATGATTTTTTAGCCAACCAAAATATTCCACCTGCTTTAATTGCTTAGCAAAGCTTTCGTTAAGTTTGGTTTTAGTCCAGAACTAGTCCAACGAAATGTTAAATTTAACATGAAATTTATTATCAAAAATTTAGAATATTTTGTTATGCGTCAACATTGTGTGTTTTCCTATTTTTCTTTTTAACGAAAATCCAACAGTAAGTAGAGTTTCCTAATTAAGCATTTATCAAGTTACACTCTTTTGCTAAGAAATAAAATTGTTTACCTAAAAAACATTCATATATAATTTTTTACATTAATTTAATTGCGAGCTTCAAGTAAGTTTTAAAAAAATTTTTAAGAAAAAAAAACTTACTTGGTCTGTGGCTCGCAATCGAATTCATATTATAATTTAAATAATAGATCACAATTCGTTAACTAACAATATAGTTTTTTTTTAAAACTAGACATTCTTTTGTTACTTCGTTATGGTTTTTAAAGTTTCACAATGTAACACAAAGATAAGGTCAATTTATGTTCATTAGTTCTTTTGAAAAACTTTAAAAATTTTGCAGTCACCGCAAAAAATGTTGCTTTAATGTTATGTTAGATATAAAATATATAAGATGTTAATGTATAACATTAAAAATTAACAAAAAATTTCATTTCTTAATAAATTCAAAAATCTCAAATTAATTTTAACTTTCGTTATGTTTCGTTAAGTGCTCGGAAATGTTAGTCGATCGAAAATTAATGAATTTTTTCTCAACCAAATTAGGCTAGCTGCATTTATTGCTAAACAAAGCTGTCCCTAAGCTTGGTTTTAGTTATTTACATAACTAAAATTAAAAACTAGGTAAAAAAAGTTTCTTAACCCTAATATTTTACACAGGATGGAAATTTCCTCAAGCTAATTTGAGTACACCAAATTATTTTAATTATTTTTGTTTTTTCACTATATATTTTGCTCATGTAAAATAGAATATTTAATCAGTAAATAAATATGTTCTTTTCAAATTAGCTTAAAATAGCATTAGAGGAGTTTTTTTCATATTGATATAGAATTTATTGCTGGAAAGTGATGATTCGTAAAGAATTGTAAAGAGAATCATTCCACTGTATGATCTTTATGTATTTCTTTTCTTGGAGCTGTTAATGAAATTAATTAATTAAAAGGCTAATTTAAAAAGTAGCAATTGACATTTTTCTGCTAGGAAAGAAAACCGTTTAATTAGAAAAAGATTCTAAATGTTTTCCTTCCAAAAAACTACTAGTTCATTGAAATTTAGGCTTTCGTTAAGTTTGTAAAAGTTTCGTTTAGTTTTATTGAGCTATTTTAAATTACAGCTTGAATAAGAATTTGTCTTAACTAGTAAAATATAACTTTCTATCGTCTTTTTTAGCTCCAAAAAGCTTTCGTTGAGTTTTATTTTGATAGATATTTAAAATTTTTAAATGTCAATCGAGCATATAGATGTAGTTCTCAAATTTGAACAGTCATATTTTTACTTTCGTTAAGTTGTCCTCATTCATTTTCACATTGTATTAGTATAGTTTTTGAAAGCTCTTTTGATATTTATAAAATTTAAATTCATTAAAACATGACTACCGCATTTGTAGCGGAGCTTAGCTTCTGTTAAGTTCTATGCACGGCCGTAGCCAGGGGGTGCTGGGGGCAGCTGAGCACCCCCAAAAGTTTTCCGAGCTCCCCCAAAAACTATGCTACTTTTCAAAATTTTAACAGAAAAGTTTTCAAAATTCTATTTAAGAAAAGAAGCTCTCAACAGAAAAGATTGAAGTAAAATTTAGGCGCCAATTTGTGTTGTTTACACGCAAGGCTGATTACTAATGGTTAACGCACTTAGTGAAAACTAATGCTAGTGACTATTTTTGCACTACGGTATATAATAAATTGTCTAAGGCTCGTGCAACAGAAAAACTTTGAAGAAACATGACTTAGGCAGCCCGCAGAGTAAGCGCCGAAGCAGGCAGGCAGGCAGACAGGCCCTGCGAAGAAACAAGATAGAAATAACTTTTTCTCTCTTGTTCACATAGTTTTCCTGTGCCTGTCTGCCTGCCTGCCTGTCTGTTTCGGCGCTCACTCTGCGGTAAACCTTAAGCAGTAAACATCTTTCTGTTTGGTTGCGTGAAAAGAACATTCTTTAAGAATTGAAAATGATCTAGAAATTTCGAGCCTTCTTAATAACACAAGCCTTGAAAAGCGACAATATTATGTCAAAGGGGTTGTTTCTACAATTTTTTTCTGGCTAAGAATAAGCTGCCTTTTCGAGGAAATGGGGTTTTTGACTGTTTCGTTATATATTTAAAGTTTAAAGACATGATCAAAAACCACAAAAACTTAAAGATGTGTCGAGATGGTATGCCAATGCTGTCTATACATCGTTGCAAATGCAAAATAACATCATAAATATTATTGCAAATCGTTTCCGAGAATTAAGTTCTAATGAGCTAGATCATATTTAGCATTGATTGCAGATACGACAGATAGGAGTGAGAACGAAATATTTTCGATTGCATTTCTGTACATTGTTCTTCAAAAAATATTATGAAGTCACAGCTATGGCATTCTTTAAACTTATCATCGATCGACTGACAGAATTTAATATTGAGCTCAAAAATATTTTGGGCCAGGGTTATGATGGTGCTACTGTAATTAGTAGTCGGTTAGGTGGACTGCAGAATTTGATACAGAACTTTTTCAATCGAACAATTCCAAAGGTTCATTCCACCGGTTCAAATCACCACCGCCTTCATCTTGTCGTTGTCGAAATCGTGAAGAAAAATTATGACTCTCGACTTTTCTTCGACCAATTAAAAAATTAGAAGAATTTTTCAGTCGCTTCAAAGTTAAAAAAAGTACGAACAGACCACAGTTTCTCTGCTTTTCGAGCAACGTTGTCAGTACATTGCAAAGCAATTGTTGTAATTCAAAATGACTTCGATCGAATTCTCAACTCATTGATAATAATTAAGGAAAATACCGGACACTTCATCTTTTTCAAGACACCGGAATATCATCTTGGTGTATTCGAAATGCTTCTAGCTGTTAGACTGCTGGGTTTCTTGCAAAATATTGGGAATAATAGAAACAGCAAACAAAATTTTGCTAACATGAAAGTGATCTTTGCAATGAGTCTGCATTAACACAGTGTCTACACTTAAAGTATTTGATTGCATGCGAACTGTCAAATAGAATTTCATGATATCCAGATTTCATGATATAATATTTAGGTGGGCACTTCATCTCATGAAATTTCATTTTTAAATTGCTCGTAAAAGTTTATTAAATTCATAATTCCATCCATTCGTCATTCCATTTTATGTTTTTCACTTTTTTAATGCTATTGCAATATTTTTTGCGTGAAAATTTCTTAAAAGTGCACGCACTTACATATTTTATTGAAAAGTAACAGATCATCTCATGAAATATTTCAAGAGATAAATTTCCTGATATGAGCAATTTCATGAGCAGTACTACACTTGCGATATTGCTCATTAAATTCAGTTTAACAGTTCGCATGCAATAAAAAAATGCGTGTGTAGACACTGTGTAAGGAGCATTTAACGACTTTTAAGCATAAATTTGAAATTCGATGCATTGCAACCATTAAATAAAATTAAATTGTCGTTCTAAGAAGAATTTTCCTTAGTCAAAACTTTAGTGACCAACGAAAAATTCAAACCTTTATCGCATGTCAAAATCGAGAATAGATTTGATACGACGATCCTCAATGACCAATTGACGATTGCGTGGTTTTATGTTCCTTGGTTTGAAAAGAAAAGATTGGGTTCATTGCATTGCAAATATATGTTATCTATGAATAAATAGTTATTTATTTTGTTGAAAAGTTAATTTAAGATAATTTTAGCCGTCCCGAAATTTTTATTCCCACTACTTATTTCTTTTTTTGTTTCAGGGATTTGCTACATTTTTGTGACTCACCTTTCAACATTTTTGTGACTCGCTAGCGAATCACTTCTTTCAATTTCAGCGATTCGATAGCAATACGCTTCCTTCATTTTTAGTAATTCATTAACGAGTCATTACTTTTATTTTTAGCAATGTTCTTATGCGTACAAAAATAATGTGTTTTTTTTTTTGAATTTTCAGGAGCATTCCAAAATAAATTTTCCTAGGAATCTTTAAACTTGGTGGACGAAACGTCCAAGAAATTTATTCAAAATGCGAAGGATAGAATCGAGAAAAAATTAAATTATAAACAAAATAAAAATTCTAAAAACTAAATTTGTTTAACAATAAACAAATCATGCATGTACAACTGAAGTAACACATATATGATTAAATGAAGAACCTGAATTTTTCTATATTTTAGAATTTTTTTTTGCTTTTTTTAGTTTTGTTGATTCGGTAACGAATTGCTTTTTTAAATAGGACGATTTGTTAATGAATAGCTTCTTTTAAAATTGAAGATTCGTTAAATGAATAGCTTCTTTTAAATATTAAGATTTGTTAGCGAATGCATTTTTTTAGTTTTGGCGACTCGTTCACGAATTGCTTTTGTCAGTTTTAACGGATCGTTATCGAAGGAGTAATTTCTCCCGCTCGCGATATTGCTAGTGTATCGTATATGATAACTGCTAGTGCATGAAATGTACGAGAAAGCGATTCATAAACGATATCATAAGTGAATCATTTTGTTGGTTGGGTATACATATTTTTTGTTTTAATATAACAAAAATCAAATTGATTGAAATTCAAAGTGAAGGTGTTTAAAAAAGGGTGCCAGAGAATGTGCACGAAATACCAAGTGTTAAACAGCATAAAGCACAAAATTTTACGACTTTTTTTTTTATTTGTTGCTACAAATACACAGCCACAATGCACGAAAAAAAGTGTAATAAGTTTTTATTCATAAAATTTAAAAACAAAAATTACAATTTAATAAATTTTACCTATATTTATAGGCAATTCAAAAGCGCGCAATATAAAATAAAATCTTTAAACTATTCTTTTTCTTGTTCTTTTGTTTTTTTTTTTTTCATTTTTAATGCTTGTTTTAAAAGTCTCTGTCCCCTTTTTTAAAAGTTTTTTATTTTTTCTTCTGCGTTTTGATTATCAATTCTTTTGGGTTTTCATTACCAATGCCAGCAGCGCCGCCGGACGCACAAAAAAAAAATACCAAAAACTGAAACACACAAAATGAATGTGCGGGTAAAAATAATGAGAAGCACTAAGAAAATAAGTAACAGAATAAAAAAACATGAATGCAAAGAGAGAGACGAAAATGTCAATGTCCGAACAACCTTGGAAGAACCCAAAAACTTGAACCAAAAGAAGCAGCGAGAATACCACCAAAAATGCTGCCGAAAGTTTTTGTGCGTGGAAAAAAATCAACACCACCAGAAACATTATCAGGTGAAAAATAAAAGCAGCAAAAAGTTATTTCCAAAGAACTTAAAAACACTCATTTGGACATAATATCAACTAATATTTGAATATGTTTTTTTAACGAAATTAAGTCAAAAAGATAAAAAAAAAAATTTTAAAAACAAAAAAAACCAAAAACTATAGTATAACTCTTAAAAGTTTTAATGTGTTGTCGCTCAAACAACATTTTGCTTTTATAGTTGAAATTAATTTTTATAAACTATTTTGCAACATTGCAGCAAAAAGTTAAAAAAAATTATTTGCAATATTTTATAAAATTTCTGATAATTTTCGATGGCTTGTCAGTTTTTTTTTTTAACATAACGCTCACCTTCTTGAATATGGTGCTTAAACTTGGCCTCGTTTGAAAAAGGCAAAAGCTTTTATTTGCCGCGGCTCTGCTATTTACAGCGCCAGTTGTATCCAGCGCGAAAAATTGTAATATTGGTTAATAGCTTTCAGTTTAAGCTTCGTCAACAAACAAAACTCAAGCTATGTGTCAACAGATGGCGCGCAAGTTACTGATGACGACTACGAAGTCTACGTCGTGGTGTTTACATTGAGAGAGCTGGAATGGAGAACTAACCACATTGCGAACGTTATCATATCGGCGAGCTTTAAAGCATTTTAATTCAAATTAGCAACTTGTTTCTTTACTGTGTTTTTAGACCTGCTTACATAGTGCTTTTCAAAAAGAATCTAACTTTTTATTATACCCTTTGAAGTAAGTGAGACAAATCAGTAGATAAGGAGTCTGTAGTAGGCTCTCTGCTACCTATTTTATGCCTATTTACAGTTTCGTTAAGTTGTTAATTAGACCTTTTTGTTTTGTGAAAAAGGCAAATGTTCGGAATCTCAAAAATTGAAGCAAGCCTTAAAAACACTTAACGATACTTTTTTTAAAGGAGAAAATTCCAGAGAGCCTTTTTAATACTTTGAATACTCTACTCGCTAAAACAAAGTTTTTGGTATGAAATTACTTATTTTTCACGGAACGTATATCCAAATTGGGTAAAAGAAATCAAACAAATAATTTAACAGGAAAAAATTGCACAATCGCATTTTATTATTGCCTAAAGAAGCATATTTTTCGACATTTTTAAAAACATATTTTCTTAAAATTGCTGCTAAATAAATATGTTGCGAAGGTATTGGAATCTTCTTTCTTTTGATGTTTTGATTCACTAAAAACTGAGTGTAAAAATATTGAATGGCTATGTGCAAGAGTTAAACAAATCTGACAATTTGTGCTGCAGTGACTTTGGCGTACACTACCTTAAAATATTTATATTACATAAACTAAACATGTAAAAAACCGTGTTTTGCCGAATGAAATTGAAATCATATAATATTTTTGTTCACCACATATTTTAAATCGAAAATGAAAAATGCATTTATCAATGTTTTATATAACAAAATATTTTACATATTACTTAAAATGTTATATTAATGAAAAGAACAACTCCGTACCTTTTCAACAACACCATTGTGCTGTAAAATCGTTTCTTATAGCGGTTCTAACAAAATGCGTTTTTAAAAATACCAAAAAAAGGGGGTATTGCGATAATAAAAGTAGCACATCAATAATGAAATATAATTTTATAATTTTTTTAATGCCGATGTCTTTGTATGAGTAATGAATTATTTTTTTAATGGATTAGGGTAAGAGTTTTATGTAAAATAAGAGGTTTTATGTGGAAAAATTGATTTTTTTTATTAAAAAGAACACTCAGAAGTATCGAAATACTGTAGATATCGGTTAGATGAAAATGTTATAATGAATAATTTTTTTTATGCAAGCAATAATATTCAATATTATCTGTAAACAAAAAACAGAAATCATATTGGCTTTATTTTAAAGCGTTAGTAAGTCATTTCAAAAAACCGCACTTTTTTGTTTGGCTGTCAGTTTGTGTCACAAAATCATTTTTTAAACTTGCGATGACAAGTAAATCGATTAAAAAAGAAATACAATTTTGACGTGTTGGAAAAAATTACTTAAAATTAATTTTATTTGATGTATAATTTTTAAAATTTTATTGAAAAACATTTGCATGAATGCAATATTTGCTTATAGAGGATTTAAACGAAAAATAAAATTCTGGAATAATACGCCAATGTAATATTTTTTCATATCAGCAGAATTTGCATATATGCATTTAATCATGTAACCGATATTTACTGAAGCTTAGTAAATATTTCGCTACTTTAGACAAAAGCTTTTTGAATCAATAGTAAAGGAAAAAATTTATTTTGCGGTAAAGCGGATAATTTCTCCTTCCCAGCACGGTTTTGTATCAGGTCGATCAACTGTTACAAACCTCACATTATTTTCTGAATTTTGCATTTCTGCCTTTCAACAGGGTTATCAAGTTGACTTAATTTAAACGGATTTTTCAAAAGCTTTTGACACAGTGTCACATAGTTTATTATTAAAGAAATTAGCTAAACTAGGTTTTCACTCTTACTACAATGGCTTCGTTCTTATTTGAGTGATAGAATCTGCTATGTATACATTGAAAATGAAATCTCAAAGCCGTTCGTAGTTTCTTCGGGTGTTCCTCAGGCAAGTATTTTAGGACCCCTTCTTTTTAATTTATTTATCAAGGATATAACGTTTAATGTAAAAAATGCCCAGTGTCTGTTATATGCGGATGATTTAAAAATTTTTCTAAAAGTTAAATCCTTGTCTAATGCCTCGCTATTGCAATCCGACTTAAATACTATCCTTGCTTGGAGCTCTAAAAACTCTTTCTTTCTTAACTGCGAAAATTGTATGCTTTCTAACTTAACAAAGTCATTGGTTCCATTAAAAATATCATATCATTTGGAAAACAAGCCACTTAAAAATGTAAGCGAAATAAAAGGTCTTGGTGTTATTTTTGATTCTAGATTTACTTTCATTACACATCTAAATAGTATTATTTCTAAAGCATATTTTCTAATTGCGTTAGTTAGACGGAATGCTTCAAATTTTAATGACCCGTTAACGTTGAAGTGTCTCTATACCTCTATCGTGAGATCGAAGATAGAATATGCTTATTTTGTGTGGAATCCTTTCTATGCATCTCACACACTGCGCCTCGCACGAGCACAAAAAGCGTTTACGAATTTTGTATATAAAACCAATAATTCTCTTGATCTGATTCCATCATATATTGATCGTTGCAGTCAATTAAAACTAAAAACTTTTCAAAATAGAAAAACCATTTTATCGCTTATGTTTATATATGATATTGTAGCAGGTACGATTGATTGCCCTGACTTACTGGAAATGATCAATTTTAATGTACCACAAAGAACTTTACGACACTTTGACGTGTTTTATTTGGGTACGTGTAGATCCAATTATGCTTTAAGCTCGCCTATGTGTAGATCTATGCTGGAGTTTAATAATTATATGCTATACTGCAATATACATTTTGCTAATTTGAAGATTTTTCTTAAGACTTCCTTAAATAATTATTATTGAATTGTGAATATATTAAAAAAAAATTTACATTTTAATAAGTATCTAATTGTATTTATAAAATTTGTTGTGTATATATGAATTTGTAAGAATTGTGTGTAAGAACTTTTTGTTCATTGACTAATAATAAAAAAAAGTTTTTTCTAAATGACCTTGTTATTTATTATGTTGATTTTATATGGTTTAAATACAAATTCTCAATGTTTGATAGTTTAAATCATACTTGATTTTAAATACAAATTCTAGTTGTTTGATAGTTTAAAATCGTTAATTGAGCTTTAGGTCAAAGTTAGAGTCAATTAATTGTTCTTACTTTGACCTAAAGCTCAATAAACGATTTTAAACTATCAAACAACTAGAATTTGTATTTAAAAAGAAGTATGATTTAAACTATCAAACATTTAGATTTTGAATTTAAATCATATAAAATCAAAAAAAATTATGAAGAAATCATTTTGAATAGTTTCTCTAACTATAGTTACCCCGAACAGAAGAATCAAATATTCGATCCCGTGGAATATTTATAGTTTTGTTAAATTTTTAGAGCATTTAAATAATTTCTGATGCAAAATTTTTGTTATAGAAAATAAGCAACATATTTGCTGGTACATATCCTTCGTTAAACTATCGTTCAGTTATGTTTTTACCAAAAATAGTAAGTTATCAAAAACTTAAAAATGAAAGAAATTGAAAAAGTCATTATGAGCCTTTGTTAAGTTTTTAAAAGTTTCATTCAGTACTCTTTAAAGCCTCATTTAAAACATGAAGTGATGATGTTTACACAAAAAACATGCCTACTGCTATACTATACTATACTATACTATACTATACTATACTATACTATACTATACTATACTATACTATACTATACTATACTATACTATACTATACTATACTATACTATACTATACTATACTATACTATACTATACTATACTATACTATACTATACTATACTATACTATACTATACTATACTATACTATACTATACTATACTATACTATACTATACTATACTATACTATACTATACTATACTATACTATACTATACTATACTATACTATACTATACTATACTATACTATACTATACTATACTATACTATACTATACTATACTATACTATACTATACTATACTATACTATACTATACTATACTATACTATACTATACTATACTATACTATACTATACTATACTATACTATACTATACTATACTATACTATACTATACTATACTATACTATACTATACTATACTATGCTATACTATACTATACTATACTATACTATACTATACTATACTATACTATACTATACTATACTATACTATACTATACTATACTATACTATACTATACTATACTATACTATACTATACTATACTATACTATACTATACTATACTATACTATACTATACTATACTATACTATACTATACTATACTATACTATACTATACTATACTATACTATACTATTCTATACTATACTATACTATACTATATTATACTATACTATACTATACTATACTATACTATACTATACTATACTATACTATACTATACTATACTATTCTATACTATACTATACTATACTATTCTATACTATACTATACTATACTATACTATACTATACTATACTATACTATACTATACTATACTATACTATACTATACTATACTATACTATACTATACTATACTATACTATACTATACTATACTATACTATACTATACTATACTATACTATACTATACTATACTATACTATACTATACTATACTATACTATACTATACTATACTATACTATACTATACTATACCATATACCAGGGAATACTTCTAGAAAAATAACAATATTTTTAGGCTTTAAAATTTGATATTATTGATAGAAAATTTTACTTCTAATTTGAATTTAAATTTTTTATTAAATTTTTCTACGAATTTTATTGGAAATAACTTTAACAGTTTGTTTGAAAGAAACTTTAACACAATGAAATAATTGTATTCAATCGAAAGTTTTATAGAAAATTAAAAACAAAATATTAGTTACAGTTAAATAATTCAAATAAACGTCTGATATTATAGTACTAAAGTGTTTTTTATTTTGCCAAGCTTTTTAAAAAATACCTTCATCAAAAATTTGTGGTCTTTCAACTATTTAAATATGTCACAAAATAGATTAATTGCATATTTGTAAAACGTTTTAATTAAGTATTCTGAGCAAATGGTTAACAAAATAAATGAATAAAAAATTCTTCGCAAAACTTAAAAAAAGTAACGCTTATTAGGGGTGTACAGAATTTTTTTGTAGCATCCCTGACAGAGTATCTAAAAGGCATAACGAGAGATTCATACCAGACATGTGACTTAAAATTAATTTACAAAATTTAATTTAAAAAAGTATTATTTTTTAACATCAAATAAATAAGCAAGTACTATATAAACTAAATGATATAAATTGAAGTAGTGCAAATTATGCCATGAATCAACTAAATTTTTTTAATTTATTTATTTTTTAGTTTTATCTATAATGCAAGGTTGAGCATAATTTGTTAAGATTGAGTAAAAGCTAAACCTTCGTATACATTTGTAAAACTTTCAAATTAATATCATGCCTTCGAGCGAACAGCACACTACACAGCAGCTGCAGCACAACAAATAGCACTAACTGTTGAAATCATAAAAGGCTCTTAACCAAGGTTAACGTCATCCGTGACGTAAACCCAGAGTTCGTTCGACACAGGCGAATGAACTGAACTGACCCGCTTTTAAATAGCCTTAAAATTTATTCAAACATTTTGTTGTCATTGTTCTTGTTGTTGTTGTTGCAGCTTTTGCATCTTTGTGTTGACTTGGCACGCTATCTGCTGTCTATGAGTATGTGAGCGTGTGTTTTTAAATTATGCATAGAATAATCTAGATGCAGTTCTTCTGACAATGGAACTGGTTGATATTTTTCAATGCGAAGACCAGAAAATAAACGGAAAATTTCTTAGAACGATACAACTAAAAATCGTATGTCACTACGTAACTTTACTTAGTCATAAAGTATGCATTTTTAATGAAAATTTATAAAAGTTAGGCAATAACCATTTATGAAATTTACGAAAAAAAAGTAAAATTTTTGGATACCTCCTGTCAAGGATATGCCACTTGTTATTCCAAAAAATTTTTCTGCATCTAAAAAAAAGGGACTCGAAAGAACCCTTGACCGTTTCTATGGATCTGCATCAATTGAATTAAGCTTATTAGCATTATTTTAAGTGAAATGTAATGGAAAATGTTCCTCAGAAATTTCAAAAATATGTAGTTTTACAAATAAAGATGTGGGTGTATTGTTTTTAAATGCTTAAAAACCAAAGTAAGTATTTTGATTTTATTTGCAATATTTTCGTGACATAAAACTATTGCCTATTTGCACAAATTGAGCTCTCCCGATTACTTGGCCTGCGGTAAAGTGCAGCTAAGCGTTAAATGCGCGTGGTGTGTATTTGCTAAGCTTACCACACTGTGGTGAATATGCGTAGTTCGTGCTTTTAGCTTATTTTCAACACACCAGATGAACGACCATCAACTCAAAGCAGCACATACCAGCCAAATACAGCAACAACACCAAAATCAAACTTAACGAAACTTTGTGCTTGTATTAGTGTTTATAGAGGCATTTCCGCTCTTAAAGTAAGTTGAACTTCGTAGAACTTGGAAAGCTTTTGTCACGTTTTGGTGCTTATATAAATCGTAAAAGCGCTTTCGTTAGATTTTCAAACGCAAGTTCAACTTGTTAAGTTTTTTAAGTGGTGCGTGTGTGTATGAGTGCTACGATTGAGTTAGTGTATGTTTGTATAAGTGCAAATCTAGATCGAGGTTCTTGCCAGCAATGCTGCGAGTTTATTACACTTTCATTTTTCATATGAAGCCTTTTGTTATTGTTGTAATTTTCTTGGTGCTGTTGTTGTTTTTGGTAATATAAAATTCTATTAGCTATGTATTATGCATTCACAACACATTCATACACACACACACACACATACAAGCCGCAGCTGACACTGAGATGTTTGATTTGTGCACATTCAGCATCAAATGCAACGATTTTTATATTTATTCTGTTATATGGAAATTTTATTAGAGTAAAACTAAAGTAACTACATAAAATCATGTCCTGTTTGAAATTTTTCATCAAATGTCAAGTGAATAATTTGACTGTAAATAGTCAACATTTTTTTATGGTAACTTTGATATGCTGATAGATATTTTTTTATATCACAAATAATTATTATACCATGACCATTAACTGTTTTCGATTATTTGATTTTTTTTTAAAGAACTTACAATTTTGATGTGGTACAAAAATGTTTTACAACGTCCTCAGAATCTTACCTAAAATTAAAAAAAAGAACGGAACTTTATTAGTAAAAAATCATCAAGGAATAATTATTTTCATTTTTTTTTTAATTCTATATATTTTAGAATTTTGCAAAAATATAGTAAATATATTTTAAAGATATGCATAGAAAAATATGATAAAATCATTTGAAAATATAACGTATCCTTCAAGCTTACTCTACATTGCCCTCATTTGAACTGCATGCAACGCGTTTATGAAGCCTCAAGGCTCTTCACAGCTGTGCTGTGGAATCTCTTGCAAAATTCTGTAAATCAATCCACTCTCACTCCCATTTTTTTGCCCTCAACTTATTTAAGTAAAGTTGCATTGGTCATAAAAAAAAGTAAAAGGAAAAAGGTGCAATTATCAACAGAAACAAGCTCAAACGTAAGACTTTATCTGCTGTTTTGCTTATGACTGATGTCCTTCGTCCTGTGCAAGAACAGCGGAAGAACAACCTTGGGTGTTGTCAAAATGTGTCAAGTGGAAGTTAGTGATGAGGATGCTATGGAAAATGCTAAATTGACATTTGTAGGATGTATTTTTGCGACATATTTAGAAACGTAGAATGACATCGAAAACATAGAACTAGGTTTGAACATCTCCCAAGAAATTCTTTACTGCATAAATGCGTATATGACTTGGAAAAATTCAATTTTTGCGGTCATAGCTTTAATTTGGTTAAACATGGAATATTATTTGCATATCAAATAGAACACATATATTATTTATTTTTTAAAAACTAAACTCAATTGTTAAAAACAGAAAAAAATTTATTTAAAGCTATGAATTTAAAACATAGAATGACATAGAACATTATTTAGTGAACTGTCACTTAATAGCTGTTAACTGTCAACTGAAAGTTAGTGATGGGAGTGCTATTTACAACACTTGCAATGTTTAATAATTGTGTAAAATATATTTCCGTTAGTTTCCAAAACATAGAAAAACATGTTTAAAACATAAAAAAATAGAATTAAACATTAAGGTTTTCTAACATGTTCTTTGCTACATAAAATCACCCATAACATGAAAAGTTTTATTTGTACTGTCATTGCTTATATTCTTTAAACATAGAATAATAAATGGTTTTAAATTAGAAACTCAAACATGATTTATTTTCAAAAACTTAACTAAATTGTTAAAACATACATTAATGTCGGAAAATTTATTTAAAATTATTGATAAAAACATAGAATGACTAAGAAAATATTTTTACACTTAACTGTCAACTGAAACTTAGTGAGGAGAATACTATGCAAAATACGTATGAAATTCTTTACAACAAACATTCATTCAGTTAATGAAAAATTTAATTTGTAAATACATACTCGGATAATTTATTTAAAGTTATAAATTTAAAACATAAAACGACGTAGAACACAAATCTAAATTTAAAAATTGTGTAAATACCTTTTAGTCGTATTTTAGAAACATAGAATAATACAGAATATTATAATATAACATTGAATTCGATTGTTAGTTTTTTAAGAAATTCTTGTTATATAAAATTAATCAAAATATGAAAAATTTATTGAATATTAAATGAAATTACAATATTAACTGAATTAATTATGTAATTATGAAATTTTTTACGACGTAAATTTATTCACATAATGAAAAATTTATTTTTTGAATACATACTCGGACAATTTATTTAATGTTATCAAATTAAGACATAGAACGAAAATTTCAACTTAAATTTCAACTATCTACTGGAACTTAGTGGTGAAAATGTTTTGAAAAATTCACAATTGACTTGTGTTAATAACTTTGAGTCTTATTTTAGAAACATATAACATAGAAAACATAGAATTATATTGTGAGTTTTTTAAAATTTCTTATTACGTAAACTCAATAAAAATATGAAAAATTAATTTGTGCGATCATTGGAAATATTGTGTTAAACATAGAATATTAAATGAAATTACAAATTTAACTCCTATGAAATTGTTTACCACATAAATTCATTCATATAATTAAAAATTTAATTTGTAAATACATACTCGAACAATTTATTTTATGTTAAAAATTTAAAACATAGAACGACATAGAAAAAATATTAACTTAAATTTTAACTATCAACTGAAATTTAGTGATAAAAACTTTTTGAGAAATTCACAATTGATTTGTTTTTATAAATTTTGAGTCTTATTGGATAAACATATAATAACATAGAAAACATAGAATTCTATTGTAAGTCTTTAAAAAATTTCTAATTGCTATTCACTGCTAATATTGCGTTAAACAGTATTAGAATATAAAATGAAATTAAAATTTTAATTCAATTGTTAAATTGGAAACTTATTTTATGTTATAGATTAATAGAACAATTGATAGAAACTCATTGAATATTAAAAACATAGAATGTAATTACACAGAATTTTGTACTTAAAGAGATTTTATAATGCAAGGAGCTAGTTGTACACGTTGGAACATATAAAATTTTATGTTCTATGATTAAATAGCTTAGAATATTAAGTGAACAAATACACAAACAATTTAAAATTCGTATTGGCTACTGAAACATGAAAGACTCAATACTCATGAAATAAGTTACTTTATAAAAATTACAATAAAAAATATATTTTGAGTGAATTTAAGGCGTTAATTTTGAATTATTGAATAACATCGAATAGAAATCGATAAATATTCATTGTTTTTTATGACGTATAAAGCTTTTAGCACACATCAGACTCATGCAATTTTTTGTTTCCGTGGAATAAATTGTCGTAAATGTACTAAAATTGCGCTTCAATTAAAAACATAAAAGGCTTTGACTGCAAATTTTTTTAATAGTTTACGCGTACAAAATACTATGGGAAAAATTAGCTAAAAATTGGGACATTAAAATTAATTTCAAAGTTCTATGTTTTGAAAATTTTCAACATAAGAAAAAAATTAGAAAAAATGCATATGTTCAATAATGCGTAGTAGTTGTAGTCTGTTAAAAATATAAAAAGTATTTTTCTAGATTCTATGTTTTTTGTTAATTCTAAAATACAAAAATTCATATTTTTTAGCAAAAAAAACAGAAAACAAGCAATATATCCGTGGTCACATGGAATAACGACTAAACTCAAAGTATCGTAAAAACGATATTTTAATTCCACGAACTACGACCCATTTTTTGAAAAATATGAACCGTTACAAACAAAATACAATGCAGACATAAGTGGTGATCAATTCTGGTCAAAAAATGGTTATCTGCATGCTTCCAAAAATTGGCAATAAAGTAAATTCCATATCGCTTTTTTACGATATTTTGAGTTTAGTCATTATTCCTTGTGACCACAGATATGACATAATTTAAAATTATTACGCAAAGTCAATTGATAACATATAATTTTTTTTACGCATTAAATAAAAATTTCAATAAAAATTTAAACAAATTTTAAAACATATTAATTGTGTTAGTTAAAATAATGCAATTAAGTTAAATTTGATTTTTGAAAAAACTTTAATATTAAGAATTTATAAAAAAAAATTCCGCAAAGCCAAAAAAATTATAAAATAAACTAGCAGAAAATCTTTGCAAAAATAGAACAAAATTAAACATTCTTTAAACATAGCAGAAACTTTTGTCACTTGATGTCACATCGCGTGCGGTTGTTTTCGAGGTAAATATTTCGAAGTTTTACACTACATATGTATATGTGACCCAAAAATAACAATAAAAAACGGTTAATTGAACTATAAATAAAAAAAATTCAGGGGCAGTCCAGTAAACTAGCAAACTACCACAACAACAATACAACAACAGCTCGTAGTCTAAAGATGATAAATGCAACAGAGAATCATTTGTTGGACATAAACTAAAAATTCAATGCAAACGCCAGCTGTTACTAATTCACAACTCCCCCCCCCACTCCATCTCATCATTCTACCCCACCAGCCCTCTCACACCTCGGCTGCTTTTCCAAGAAGTGCTTTAAAAACTCAACTCGACTCGACTCAACTCAGGCGAGCCAAGCTTTAGGTAGAAGGCAGTCAGTAGTTCAAGTGAATTATTAAGTATTGCTAGATTTTGTTGCAATTTTTGCAGTTGTTGCTGTTGTTGTTGTTTCTGTTGTTATTGTTGCTGCTGCACTCTTACATTGAAGGTCGTCCATTGGCCTGGTACGTTTACCCCAGAAAATGTAGTTATTCAGTGAGTGTTGCTTATGTTTGTCGTTCAATGCGATGTTATTGTGATGTATATTTGTGTGTGTGTGTGTGTGTTCCCCATTTTTTACTATTGTGTCTATTTTGCTGTTGTAGCTTTTGCATCTGATTTGCTGTTGTTGTTGCTATTGTAATTGCAACTGCTTCTGCTTATACTTTAGTTGCGAATTGTATGTGATTTTAAGTTTTATGTGATCTTTCAGTTCTATGTTTTTATTATTGTTGTATTTTTCATGGTCCTCACTCAGTCGTTGTGTTACATTGTCGTCTGCTCTACTGTGCTGTGTCGTGTTATGCTGTTGGTGACGACATTATATATTACATATATCTGGTTCGTATGCAGCGTTGTTAATCGTTTAGCACGTTTTCCACTCTAGCGGAAGGTCAGCGGACGTGATTGTGATGAAAAAGAGTAGCAATCATTTAAAATTTTATGGCAAATAGGTGTTTTTTTCTTTTAGAGCTCACATAATTATACTGCGTATTCAGTGGAAAACGTGTTAAAAACGCGTGTTTGTGGTTAGAAAGAGCTGTATGCGGGGGGGGGGGGGGCTGGTAAGAATGGAAGTATACTGGTTATATATCTCCTGAAAAAAATGTCACTTTAACCAAAAATATTTTCAAAATTTAAAGCTTATATAAATATTTGGCAGACGTTAACTCACCGTTAACTTTTATTTTTTTCTTCTATGTTATACATTTAGCATATAATATACATCGATGACAAATATACATATAGCATTCTATGTTTCTTCATTACATAAAATTAAGTAAGCAAAAAACACTAAATTCTTTGATGTATTGAATAAATGTTATGACATTTAACATGAACATTTCACCTATTAAACAGATTCTGAAAATTCTATGTTTTCGCTAAAAGTCTTGTTAAATTCGTTAAAGTGCATTTAACTTGCTGGCGTTAA
Organism: Dichetophora obliterata; assembly: GCA_963920525.1. Lineage (NCBI taxonomy): Eukaryota > Metazoa > Arthropoda > Insecta > Diptera > Sciomyzidae > Dichetophora > Dichetophora obliterata. The sequence goes on along the minus strand of OY986438.1, from coordinate 38,190,371 downwards.
AGAGCGATCATTGAAATAACGATCATTGAAATAACTCCCAAAACAAAAATATTATATATTATATTAAATAATGGAATACCAAATGCTTTCCCTACAAATTTGTGCATTGTTATTTCAATACAAATTTAAAATTTTCATGTTCTATGATATTAGAAAAATTTTAAATAAATCAATTATGTTGTTTACATTAACAAAAATCAAGATATTTTGGCAAATATTTTACATTCAGCATTTTATGTTTATTTATTACATTCAATTTGGTTGGAAAAAAACTTTTAATGCACTGATTTGTTGGCTAAAAAGTATGAAATCGTATCAATATACATATAAAAATTTGAATTGAACATTTACCTTTACTTATTAAACAGATTCTCATTATTCTATGTTTTTGCTACAAGTTTTATAAAATACCATGACATGGATTTAGCTTCAGGAATTGGCTGATGGTAAAAAAAATCAGAGAAATAATGCCTAAAATATAAAAAAATCAATGATTTGATCACAAAATTTTGAGCTTTAATTAATATAAAAATTTTAAAATTTCTACGTTTTTAAAAAATTTCAAATAAACCAATAATTTTGTGCACATTAACAAAAATCATGATTTGATGGCAAAAGTTTTATAGTAAGCATTTTATGTTTTTTACTTACATCAAATTTTGTAAAATAACTTAACTATGAATACTTAAGTTATGTTTATTTAAAATTTTGATGTTTTAAAGTTACTAAATCGTGTCCATGAATAAAAAAATCGAATGAACTTTAAACTTTTATATATTTGCTAAAAGTCTTATGAAATACATTAACATGCATTCAACTATACGAAATGGTTGGGATTATAGAGGTTATAGTAAAAAATGCCCAAAACAAAGAAATTTAACGGAGCCTAAATATTTTCCATACAATTTTGTGCGTTATTTTATTATAAAATTAAAACTTTTGCATTCAGTGTTTTTAGAAGAATTTAGAATAAAACCAGATTTGATGCCAAAGATTTTATATTCTGAATTCTACATAATTACATAATTACATTTATCACATGAAATTAAGTTAGCAAAAAACTCTCAATACTTCGATAATGTACTCAACGTTATGAAAAACACTAACATGCATTTAACTTGGCTGGCATTGAATAGCAGTAAAATAACGCTTAAAATAAAAAATGAAATATATCTAAAAAACTTTCCTAAAATTTTGAGCGTTATTTATATACGTAATAATATAAAAAGTTTCCAATTCTATGTTTTTAAAAATGCAAGTCAATCCAATATGCTGTTTTCATTAACAAAAACCAAGCTTTAAGTGCAAAGTCTTATATTCAGGTTCTATGTTTTTATGACATAAAATTTAGTAGACAGAAAACTCTGAATACTTACATTTTTGACTGAAAGTTATGAAATCTTTTAAATAAATACAAAATAGTTTCGTAAATTAACCCCTCACCGATTAAACAGATTCTAATAATTCTATGTTTTCGTTAAAAGTCTTAGGAAATGCGTCAATTTGCATTTTGCTTTATGAAATGGTTGACATTAAAAAGAGCGAAATAACGCACAAAATTTAAATTGAAATAAAACCTAAAAAATGTTCATACAATTTTTGACTTTATTTCGGTATAAATTAAAATGGAAAATTTTGGGCACAACATATTTTTTTTGCGTTATTAGGTTTAAAGTTGTGTGTGTCATTTGACTATTAATTTAATTTACTATTACTTAATTTAATTACTTAAATTTACTATTAATTTAATTATTTTAGTGCGGTTTTAGTTTTATATATTGGCGTTATTTAATTTTAAATTAAAGGTGTTATTTAATTTATAATTTTAGGCCATATCTTTTAGAACTATTTCAAATATAATTAAATAAAATAAAGTTAAATATTAATAAAAAGTTATTAATATTTTAGGTGTTATTTCATTTCATATTTTGGTGTTATTTAAACTATAATTTAAGGTGTTATTTACTTTTAATTTAACTTTATTAAACATTTTTTATTTTCTTTGCAAAAATACATAAATCTAAAAACTAAGCTTGCACTTAAATCTAAAACATGGAAAGCTTTTGCTGTCAAAATTTTATGCTAACAAACTAAAATAGCAAAATTAAGTCCAAAATTAACACAAATAATAGCAGTTTTAGATTCTATGTTTTTTGTAAATTTTTTAAAAAACCTTAACACATTAGCATTACTCACTTAGAAATATTTTGAAAATTCTTTGTTTGTTGTAACTTTTTAAAAGAAGCATTAAAATTAATGAATTTTGAATGAAGTGCTTGAAATCAATTTTAATGTTTAAATTAAAAAAAAAAAATCATCAAGATTTCTTTTTAAAACGTTTAATGAAATATTCTTTGTTTTCTAGCCTTATAAACTGAAAAGTTTCAGAACGTGATTTTACTGCTAAGAAAAATGTGCTTTAAAACAACACTTTTAATGGACAACAAAATAATTTTACTTTTCTATGTTTTTTTTAAGAACTAGCATCACATATAAATAAAATTCCACGAATAGTAGCTCTGCTTCACAAAAGCTATGAAAACGTGTTGCTCATTCAGAAACTTTTACTCACATACACATACACAAACGCTGAATGTTAACTAAACAAAAAGTGTTGCAATAAAAAATTTTACAAAAAAAACACAGCAAAATTTCTAACATCCCAATTGTTGTTGTTGCTATATACTTTTGGCACAAAAACTTTGCTGATATAGTGCCTTTCCCATCCCCACAACAGTTCAACCTGCACCACCAACTAACCCTCTTTTTATTATCGCACTCACACACACATAATACGCTATGCGTGTTGGTGCGTATTTGTATGCTTGTGTTTATATGTAATTGGGTCGCAGCTACTGCGAATATAAGGGTCAACGAACGATTGAAACGTTCGCAGCGCACCCAAGGCCAAAATCATTGAAATCAAGCCGACGCTCGTGCTCACCACCCACCCGTGCCTCCCAAAAATAACACAAATGCCTTCCTTTGGTTTTTACTCGCTCTCGATTTTGCTCTTGTTTGCTCATTTTAGCACATAAACGCGCGCTCTTTTACACTTTCTCGCTGGCTTTTTCTATGTTGCTTGAACTTAAGTATCTGTTTCGCATATTTTATCAGTTGCTTCACCAAACACCACCCCCTAAAACCTTCCCTGATGTTAAACTGGAAGTTATTGCTTAGATTTCTAGATATTTTATGGTGTGTACTTTCGTTTTTTTGTTTTATGTTTTATTGTACTATTATTTGACTTTCGTCGATATGACTAAAATTTTCGTTTTTTCGCTTCAAGCGACATTCACCTCTATCTGTCTGTCTGTCCATCCGTCAGACACTCAGTCACAAATGCTGTGGTTTGTATATATGTGTGTTTGCTTGCAAATAATGTGTTCCTAAGTATATCGACTAAACTAATGAAATGTATATGTAAGTTGAAAATAAAAGTGAAATCTATCGAATTTTATTGACATGGGTTTTTTAAAATTTTTTTTTTTATTTTAGCAAAAGTTGATAACCGTCATAGAGGAAAGCTTTTTTTTACTGAGTTGTTAGCACATTTAAGATTTTAGTTTCATATAAAATATTTTTCTATGTTAAGTGGAACATAAAATAGTTTTGTTTTATTCAAAGCTCAAACTTGGGACCACAACAAAAATAATAATTTTCTTAGATAATATCTGTGGTCACAAGGAATAATGACTAAACTCAAAATATCTTAAAAAAGCGGTATGGAATTTACTTTATTGTCAATTTTTTGAAGTATGCAAATATCCATTTTTTGCCCCGAATTGATCATCACTTATGTCTGCATTGTATATTGTTTGTAACGGTTCATATATTTAAAAAAATGGGTCGTAGTTCGTGGTATTAAAATATCGTTTTTTACGATGCTTTGAGTTTAGTCGTTATTCCTTGTGACCACAGATATAATATATAGCATTTTTTATGCTGTATCTTTTTATGCTGCTCTGTAAATAATGCCAAAAATTCGCAAATTGCAGTGTTTCTTAAGCATTTAAATTGGTTTGAAGTTCTATGTTTATAACTTCTATCAATTTATTATAAAGTTTTATGATTTAAGATCGTAAATGACTTTGTTCTTGGCTATTTATCTCATTGAATTTTTATCAAACAAATTAGAGATGGTATGTTTTTTTCACATAAAATTCCATTTCTGTGATATTTATTGAGTTTCACACAAAAATTGATAAAAGTCAAAGAGAAATGTTTTTTACTGGGAAGTAAGCACATTTAAGATTTTTGTTTCAAATGAATAACTATTTTTTAATGTTAAGTAGAATCGAAATTTTTTTAATTTTAATAAGGTCTTTCACTCAGAATCACAACAATAATAATTAACTTTTCATTACGTCATGTCAAAAATTAGCAAAATGAAGTTATTTTTTATTATTGCAATTGATTTTTAATTCTATGTTTTTGATTCCTTTCAATTTAAAATAAAGTTTTGTTATCAATGAACGTAAATAATTTGGTATCTTGCTTTAATATGTATATTAAATTTTTCAAAAATTTTTTAGATGCTATGTTTTTTCTTTGATTCATAAAATTCAATCGCTGTAATATGTATTGAGTCTTAAATATTTTTAATAATGAAACAAACAGCAGTTGTCATACATAATTTTTTAATGGCTTGAAAACAAAGATATTCTATGCTCTTTTTTTAATGGCAATTTTTTATTTTGGCATTTTTTTAGAAACAAGATCTTTTTAAATTTTAAATAAAAGATTTTTGATAATCCCTTTTGAAAAATGAAGCCAACAAAATAATGTTTAGCTTATGCATACAGCACAAAAAACTCAAAAGCACAAACAAGCACAAGAAACATGTAAAATATAGAAATAACATTTTTGGATGAATGCCTAATGAATGCGTTAAATATTAATTTACAGGCTATTCTTCTTAGTTTCGCTAAGATCATCAACATTCTTTGCTTTCATTTGTTTTACAAAACTCAGCTAAACTTGATTTCATAATATTTAATGTGAGCTAGATGGTTGTAGACTAGAGTGGGGCGATTAGTATGGAAGGAAAAAAGTGTTAATGGGCGCTTCGCGTTTCTGATTCTTGGGATTGTACTGAGCAAAAAAGTCAACTTGACCATACGTCTACGGTGAAAATCGAGCTTTCAGATTTTGACTTGCAGTTTTTTCTCAGACTTTTGTCACGTTTTTTTTTAGGATATTTTTTCCTATAACAGCCAAACCATTGAGATTTTCAATCCAATACTAAGACAAATGCGTTCCAATACTAAGACAAAAATTTCAATGGTTTGGCTGTTATAGGCCAAAATATCAAAAAAAAAAAAAAAAAACGTGACAAAAGTCTGAGAAAAACTGCAAGTCAAAATCTGAAAGCTCGATTTTCACCGTAGACGTATGGTCTAGTGGACTTTTTTGGTACAATCCCAAGAATCAGAAACGCGAAGCGCCCATTAAGATGTTCAAATCGCCCCACCCTTTTGTAGACGCTTTTTTCATTTTGTTTCTTTTATGGTTTTCATCTGCTATATAGAGTTTTAGTACATATTTAACATTCTATGTTCTTAAAAACATAATTTTTAAATCATATTAAGTATTTATTTTTCTTACAGTGAATTTTCTCTATGAAAAAAGAATAAAATTTAAAAATTATGTTTTCTATGTTTTTTTCTATATTTAGCAAATTCAATTACAGGTGAGCATAAATTGATTTTACGCACTTTTTTAGTATCAATGAATGATTTTAGCTATGCTATGTTAATCTATGTTTGTTAAAAATGCCTCAATTAGGTTATACAACCTTTTTCAGATTAATTTATCTGCATATATGATCTATATTTTTTACATAACTTGATTTAAACAAAAACACCTCAGTTCTTAGTTGGAAAGCTACAATTCAGTAGACCGAGAAGCTTCATTTTATAGAACGAGAATAATTATTTAACTAATTATAATTCTTTAATTTTTTTTATGATTTGTTTTTATGCCTAGCTGTAGTTTGTAACATTTATTAAACTTTAGTTTGAGAACTTATTAATTGCTTTAAGTTTTATTTATTTGTTTGTTGTTATAGCTTCTTGTTATTATCTAATTCATACTGCATTTCAAAGATTCTGTCTTGCATGTGAACTTTGTATCCAAATAAATTTAAATTGAAATGAAAAAGTGTTTTTTTTTTATTTTATTATATCTTTATTTTATCGTAGCTTGAATTCAATACCTTACTCTAAGCAAAATATTTTGAATATATTTATTCTGAACTCAGTTAAAAAAAATACCTTAACAATAATTAAATTCTTGTTGATAGTATAATCATTCTTCCAACACTAATATCTTTCATGTTATGCAATTCTCTTGGATTATTCTAAGTTCGTGTTGACCTCAAATTGTCTAAATTATTTTAATTTTCATAAAAAAAAACAAGTTCATAAAAATGTCAAAATTTTTACAATTCATATAAAACATATTTTGTGCAAATTAACCAAAAGCCATTAAAATTTGTCCTAAATTCCAGAGATAAGAATTAAGCTACAAATCATTTCAATATGTTTGTTTTTTGGTAAAGCTGTATTAACACGAGTGTGTCAATGTGGGTCGCAAGCGACTTTTACTGTGCAAAAAATAAAACAACAACTATAGTCACAACAATAACCATTCTTTGGTGTACGCTTAAAGTTTGTCAGTCATGAAAAATGTTCACAATCAAATCGAATTAAAATTATTTACAATAAATTATAAGCCAAACTATAAAAACTGTTTGTGCTTTGTATAGCTAAAGCTTGCACTGAGTGACTACTCAGCATAACAGCTGACAACACAAGTCATTTATGACAACAACTCGAGAAGTGGCAACACTATCAGGTCGCGCAAAACTTGAAAAATTATTTAAAATTGGATAAACTTACACAAATTCAACAAACTAACTACAGCTAAGCAGTGAAGGCCCACGCGCGCCTCAGAGCTGTCATGAATCTTAAAAGCCACAACCACACAAACACACAACACTTTTTAAATCAGTGTGTGTGTGTGTTTTATAACAAGCAGTCACTCTGACATTTTAGGTTTTCATATTGAAATCGAAAACGACACCGCGTTCAGTTCAATGACCGCAAAAATCCATGGCCTAGTTTACAGGAAATGTGCGCGAATCGTGGTGATTCCCGATGACAGCCGATAAAGCTACGAGCAGCAATGCAAAGCTTTTGCTATGATTCGTTAGTTGTCGGACTGGCTCGTTAATGCACGAGCTTAAAAGCGAGCGTTGTGATTCGTTGAAATTTGCGTATAATTTTGTTTTAACAACGATGTTGTTGTTTTGTAAAGACTGCTTTTGTTGTTGTTGCTTTTGTTTGCACTTCATAAAATACATACTGACACATTGACAGTTAGTTGGTTGTTAGGTCGCATTTTGTTGTTGTTGTTGTTGCACGACTGAGGCATGATAAGGTTTTTTAGTGCGTGCAATTAGGTGCGTCAGAGCAAAGAAAAGTAACTAAAGAGGGTGTCACTTGCAGATGTACAGAGACAGATACAGAGCAGAAAAATGTAAAGACCGAAAGTTGTGTATTTTCCCGGCAATAAGGTTTGTTTAGTTGTCAGCGAAACTAATTTCTGCGACTCACTTGTAGTTTTGCTTCTGTATTATATATTAAAATGTTTCTATGATATTCTATGTCATATTAAAAAACAAAAAATGCTTTAAGTCTTGAAATATAAAATTAAAGTGTTAAACAAATGCAAAACTTTTAAATTATGTACGGAATCTATTCTAGGAACTATATATCTTCCAAAGAGTTCAACAAAAATTGTACAGATTTGCTTTTATAACTACTTTTACTATTGATGGTTTATCTTTTTCTATGTTTTCTTAGTATAAATGGTCGAAAATGACATCACTTAAACAGTTGAAAGCATTAAAAATAGTTACTAGATAACACTATCTACAATCTGCGAGCAAAAGTAACAATCCTTACAATCTTTCCAGCACATTCACTTCCAAATGTATTCACACCAAATGTATTCTGGATAACATACGTGGAATACGCTCAAAAAATCTTTTCATGAAGCAAGTAAAAGTTTGGCTTTTCCAACTTGAGTTTGAAATCCATGTTGGAAGGTGTTAAGTTGGATCCATGTTAGAAATAGGTTTTATAAAATTTTATTTTATTTACTAGTTACTGTTGAAAACTATTATTACTGTCTTTTTATTTAAAAGAAAAAAAACATTAAATAATATTCAAATTTTTACCGTTCAGGATAGATCTTAATATTACATACTAGGTTAAGTTTTGGTTCAACACTAGTCATCTGGGCTACTGAAAATAGCACTAAACTTTGTCATTTATTCTGTATACTATTAGGGTATTCACAAGGTATGCTATCATGTCATAATGCCATATTGTCCTAAGATTTTACACTAGTTTAAATATTTTATTGTTGCCTTCCATATAAAAAAGTACTAATATATTACAACTATGAAAGCTATGTTTATCGAAGTATCGTAATCAAACAGCTGTTTCTTATTTGCATTTATTTATCTTGTAAATTTTAGTTGTAAAATTTTAGGACAATATGTCATGATTGCACACCTTGTGAATACCCTATATGTGTTTATTGCAAGCCTTTATATTATTATATTCCTATATTACTTAAAAAATCATTAAATAAATATAACGTCAAGTGTAACTGGGGTTGCTAAAAAAATGTGATATGCTTATGAGATATTTTTTCAATAACTCAAAGTTATGGTTTTTGCACATAGCAGACAGATATTGGTTTGACAACGCCGTTATAAATTGCTTTAAATAATACCAAACTAAACAAAAAGTAAAATTTAGTTGACATAATGAACATAAAGTTATATATCATATAGTTAATGAAGTTAACACATTGTGGAAAGTTAAATTATTTCGATTCGAGCTACCATATTGTTTGCCAAACCGATTCCATAAAGTCAAAGCTACAAACCTTTAAAGAAGCTTTTAGATAGCTACCATATTTTTTTATGCGCTTTTCAAATAATTTTTCCGTAATTTTTTTCTATCAAAGACCTATTTAAAATATGTAATTTATTCTTATATAATCAAAAAACAAAAATTTATATAAATACAAAGTTAAGCAAGTGCTTGCAAAAAGTTTATTTTTAAAAGTTTCAGAAATATTTAGTTGTTGCTAACTTCGATGACAATAATAATTCTAAAAAACAAGCAAAAATAAATTTCATAGATATTCTTAGCACAAAAAAAAATACAAATAAACAGTTTATCAACATAAGAAACTGGGTCAACGACCACGAAAATAATCTAATTTTTTCAACTAAAAAATAATTTATTTCTTGTTCTTTCTTGTATGAAAACATCGTGCAAAAGCTGACTGGTAAAAAGTGAGAGTATGTGTCATTTAAAAAGTATGACTGACTGACTATGCTGTGAGCTCTTTTCACTTGTCGATTTTATGTGTTGAATATATAATTGAATACAGAACAAATAAATATTTGAAAGAGGAGAAGTGACACGTGTATGAATATAAAAAAAAAATAAACTGGCCGTTTCAGCTCTTGGAAGGACTTTGACCTAACTTCTATTGATCAATTTTGTTGTGCGTGTCAAGAAGCTTAACATGGCAATTTTTACTCTCTGAGGTTTGCCATTGTCTGCAGAGAGGTGACGACCGAACAGAAAAATTAATTCAATTGAAAAAACTTTCTGTCTGAGCTGGAATTGAACCCGGGCTACAGCGGTTCTTTAGCTTAAGGGCCACGCACTCTACCCACTAGGCTACGGTCGCACGTGTATGAATATAATGAATGGTAATTAGAGAGCTAAGCAAAACTGTTTCAATATCTGTATCGTATTATAATAACATCATAAGTGTAAAAATCATGTTTCAAGAAATCTTGCTTGAATGTTTGGAATCGTAATAGGTTTTATGAAAGGGTGTTTCGTTTTTCCGTCATAACTTTGACTAAGGTCATGCTAGAAGCTCCAGATAGTACTATATGTATGGAGTACAGCTAAAACGAAATCTATTTTTGTGTAATTTTTTATTTGAAAAAGGGAGGCAGAGTGCCATTAGTTTTTTTTTTAATACTTTTACTTTTAAAAAAGTTTTGGTTGAAGTTATTGGTCACATTCTACAATTTTAAAATTTTGTGTTTTAAATACCAAGTTTTAATTTGGTTATAAGTTTTAAATCAAACTAATTTTAGCCTTTAACTATTTCTGCTTTATTTTTGTTCGTTTCAATAATATGTCAGATGCGATGTTTTTAAGATAAAATATTATTCATTATCTTTAACCCTTTCAATGGCTGGGCTAGACTAAAAAGTATATTTTTTTAAGTAATATTCCTATCATTAAGGTTCTAAAAAGATGAAAAAACATACCTTCGATTTTTACCTGCGCTACTTACGTTTTGCAAGCTTGTACAAAGAAAAAATTGTTTTGACCCTGTTCAGAACCATTTTTTTAATCCCTTGAAAGTTGTTCAACCCTTTAGATATTTGTTTTTAAACCCTCTTAATATTGCTTTCATTAGAAGATAAATAAACATAAATTTCATTTTTATCCTGTTGATTTTTTCTTATAAAAGAGGCCAAAAATTTGTTTGCTTTTCTTCGGCACAAAATCGAAAATCCAACTGACTTTTATGTCAAATATCTCTCTAAATTTGTTTTTATCACGTTGGTTCATCTTTTCGTTTATAGAACCAAACGATTTGATTTAAAAAAAGCTTTTCAAAATAAATATAAAAATTACTTTCTGACGTGTCTAATATATTGCAAATCTACTGAAAGGGTTAAGAAGAATTTAAGCAAATTTTCAACCATAATAAAAAGTTTGATTTGTGTTAAATATACCTCTTTTTATAATACTTCACTTTTAACAATATTTTCTATCTAATGTACTAGTTTGTTTCTATGTTTTTTTATAATTTTTTTAAGTGCTTAGTATAATAGAATGAGGCATTGCTCATCCGCAATATTGGAGCCTTTCGAAATTTATGTAATGCTCTTTTAAAGAATCTTTTTGTATTGTTGCTGGGTTGCTTTCAATAAAATCTATGTTTTCAGAACCATTAAAAGTTGCTGATTTTTTTACGTCTTCTATTTAGTTTTTCATTAAGAGAACATTTTAATTTCTATGATTTAACTTCTTTTCAATTTGTCAACTTTTCTTCGTTTTTTACAAATATATAAGTAACTCATGTTACTTCAAAATCTTACTTATGCATATATTTGTTTACCATATTTTTGGTAAAAGCACGTTTTTAGTCTTTAATCATATCAGCATATTTGACACACTAAATGCCGTTTAATGATTCTATGTTTTTAAGGACTATACAGTTTTAGTTTTGCACAAATTTTGAAGCAGTTTTCATGCTTTTGTGGTTTTAGCAAACACATTTCTAAACACCTTATGATTTTTTTATACTATGTTTTAGTTGACGTACACAGGAATGTGTAAAATTGATTGAAAATTTATTTCTTTTTCAAAATAAGAGTTTATCTTTAAATATTTTTAAAAAGATCTCGAAAATATAGTGATTTTTTATTCTATGTTTTTATTTTATGTAAGAGAGAATGGTAAAATGCTATTCAAAATGTATATTTTACGCTACATAAGTGTTATACATTTTCAAAACCTGAAAAGTTGCCAAAAAAAAAAAATGATGATTTATTCTTTCTTTTTGGATTACGTATACATAAATGGGTAAAAGTTAAAAAATGTTTTTTTAAGAATGGTATGAATGAAAAGAAGGGCATTAAATATTAATTTTTTTTTGGTGTCATATAAAAAAAAGTTTGCTATGATATTAAAAAAAAACCTATGAATACTCTTTTATGCCAGTGTTAAATATATTCAATATATCTATATATATAAAAATAAAACGGTCCATCTATGAAATGCCATCACGGGCGAACGGCTGAACCGATTAGGCTGATTTTTTTTTTATTCAATTCGAAATTTTTAGTAGATGGTTTATATAGAAAAAAAAACTTAATTCGACAAAGGGGCGTGGTACCTCCCATACAAATTACAAATTCAAAATCCACTATTTCTCCTACTGTTGTTGGTATCGGAATACAATTTAGTATGAAGGGTTTAGTGTATAGTTTCTAAGTTCAACTACAAATATGGACGCAATTGGACAAATGAACGTGGTACCTCCCATACAAATTACGAATTTAAAATCCATTATTTCTGCTCCTCTTATAGGTATTTGAACAAAATTTGGTACGTCAGTTTAATGTACGCGTTCTGAGCTTTACTGCAAATATGGGCGGGATTGGACAAAGGGGCCTGGTACCTCCCATACAAATTTAAAAATTAATTATTTATTAACCTGTTAACTATATTTTAACAATTTGGTGTCTCCGTTTGGTGTAAATATTCTAAGCTATACTTCAAATATTGGCGGGATTAGACAAAGGCAAGAAATAACATTAATTTAGCCACAGCTACAAAAGTAGCATAGACAACAACTTGCAGTCATGTCGCCTTGCCATCGTTAAAATATTCACAAGTACTTCAAAACTGCAACGTACTTATTTGGGATGAATGTACAATGGCTCACAAACGATCATTAGAGGCACTTGACAGAACATTAAGAGACCTGCGAAATAATGAACAAATATTTGGAGGGATGATGGTCCTATTGGCCGGAGACTTCCGGCAAACGCTGCCAGTCATTCCTAAATCAACACCTGCTGATGAAATTAACGCTTGCCTTAAGTCATCATCGATATGGAAAAAAGTGACAACTATCAAATTAACAACAAATATTCGAGTTGCTCTTGAAAATGCTGAATCAGGGTTTGTGTTTTCAAAACAATTGTTAGACATTGGCAATGGAAAAATACCAACAGATTCCAGCACAGGGCAGATTTCATTTCCAACAGGCTTTTGTCAATTTACAAACTCTACACAAGAACTAATAGCAAATGTGTTCCCAAATATTGCTGAAAATTACAACAATTATGTTTGGTTAAGCGAAAGAGCCATTTTAGCTCCAAAAAATAAGGACGTTGATGACACAAATTTAAAAATCCAAAGCTTAATTAATGGCGAACTGCATTCGTATAAGTCAATTGATTCTATTACAGATCCTGATGATGTTGTTAACTATCCGATAGAGTTCCTAAATTCATTGGACTTACCGGGAATGCCCCCGCATAACTTGCAACTTAAGGTTGGATTAGTAATAATGATGTTACGTAACCTGAATCAGCCAACACTATGTAATGGTACTAGAATGGTTGTTAAAATGCTGATGCCGAACGCTATTAAGGCAATGATAATCATAGGAAAGTTTAAAGGTGAAGAAGTGCTTATTCCGAGGATACCTATGATACCAAATGATCTACCATTTAAGTTTAAACGTGTCCAATTTCCAGTTCGCCTTGCATTCGCAATGACGATTAATAAATCTCAAGGACAGTCGTTAAAAGTATGTGGGTTAAACCTAGAAACCCAATGTTTTTCTCACGATCAGTTGTATGTTGCGTGCTCGAGAGTCGGTACACCGTCAGCACTATTCATTTTCTCCCCCAATAGAAAAACAAAAAACATTGTTTACTACCAAGCTTTAAAATGAATTACATGTTTACTCCTTTTTTTGGTTTTATAATAACCAAGTTTAGAATCAACTTCTTAACAAATAAAATGTGAAAAAATTGTGTTGATTTAACTTTTGTACTGCAGTTTACGCATTTCCATTTTTAATTCATCTATGAAATACAAATCATTACTAATAGCTTCCGAGCTAACCAGGGCGCTATTCATCAAAAATATAAAATCTATTATTTCTGCTTTGACAGTACAATAATTGGACAAAAATATGGTATGTCAGTTTAGTGCACCTATCATTTTTCTTTGAAATATCAGTCCACTACGACTTTGCAACGGAAAAAAAATTTCACTCCAAAAACAAATTGCAAGGCAAAACGACGTTTGCCGGGTCAGCTAGTAGAAAATAATTAAGAATGCTTTTTGTCAAAAACATTGCTCAATATCTTGACAATTTATTTTTCTATGATTGTACTTTTTTTGTCGAAATTTTCTGTAGCTTTTTTTCCAAACATGTGTATTCATGCTGTAATTAAGAGCACATTTTTTATGCTAATCGTATAAGCTTACTAAACACATTTAACGCAGATTTTTGATTCTTTGTTTTTTGATATATAAACTTTTTATTTGTATTTTTAAAAACCTAATGATTTTTATTCTATGTTTTAGTTTGCGTTGCGTACAAAAGCATATAAAGAGTCATTAAATTAAAATTTGTATCTCTTATTTTAATCGTTATCATTTAAATTTTGTTAAAATACAGTGACTTTTCATTCTATGTTTTTTGATAATGTAATAAAAGCTTTAAAAATATTTTAATCAAAATCAGAGCTCTATTATAGAAAAAAAAAAATATTTAACGCTATTCAAAATGTCTATTTACCTGAATAAGTTCTTAATAGTGTCAAATACTGGAAATATCCTTGAATATCTAGTTTTTGTCTACAGTACACAAAAAGGGGTGCTTAATATCTTGAAATTATGTAATTTTCAGTTTTAAAAACATAGAAAACTGTTCTTTGTGTTTTGTTTAAGCTTCTTCTGTGTTAATATTATGCTGTTTAATGCTTTTGTATTGATTTTTTTTTTAGCTGTAACTATAAAAACTGAAAGCCAATTCTATGTTTTTCAAAATACCGAATTTTTTTTATTTAGAATGAGAAATTTTAATTGCAGTCTATTTAATAAAAAAACAAGACTCAATTATAAATTTATACAGTATCTTTACAATTAAAAGTCAAAAATTAAAAACATCGCACCAACAACTTACCTGCTAGAACACGGTCAATCAACCGTTCCGTTGCATCGATATACTTGGCATTTGCAAACAAATCTTCGCGACTGCCGAGTGTCATATTGACAGTTTTGAGAACGTTTTTACTTAAAGCAGCAATTTTAATAAAAATATTTTCTAACTTTTAAAACTAACAGTTAATGCTTAGTAGCTCACAGATTAAGCTTTTTCGAATATATTAAATTCTAGTTTGCTTGACTAAATTACAATATTGTTTTTTTTTTTGGCAGCTTTTGTTAGAGCGTTTTTTAACACAGCAGGTCTCGTAGTCACAGTTTTTTAAACGTAGAATTTTTCTTATGGCACCAATTGTTAACTTGCTAAATTTGACTAAATTTGTCTACAAAAAATTTCACTATTATTTTATTAAATATAGAATTTAACACATATCACAAGATCATCAGCTGTTATGTAGAGAGAGAGTTATGGCTGATTTTTTTCTAGTTTTATTTTTGAAAAAACTTTTTTGCATTTTCACAAACAGCAGCGCGAATGCTATTTCAACATTTTCGATGTTTTCTGAAGGCTGAAATTCTCAAAGCAAATATCTCTTAAGCTCGTTATGGCCACAGAATTCGAAGATTTTTCTTAAATGCTTTGCTAGTGTTGTAAGAACAAACGTAGCTGCAATAATTTGCCGCTCAAATGAGTAAAATTCAAATTTGAAAATTATTTTCCGTTGAACTCGTGGAATTCTTTGTGCCGTTTGCGTGTTTGCAAATGCTTCTGCCAAGCGAAACCAAAGTTGAATAAACGCTAAACGACATGTGCACGTAGGAAGCTTCTGTTTAGAGAGCTTTCAAACACACAACTAAAACAACAACACAACGCACTGGCTAGCGCAAAAAAAGCTTCAAACAAATTCGCAAAATATTTTGATGCTGCTGAGCGTTGAAGTGTTCGAACGCGTGCAGCTGAAGTTCGACGCTAAGCACAACAGATGATGTGCGCGCCAAATTATGTCACACAAAAGCTTTTTAAGAATGGCAGCACACCAACATCGAACTTGTTCATAACGAGCTCCTTCGCGAAAGCTTTGATTATAACTTGGCCTACATTTTGTGTACAAGTTCAAATGCTGCGCTTGGCTGTGAGTTGAGTGAACCTTTCGTTAAGTTTTTTCAGTGGCACGTTTTTATTGCTGATGTTGTTATTTTTGTTGTATACATTATTGCTATAGTATTCACATGACTCTACACACATACATACAAATAGCTGTGAGTTGAGTTTATGTGAAAAAGCTACTTGAAATGTTTCTGTAGGCAATAGCAGAAAAGCTTTAATCTGTGCTGTTTAAAAAGGTGCGCTTTGTTTGAAAAGAGCGCTTAAAGCTGTTTTAACAAAGCTTTAACTGGGCAAAAATTGTTTAATTGAAACGTTAGAAAGCTTTTGAATTTGAAATTTCTTAATGCTTTTATAAAGTCGTTTGTAATTGTTGATGCTTTTGTGATGACCCAAGGCGTATGATTAACATAGAATTTTTTAATGAAGCTCAATATTTTTAAGAAAAAAGTCCGCAGTTTTTATAAGGATATTAAAGTACATGTATGTTTAAATATTTTAAATATATATGTTATACATATATATGTGTTTCTGTTTGAACAAAAGCTTTATAAGCTTCAAACATGATTTATTTATTTAAAAAATAATTAGCATACATACATTAAAAATGTATGACTGTTGTGGATGTTAGTATTAATGTCACACATCTACAGCTATGCACACATGCACACACACACACACACACACACACAAAC
This sequence comes from Dichetophora obliterata, assembly GCA_963920525.1. Taxonomy (NCBI): domain Eukaryota; kingdom Metazoa; phylum Arthropoda; class Insecta; order Diptera; family Sciomyzidae; genus Dichetophora; species Dichetophora obliterata. Next base: position 38,173,755 of record OY986438.1, on the reverse strand, counting down.
ACACACACTCTTAAACTTTGCCACTTGCACTCGTTTGTTGCATTTGCATTAATTCCAGCTCGTTTCATTACAGCTCAGTTGAGCTGCATATGAACTGAATTTAGTTGTTTGTTGCTGCTGCTGGCCCTGAACTCGTGCAACGACACAGAATTCTTTAATGTGCAACCAACAACCAACCCACCTTGCCTCATACTGCGCCTTGTTCCCTCGGCCAACACTTGACGCTTAGCCACTATGCAAAATGGTGCCACATCAACAGCAGCAGCAGCAGCAATTGTTGCAACCTACCAACCTACAGCAGTATAGGCAATGAGCCAACAACAGTGTATCCAAAAATAGACAACAATAACAACAATAGGCTGGTAGCAGTTGGGTTTGCGGTGGTTGGTAACAAAAGCTAGACGTAAGTTTGGAAGGTAAGCTAAGTGCGAACGAAAGTTCAAAAACGTTCAACGACATTTTAAGTTGAATGCAAGCGGACAATGAAAGCGATGAAAGTGTAAAAAGAAGAAGAAGAAAAAAAGTCGGACGTGGAACGAGGCCAAATATCCTCGTCATACCTCAAATCAACAATATAAAGAGCATAAAAAAGTAAAGAATTTCTAAATATTTTAAAATAGCAGCCACAAAGTTGATTATACTCTTTTTTGTATAAGAGTATTAAAAAGGGTGCTTAATATGTGTCTTAAAAATATGTTATTTCCAGTTTTAATAACATAGAAAACTGTTCTATGTTTTTAGTTATTTAAGCTTCTTCTATGTTAATTTGATGCTGTGTAATGCTTTTGTATTGATTTTTTTTAACTGCAACTATAAAATGTGAGAGAGAGTAAATTCTATGTTTTTCAGAACACAGAAATGTTTTTAATTTAGGATGAAAAACGTAAATTGCAGCCTATTCAATAGAAGAACAAGACTCGATAATAAATTGATTCAGTATCTTTATAATTATTTGTCAAAAATTTAAAATATCGCACTAACAAATCACCTGCTAAAATATGGTTGAGCAATCAGATTTTTATATGCAAACAATATAAAGCAATTCAAATTGTCTTTTTCGGTTGTTTCGCCTAATCAGTAATTCACGTCTGGTTCCAATCAATTCCTCTAAATAAATCTATTCCTTTCCTTCAGGTCAAAGACCAAACCTTGTTTGTATAAGGCGCATGCCTTGGTTCTTTGATCTTTTTTTAAAAAAAGGATGTTCCATTAAGACGAGTGGTTTTGAACAAAACGCAAAAGGTCTGAAATTTTTCCAAATAAATGATTGTAGGTAATAATCTTAGAGATCTTAAAATAATAAATATAATGCAAAACAGTTTCAGCTCAAACGGAATTTTTCGTTAATCTTTGGTACCGTTTTAAGAAATCCTGAAATTTTTAACCCACACTTTTCAATTTTTCGATCTTTTTCAAGTAAAGAAGATCCCTTAAAAGTAGTTTTCATATCATTCCCCCTAGATAATAAAATGAAAGTATTTCAACATTATCGAATCAGCGTTTAAAAATTATTTTTGTTTTTGCTTTAAAATTCATACTTAATATGTGTTTAAAAAATAAACAGGGCTTTCAATTTCTTTAACACTTTTTCTTTTCATTTTTTAAATTTATTAAAAAAATAAACACTTAATTTTTAAGTATAAAATGTAATTATTAATTCTTCTTTTTTTAAGGTAGATGCAGGCATTTAGTCGGTGATGTATTTACCCCACTGCTGCGCAATATTATCTAAGTTGATTAGATCCACTATGTCCTTTTCTGATTAAAGTATTAATAAGTTATTAAGACGTGAGTAACTTTGTGTGGTTCTTAAATAATTTTTAACTAATTTTAATTTGCTGAACATTCTCTCATTTCCTGAAACAGTAACAGACACTGTGCACAGCAAACGCGACATTTTGTTAACTGCAGGAAGAGATTTTTTTAATTGCATTCTGAAGCATTAGCTTCGCATATATCATAGAATACTTCAAATTCCTCTCAATTCAATTGAAGTGAATCCAACACACAATTTTTTGGTAAAAATTTTATTGATTCTAGAATTCGCTTTTGGGTCAAGTTAGTAGAAGATAGAATTGGATTAAAGAGTTCATACAGAGACTATATTGTTTCTAAGCAACTGCTTAATTTATCTCTCGTCAGTGAGGTTATCTTATCCAATACAAGTTTAAATTCTCTTTTATAAAAACAGTTCATCGAAAAATAAGCCGCGTTGGTATGGTTATCATCCAACCGTTTCGGCGCAAGACGATGGCGATGGCGAATGGAGAATTCCTTTTCAGCATCAACATTAAAAGATTTTAACAATGCAACAGCACTACTAATAAGGTTATCCGTACCTTCAGAGTCCGAATTTATTTTTTCTAATGATTTAAGGGTACAAGAAATAAATTTCATAGCATCTAAAATATTCAGTTCAACGGCTTTAAGAGATTCATTCAGGAGTTTCATATTTACTTACACATTTTTCATAAAAACAAGACTTATAATAAAGTCCACAGAAATGAGTTAGTTTGATAGCGAATATGCAGCATTTCGAGTCCACTGGTCAATATTCTTAGAGCTTTGGGAAATTTCGTTTAGAACATCAACAATGACATAAAGCGATGTTTTTATAATAAATAAATTTTGAATGCAGATTTAAAAATGGTGTTCTTTTTGCCATAATCTCGAGTTTAAAAGTTAAAACAGACCTTTTTTTAATAGTTTGACTATATCCTTTAAATTCATTATTTATTTATTTATTATAATTGTATTTAAATTAAAATGTTAAGTCTATGAAACTAAAGATTTTACTTCAGAGTTCTTGAGCTAAGAAATTTTTTTTAAATATGTTGGCCGATTTCGATCATAAAATTTTTTATTGCAAATGTTGGATTATTCTTGATAAAAATTTCAATCTCAGAAAGTTCTACAAAAATGTATTAATTAGGTTTTAAAAAGGGGAATATGTGTGGCGACTGCGTAAGCCTTTATTCGTTTGGGCTTGTTTTATTCCACTTATTTTTTCAACTTTTTGACAAGGTATTTGTATCAGGGACTGTTATCATTAAGCTATTTCCAAAAATTTAAACATTAATCATTATTTTATGATTTTAAATTTTTTGCTCCGATATAAAAATAGTAATCTGATTTTATCTTTTAAATCTTAAAAAAATCATTAATATTTTTTTGGTCAGACAAAAATATCGTTTTCGTTTTTTATTTTTGGTAAAGGACACGGTTGAACAATTGGAGTAGAAATGGTCCATTTTTTAATTTGGTCCGCTGCTCTCTTTTACATTACTATGCATTACTGTATTCGTACTTTTTAAGAAAATTTATACTAATATTCTGAACTTTTTCTGCATTTTGTCACAAAGGAACACTGGATTCGTTTACAACAATTCTACGCTGATACGAATGAAACTTAGTTGTCTTAATGAAGTTTGTTTAAAATACGACTTAAAATAAGTTGACCGACGTAAGTTCGTTTAAAGTACGACTGAAAGTGAGTTAGCCGAGTGAAGTTTGTTTAAGTTACGACTATAAGTGAATTAGCCGACTGAAGATAGTTTTGGGTATGAATTAAAATGAAATAGCCGACTAAAGTTGGTTTTTGTTATGAAAATGGATATAAAAGGTACGACTGGCTTTAATGCGTTCATAATTATTGTTTAAAAAAAAATCAATATTTTAAAAAAATTTTGTAAAAAATTACAAGTAGGCCGACTCTAAAAAAGGAGGGAGGGTAGTCTACCCCCCTTACCCCCCGCTAGTTACGCCCCTGCCTAGATATATCACTGTTTCGGCCATATTTTCGATGACATTTTGCAGTATTGCCTCCGGAATGGCCCGAATCACTGATGTTATATTGCTTTTTATGTCTGAAATCGTCTTCGCATCATTCACATAGACTTTATCCTTCGTTTAACTCCACAGAATAAAGTCTAACGGCGTCAAATCGATTGATCTGGGCGGCCAAGTCACATCACCGCGACGAGAATTTAAACAGTTCGGGAATTTGCTACGCAAAAAGTCCGAATTGAGGAGATTTCTGTGTCCTGTTGAAACCGCAATCGTCCAGACCCTGAGCTTCAACCTCCGGCAAAAAATAATCTTCTAACGTAGTGTGCTTCCGCCTCGTCTGAAAAGATGATTTTTTTTTAATTTAAGGCCCAGTTTGATAAAATTTATTCACAATGTTGCGCACAGTTGTTTCACTAATGTGGTGATTGCGACCCGATTTTTGTCTAGCAATCCATAAAATTCCAGGATTTTAGTTATTCTTTCGTCTAGCAATCCATAACTAAAATCCTATACTCTCACCGTGACAGTCACACAAAAAATGGCAAACAAGGGTCGATAATGCAGATTTTAATTGATAACAAAGTAACACACTTACTACTGGAACACCCTTTATATCTATATGTATTTGGTAAAAAATAAATTGTGGAAAATTTTAATAAAATCTTTTTGGTCAAAAGCGGCCAAAAGATTAACTAGCTTGTTTCTATTATGAACATTTAAACTGTGTGGGAATTGATCTAAATGCGAACTAAACTAAATTGAGTCGATAAGGCAGTGCTTCCTTATCACTGCCTTATCGATACTATTTAGCTTAGGTCGCATTTAGATCAATTTGTACACAGCCTTAACCTCATAACAACTACAATAAAAGTTCCAAAGACTTTGAATGTGGCAAGTTTCCAAGATTCTTACTTAAACCAAAATTTATGCAGTAAACTGGCGCTGACAATAAATGTGCACACAAACGTCCTGTTGTTTGTGTATTGGTAAAATGCTGGCATTGAAAGTGCTTTTATCATTTAATAATGCTTACGTTTTAGAAGAAAAAAATCATTTAAGTAAAAAAGTTTTTTATATAACACGTTTTTAAAACGAACTAAAAAGTTTAAAATAATTTCTCCTGGAGTGGGGATCTTAGTTTTTCTAAAAACGTGTAGCGCATGCTATAGAAAATATTATCCCTGCATCACTAACCTTAGCAAACTTGAATGTACCATCCATGCAAGGACTTCTATCCGTACAGAAAGCCACTATGTTTTTAACGTTGACCCCTACCGCGAAGGCTTAATTCAACGGTGCTCCAAAGCTTGGGACAAATATGAAGCGTCGGCCAACGCCCCTTCGGAATTCAAGAAAGACCACTTTGAAAGGTTCCCCTAATAACATGCAACAGAACCCCATCTATCTTGTCGTCAGATTGACGCAATTCATGGCCATGGCACTTTTAGCTATTCGAATTTGTACATGACTTGGTTATTTTAATAACCTTGGGCCATCTCAGTGTCAATACCAATAATATAACCCATTACTTTTTCAGCCGCTATAATCATCTACATCATATCAAGGGTCATCACTCCTTGACACGAAGGACTAAGGCGGCAACTACATTAAGCCTGTCATCATATCATCAGGTTCCTCAATCTTAGTGGGCACAACTCAGACTATTAAGGTTTCCCCGTCGCCTGTACTCAAATTCCAAAGGTCACAGTATATTGATCCGGTGGTTGCTTACTTTCCTAACATTTACTGTTTGAAATTAGCGAGATTCAATCTACCATCATTCTCTTAGTAATTTAAGGGAATTACTAGCCCGAGTTCAACTTAAGTGCAACTCACACCGACCTTTCTGGCCTAACCACAGCCAGAGCAATTTGAAAATCCCACGTGGGCCAAACCCAACGACAGTCAGTACCTGGGCTCAAGGCTCCACCTGACAAAGCTCTTCAACATCCCGTCTTACAGACCAAAAGTTCTTAGAAATATTTATATTTGACTGTGACACCTTCAGCCACTAGAACTGTCCATGACTAGGTTAAAAAAATAACCATTGGTTTCCCAGTAAAACCGAGTAAACCACAATTCTACTTATGCAACTTCGTTAACCTAATTAAGACTTAATAAAAAGCCTCTTTTGGAAAACTAGGAAGCATGAGCCGTTGTATACCAATTGGCTTATACAACGGTCCAAAGATTAAATGTTTCCTACATAAAACCTTTATTCTAAGATAAGGTCTGCAGAACAACGATAGATCAGGTCTCCTCATCATTGATGGATGACTGTCCCCGCTCTTCAAGTTATGTTGGAATGATCGTCCATAGAAAGCATATTACAATGACGGTGTTATGATAACTTAATATCAAAACCATGCTTTCTCCAAGAATTTGGCAACCAACAACCAAGGCTCAAGGTAAACCTTTTTCTTTTACAGTTATTAGATGAACATTCAAGAGCCGTGCCTCAAGAATGAACTCATTATGGGGCCGTGCCCCATGAACTGCCCATCCAATAATAAACACTCACCCTTTTTCCTGGCTTGGGACAGGCAGATTCCCCTAACGTCCTCTGGCGGGTTTTTCTATCCGTGCAGTCATGGAACTTGGGTTAGGAAATCATTTTTTCACTAACGTACTACAATTGTTAACAATACTCTTAAATAGTCTCTATAGCATGCGCCCCACGTTTTAAAGAGAACTAAAAGACCCACTCTAGGAGAAATTATTTTACACTTTTTATTTCGTTTTAAAAACGTGTTATATTAAAACTTTATTTTTACTTAAATAATTATTTTCTGATTTTTATGCCCGGTTTCACCAAGCTCTTTTAAATATTTAACAGTCTGCTAACTGTTTAAAGCAAAAACTCCGTTTCACCAAACACTTTTACCGTTAATGGACTCATAAGCTATCTAGTAAAATAGGTGCTGATTTTTGTTCACTTAAAATTTTTAACGGCGACTTAAAATTCATAAAATGTAATTTCTATAATAAAATTCATACAATTTTTTCAAAAATATATAAAATAAAAAAAAAAAATATTTACAATAGACATTTCGTAAACAAAACAAATAGCAAGGATATGAACAGGCAAAACTTTTTTAATATTACATATGGTTTTTAATAATAAAATTTGTTTTTTAGATTCTTTGCTCCATCATCATCACCTCATCATATGATGATAAAGGCCAACCACGAATTGTGTGTCCTCGAAATTTTCGCACAAATTTTCGGGTAACGCATCACATATCAACATTACGTCCACACTTTATTTATATACCATTACAACGTTGCCTTGTATTGGCTAACCTAGATCCACAAGATCGTGATTTTCCTTCGCCAAGAAGTTTTTGTCATATATTTTGTTTCATTTTGCTGTTTCATTGTTAAATGTCATAAAAAATTAAAAATTTATTTCAATTAAGACATGTGACAATCACCTTTGATTCGTAATGTACTGAAGTCCTAACTGAGTGTTTGATAAAACTCATAATTTTATTTTGGAGAAACATAAATAAATTTACCATCATGTTAAATTTTAAAAGCGTGTTCGCTTAAAGAGCGTTGAATAAATGTTAGTGAAACCGCTTTGTCAGAAATTTTTAAAATCGAATTTTCAAAAATTCACCACCGAAGGTGACAAAAGAATTTGTTCAAGAAACTGAAACAAATCTATAAACATTAAAAACTAGCTAAAATAAGGCGCTTTGCTGCCACGCCCCATTTCCAAACGACCATCAAATATAATCTAAAATTGTGGTCGAATACTTAAAAATTTGTTAAAACTTGAAAAATTCTGACGGAACCAGCATTTAAAATTATGTTCGTTTTTAATGTATGACAAAAAAAAATTGCTACAAAAAAAAAACAAACGTCATCGATCATCCAGAATGCGTCGCAAAGTAGCTTCATACAAAATGTATGGAAAAATTATTTTTCTTCATGATATTTTCGGGAATTTTTCGGAAATTTTTTTAGGTATTCTTCTTGTTTGGCCGGATACCAGTTCGAATTCGTATGAATCATCGAAATCAGTCCAGCCGTTCTTGAGTTATAAGCGTAGTAACTAACGCCACTCTCTCTTATATATATAGATGAAAACAAAAAATCCATTGACATTGTTGAGGCTTGACCTCACGATTATAAAGCAAGCGCCCTGTGCTCTAAGCTGCAGAACTCCCAAAGAAATATATACTAAATAGCAATAAATCAAACTACTTTCTTATAAAATAAACACAAAATTTTAGTTTAAACTACTTTTTGCAATTTTTTTTTTCACCCTTAGTGGTAAAATCTTCAAAATTTGAATTTTTTTAATATAAAAAAACAAAAAATGCGTTCACATTGTTGAGGCTCGAACTCACTACCTTATGGTTATAAATCAATCGCTTTACGCTATGAACTATAGAACTCACAACAATACTAAATGTTTTTTTTTCTAAATGAGGTACTAAATTCACTTCAGTTATCAATTTTTTAAATTTAAAAATGTTAATGAGTTTTTCAGTATTTTTGTTTGATTTTTAATATGTTTGTATGTATGTATCAAATAATTTCGCACTTTGGCCAAACAAATAAACATTCAACAAGAAAATAAGTAATTATTGTGTTGCAATCCAGTTCTGAGCTACATTAAGTTTCAAAACTATAGCTCATCGGGAAGTTGGTTAAAAATGGATTTCAATATTTGTACGGGACAAACATGAAATGAAGCTAATAAAAAACGATCTATACAAGATTGTGAGATAAAATCATTATTGAGATAATATGAACATTATTTTGGATCAAAAATTATATTCAGAAAATCGGAGAAAATTCAACAGAACCATTTTAATTCTCTTAAAGCTAATTTTTTAAAAAAAAATTAAACTTTTAATAGATAAATTTACATAACACATATCTAAATTCGTTAAAAAGATAAATATAATAATCATAAAATAATTTTGGCATAAAGAACAATTATTTAACTATATTTTACATGATTTTAGTTATGAGCTATTTAGATCAAGTAAGTTTTGAAGAAGGCAATAACAACAACAGCCCTGTATCTCTTTCAGACATGACATGAGAATTTTTTTTATGATTTTTTGGAGTAAATGGTTTTTATATGATATGAAAACATATTCAACGCCTAAATTTTGATATTATCATATTCTTCATGGATTTTTAAGAAACGAAAGTTTGTACTGAAAATATTTTTTTTTGCATCAAATGTTGTCAAACCATTTGAGATTTTAAAATATGTTATTTTTTTGGTTAAAATATGTCAACTTCACTGAAATTGCGCTATTAGTATTTAAGTATAGGAAAAAAACAACTAATTTCTACGACTCATTTAAAAAAAAAAATTAAATGTGACGCAAGAATTTTGTGAAAATTTAAGAACTGACAAAACTAACAGCTAAACAATGTGAAAGGTAAACATAAACAATAACCAGCGCAATTGACACATGATAAATTTATAAACATTCGTGAAACAGAAGTAAAGATATTTAGACTAAAAGTTGCCCGCACAATCGATACATCACGGCCTGAAAGGGGTATAGAGTCAATCACACAGCACACTAGACAGACTGTTTCAGTAGCCTTTAGTGATTAAGAGTTATAGAAATCCCAGAATCCGCCCTTGTACAAGCTACACAGCCCGGCCCTTTTGGCCATAGTCAACATACACGAACCTCTCCCGTAAACATAATTTAATAATTTCAGTTGCTCCACTTTCAATTGTTTCATTGCGTATTTTTTTTTTTAACTCTGCAACAAATTATAAAAGTAGTTCAATCAATTTCGTAATTTATTGCTTTGCTATTAAGAACTAAACAATAATTAACACAATGCAACTTCATTTGCATTTTTTCCTTAGCTAAGCCCAATGCTAAGTAAAACAAAAAGAAAAGAACAAAAACAATCCAAACGAAATGCTTTCGCTTTGTTTGTTTTTGTCAACTCAACTCTTTCTTCATTATTATGTATGCGTATTTAAAGCATGTATTGGTGAAAATATGAATAGACTAAGTTTTAGTTTATAAGCCAGAATTTTTGGAAGAACAATTAATTAATAAAGTTTCAATCCTCAAGAGAGGAAGTATTTTTAAAAAGCGAAGTTTTCTTTTACAAGTGAAAATATAAGAATTAATGTAAAAACCCCAAAACTAAAACCCAAACCTAAAACTATTAAGCTGTGACCAACCCATTGTTTAAGTTTTATATGATTTGACACTTGTTCAAATAAATTCGTCTGAAATATATGACGTTAAGCAAAGGAATTTTTATTTTAAGGTTAAGCCTTTAACACCCAGGTATTTTGTCTATTATAGTTGCCTCTACCTTTTCACTTTGGCAGAACTTTTTCATTACTATTATTTCTGATGGTTTATCTTTTAAACTCGTACCACACCAGCCAATATTTTTTTAACTAAAAACTCGATTTTTAGAGTTTATTTCAAACCATTCCAGCTCACGGATGGATATCGCTAGAGTCGAAATATTTGGGGAGCTATCATAACATAAACCAAGAACTATTTTGAGGAACCGACCCGAACAACTTTTTTTCGTGAGGCACCTTATTACACATATACAACTGAAATAAAAATATTCTTGATATTTAAAGCAGATAGGCTCCATTAGAAATTTAAATGTTTTGCAAAAGTACATTTAAATAACAAATCATATATCGCTTAAATATTGTTCGATGTGCAAAATTGGTCCTTTAAAAATTCTCTTTATAAAGCAGGCATTACAACTAAAGTGTTTGATTTTGAAAAGAACATCATTATCTACCAGATGGGGAGAATTGAAATAAAAACTGAGTGACGAAAATCAACGATGTTCACGTTTATTTACTCCTGGTGATCGCAAACTATATTTGATGTCATATCTTAGTACGGAATCGGATTCAGCAACCAATATAACATGGAGATACAGAGATACAGGGATACAGGGTTGTTGCTGCATTCTGTAACTTCATGAACTTATTTTGCATTAGGCTCAAATATAATTCTAAAAATATATATAATTTTTTGTGTTTCTAATTTTATTTGCTAATGTTTAAAACTGTATTGATTGATAATTCCTAAATTGTATACCCAATTAATATACTAATATAAAAAATTAAGATTTTTTTTAGAATTATAAAATATATTAGAAATATTTTTGTAGAATATTTTAACCTTCTAGCACCCTATTTTATATAAATTTTTTACCCTTTTTAAGAATGTTCCTAAAAGTATCTTAAAATAGTTGCAGGGTTGAGGGTTAAAGTATTTGTTGAAAATATTCTTGGAAACTTTTCTCTAAGTATTGTTGGTCAAGATTTGTTTGCAGAGTAATTCCTTTGTGAAAAATATTAAATTTTCTTTAAAAACACCCCAAAAACTATGCGTTAAAGATTTCGATAAAACAAATAAAAGATTTCTGCAGATTATGGACTTTTTTTATTAAGTCTCAGATGAAAGGCTTTTCATATTTTTTTTTTTTCATTTTAAAAAGTTACTCTTTTTCTCTTTAGAAAAACAGTCATTGGTTTTTTTTATCATAGAAATTGTGAATTTAAAATCATAGAAAAACGTTGTGTCGACTAAAGAATAATTTTGTAATTACCCAGCGCTGATGGTTTCATTTTTCTCATTATTCTAGTACTATTCTACTATAAGACGACTAAATCTGGCTCACCTTCTATTCTCATCAACCCCCTTCCTTTGCGCCCATCTATACCACCTTAAAATTTGCATTATTGAATTATGTATGTAAGTTAAGCTTGTCAGATTTTAAGTCTTGTGTTTGTATGGCAGCATTTTGCCTGCGTCATATAAACACAAACACACAAAAACAACAAAAACAATTTATACAAAATATTCTGATAGTTTATTGTTGCTTTTGTGGCTGCTTTGCAATAGTTTCAACAGTCGTTGAACTATTTTCAGGACAATGACACGCGCAAGTTATAAAAATTGCAATGCAGTCAAGAGGCAAGTCAGTGACGCCTACTGTGCACAGTGGGTAGCATATTCCATTTTTATTAAAAAAGTTTCCAGCATGTTTTTTATGCGTTTTCTTTGTTGTGTTATTTTAATATGTTTGCATATTTTCCTGAGTTCATTTTATATGAGGTAAAATTTGCTTTTAGTTTTTGTAGTTATGCTTTGGTTCTGTACTTTCTTGTAATAAGTTTATAAGTTGTTGATGTTATTTTAATATTTGCAATCAGATATGACTGAATTTTTTATTTGTTCGAGAATAAAAGAATATTATATATGAATTGAATCTTTATAGGTAAAAATATGCAGTGTTCCGCAAAATAATAACAACAAAATCTGTGCGCTGCTACAAAATCGTGTGTATCTTTTTGAATATTGGGAACACACAAAAATGATTATAAGAACCAAAGCATATATTCATACATCGTATTAAAAACATATCATATTCAAATTTTGTTGTTTTTGTATTTTTTTATTAAATTTAAAATTAATGTGACTACATTCAATTTGTCTGAAAGCAAAACAAAAGCAACATAATTAATATTTGGTGTAAGATCCATTATTCCTAATAAGCGCTGCACATCTGAGAGGCATCGACTTTATTAAATTAGATATGTAAGTATTAGGTATTTGTTCCCAATTAAGTTTCAGGGCTTTATACTGTACAGTCTAATTAGAAAACCTTTGACCAGAAACTTTTAACTTCAAAATCCTAAAAAGATTTTCGATGGGAATCCCATTGCTTCTAATGTAATCGTTGTCGCGCTGAAATGTTCACTGAAGCGGCATATTCCACTCTGCATGTGGTTGCATCTTGCTTTCTAAAATGTCCTTATATACAAATCTATCCATAATTCCATCAATTTTCTGAAATGGTTCAACTTCATTATAGGAAAAACAAGTACAGACTATAATACGACCGCCTTCGTGCTTCGAGTTTCAAGTCGTGTACCTGGGCGGTGCCGTACCGTGCACATCCCATCTGAATTAATCAAGTTGAACTTTGATTCATAGCTGAAAAAAACGATTTTCCATTTTTTAACGGTCCAATTTAAGTGCTCTTTTGCAAGACTGAGTCTAAATAACAATAAATTGCAACTCGTTGTCAAAATTTCAGACAGAATTGTTTTAGTTATAACACCTGACCTGGTTTTTTATACTTAGCTGTAAGCAAAGGTTTCTTTGCCGGTCTGTAACTTCTTAAATCGTTCTCAACGGCTCGTCTTCGAACAGTGCTGTGGTGGATATCTAACTCAAGTGTCTGAACAATCTCTTTGGATGTGGAAATGCATTTCGTTTGAACACGCCACAAATGTTTCTCTCATCAGCGATGTCCTCTGCGGCCGCCCTCCTTAATTTATTTATTTATTTCTTTACTTGATTGCTAAACCTTAACAGGTTTTATAGCAAATTTAAAATTATAAAATAAGATATTTAATACAATTCAAAAATATAAAGTATGATTTTGATTGAAATCATGTATTATTAACAAACTAAAAAGTTTTAATAAATTGCTTAAAGTATATAATTTTATGAAAGTATAAAAAATAACAAAAAAAAAAAGTTAAGTCAAAATCGATAATATCAGACAGCAAAGCAGGGTTGCGTTTTCAAGACAAACAAGGTCAAGTCAGCAACAATTTTTGTATACGGCGGAGTCGTGTGACAAACAAGGTCTCACACCCAATAAACCACCACTCCAATAGGTATATATATAATAAATATCGTTCTGTCTTCCTGAAGCCGGTGAGTTCCTGGCTTGACAGGGTGGTTACTCGACAAACTAGGTCAACTTCACCAAACCAATTTTCATAAAATAAAGAAAACCAGTTGTGAACGCAGGCACCAAAACAAACTAGGCCTTATCGGCCACTCATATTAATATATTACCAATCGATCTAACGTAGTGTTTCAAGAGGTAAAAAGACACCGAGACACCACGGTACCGTCGACAAATGTAGTCGCAATCATCATGAAGATATGAGGCAATTGAACATTCCAGGTTTAGGTCCATTCAGATTATTTAGATACACCAAAATTTTCCATTTTACGCTTAGGTCCATTTATCCATTTAGATTGTTATATTAATGATAATGTACCATTGTTACGTCTTTTGTGATGTTATACTTCTTTATTAATCTGCCGATCTGCTTCTTTTTTAAGTTGACCGATTGATATCAAATTTTTTCGCGTAAGATATTTGCGAATTTCCCTTTTTATATTCGGAAATAATTTGTAATTTTAGAGCTTAACAGTATTTATAACATGCCACTATAAATAGAACAGTCAATGTCGCAATTAGCGCAAAAACAAAACTAAACTTAAATGTTTATGACTCACATACAACACGTGCTTTACAATAACGGAACTTTTACCGAACTTTTTTGGAACTTCTGTTCTCTTTTTACATTTTTCAAGTTTTGTTGCTTTTGTTTTGCTCTCAGAAAATTAAATGTAGTCACGTAAATTTTAAATTTAATAAAAAAAGCAAAACCAAATTTTAATATGATTTGTTTTATATATGATGTATGAATGAATATATGCTTTGATTCCTTTAATCTTTTTTGTGTGTTCCCAATATTAAAAAAGATACACGATTTTGTAGCAGCGTACTGATTTTGTTGCTATTCTTTTGCGCAACACTGTAATGTGTTGCTTCATATATGAAAAGAAAATGTGCTGAAGTTTAATTTTTTTTCAAATTATTTTAAATATTTTAATTATTTACTTTAAGTAGCTTAGTTATTTATATATCATTTACATTTTTTTTTTAAACAGAAAAACCATTTTTAAATATTTTAATTATTTATTTTTAGTAATTTAATTATTTATTTTAACTAATTATATTTCATTTACAATTTTTAAAAAAAAATTTATTAAATTAGTCGAAAAAAAGGGAACAACATGCAAAAACACGCCCCCTTATTTCAATAAATTATTCAATTAAGTGAAAATCATTTGGAAAAAATGCAATTATTTTGTAATTTTGTATGTTGCGCTACAATACTTCAACTCTGTTTTTTTTTCGTTATTTTCAGTTGCTTTATTAAAAAAAAGAGCTTCTTAGTAACAAAGTGATCATTGCTGTTGAATGTTGTTATGGTACAGCTGCTGCAGCTGGCTAATCAGCACTCTAATGTTTATTGTTTGTATTTTTTTCATGCTTAAAACTTTTGTGGGCGCCTCAAGTAGTTAAATTCATGCCACCATCACAATTATGTGGTAACACTATTCTTGGCTGCGCCACTAGCACGGAGCGATGGTTAAAACAACACAATTGAATAACATGACCCCGATTAGAGCGGCGTGCTTGACTACCACTTCGTGGGCGGGCGCTATTATTTGTTCAACTCTTTGGCAAGGACAGTTGGGCGAGATACAAATCATATTAGCGGCTCACTAAAAAAAATTATTTAAATATCTGTTATTGACAGATATATTAGCAGTTTCTATGTGCTCAAAATATGCATAATATGTAGACCAGAATAGCAAATAATGCTTTGAAATTGCTCTTTATTACTCGAAATTACTCAAAGTAGTGCAAAATTTGGCACAGTTTTTTCTAATTTTCAAAATATAATCTTTATTAATTACGTTTTTTTAGAAATAGTCTTTTCCGTTTTTTTTAAAAATAGTCTGCCCAAATGTGCCCCTTTAATAGATACCGAATAATTTTAGTTATTTTCCCATTTATGTATAAGCTTTATATAATATTTTTTAAAGAAAAAAAGTGCTATCCCGATTTGCCCCTTTTAGTTTTTAAGATTTTACAAGTTTATTTTATACAATGCTATTTTTTGAGATGATTTTTTTAACAATTTGAAAGAAAAAAATATTTTTTTTAACAAATTATGTCCTAGTGCGTTTCCCTGTAAAGTATTATATAATGGTTTTCTTAATTTTCTGAATAGAGTAGGTTTGACGAAAATTATTTGTTTGGATATAATTATATATACACTTATCTTTATCTGTAACTTAAGCAATTTGCTAGTTTTAATTGCTTTAAATATACATTTTAAAATAAAGTTTTTGCTTTAAGCTGCCATTTTTAAAGATTGTTGCCACATTGAGAGATTTATGCTTTAAAATTTAAAGATATAAAAAAATAAAATAAACTGGCCATTTCAGCACTTGGAAGGACTTTGACCTAGCTTCTATTGACCGAGAACTGGAACTACGTGTTTAATGCCGACTCCGAACGGCTGATGTTCTCAAGAAGTTGTACATGGCAATTTTTACTCTCTGAGGTTTGCCATTGTCTGCAGAGAGGTGACGACCGAACAGAAAAATTAATTCAATTGAAAAAACTTTCTGTCTGAGCTGGAATTGAACCCGGGCTACCGCTGCTCTTTAGCTTAGGGGCCACGCACTCTACCCACTAGGCTACGGTCGCCACATTAGTTTTATAATAAAAAGATATTAGTTTTTATAAAAAAATGTTGTCACAATTCGCTCCTTTTCTAATATTTTAAATATCTAATTTATCTGAAAGCTTTTGTGTGTTACATTTATCATTTTCTGTAAAATACTCAAGCAACTCCAGTTTGCTTCGTATGCGATATATCAAAACTTTAAAATTCGTATTTATATAAATATATCATATAAAATCTTTGATACGTCTCTGTGTAAACGCATAACTCCTGATCGACTTAAGCGATTAAAATCATATCTGCTCAATTGTATACAAAATTGTTAGGATTTAATAAGTGGAACTCAAGAGGGCGCTGTAGTACAACATGTGTAACCCATTTCTTGTCATGGTTGCATGAACACAACACCAATTTTAATTTATATACTTATGCGTTTTAAAATAGGAACCATGTTGCTGTTGTGCAAGAATTTAAGGTTGACATGTTGCTAATTGATAAATGGACACATATATAAAAATCCGTTCGTGGATTGAGATCGAGAGGGGCATTGAAAAAATCTCCAAAAAGAATGTTTTTAAAAAAATTTTGATAAAAATATTTACTGTAATTATATTATTGACATTTTTAAAAAAAATTTGTATGTAATCGACCAAAACAACAAACGAACTCCATAATGGTCGCAAATCAATGCCTTATCTGTTTCGGATGACACTTACGTGATGACGTTTCGTATACGCAACATTGGCCGTTAAGTGACATATAGTTTTGCTCCCAAATATGCAATTTATTTGTGTTTGCAAATGAATGTGTACATATTATGATAGAATTATGACTATCGTTATAAAGTTTGATAAGTTACAATGTACTGTAATGCAAAAAGAAAAAAGGAGCATAAAAATGTACACAAAAATACGTATAAATTTAAAACTGTATGATATTCAAGCAACAATTGTTTCGATTTAATTCTCATTGAACATTTTTGATACCTGCATTTTTTGTCATGATTTCATTTCATAAAAATATTTATAGGGTGGTTAAATTTTAAGGGCCGATGTTGAATGTGAACCACACCTAAACGTCAAGTTTTTTCTGCATTTCATTTGACTAATTTCAGACCAATTTAATTTGAACCCTGGAAAAACACACAATAGAGCAACGCGTAAAAGTTATTCAGGCTTATTATGAAAATGGACGTTCAAATAAAAATGTATATTGTGCACTTCGCGATTTTTTCGGTCAATTTAATCGTCTAAATGTGCGAACAATCGGAAAAACCGTGCCAAAATTTGAGAAAACCGGGTCTGTAAGAGATGTGAAAACACCAGTGCATGCTCATACAGCTCGTACTGCAGAAAATTGCACCTCTCACGCTCGTCGTTGATGAACATTTTGCATAAAGACTTGCATTTGCACGCTTACAAGGTGCAATTGACTCAAGAACTAAAGCCTCTTGACCATCTCAAGCGTCGTCAATGGTCAGAATGGTGGCAAGAAATGGCAACAGTGAATGATCAATTTTCGAAGAAAATCATCTTCAGTGATGAGGCACATTTTCACCTCAGTGGATTCGTCAATAAGCAGAATTGCCGTATTTGGGCGAATGATAATCCAAGAGTGACTGTCGACAAACCAATGCATCCACAAAGAGTGACTGTTTGGTGCGGTTTGTGGGCTTTCGTATTTTTTCCAAAATGAGGCCGGTCAGGCAGTTACTGTGAATGGTGTTCGCTATCGTGAGATGATAACGAACTTTTTATGGCCCGAATTGGAAGATATGAATGTGGACGCTAAGTGGTTTCAACAGGACGGTGCCACTTACCACACAGCTAACGAAACAATGGCTCTTTTGCGCGACAAATTCAATGGCTGTGTTATCTCACGTGGTGGCGATGTCAATTGGCCGCCAAGATCATGTGATTTGACACCGTTGGACTTCTTTCTTTAGGGTTATTTGCAAGAAAAGGTGTACGTTGATAAGCCAGCAACAATTCACGAGCTAAAGGATGAGATAATTCGGCACACTAACGGCATAGAACCTCAATTATGCCTCAGCGTCTTCGAAAATTTGGACCATCGGATGGAGGTGTGCCGCCGAGGTCGCGGCGTTCATTTGGCCGATATTTTATTCCATACATAATTGAACCATATCAATATTATCATAATAAAAAGAAATGACAATAATTTTCTAAATAATTTGTGTTTTATTCAAAATCAACATCGGCCCTTAAAGGGTAACCACTTTATATGTAATTGTGTTAATTTAGAACGCGCTGGCACGCAGAAAGGCTTTGACTATAGCTGAAATATTAGCAGTCTTTGAAGAAAGTTATTCGAGTGGCGAAGAGGGATACCAAAACAATGTATTCCGGTCCGGTGTTCCCGACATGTTGTATGTTCCACCTGGAGCTGTTGATGCTCTTAGCGGTAAAAAGCAAGGATTCCACGCAGACGGAATGATCAGTGACATCGATCCTAGAATGGAAATTGCAGGTGAAGTGGAAACCCATTTTGAGAACGAGAACGAAGAATTCTCCGGGGCATCACAAGAACCTAATGAACCGATTGGCGAGCCAATTTATAAGAAATTAAAGTGCTTTGGCGTCACAAAATGGAGTCGCACACAGCGAGGGCAGTTTGGTTTAAATGGTCCAGTAAATGCAGAAATGGATGGAACTCGAAAAAATGTCTTTAAAATTATCTACGAAGACTCCACATGAATAGTTCCGCTGCCTCTTCGATGATAATGTTATGAAGCTGCTGGTAGACCAAACCATCGATTTTCCTAAGTTATGCCCCTTTTGACCATGCTTTGCGAGAGATATATGCAATGGGATATATTTCAAGATATCCATAACAATGCCCAACGTTTTGGCCGAAAAATATAAATATTTGGCCGGAGTTGACCTCGACGATAATGGAGTTGCTAACTACAGAGCTGCAGTTTATGGGAAGAAGTGGTGGGGCCACTTTGGATGAATACTATCAACAGCACGGTTGTGAACGCCTGAAAAATACACGTCATGATGTGCAAATTAGAAAAAAAAGATCATGTACAACAAATCGCTTTTAAAGTAGCAGCCCGAAAATAACGATGGTTCACATTAAGTCTCCGACAAAGAAGACCTCTATCCCAACCGACCTTATTTCAATCAGCCGCATCATATTGTCATTGAAGACAGAATTAAGAAGAGAATGTGTTCGAAAGTATGCAAAAGCAATTACATTTTTCGCTGCCTCAAATTTAATGTATGCCCACAGCAGTATTTTGAAAAATTTTACAAAAATAAAAAGATATAGATAAATAAAATGAAAAATATCGAAATTTTCAAAGCGAAATAAGGAAAAAAGAATAAAAGTATTGTTTTAATTTGTGCTACTTAGCCGCCAATTTTTCGGATAAATTTGAAAACCAATTTGAATTTTTTCACTTGTAAAACCTTATTCCTATAACACTATGCACTATATCATACCTTTTAAAGGCATTTTAAAAAATTCAGTATTTCGGGTACCGGCCAGAAATGGGTTAATAGCCCCAAAAGGAGTCCTAACTCATAACAGATACCAGAAATTTTATTAGAAAGAAATTTAAGCAATGATAAGATTTACAAAAATGGTTTTTGAAAATTCTCCATTCGTTAAGGGTGCCCTCCAATAAGCACTTTATTTTGTAGCATGACAGCGCTGTGCAAAACATTTGCAACTGTAATCCCATTTATATAAATAGTCTACATTTTCATAGAAAATAAATGTGCAGTTTAACTTTTACATGTTTTAGTGACAATAACAATAACAAAAACATAACTTCTTAGATTTACAACAACAAAAATGTAATGTAAATAAAAACAAATACAAATTCAGCTGTGCAAAAAATATGCAACTTCTTCTTTGTTTTTTTTATTTTATTGCCACATTGCTTTTGTACGTTTATTTTCATAACGGTAATCGTATATTTTTACTTTGGTCAGCTTTTCTGAGTGTTTTGTCTTAAAATTTTGCATTCGTAGATTTTTTGCTATAGAGTTTAAATCTCCAGCTACAATCCAAGTGTTTTGTTTGATCTTTTCTGATTAGATGGGTTGGCAATAAGTATTATTCTATTTTCTAATCGAAAATTTTGTTGGATTACAACAATGGACTGTCACAGAAAGAAATTGCAATTAAGTATTCCATTCATAAACCTACAATTTGTCGCATTGTTAATAGTGGAAGCACAGAAGTGCTTTGCAAAACAACAGTTCGAGAGAATCGTTAGATCATAAATATCATAAAGCAAAATCCTCAAGTTTCCTCCAATCAAATCAAAAATGTGTTACAATTGAATGTTGACACTTCAACTATCAAAAGAAGAGCTATAGAGGCTGACCTAAGAAGTTATACAACCATTAAGAAACCCTTCATTTCTAAAAAAAAAAAATCGGTTAGCTCCAAGCGCGTCGGAAGCGAATTTCATCTGGGGGGCAGTACAAATGGGGGGACAATACAAATGGTGGTGCAAAAAAAGTTCACCAAAATTTCTTCAAAGAAACATGAATATGAATACACAAATTTTTTATTTTAGTTTAAAATAAAAAATATAAAAATATATAAAAAATATTAATATTTCATTATTTTTAAAAGTTCTTCCAATTTCAATATTAGAGATCATTCTTTAAAGGATCTTTCATATGGTAATATAAAAATATAAGAAATTATGGTTGCTTTTATAAAGCAAGACTAGGTATATCTTTACATGGTTTAAATGCAATAAGGTACAAAAAGTTATATCAATTTAAATTATTCCAAAATGTTTCTTTCTGTCCTTGCGAGAAACAAACTCTTTCACCACCTCCATCGAATTCAATTCTTCGGTGTTATCTTTGTGAATGTGTATGAGGGAGTCGCCGCATGAGTGAGTCGTTTCTGTGTCATAGTTGCTCGAAGATACGTTTTAAGTCGTCTTAGTGCACTAAAAAACGCTCAGATGAAGCTGCTGATACAGTCAAAAGCAAAGCAATAAGTTTTTCAACTTCATTTAATAGTTTTTTTTACAGTATCTGAATTTTTTGCAAATTGGGATACAATGCCACTACAATTTGAAGGTGTTTGGCCAGGCAATTGCTTCAGCAATTTAAGTTGCGCGTGGAGGTCGCTCACATCAAAGTCTTCTGCATAAAGATCTAGTTTTGTTTTTAGATTTTGTTCAGAAGGCACTTTTCCGTTGAAGGCTTCGATTACAATATTACAGTATTAAGCTACATACTTAAGGGTACTTTTAAACTGAAGTGGTGGGTTTGCAGTAGAAACTCCACATTTTGCTCTATCTTTTTGCAAACACAGAGAAAGAAAATGGTTATCCGCAAGCATGCTTATGAAGAAGAGAGAAAGAAGAGGAAAATATCTAATACAAAAATATAATCGTTGTTAAAAAAACTGACATTTTGAATAACTTTTGAAGTTTTCTTTTTAAATTGTATATCTGGCTAAAAAAGTGGAGGGGCAACTTCCCCCCTTGCCCTCGCGCTACCGACGCCAATGGTTAGCTCGCCTTGAGTTCGCGCGTACTAATTTAAATTGGACTTTAAAGAATGGTCAACGGTTCTATTTTCCGACGAATCAAAATTTAAGTTACATGGATCGGATGGCAGGCATCATGTACGTAGACCCCAAGGAGAGAAGCTGAATCCAAAATTTACAAAAGCAACGGTTAAGCACGGAGGTGGATATGAGATGGTGTGGGGTTGCTTTTCGACAAATGGTGTTGGCCCAATTCATCAAATAAGCAATATTAAGGGAGCTGAAGATTATAGAAGCACACTAAGCACAGTTATGCTTCCATATGCTGAGTGGAAAAGTCGTGGAGTGTCCAACACGACAATGACTCCAAGCATACGTCAAAAGTGGTACGAACCTGGTTAACTGAAAATAGTGTTGAAGTTATTATTTGGTCACTGCAATCCCGGATTTAAACCCCATCGAAAATCTCTGGGAGAATGTAAAACGTAGGATATGAACAAGACCTTTAAGAAACCTGGCGAGCTCTTTACAGAAATTCAAGCAGTGGTTGAACAATTCAAAATACATTTATACATAGCCTCATAGCTTCTATGCCAAAAAGATGTTCAGCCGTTAAAAAAAAATAAGGGATATGCAATTAAATACTGAGCTGCAGTTTTGTTTTTCTTCCTTTAAGGTATTCGTATTAAAACTTGCATATCGTTTGCTCAGCTGAATTTGCACTGGTTTTTATTTACTTTAAATTTTTGTTGTTGTAAATCTAAGAATTTGTGTTTTTGTTATAGGAAAATAAACAACAAAGTCTGACGTTAACTAAAACATATAAATGTTAACTGCAAATTTATTTTTTATGAAAAGGTAGACCATTTATATGTATGGGATTGAGGTTGCAAATATGTTACACAGCACTGTATGAATTCTTAGGAATAATAAATTTTAAATAATTCCCGTTATTTCGAAAATTCGCCATCCGTTAAGGGTACCCTACAATAAGCATTTTTTTGAAACATTTATGAATATATAATAGCATGATGACATTTCTTAGAAATAGTAAACTTTTAAAAAGTCCCGTCATTTCGCCATCTAAAACACTTAGATATATATATTAAAAACTGTAGATTTTGTTACAGGCAAGAATTTTAGTTTAGAGAATAGTAAAAGAAATCATAATTTTTTTTGGACAGTATGTTTAACAATCCTGGTTTTCTGCCATCAAAGCCATAATACTTACTTTACGAATACTTACTAACAGCCTTATTCTGGCAAACAATTGGTACCCAGTATTTCTAATATTTCTATGTGTTTGTTGCAATTTTTTGATTTCAAAATAAAATTTGAAGCTCAAAAAACAAAATTTTGTAATTAAATTGTCACTATCTTAAAAGAAGGTGCGGACAGAGGGGAGCAGTGGGGCAGATTTGACACTTTTTTACGGGGTCATATTTCTCGGATATTTTGGGCAAAAATATAGAGTTTAATAATTGGTCGCAAACATTCATTATTGATCTCACCAATTGAGCAATCAATAACCTATAAAAAAATCCTATAACCTGTAATAAATATACCTTATTCAACCATTTTTTTAAAAACAAAAAGTTAATTTGGCAAATGTGTCCCGTGGAAGGGGACATATACTATAAAATTGCATTAGCGCAACAAAAACACGAGTTGCTTTTTTTCAAGTTATGTAAAAAGTGTCAAATTTTGTAATACTTCGTGAAATCACATGCTATCAAATTGCACAAATAAAATTTATTAACCCTCATCGGTCCCCTGTATGCGCACGCATACAATTTTGATCTTTAACCTTTGATCTTTAACCTTTGATTTAAATTTTGATCTTTAACCTTGAATAAAATAAAAACGGTTCAGCGGAATGACCTTGTATTTTGCAAAGCAGAATTATTATGCCTGAACAACCAAAAAAAACCGTTTTTGAATTTGTATCCTTACTGTATTTGCCTGTGCAGTTATAGTGACGAATCAGTCCCTGTGTATGTGCGCGCATACACATAAGCAGGTACCTGGAATTGCCGCTTATTTTTGTGTGTGGATTTATAGCACGCTCTTATTTTTCGTTTTATGAAATTCAGTTTGTTCTGGAACACACATAAGTGAAGTTTGTTTGCATATTTATTTGAATTTTTGTTGTGTTTCGAAGTATTTGATAAAAAATGGATAGAGTTTTACGTGAAAGAAGGCAGCGAGATGAACTAGAAATGGATTTTGATTTGGAAAGCGAAGCGGGAAAATCTCCGTGCAATAGTGACGATGATTTTGCATTATCAGACGAGGAGAATGATGAAAGTGAAGTTAGCGTGCATTCGGATGAAGACGACATTGAGCAAAATTCAGCAGAAGAAAATGCAGCAAAGACGATTGGGAAAACATTGATTTGGACACTCTGCACGCATACTTTGGATTGTTGCTGCTTTCTGGTGTGTATCGGTCATACATTGAATGTGTCACTAAACTGTGGAATGACGAAACTGGTTGGCCAATATTTAGAGCAACAATGTCTTTGAAAATGTTCCAGCGCATCCATGGTTGCATTCGATTTGATGACCGCGAACAACGTATGGCCAGCACTGCATCTACAAGTACTTCTGTACGTGAAAAATTGGCACGGATTCGAATTCATAATTTGAAAGTTGTATACACACCAGGAAAAAACATTACCGTAGATGAACAGTTAGTTCCGTATCGTGGGAGATGTTCGTTTCGTCAGTATATTCCATCCAAGCTGGCGAAATATGACATCAAAATTTGGGTGCTATGTGACTCAAAAAGCTGGTATGCATACAACACACAAATTTATGTTGGTTGGAATCGTAATGCCACTCCTGAACATAATCTCGGATGGCGTGTTGTTTTGGATTTGGTGGAAGGACTTTCTGACAGAAATGTAACTTGTGACAACTTTTTCACTTCGTATGAATTGGCAGAAGATTTACATAAGAATAGCATGACTATTTTGGGTACAATAAGGAAAACTAGGACTGAAATTCCTTCAGTTCCACTCGACATGCGTCAAAAGCCAATTAATCACACAGAAGTTGTATTTGAACATAAATTGCAAGCAGTTTTGTTGTCATATGTTCCTCGCCGGTACCGATTTGTGACATTGCTCAGTACATACCACAATGTTGTCAGCATAAATGAGAATAGTGAAAAGAAGAAACCTAACATCATTGAAGACTAAAACAAAACCAAGAGTGGAGTTGATACTATGGATCAAATGGTGGCTACGTACACATGCAAAAGAAAAGTCAATCGGTGGCCAATGGCAGTATTTTGTAACATGCTTGATGTTAGTGCGTTGAATGCATTCGTAACGTTCTTTGCATTGTTCCCGAATTGGAAAAATTCTAAAACGAAACATAATATTCGTCGTCGCCTTTCTATCGAGGAGCTTGGATTGAATCTCGTTAAAAAACAGATCACTTAACGTAAAAAACAACCTCAAAGTAATGATGCTTCCAGTGTTGTTCAAAGAATTCGGGAGATTCTCCATTTACTAAGTACATCAAAACAAGGACGATGCTACATCTGCACATATAAAAATAGCAAAAATCTTTTTGCTACACGCTGTGAAAAGTGTAGAAATTTCATTTGTGCTGAACATAATTTCAATTTATGCGAAAAATGTACAAATAATTGACAAAAGTTAAAAATTCAATTTTTTTTTTCTAGTATATGTAATATTCTAATTAATTTAATTCTAAATCTACCTTTATGAAGATCAAATGTATTAATATGATAGTAAACAATGTAATAAACATAAAAAATAACAAAACATAAATGGTTGTTAATTTTTTTTAGCTTTTTAACAATTAAAAATATATGTGTATGAGCGCGCATACAATGGGACCGATTAGATGTATTTTTCGAAGGATCGATGAGGGTTAATATTATGGTGCATTCACACTGAAAACGCTTAAGTCAAATGTGCCCCAAAGTCAAATGTACCCCACTTTCCCTGGCACTTTTTATCAACTTTTTTGTTTTTGAGCCTCAAATTTCGTTTTGAAATCAAAAAATTACAACAAACACGTAGAAATATTAAAAATACTGGGTAACTATTGTTACTTGCTAGAATAGGGCTGTTAGTATGTTAAAAAAAGCCCATTATTTTGACATAAAAATTATTTAGATATATCGACAACAATAGATTATTTTACTTCAACGCTTTTTTATGCAAACTCATCTTCTCAGAATGAGTAAAAAGGTTATGAATTTGCAAGCAAATATCTCCCGAAATTGTAATTAGAACTCTTAAATTATTTAAATAATCCTAAAGAATAAAGTTTAATGGATAACTATTTCATAAATATTGATCAGTTCTAAGCATTCCTACTGGGACATAAAAATATTTCTACATCAACATTTCCTCTTTTAAAAATTTCCATAAAATCCTCAATTATGTTAAGGTTATAAATTCTAAGTTGTGTAACTTTTTCTCTCATTCTTTGAATACCTACCAAAGTTTTTAGTATATTAATTTTTTTACATTTATTTTATAACATTATATTCAGGTAGAGTTTTTTTGGGAAAAATTAAATTGGTTCCTATCCCTTATTGCACACATCGTGAAAATTATACCAACACGATTTCTATTAAGTTTTTAACATTTGTTCGCATAACTTGTGCAACATGTTTTCCTGATTTTAGCAAATCGTTAAAGAGAGAATCACGTATATTTTTTTTCTTTTTCTTACGTCAGCATGTTGGTTTCATAGGAAACCACACACAAATTTGTACTCAATGAAATGTTTAAAAATTTTAATATTTACATAGCAAAACTTGTATATAAAACAATACCGAGAACATGTCTGCAGCACAAAAAAAAAACAACGATTGCCAAAAATTCCTAACATTTGTGTGCAAAAAATAAAAAAAAAAAAAAATTGGCCGCACAGAAAAACTAGCTTCTCTCCCGTTCAATTTCCCTCGAATTTTATCAAAATAATGAGGTCCGTGCAAGCGGAGCAAATAAAATTATAAGACACACTAACACCATTACAAAAATACATATACATATACACATAAAAAAAACAAACACGAGCGCAAAGAATGTGTTGTCGAAAAAAAAACAAAAACCAAAAATTTATATAGAACAAACATATTGAAGAATAGCTCAGGAGAGTGAGCGAAAGTCTAACAGCAGCAACAACAAAAGCCACACATACAACAACAACAACATAATTCCACTTGGCCCAGATTATTTTTGAAGGTCGCGCATTATCGACGGTCGTTCACCTAGTTGTGAACACAGATACACATAATGTGAATGTTTTTTATTTAGGTGTTTGTGTGTGTGTGTATCTATATCATGCATTATTTGTATCTATGGATAGGCAGCAGCAGCAGCAGAAGTAGCAGCAGAAACAGCGGTGTGTATATTAATCAGATGGCTGCGCGTGCATAACAACAACAACACTGCACAACAACGTAGAACTTAAATCAGCAGAAGACGATGATAACGTCAAAGAAATAGAAGCAGAAAAGACGACTCACTCGAAGCAGGCATTTTTGCGATACATAAAAAACAAACTGAATTTCGTAATATTTGCAAAATGCGTACAAGAAAAAAAAAAAAACAAAATTAAAAGTGACAAATGAATAACGTGTGTAACGGGGTGTCAAAGGTGAAAGGATTGATGAAACTAGTGACAAAGAGGTGGTTTAGAAAAAGAAAAAAAAAAACAGAAGAAAATCACGGATAAGCAGGATGATGAACACAATAATATTAAGATAAAAATGTTGAGCAAGGATAGAGGGAATAAAGGAAGCAGGCAAATGAAGACAAATAGAGAAAGAGAGAAGTTGCGTGACTTAGCAAGTCTATAAAAAAAAGATGCAAGTAGCTGTCAAGCTTATAGAGAATGTCAAGATTCGAACATAAGTCTGTATAACTTTTTCCTCTTTTTTTTGTCACACAAACCCAATTGATGAGTCGTATTAAATTATCTGTTTGTTACCTAAGTCATGAACTATTTATATTCAAACACAAGCAAATTTTTGTTTTTGACGACAATGCTGGAAATAGAATCGTTGATTAGTTTTTAGCTGGAAATGGAAAGAAAAAAAAAATATAAAAGTAGTAGCATGTTTCATATCTCTCAGATCAGTTGACCTAATTTTATGGCAAATCAATCTTTCTATGCTACCTAGCAAAATTTAGCACAAAAGCATAGCAACGGTAACTTTTTTTTGTTTTCAGATTTTCATGAAAAGGTTTTATTCATTATTTGAATGGTGTGATCACAAAACTGGGACATAGTTTTTGCTCATATAAATAATATACAACGATATATTAAGGGTATTTATAAGGTGTGCTATCATGTCCTAATGTCATATTGGCCTAAGATTTTACACTAGTTTAAACATTTAATTGTTGCCTTCCATATAAAAAAGTACTAATATATTACAACTCTGAAAGCAATGTTTGTTGAAGTGTCGTAATCAAACAGCTGTTTCTTATTTGCATTTATTTATCTTGTAAATTTTAGTTGCAAAATTTTAGGACAATATGACATAATAGCACACTTTGTGAATGCCCTAATTGTTCAAATTTATTTTAAAAAAAAATAATTTTTCTTGAAGGAGTTAAATTGTGAAAACGCATACATTTCTTTAATAAAGCATGAGTTTATGATTTTAAAAACAAAATAAAAAAATGTTTAAAATCCAGAAAAGAAAAGAATTATGTGCTTATCAAATAATTAGTGTCTAAAACTAGTTATATCTAGAAAATCATGAACAATTTGGGCCCAACTCTCACATTGCTTTTGTAGCCAGTCCAAATGCAATCTCTTTTAAGCAAAAATGCGTTTATTTTTTAAATTTTATTTTGAACTAGCATACGGAGCATTTCACTTGAAGTGGACAAGAAAACTAAAATTTCAGGGGGAGTTTTTAAAAATTTTTATTTTCTGGGGACGTTTCTGCACTCATGCAAAAAATTATCAATAAAAGCATTATTTTTCTTGTATCGAAAATATTTGTTTTGTAAGTATTTAGTTCAAGAAACTTTTTTTAAACTTCAGTTTGGTTTTTCTTAATTTAACAGTAAACAGCGGTCAAACAGCGGTCGAACATGGGCCGCATGGCCGTTCAAAGGTCGAGCATGGCCTAAATATAATCCAAAAAGGCTAGCGACCGAAAGTTGAGTTGAACAACGGCCGTACAAGGCCTACATTAAGTTGTACGCCCATTTTATGTCACCGTATTTTCAAAGCTCTTATTCAACAACAAACCTATGCCCAACAACAAAACAAGCCTCACTCGGCGATCCTTATGTTGATAGTATCGCCACTTGTGTGTGTGGTATAATATTTTTTCAGTAACTTGTTCCAGGCTAAACGTACATATTTTTAACCCTGGAAGGAAATGTTTCGTTAAATCGTTGACGCATGGTCACATTTTATAGTTTTTCTTTTGTTCTCATTTGTCGTATAGCGTAAATCGTCCTCTAGCTGTGGGTGTGCGCAAACTTACAGCCGAATAAATAGTGTGTAAGTATGATTTTCAAGAATTGGCTTCTTTGAAACGACGAAGCATGTCTTTCGTGTGGCTTTTGAATTTCTTAGGCTATTCTTTTTTAATGAAAATTTGTCATATTTACTGTAATAATATCATATTTGTACAGTTGGAATGCAAATTTTGCAGCAAAATATGAATAAAAGTTGAAAGAATCCGACGATAATTTGGATTGCAACAACGATAGATTAGGTACAGAGGACTTTCAAAGTAATATGGACAACGACTTGGACGATGAGTCCTACAACAATAATGATGAGACTGGTTAAGAGGACCCTTTCAATGAAAGCTTTGAAGATCAAAGCTAGTCAGAGGAGTCCAGTATCTTGGAGAAAGTTGATGTACCGCTTGCTTGAAGTTCGTCGATACATTGACAATTTTATGGTTTTCTGAATATTGCTTTCATTAAAGCTTTATTATCTATGCGAACACTATGTGCCAATCAAATCGAATGATCTTCAATCGTGCCGGCTTGATAAAAATTACACTTTTCACTTATTAAAGTTCAATTAGATAATAGGCTATGGATTCCAATTCTGTCGACAGCGGTGCG
This sequence comes from Dichetophora obliterata, assembly GCA_963920525.1. NCBI lineage: Eukaryota > Metazoa > Arthropoda > Insecta > Diptera > Sciomyzidae > Dichetophora > Dichetophora obliterata. Next base: position 38,144,038 of record OY986438.1, on the reverse strand, counting down.
AAACAGCATCAATAGTGTATGGCTGACCAATGATCGAAACCCTCCAGAATTAAATTCTTAGAAGAAGAGGAAAATATGTGATGTTTGTCCCCCCTCCAACCGTCGCATGACCAAACCATAGTGCTCACAATGGCTTATAAAGCTTGTGTGGGGAGCATAAAATTGAGCTTTGTGCCTCTTGCCTATAATATATTCTCAACCTTATAAAAATAGGATCTCGTTAATTTTAGTACATTATTTTTAAGATAAAAACAAATTTCATGTTAAATATGTGCCTTAAGTTATTATTATTTTGTTCTTTTAAACGTACCTTTGAAATTAACTCAATCTTTGAAAAATTATTAATTTTATAAAAAAATATTATATATGAAATAAACTGTTCCCCAGACAAAATATTCGACAGGAAAATGGCATTATATCAGCATATTTGTGGCAAATGAGCAGAGTTCTGGTAGTATGTTGAAATGTGGTGGCGGCCAGTTTACTTTTTATCAAAAAAGGCTGCCAGAAAGTAGCAGCATGAAGGCATGGAAAAGTCAGTAGAAGGCAGTGTGTCGAAATTCGGCATTGTATTGGACGGCAACTGAAATGTTCAAGCAGCTCAAACATTATTTGCTGTTGCTGTTTTCTCAACAGCAGCTTTCCTACGCACTATAACGGCAGGCATATGAACTCTGTTAAATAAAACCATTATTTTGGCATTGAACTGAAATATTTGGGCAGGCTTAAAAGTTTGGTTTTCTACAGAACAGAATGATTTCATTCTATACTGGAAGGCACACGAACTCTATTAAAAACAAGCATTATATTGGCATCCAATTGAATTGGTCTAGCAGCTTAAAAATGTTTTGCTTTCTAGACAACAGAATCATCTCGTCTTATACTGGAAGACGCTTTTATTCTGTCTAACTCTTCTGCGCTCTAACTTTTTACTGGCTTTAACTTGAAATTTTTGAAAACCTTTTCACATTTAACATGTGAATTTGACAGTTACAATTAATTTTTTTGTTGGAGAATGTTTGCATAAATAAACGGTATTTAAAAATTTATTAAGAAAAAGGTGCTTTATTCGTTATCAATCATATTTAATTGAACACTAAGAATCATATTTGGTGAAACACAAAACAGAAGAAATATCATGTAATGCAATTTTCAGTTTTTAATACATTGTGGCGAAATTTACTGTATTTCAGAAGATCTGATATACTGGTGTACAAGAGTGACTTCAACATTTGATAAGACCGCCGGTTTTGAATAATTCTTAGTGCATTTGTTAATTACTACATAAAAATCTAGTTAGTAGTATAAGTTAAAAAGAGTGCTGCTCCGTCAAAATACCACATGAATGATAAAGTCCTGCGGTCACTCATGAATCTATTTTCGCATTGATTGCGATACAGTTCGCCATCGTAAATGTCTTCTAGCAAGTCAACATTTTCTTTTTTTTCTGCTAAAATGGTGAGCACTTGTTTGCAGAAATCTGGGCGAGAAATAATTGATTGTAGCTGTGCCCCTATTGAAAAGGTGAGCAGATATCCGAATTCACCTTTGCTATTATATTCCTCGCATTTCCTTTTACTGGTATGTAACAATTGTTGCAGTGCGCCGTACACTCAATAGCAGAATTTATTTTTATGAAATGTTTTTTAAAGACATAAGTGGAGATGGGCGTTTTAGGGCATATGGATGGAATCAATCAATTCCAACAAACTGCTTAATGCAGAACCGCTTAGTTTGTATCGTAAAACGTATGCTAGAATTGAGGTGAAGACTTCAGATGTTGATATCGGAGATCCTAGAAGAAATCGATTTTTTCCAGCAATCGAATCTTCACTACCCTCGTCTGATGCACAATTTTATGATTCTGGGAAGGAAGAGTGACCAGCGAATTCATCATCTTAATTAAAAACTTTAACTGATTATACGGTACAAACATTTCTCTGTCAAATTTCGTTTAGGAAATCTGCTTAATTTTTGCGTGTTGGGCTATGTTTTTATAGAGCAATAATTTTAAAACTCGCCATTCTTTTCAATAAAACTGTTCGCACACGTTTTCTCTGGTATTGTTAGTGGCATTGCTATTATAGCCACAGGAGTGGATTTCCTTCTTTGTTTGGGTTTGCTTACACCTGATATACTAAAGATAAACTTTAAAAAAAAAATACTTAGAAATTTACGTTTGAAAAATCTTACTCAAAATTGTATGTCACAACATCAAAGCCGTTAAAAATTTTGGTGAATCGAAAAAAATCGACAAACCCAGGGACCAAAATTTGTTAGTTGAATAAAAAAAGCTCAAATATATAAAATAACCTAAAATATATAAAATACATAAAAGAAACCAATATTTTGCATTCAATGCCATGTTAATGCCCCATCCAATTGCCTGCCACTACCTGGTTGTATTCTGCTCTGTACATTCCCTGCCAAGTTCCTTCCACTGAACGCCACTTGTATGCTCTCTTATACATTTTTGAGCCTCTGTAAGCCAGTCTGCTGTTCAGTACAGTGGCAGTCAACTGGCTGGTTTTGGTACAATTCCCGCCCTGCCCTGCCAAAAATGGGTCAAAATAATTTCATTTCTATTCCAAAAAACAGACGTTTTAAGTTCATTTTCCGGCCAAAAATTTTGTCTGGGGGTTTTTATTTATTCTAAATAATAAAAATAATCAAAAACAAGTGATTTTGAAAAGTTATGACATACAGGTAATCCGTAGGACCATTTTGAAAAATGGCGTAGTCGATTCGACGAAGCATGACTTTTATGTATTAAAAATAAGCATGTCCTTTCAGGGTTAATTTGCTTCAGCATGATGATCCACTTTTCATTGAAAAGCTGCTTATTTTTATTGAAGAATAATCACTGTTCGGCCGATGTACGGTCGTTGTACGCCCCTTGTATAGCTGAGATTATTTTAAAACGGCCTCTGTTTGGCCGCAGTACAACCTTTGTAGTTCGCAAAAAGTATATAAAATTAGGCCTTGTTCGGTCGCAGTTTGGCCTTAGCTAAAAGCAGTTTTTATTTTTACTCGGGTTATTTAATATTTATTTATTAATTTGACATTTATTTTTTATTTCAATGTAATACAAATTGTAAGTGCTTGAAATGTTTCCTTTTTTGTTTTGAAAAGTAATAAATAAATAAAAAAAGTGTTCAATAAAAACAAACATCAACAAAAATTTTTGGTAAGTTTTTTAAGTTTTGTAAATTATTTGTATAAGTATTAAAATATTTTAATATTCTTGAAAACCTTTGAACGTAACCACCATTTTGCAAGCTCCAAAGCTTTTTATTTAACTGCTGCTCCATAACAGTCTAACTGTATTTAAGCAGCAGAGCATCATTAATAGCATCATTTTCTCAGATAACCACCAGCTAAGTTGCTTTACTCTGCTTGATTTTTAAGCTTTAACGTGGCCATAAAAATGTTCACCTAAATATAGAAGCAGTAATGGTGATTTTTTTTTCTTTTTTATCAACTTATTTTAGCACTTTTCGCACTTTCATAAAAGCAGCATATCTTTCGCAATAACCAGTGAAAATCTACCACAACCTACCCAAACCTGCACAAGAACCAACAACAACAACAACAACAACAACAACAACAACAACAACAACAACAACAACAACAAAATGCTTGCTAATTTCAATGCCAAAATTTGTTTTGTGTGTATATTTTTCCGGTCTCAGCAAAAAGAATAGCAAATGAAAAAGAAGAAGAACAAGAAGAAGAAACAAGAAAATCCAAAATATAAACAGCAAATTCCACATAAAAGAGAACCCTCTCCAAAAAATGCGTTACTTACGCAAAAGAACACCCTACGCACAAAATTATTGCGGCAGGATATTTTTTGGAATATACAAAGTATAAATGTTGGCACTACTACGACGATACGAACACCCACACACAGAAAAACATTTTAGTACAGATACACAGCAAGACACACTGACACACGCACTTGTATGAGGCAGCAGCCAGCCCGCTACCCCAACTCACACGTGCGGTTATTTTGTGTTTTTTTTTTTCTTTATTTAATTTTTTCGAAACTTGGCAAAATGTGCGTGTAAAAATAGGCTTTTAAGGGTTGTTTTCGCAGTTATCGTTGGTGTTGATTGTTTTGCTTCTGTGCTTTTCTTCTGTTGACCGTGAAGTTTCATTGCTCCATGTTCTGAGGGAAATACTCTGCTGTTCTCTTTCATTTCTGCCTTGCTTTTTATGAGGGCTAAAAATGTGCCACAAACACCGCACGTGCCGCTCTCTTTGGATTCGAAAATAGTTATAAACGTTGGTTTTTGTTTTTGAATGTTGCTTTGAATTTATTGTTTGATTGTTTTCTTACTAACAACCAATCATATTTTAATGGCCAAACAATTTTTTTGTAGTCATTGATTTGGCTAATAGTGATGAAGACCAACGCTATTGAGATCAAAACAATCAAAGTGTCCCTTTAATCAGAGAAAGGAAGAGAGAGATAGAGAGGGAGGAAAAATCTCAATGGCACGAATAAAGCCTGGGGAGACCAACAAAACCTAACCAGCACTTAAATAAGTTCGAAAAGGTCAAAGTTTGCTTAAGTTAAGCTATAACAAAAGAGCACAATTTCGCGAAAGTTCATGTACTTGTTTAGTGTTTATTGAATGCGGTGTGAGTTTGTTTTGAAAGCGCTGTAGTTAGGAGTAATGCAAATTTAAGAATGCTGAACGAGATATTAAGTCAAGGAATTGACGACAGATTCTACAAAATGAAAGCAAGCAATGCAAAGTTAAGCTTTAAATCATTAAAAATGTTTGCAAAAACAGGGACCGAAAATAACTGTTATTTTACAATTTTTAGATGAAAAAGGCATAACGAAAAAGTGGCCGGAGGACTTTTTTAAATATACCATGGCAGCAGCTTCGCGAATATTAAATGCCTTTTAAATTTTTGGCTGTTACTATAAAAATTAATATTAACTGTTATTTTTTGCCTTTTATTTTTTCGGGCAAAAATGACTGTTACTTTTGACTTTTATTTTTTAAGTCAAAAATAACAGTTATTTTGTGCCTTTTATTTTTTCGGTCAAAAATATCAGGCAATTTGTATATTTTCAAAGGCCGAATAAAAAACTTTAAAAACTAAAAAATTTGATAGCTCAAAATGTGCGCACTGATGAGACGATAAAAATTGCATAAAACTTTTTTGCCGTTCAAGTGGCCTTTAAAAAAAATTCAAATTGCCTGATATTTTTGACCGAAAAAATAAAAGGCACAAAATAACTGTTATTTTTGACCTAAAAAATAAAAGTCAAAAGTAACAGTTATTTTTGCCCGAAAAAATAAAAGGCATTAAATAACTAGTATTTTTGTCGGAAAAAATAAAAGTTAAATGATAACTGTTAATATCCGACTTTTTTGATAAAAACCATAACCGGTACCTGTGCAAAAATCATTAAAAATATTCCAGTTGTTAAAATAAGTCTTTTATAAACAAAATTAAAATTAATTCTTCTAGTAACAAAAAATTCAGTTTCATTAATCTATATATTTAATAAGATTAAAAAAATCTGTGCATTGAATATCTTTAAGAAATTCGTTTTGCTCTGAACATTTAAAAAATGTGGATTCAAAAAATGTAACTTTTTGAAAAAATGGATTTTCTTCAAACTTGACATGTAGATTCCTTACGTCTCTGGTTAGGACATAGGCTACTTTTTATCTCCAAGAAAGGTCTTTCTTCAAAATAACGGTTTTTTGAAAAATAATGGAAATTAAAAACACTGAAAAGTGAGTTAAAAATTACAAACACCAACTGGGCAGTTTTCGTTTATCTCTAATGTGTACCCTACAATATGTATTTTTTTATCCAATGTACACTAAATTTTTAAATTTTCTTAAGGAAAATAAAGTAAAAAAAAAATTTCGTTTGTTTGACACCAATAAAATTCTCATATCTTGAAAACTTTAGAAAATCTTAGTACAGTGAATTTTTGGATATGGGCATTTCCATCGTAACTCACGCGACATGCGTACGACTTAAAGCTTTGTTTTCTCGAAAGTTTATGTTGATTATTTAAAAAAAATTTTTATGTACATATGTCTTACAAAACATAGTAATACTATGATTTACCAAAATTATCGTTCCTGTAACTAATTAAGAATGGCAGTGGTAAATATGAGCGTAACTCACGCGACAAAAAAAAAGGAAGTCTGTTTTACAAGATGTTTAGATTGTAAAAACTCAGCGATTTTTCCCATATAATTTGTTTTTGCTTATTATTTTTAAATAATGGGAAAACAGTGAAGTTTCTGAATATACCCACTTTACCTATGGACTTTGATTATTTAAAAATGTATTGAGTTTCCAAAAAATATTTGCCGTAACTCACGCAACATAACCCACGCGACAAAATTTCCTTAAACTTAAATTGGGTGATTAAGTTTTTAGGTAGTAAGTAATAATGTATTTTAGTAATTAGCAAACAAATTTAATATATTGTCCTTTTCTTGCCTCAACCATAGCCAAAGAATTATATTTTTACTAAAACAAAAAGCTTACGAAACATTTACTAAACATTTACGAAAAAGGAAACTGCATTTGTGAAACAGTGCAGACGATTTGATCATCATGGTTATTAAATTTGTATAGAAATTTCTTAAATTAAAAAAATAAAAAGGTTTCTCTTAATAATAAAATAAAATAAAAAGTTTTTAATAAGTTTTAAGTTTTTGGTTACGGTAGAATTTTTTCTGGAAAGGCCCATATAATATCATTACCTATAGACAATTAAAACTATTAAAAATTCAAAGTTTTGACTTTCGACGCGAAAAGCTCTTTTGTGTTTTAGTCTTCTTTTGTCTAAAAGTTCAATTAAATAACTTTCAAAAAAGTACTGCAATAGTTCCGTTAGCTAGGGACTTATATGTTTAATATTTTTTTAAAAATGTCAAAAAAATTACTTTTTCTTCCAAAAAATGGTGCAAGAGTTGTTTTGTTGTAAACATAATAAAAACCGAAAATTGAAATTTTTATTCTCTTTCACATGACGTATCACTTTCATGCAAAAACTATTGCAGTTTAACACAAAATTTGTTTTTCTATTTCTTTTAAGAAAAATGCAAGAACTACCCTTTGAGTTTTGTGACGAATTAAATTTTTTTAAATGTTTTTATAATTTTTAAAAAATGCTTTGCACTTAAGAGTAATTTCTTGTGCCGCCCACCCACTCCCTAGCATTTTTTTATTTCGTTTTACTGTTTTTTTTTCAACTATTGCAAGTGTTAATCCAATCCTAAAAATGGATTCCTTGGTTTTTGCTTTTATATCTATATTTCTTCGTAAAAGTTACAGTGAAGTATACAACAATGTGTACAACAACTCAATAACAGATTGTCTCATAATCAATTAAAAAAAGAAAACTTATAAAGAGCTTGAAATTGGGGGATTCAGACGGTACAATGTGCTGTATAGTACGGCTAAAAATTTAGAAACTCAGTGGTAAATGGACACATGACGTAACCAGTTATTTCCTAAATATAATGCAGCTGCGAGGCCTTCAAAGCTTGTTTACAATACTCAATTACATTTGTTCAGACATGTCCGCTAAAACACTGATGGTTTCTACCTTACACTGTAAGCGACGATGGAAGTAGGTAGGTTTGCACAAGACAGAAGAGAAAAAAAAAATGACAAAAAATTTGAGAGAATGTCAAATGTCACCACAAATTTTGCAATAGTTTCTTCACAACACTTTTTACCATTTGATGAACGAATTTATTGCATTTTATCGAGCACTTCAGAATTTATGTTGAATAACGCTTAGTTATTTGATTTGTTCTAGTTTAAACATAAAGATTTATAATTTTGAAAAGCACACTTCACTGCAAAAGTACCTGCTAGAAATCACTATGTTTCTTCACAGACGAGTAAAGTCAAACTGTTTGAACAATGAAAAGAAAATAATTTGAGCACAAACAAGATTTTGTCACACTCCGCTTAGATTTCTGTATTACAATGTCATCACCGATAAATTTTTTCCATCGGGAAATAGCTTGGATTGCTTTTTATGTTTTTTTTTTATGTTTAAATGCACTGCAATAATTTCTGAAAGTTAAATAATTTTCTGCATGTTGAAATGCACTGCAATATATTTTTAATAGTTTGTTGAGCTTGCAACAAATATCATAATGGCCACTTGCTACATTATTCTTGCAGTTAAATTCTACTGGATGTATGTCGATCAATTCGTTATGTCAATTATATTGTATCAAAAGTTGCTGTATAGAATAACACTATGATACAAAATGAGGGTCATTGCCTCGGAAGTGAACCAAACTAATATCAAACAATAGTATTTGACATCAATAACAAAAGCCGAAGTAGCTTTTTGCTCTACTACGTCACAAATATGTTTTACAGTGGTTTTAAGTTTGACTTTTTTGGTCAAAATAGGAGTTAAACGATATGAAAAATTATATGTTAAACTTAATTCAGGGTGGTTCTTCTCTTCGGAAGCCCAAATTAAAATTTTCCGGGGAGTATTTTATCGGAACACTTTAACCCACTAGCTCCTTCCAGTATGGGTCAGTTTGACCCTTTTTTGGAAAAGGCCTTATAATTCAACTTTGGAGGGAGGTCAAAGGTTAAAACCTTCCAAAGAAATATTCTCCAGAAAATTTCACTGGGGATCACCTAAGACGGAAAACCTGTACGAGTTAAAGGTTTCACATAAAAAACGGACCGAAAAAATAAAACATTTCTTTTTAAGCAACTAGTTATTGCATCGTGCGATAGTAATATCATAATTTAGTTATAAATTTGTAATATTATAACGGTCTGGCGTAACGGTATAAGACTATAATTATATTCGTAATACTTAATAAGTTATAGTAACAAATTACGTAAGTTGTATTAAGGTGGCTAGAAATTCAATTAAGTGGGAATTGAGTAATCTAATTAAAATTGTGAAAGTAAAAGTGTCGTGGTCTTTTTCGAAAAATTTTATTTTCAATGGAGTTCTGTAGAAACTTAAAGAAATTTTGCTATATCTGCGGTTATTTCACACCATCCCGATGCATTCAAGGTCATTCTAGTTAGGAACTGATTATAACGTATGAAAAATACTATGATCAAAAATTTATATCTGATGTCCTATGGGTGCCACAAACAGTTTGCAAGAGATGCAAATTTCCATTTTTACAGATGCAGAGGAAAGAAAACACCAGATGCAGTTCTAGCTGGAAAATGTTGGTGGTCCAAAAAAACATATGAAGAAATTAATAAAAGCGGGAGTGACGACGAATTTCAAGAAAAAGATATAAACTTAAGTCTAAAGTATAAAATATTTCATGCCATAATGGTGATAATGATATGGATATTATTTAAAAAAAAAACCTTTTCAAATTACAAACAAATTACCTAACATGAAAATAAATGTGTTATGTTTTCGGTTCGTATGTTATGTGTAACCTTTAACTCGTAGAGGTTGCTTGTCTTCAATTATGCCTAGTGAAATTTTTTGGAGAATATTTTTTGATAGGTTTTAACCTTTGATCTTCCTCCAAAGGTGACTTATAGGCTCTTTTCCAAAAAAGGGTCAAATTGACCTATACTGGAAGGAGCTAGTGGGTTAAAGTGTTCCGAAAAATATTTTCGGAAAATTTTTGAAATAGGCTTCCGAAGACAAGAACCACCCTATGTTAAGTTTAACATATAATTTTTTAATTTTTTAATTTCATTTTGACCAAAAAAATTTAAATTTAAAACCACTTTAAAAAAAAATTGTCACGTAGTAGAGCAAAAAGCGAGCTTGGGCTTTTGTTATTGATGTCAAATACTATCGTTTAAGATTGGTTTGGTTCACCCCCGAAAATATGTGTTGCACTATGTAATTGGCAAATAAAAGGGCAACCGCTTTCTTAAACCAATGTACACAAAAACATATGCGAAACGAAACCTAACAAATGACTGCACCGTTTTTCGCATTATAAAGTAGTTCTGAAGACTTATTAATTAATTAATTATCAGACTACCAACAGCAGAGAGATTTTTTTATTTTATTTTTAGATAAAAATTCAAGAATTTTTTTTTCAATCAATATTTTAAAGATTTACCAAAACAAATAAAATAGCAGCAGTTTTTTTTTGTTGCCAATACATTAAATAAATTCCAATAAATACTGTATTTTTACTCCATGTAATACGAAATTAAATTTTTTATAACTTTTGGCAGTCACAAATAGAAAAAAGTACTAAAAATTAAATCTCAAGCAATTCATTACTTCGTAACTTAAACGCTGAAATTTGGTAACTGCGGACATGTTTTTCATTATTCGGCATTTTTAGAAACATTAAAACGAGAAGTGTATGTTAAAATTTATATATTCAATTTCTCTGTAACACCGGGTATATCAGCTAGTATTTAATAAGACTGTACAAAAATCTTTGCATTGAATGTTTTTTAGAAATTCGTTTTGCGCTGAACATTTAAAAAATTTCCTAAAACTTGACATGTAGGTTTCATAAGTTTCTGGTTTAGACATAAGTAGGCTTGTCATACGTCAGGACTTAGTCCGGATTATCCGAACTTTTCAACTCTGTGCGGACTTTGTCTGGACTTGCCTTTTTGTCCGGTTTTGGGCCCAACAATGAAAAAATATTTATAATATCTCTTTCCTAGGAAAAAGTTCTCATGTGAACACAAAAATGAAATTGTTCTATTAAAAAATATATCATTAAAAAGAAATCGAAAACATACTTATTAATTGTTTTTTGTTTCTACTGATTTGAAAGCAGATTAGGTATTAAAGGAGACAAAAAAATGATGAGTTTATCACACAATAAAGTGAAAAACTTTGCTGGTAACCTTTTCGTTAAAAACATAATTTATACATGTGAAGCATTTATTGTAAAATGTGGCAAAAAAGTGGATGCAGTCTTGTACTTTCATGTCTATGTTTAAAATTCTACTGTCGCACAGTGGGGGACTTCGTACAAGTCTTGGCCATAAATAATAAAATTAAACCTACAGCTTTGGTATGAGCGCTTTGTAGAGTTAAATATTAAATATAGATAAGTTTGGATAAGTTTGGAATCCACCCACATACATATAAAATCCACCCACATACATCTACCTTACATACGAATTGTTTTGTCACTCCGTTTGTATGCCCAGAAATTCCTAATCAGCATCACCACCTGAATCGATTTAGCCATGTCCGTCTGTCCGTTTGTCTGTTTGTCTGTTTGTCTGTCTGTTTGTTATTGATCACGATTACAGCAGTATTTTTTAAGCTATCGTAATGAAATTTGATACACAGGCTTGAATGTTCGAAAATGAGCAAAATCAGATGAAAACAACGCCTATCTCCCATAGAAAGTGATTTTATCAAAACAGTAAAATCTCTTCATGTTTCACAAAAATTAATATATGGACTTGAAATTTAATCTAATCTTTAATATATTTTAAAATAAAAGATAATATAAATAAAAGATTTCATTTCATCTTTAAAGCATGTTATCTTTGATATTTAATATCCACTTTAAGTATGAACTTCAATTAAATCGGATAAAAAACACGCCTACCTCTCGTACAAAGTGACTTTATCAAAAGGGTAAAATATCTTTAAATAAAAAAAAAAATAAAAATTATAGAATGACTTGAAATTCTTAATATATGTTTTAATTTTTAATATACACTCTGTGTTTGAAACTTGGCAAAATCTAATGAAAACTTCACCTACCTCCCACACAAAAAGACGTCATCAGAGTAGTAGAACTTTCATAAATTCCTCAATAATTAATTCACTACATAACATGCGTAAATTTAATACTTAAAATATTCTCTGAGTTTGATATTTGGAGAAGTTGAAGTAAACCACGCCTGTCACCTATACAATGTGACGTCATCAACATAACAAAATCTTAAAATTTCGAATTTACTTACCTCAATATAAGCGGCTATGGGGTTTTTTAGCTTTGGCCCAGTCGAAAATCATTCCTTACTAATTCAATAACTATTTTAGTAGCATATATACCAAATATTTTGAGCATTTAAAAAAAAATCACAAAAAATATATTTGTTTTAATAACAAGAAATAACTAATGTTTACAAACACTATCATATGCTTTTTATGTCTTCATTTCAACTCCGTTCTAATAAAATCAAAAAAAGTGGAATGCTTGCAACTACAGGTAGTAAAAACAAGTGATATTTTCATATTTATTCATTAAAAAAAGTTTAAATTTGAAGCTATTTTCTGACCAAACTTTAAAGATTTCTAAGTGATTTTTTTGGTTAACCTTATCTGATGTATGAACTGGCTATTAGTAAAAAAATTGTTTACAATATCAAAATTTTACTACTTTCTATTTATTGCCACAATTTACCACTGTGTGTCTATTCAAAGTATTTTTTTTTAATACTTACCAACAAAGGCCAGTGAGAGAAAATAAAATAAATAAAAAAGTTTTAAAAAATTTACATATGTAAAAAAATTTAGTGGAAAACGCACTCAAATACACCCCCACCCCCTCCAAAAACTGGAAAAATTTCCGAACTTGTTTTCAAATAATTAAGGTAAGCCTAGACACAGGGTACTTTTTATCACAACACAAAATGGTTTTCTTCAAAAAAAAAAAAAAAAAATTGAAAATAAAAGCCCTGAAAAGTGATTTAAAAACTGAGGGCTACAAAAACCGTCTGAACTGTTTTCGTTTATCTCTAATGAATACCCTACAATAAGAATTTGTATCCAATATATGTTAATGTTACGGAAAATGTAAGTGAAACCTCCAGAAAAACGTAGAAATTTTTAGTACAACGACTTTTCATAAAACTAAATCGTAGCCTAAGAATGAGAAACAGCGACTTGAAAATCAAATTTTTGACTTTCCAAGCAAATATCTCCTCTGTTTTTGAATAAATTTAATATAAATATTTTTTTTTATTCAGAGTCCAATAAAGGGACTTAAAAATATATTTCTTCATCGTGTTTTTAATAATTCTACCCATTCTTTAAACGAATTTTATAACCTTAGTGTCAATTTTATTTCTAGTGGTTTCTTATATTGGTTATTCTTATAATGTGAATGGCGACATTGGATATTTTTCCACTTTTTTTGGCATAAACTCATAACTTTTATGTTTAAGCAGCTACACCTCTCAAACTTTTTTGACACCGAAAATGGGCGGCATGCCAAGCCTTAAATACGTATGGGCTGATGTGTAATATCAAGCTTTTAAATATAAATGCATTTGAAAAATTTTAAATTTATATAAGTCCTTAGAACTTACCAATTTACGTAAGCTTATATTATGATGATGAGTAACCAATAGAGGTGTTCTTCTGCACCTAGAATATACCTAATATATACATGTATGACAAATGTCACTTAAATGTTTTTTTTTTCTTTTTAGTTCAGGTTTTTTTAAAAAATTTTTTTACTTCTTATTTTAAATTCAAATTGAGATCAGTATTTCGTTCCTGTTACTCGTAGCAATCGTAGTTCGTAGTTACCGACTCATATTACCGATTTGAAGTCACTCTGACGTCACTCTCAGATGCAATATTTCTGTATGAATCTGAATCGATTTCTGTTCAATTCGTTCCTTTCAAATCGATAATCTGTCACATGTTCCAATTTCACTTCAATGGAACCTTTTAAAAAAGTGTTTCTGTAAAAAAAGTGAATCGATAAAAATGTGTCACTTTTCTCACTGGCTTTGCGGCAAGTGAGAATTCTACCGATTTATCTATTGTCAGTAGTGCTGTGCATTGTTAATTTTTAAGTACTCGAAATATACCTTTACAAATGGCTACTTTCATTTAAGATGAATTTTTTACTGATTGAAATATTTCTTTGTTATAATAAAACGTTTCAATTTTCAAGGTTAATTTAGAAATAATGCCTATTTACATAACAGTTAAAAATTTTAGCAAATCAATAAATGTTTAAGCTATGAAAAAATACCCGGTTGCATATATTTGTAAGTTTTCGTTGCACAGTACTAAGTTTCAAATTATTTACATTCATAATTGTTGATTATTACTGCACATCTTTATAACATAATTAGTTTTCTTAAACTTCAAATATTCACTTTTTAATAACAAAACAAGCACGTATTTATTATCAAGTTTTAGCGCACACAAAATAATATATTCGAGTAAACAGCTGCTTGTAATTTGACTCAATTTCGCAAGGTTTTTTCTCGATTTATGTTCTTTTTCATCACGGTCCGAATTTTTACCAATTTAAACGTACAGAAACATTAGTTGTCACGAAATCGGTAACTAGATTTGGAGGTATAAATGAAGTTTATGTAATATTTAATTTTTCAGTCACGGAAGACCTTTTGGCGGAAATGTCCATATATATTTTTATAATTTTTTTTTTAATAAAAAATACATATATCGGTGATTCCATGTCATAACGGACGCTTTTGTCCGAACTGATGTTGACGATTTCAATTTTTTTTCAAACTTTGCACGTCAATAATACTTAAAAAACTAAACATTTTTGCATATATTTGTACAATTTTTAATTTTTTTTTTTAAAGTTATGCACTGTGAAAAATTAAAAGGAAAATTAGAAATTTTCATTCGGGCATATAGTCAAACGACTATATCTTCAAAACCGTTAGTCCTTCAAAAAAATGTCGAGGACATATATACATTTTACAGACCTTGAATTGATATTTTTTTTGTTATAATTTTTTACCAACACTTTCATGAAAATTTTTAATTTTTTTTGGACACTAAAAATTTTATTTGCATTTTTCATGATCAGCACAACTATTTTTTTGACGTTTTGAAAGTATTGTCGTATTGAAGCATTAATTTTTAATGCATTCTCAAAATTTTATGTTGGAGAATAAAGGCTTTTTATTTTAAACGAATTTTTGAGTATGTTTTAAGAATGAATGCTTCAATACAACAACGTTTTAAAACCGTCAAAAAAATAGTGGTGCTGACTATGAAAAATGTAAATAAAATTTTGAGTGTCCAAAAAATGTAAGAGTTTTTATGAATGTTTAAGTAAAAAGATCAGTTCATGGTCTTTAAAATATGTCCTCAACATTTTCTTGTAGGACTAACGGCTTAAAAGATAAAGTTGTTTGACTACATGTTCGAATGACGATTTTTTATTTTCTTTTTAATTTTTCACTGTGTTGTACTGCAAAATAAAATTAAAAATTACATGAATTAAGTTGTGAGCTTTAGATCAAGTAAGTTTTTAAAGAAGGCAACAACAACAACAACAACTCTGCATAGAGTCAATCACTTAGCTGACTAGACAGTCTCTTTCGGAAATCGCTAAATTTTTCTCTTCAGTAGTCTTTGAGTGATTAACCTGTGATCAACTCACTGTTTAACCTATTATATCAGTGCGCAGATTTTGGAATTCATTCTTCTGAATTGTATGGCCGTTAATCATATGACATTTCAAAGCAGTAGGCTATTTATAGATCACTGCCATCAACTCTATCAAGGTTGCCATCTGTTCTAGTTGCTTCTTTATTTATTTCAATATTCATTGGTGTTCAATAGATTGTCGAAATGCAACACAGAAATGAAACGAGTTTTTTGCTTCGCCAGAAGCTAGTGTTCTTAACTGAAAGGTGGCTATTTTCACAACCAAATGTTCAATAACACATGACTTTGACCAAAATCGATCAATTATTAGATTATTTAATCAATTTGACATTAATTAAACTGATTTGGCCGAGCTCCGCCATAGTTAGTTAATTAGTTTTATGATCTATAAATTATTACATGAATTAAATTGTGAGCTTTAGATCACAGTGAGTTAATCACAGCTTAATCACTCAAAGACTACTGATCTAAAGCTCACAATTTAATTCATGTAGTAATTTCATAGATCATAAAACTAATTAACTAAAATTAAAAATTATAAAAAATATGCAAATACTTTGTTTTTTTAAAGTACTATCCACGTGCAAAGTATCAAATTTTTGAAAATATTTGAGTTTCGAAAAGCGTCCGATATGACATGGAATGACCGATACATGTTTTTAAAAATTAAAAAAAATATATGTTTTTAATTTTTTTTATTATTAAGCTTAAGTTTAATATTGTGCATTTCATTTGATTAAAATACTCAAAAAAATCTTTTCGATTTGTTACAGTTTAATTATTTATTTTTATTCTGCTTACATATTTTTATTAAAATTACGATCCTTTTTTATCTTATATTTTTGTCCCCATTCAATGCACTGTGCAGCGTTTTGTTTGTTTGTTCAGTGTGACTTATTATCTATATAAACACCCATATATTAAGCTATTAAGCTATTAAGTTTCACAAATGCATCTAGATATTTTTATCGGAATTGTCAGAAAAGAAAACAGCTAAAACAAAAACAAAAAGAAAACACATAAAATTATCTCTGTTTGTCCTAATTTTTAGCTGATTCTTGTTCTGGGTTTCTATATTTTTGCTGAGCTAATATTTTATGTAAGGCTTTTTGCGTTTTGCAAAATCAAATCAAAAACAACAACAGCAACAGCAATGCTAAGCACAAAAGCACTAATAATGAATAACAACAAAAGAAAGAAAACAACGCATTTCGAGCTATTATTTGCCCCAGCAGTCCAGGTTATAGCTATTGTTGTTGCTGTGCTTGTTTGTTGTTGTTGTTGTTTTTATATATGTATAAGATGACAACATAAAAAATGAGGTTACTTCAAGTCAAGGCCAAGCAACAACAACAACAAAAACTACAAAAACAACAACAAGACCAACAAGAACAACAACTAAACAAATACACACACACATACACGCACGCATGCACACACTACGTTAAAAGCATATTTATAAATATAGCAGTAGAGAAAGAGATAAAAGTCGAATACGTCGCACAACGCAATTCATTGAATTCTTTGTTGTTGCTTTTGCTGTTGCTGTTGTTTTTGCCATATTGTTGTAGTCCAGCATAGCTAAGTGGCTGCAAAGTTTTAGCCGCAGCTCCTGCTGTTACTGTGAATGTGGGTGTTTTTGAGAAATTTTTGTGAGCTAGTCCAGCTTTTAAGGGTGCCACACCACAAAGTAGGGGGCGCAATTAACGCCTGCAAAGTGTTGAAGACAGGACATTAACCACTTCAATTTGTATTACGAAATTGCACACAAACGACACATTGCGAGCAATAATATTTCGCATAGAAGGAAGTATCGCTTTTCGTGTCTTACTTGTCATTGGTGTGCATTTTCGTGACACAAATTGAAGCGGTAAAAATAGTTAGAAATACAGTATTAAAAAAAAACAACAAAATAACTCTTAAATACTTCTGAGCATTTTACAGTTGAAACTTAAAAAAGTGCAAAGTATTATACTTTTAGGTGTTGCCTATTTTATCACTCGACAGATTTCAATTTAATCGTCCTTCAATTGAATATCCAACAGCTTTTGACGCATGTCTTAACATGTCTCAACGTGTCGAAAAACACTTCAAGGCTAGCGTACATATGTATGTAGACATATATTTTTTCTATGCACTGTAGCTAGCACACAAACACAATTTCTTGACAATCTTTGCAAAATGATTTCCACTGAGACGCAGTTTTTATTCACACAAAAGCCTGGCAATAAAGTAGAAATAATAAATTTGTATATCTTTGTTTTTGAAGGGTTTATGTAGTTGTAGATGTTATAAACACACTCACGCAAGCATTTGCAAAATTTGTCAAAGTAAAGAAGCTGTGCCGAGCTGGTGAAACCATATTGGACAAATGTTTGGCAAACTGATTTCAGGGAGTGAAAAATGAAGCATAAAAAATCAAATTCAAGGCTATAACCGAGGTGCTTAATTTTTTTTTTTTTCGTTATTACTTATAGCCATTTGTAACAAAAAATTGCTCAAATTTATTCAAATAACGTTTAATTTGCTTCACTTTATTCCAATTTAAGCACTTGCAAAGCGTCACCTATTGCGCAGTGCCTGCATTCTCTAAGTGCCAAGCTTTTGCATTGCATTTTCCAAAAAGTCATGATAGCTTTTTAATAGTTTCCTAAAGCTTTAAAATAGTTAGTTAGCTTTTTGCTGAATTTATGTTGCTGCGCTTTTGCGATGCAGCTGTTGGCTTTTGCATTGCAGCTATTGATTGCACTCATTCAACTAACGATGGCGCTGCAAGTATTAGAGAGCTTTTGAGAGTGTTTGTGGTGAAGTATGGCCATATAACAAAAATGTTCAACAGTTTTGATTGAGTGTTGTTTTTGGTCCCAGTGGTAAATGGACACATACCGTTACTAATAATTTCTTATATAACAGGTTGCTGCGATTCATTTATAGCCTGTTTACAAGGATTGGTTGTTTTTTTATTGTTTATATTTTTAAATATAAATATGCTTTTATTTATATTAAGTTCAATATTAAAGTTTTTGGTCTCATTGTATTACTTTGAATCATTACTAATGACTAGGGATCGGATTTTTATGCAAAACGTATAAAAAAATTAGTGTCAAAAATCTAAACTATGCATATTTTATGCAAAATTTTAACACATTTAGATCAGTTATGTGTATATAATCGATATTTTAAAAATAAGCAATTCACGTTGCTATCCTACCTTTACACAGGATTTGGTTTTAAAATAATTTTGCATAAAAATCCGATCCCTACTAATGACTAATTTAGTGCTCAAAGAGAGCTGCAGAACATTTTTCAAACTAAACATAAATATATCAATAATAAATCGAATATCACAATTGATTATGCTTACCATCATGCTTCATGATCATTACATGCTTACCAAGTTTTATTTAAATCGGAGTGATAAAAGGTGTTTTATTCAAAAATGGCGTTCGATATGATCTTTTAAAATTAATATTTTATCGCCCACTGAAATAAACTTCAGTATTCATTTTAAAAAAAAAATCTGCTCAATTGAATCAATAGTTTATCAGATTTAGCAATCAAAAACTATAGACTCGATTTTCTAAAAAACCAAAGGTTTTCTTTCTACGAAAATATTGTTTTTTTAGTTAAAAGATAGTGCTACCCCAAGGCATATTAACCAGGTAGGCTCGATATAAAAGACGCTCTCAAAATTTGAAATCTTGTTCTTCTTCACATTGTGAATTGAAATGCTTCTCACAATCAGCTGTTTCACAAAATCAAAATCAGGGTGTCGTGCAGTATTTTGTTTGCTAACTTAATGCCTAAGTTCAATACATGTGTTAATATGGGTTGCCGTGCATACTTTTTGTGTTTAAATTTAAATAGGGCTATTCACTACTCAGTGCACTTACCAGTGCAGTTGAGGACTTGTGCAGTTAGGTTATCATGAACACTACTATCACTTTTTCAAAGCAGTCAAATTTTTCAAAGTTCACAATTGCTGAAGTCCTAAAGCTTAAAGCAGTGATGTGCGGCGTGGACAATTTGATGAAAACAACACTATTTTCGACGGTGAATTTTTATTTTTTTAATTTTTTTGCTATAAATTCGCTCTAAAATCCAAACTACTTATCAGATAAGGACGATTTATGCATTAAAATGAGCACCATGTCTTCGTCCTTAAGGCGGGCTACTTTTATGTCGAAATGCATTTTGGTTTTAACGTGTAGATAATTAATGTCAGAGGCTGCATGTTTAATACGGTATTTATTTTAATTGAGTCCAAGTTCCGAGTATTCGTTAATTTTACACCTTCCAGACATAGTTTTTGTTTGTTTAATTTGTTTAATGGTTAATTTTCCATTTCTCATTAAAAAAATTATTGAGGGTTTGAAAATTGACGAAAAACTTTTGAAAATTGCCGGAAAGCTTAGGGTTTTGTCTTTATTACTGTATGAAATCGTTTGTGGGGTTCCGTTAAAGTCTCAGAACCGTAGCACCTAAGGGCATCAAATTTACAACATTTTTAGTCAAGGCTAATATTTCGAATAAGAAAAAAAAATAGCCACACCCCCTATTACCTCCAACAAATCAATAAAAACGCTATGTCGGACCTTTTAGCACACTAAAAATATACTAATACCAGTTTTAGCTCATCACAGCTTCAGTCTGGTGACCAATCAAACATAAAGGAATAGAGTAACAAGAAAAGAATAGCCACACACAAACACTACTCAATTTTACCGAACATTCACACAAAGTATAATACAAAACGAGTTCCTTAAACTCAAATGCGCCTCAAACACCTGACATGCAAACTGATCTCATCTGTTAACTTAATGGCTGCAAGCGAGGGCGTTTTCAAGGCCGAACTATCCATTTTCACGCAACACACCCATTGTACTCAGATCACGAATGTCTTCATAAAAAAAAACTCACGAAGAACGTGCAACCAGTCCTCACAAACTGCCCCGTAATCACACTCCGCAGTCACACTCAAGTGTTTCTCATACAAAAAAGCATTAAAAGAACCATGCTCAGTCAAAAGGAAACCCAGGCTTAATCTAAATCACAAGTCAGGGCAACCATCCACAAGCATAACATCACGTATCAAACTATACGTGACTCTCCAATTCACAGATTCATTCCATTGCCATCTAGACCACACACACTCCTTAAGCAAAGCCTTTCACTTACCTTCATTCATACACCTTGCATCAGAGTGCGAAACCCACTCAAACCATAAGGAGGGCAGCACATCTTTCTTGATCCCGTAAGTAACACATAGCTGCATTATCACAAGATCCAGAGGAGGTACCCCCAACAACACTTGTAAGGCATCAGTTGAAAGCGTACGACACACTGTCATACACGATATCATAATGGCTTTCTGGCAAGAGAGCATCTTTTGATATCCCACAGCAGACCTGACACCGTGAGCCCATATAGGAGCACCAAAAGATGCGCAAGCGACAAATATACCCCCTTACAATACATGCACAGCCCGCCTACTGAGACCCCATTCACTCCTTAGCAAACAACGCACACACCCCACGACTGAAAGTAATCGGCCCTTCAATGTCGCCAGATGGGAAACGAAACTCATGTATTTCGACATGGTTATCCCAAAATATTTGGCTTCAGTCCAGTGTTGCCCGGTTAGTCGATTTCCCCCTATATTTAGGGGTTTTTTAACTACGTTGAGAGATTTAAAGGGCAATGAATCTTTAGGGGTTTTCTAGGGAGATTTAATGTTTTTTAGGGGTTTTTAGGGGTATTTGAAAAATTTACCTTTGGAAATAAAGTTTTTTGCTTTTCCTTAAAACTATGCTAAAAATTTAAGAAGTAAGATATTTGGCTTCTTGGGTATTTCAGCAACACTTTATATAAACAACTGAATTGGCAGCACTTCAAATAAATTACCATTTGGTTATGAAAATAGCCACCTTTCAGTTAGAGCACTAGCTTCTGGCGAAGCAAAAAACTCGTTTAATTTCTATGGTGCATTTCGACAAACTATCGAACACCAATGAATATTGAAATAAATAAAGAAGCAACTAGAATAGATGGCAACCTTGGTATAGTCGATGGCGGTGATCTATAAATAGCCTACTGCTTTGAAATGTCATATGATTAGCAGCCATACAATTCAAAAGAATAGATTCCTAAATCTGCGACGTCATATACTAATTTAAACAGTGAGTTGATCACAGCTTAATCACTCAAGGACTACTGAAGAGGAATATGTAGCGATTTCCGAAACAGACTGTCTAGTCAGCTAAGTGATTGACTTTATACAGAGTATTTGATGTTGTTGTTGCCTTCTTAAAAATTTACTTGACCTAAAGCTCGCAATTTAATTCATGCAAATTACCAATCATTTCCAACTTCACTTCAAACTTGCTTTGCGCTTTAATTGCAATTGATTGATTCCATGTAAAAACATGAAAAGGTATGGGAAAAACTGTAGACAAAAAAGATATGCCAAAAAATATATCAAGAAGTGGGGGACGGAGCCTCCTTTTAAAAGTAAGACTTCATTTTAAGGCCAATTTCACATTGGACAATTGAGAACTATGAAGCAACTTTTTTTCCTTGTTACAGACTTCTAACAGCTCAGCCCTTTAAATACATAGGATTGCACTGCAGTTGCACTACTTTTCAGTTGCTCCCTATTAAAGTTGTGTATGTTTTTGAAAAAACATTTTTAGGGGAATTTTAGGGGGATTTGAAATCTAATCTAGAGATAAATGGTGATAGGCATTTGCTCTTACACATGGATGTCGACTAGACGATAGCCTGCTTTCAGCAGCATCTTCACGGTATTGTCCATGGCCACACACACACCAACAGCCATCTCCCAATCACACACTATGCTCATGGCCTCACTTGCCCTAGCCACCTCCTCAGCACGAGACTGGCCTTCATCTAAGACAAGGAGATTATCAGTATCGACACAACATTCACACCGTTGACGGAGCTGCCTAAACAAAGGATCCATCATATGATTCCAAGTGAATGGATCACAGATCCCTATGGACAGCCTCGAACAACATCCATCCACACACATTGGTTAACACCAATGACACTAGCACAACTGTCAGAAAAATAACTCCTCTAGAGCTTACCTTTTCGATACCTAACCACACTTAACCTATCCAACAACGTTGGGTAGAGTTGAAATTAGCAACAGAAAAACAGCAATGGTAATAACAGGTGTTGCACATGACTTTAAATTTTGTAAAATAATACATTCAATTACCAGTAAAGTTCTCCGAACCTAAAAAAAAAATCGCTTTATTAACCTTCATCTGCCCTCGTGGGATACCCCACGTTCTTTCTCGTTTTTATTTGTTGGAATTTTTTTTCTAGTTTTCCAGATTTTTTATGAAAGCTGATCTATATTTTTCAACTTGGACTATTCTACAGTTTTAAGTGGTATCTAAAGATAATCTCTGAATTTTTTGAGACAAAATAATCAATATTTAAATTTTTACAAAGATTTAAATCTCTGGCGTTCGTATGTAACCTACGAGTCCAGGTATGTTACTCAGAATGAGCATGCCAGGTGAAGGTTAAGATAAATTCGCTGAACTACCAAGTTTATTTCCCGTCTGTGAAAAGGAATAAATGGTCGACCAAGAATATGTTTCCATTTAAAAAAATTGTTCCCATTAGAACTAAAGCTACCACCTATTCTCTTTTCTGACACTCTATCTAAATCTAGTATCTAAAATTTTAACACATTTTTGTAAAATTATTTAATTATTGTTATTAATTATTATTTTATTATTATACGTATTCTGTAAAAAAATCATGATTTACAGCCCTATTCTGGCAAATTAACAAATTTTTAACCAGTATTTTGAATATTTCAATGTGTTTTTTGTAATTTTTTGATTTCAAAACAAAATTTGA
The DNA here is from genome assembly GCA_963920525.1 of Dichetophora obliterata. NCBI lineage: Eukaryota > Metazoa > Arthropoda > Insecta > Diptera > Sciomyzidae > Dichetophora > Dichetophora obliterata. The sequence goes on along the minus strand of OY986438.1, from coordinate 38,120,787 downwards.
AGCTCACAATTAATAAATTTTGATCAAAATTGTCAACTGCTTTTCAAATTGCTTCAAATTTTTTTTTTTTTGAGAACAACAAACATATAGATATATAAAAAATACTGGTTAACAATTTGTTAATTTGCCAGAATAGGGCTGTAAATGTCAGAAAATGAGTGAGATTAAATTTGAGCTTTAAGGCAATTTCATCGATTTTCTACAACTAAAACAGAAAACCGCTGATAGCACTAACAATTAAAAATAAAATTTCTTCAATTTTCATTTTCATATTTTTATATAACTATCCCATTTCCAATCGGGCTCTGTGGATTTGCGGAAAAAAATGTTTTTGAATAACTCGTAATTAATCCGTACATCTTTCATGCCGAATTTCGTTCATTTTATATAATGTATGGGCTAAGTTTAAAGAATTCTAATATTTCTAATATTTTTTCTATAACCATTTATCTGAAAAGCCATAAGATCTAAATATAATGAGGCAATTCACAAGGCCTTTCTTATATCGTATATCAAAGTTCTACAAAATACTACACATTTGAGCATTCCTTAATCGTTGTATCATTGTATTTCATATTTCTATCACATAAATGAACAAATATTTTGATAATCGACATTTTTCCCAACATAATTTACCTGAATACCGTGATTTGCTTCAATAATAGCACTCATATGATAGCACTCTCAATAAACCTAGCTCGCAGGGTTGTATTTGTCCTATCTCAATTTTGCTTGTGAAACCACAACAGTGTTTATTCAACAGTTGTAAAAATAAGACAAAACAACACAGTAAAACACCTTGTGAATTATCTAAATATTTGTTTTAAACCTTTAGCTACTCAGCTACACTTGATGAGTGTTATTTATAAAGAGATGAGGCATTGTTGGCCTAAAAGAGCAACTTGGCACAAAAGAAAAAATATTTTTATATTGTTAAAGAAATTTACGCTCAATCCTTTCAAGCCGGTGGCAACGCTGTTTATGCAGCAAAGAGTATGAGTACGGCATATCATCCAACTACTCTTCCGTTTCTGTACATTACGCAAGTAAGCTCAAACATTGACGCAACCAACAAGTTGCAATTTTTGCCGGCAACTGTTGCAGCTCAACTTACACTCGCTTCTGCGCTCCCTTTTGCTCTTTCCAATACCTTTACACAAACTCAATATGTATGTAAGCAAGTATTTCACCGGAAACATATCAGTGCGCACTCATACCAGTGCAGCTTTTAGGTTATGATAAGGATTTTTTGTTTTTGTATTATTTTTTATATTTTTGAACTTGTTGGTTTTTGTTGTTCTTGCAGCGAAACTATTTACGTCCTTGGCAGCAGTAAACAGCAATGCCAAAGGACTACATCAGCTGTTCCGAACGAAACTGCTAAAGGTCAAGTTTTTTGTATTGCAAGTGTGGGTGTATTGAATGCACTGCACCAAAAGCAATGTGATGAGTGAGTATTTAGGGAATAAAACGCAAAGCGACCGCCTTCTAGACAAAGCTTGAGTAAAGGTTACGCGCGACAACTATGTAAATTTTTCTCTCAAGGGCGTTACCTAGACAACATTGAATGTTGGGTGCAAGGATGGGAACGAGAAAGAGTGGATAGAAATGGAGGCCATGCATTTGCTCTGTCCCTGGTTTGCCCTTGATTGGCAATGACCTCTATACTACTGTAAAAAATGTTGTTGTAAACTAGAAAAACGATTAACTTACTTATGTGACTTGTGCCTTCAGTAAAATATAATGTTACATACCTGCAATGAAAGCAAAAAGAGAGAGAGAGGAAACATTACTATAATGTTATAATAATAGTTAATTGTAAGCTTATATAAAAGTTTTTAATTCTAATAAAAGGTTTTTTCTTTATGTTTAAAACAAGTTTCATAAACAACTGCTTTGATGAAAGTTTAAGCAATCATAACAAAAAATTGCTCATTTTAGGCAGTTATTAAGCAGCATGTGGCAATGTTTGTCAATCGCAAAATAAATTAAAATATAAAAACGGACTAACAAGATATATGTATATTAACAAAAAAAAAAAAAAATTAAATTAGAATAATTGCAATTATTCAATATAAAGAAATAATATTGTAGGTATTTATAATGGTGTGGTAGACTAGTGGTGAAGATATGGGGGAGTACGCGGGTTCGGACCCCACCAAAAGCAACGGAAATATTTCCAAATATCTCACGATGTTGCGAATTGATTCTATGAAGTTAAGCCCGAATACAAATGTTTATGAATGTATATGCATAAGTTATTAAAACTTGATTTAGTTTTGTGTTTAATTTTTCTAAATCCGTCAATAATTACTAGAGATATAGTGGACATATGTAGGTTTTGGAAATGCGATGTTGCTTAGATTCAATTCAACAAGCCCATAATTTTTGTACCTACCCACCGTTTTTCGTCAATTCAATAAAGTAAGGATTAAAACATGACATTTGGCGTCACAAAACAGTAATGTAATCAGGTAGTCAAAAGTTAATTTTTTAAGGATATTTTATTTATTACAGACCCTCCCCACAACCAAAAGCTATCCACACTTCTGTGGTAGAGACATATAAATTTAATATAAAAATTCTTTAAAAGTCACTTAAGTGGTCAGTGTTTTAATTTTAAATAACTTTTATTGAAATAAATTTTGAAAAAATAGAAACTTTTGGATTTTTATACAATCATTGCTCAAAAAATGCAAATAAAAAACCGAAATTATATGTATTTAAATGTCAGTAGCAATGTGTTTATAAACACATTCTGAGACTACTTTGATATAGGTATTATTTCTTCAGTTAAACGATCTCAATATTTTTGTTATTATACTTAAATGATTTTTATTTTATAACTCTACTCCACCCATTTAAGGAAACTTTCACCACAATGAATGGCAATATCATTTTCCATAATAAAATTTTCCGTAGAATCCGAATAGCGTAATGATTTTTGTTCGAATGGCTCCAATTTTCCAGCAAAAAAAAAACTAAATATTTAAAAAGTTATTTGATAATTTATTGGCAGAAAATTAAAATCTATACAAGCATTAATGTTTAGTAATGCTTTCACAGTAGATTTGTTGGAATTTTGCCATTTACTTGGCGAATTTGGGCCAAAAAAAAAGTCATTACGACATTCGCTTTTTACAGAAAATTTTACTCTTGAAAATGTTATCGCCATTCGTTGTGAAAAATCTTGTATAGCAGTGTATTTTATTAAATTTTTTTATAATTTATTAAAATTAATAGTTGTCATTAGTTTAAAATAAATAAGTTTTGCAATTTTCATGAGTATTAATACCCTGTTCTCGTTTCTCATCGATTTAAGGCACTCTAAAAAATCTTTAAAGCATAAAAAAAATTATTAATAATATCTTGGGAACTAAAGCCTTTTATTATATAATTAATCAAATAATTTAAATGTAATTAAATAAAAAATGACTGAATTAATGTTCTAAAAATATCTAGAAATAATAAAACCTTAATGATGATAGTGTAGCAAAATTTGAAAACAGTCATTTAAAGTTACTATCTGTAACGTAATTGTAAAATTACTACTCTTATGTAAGTAAAAATCATCAACTTTTGTTTAATTTCATTAACATCGATATGTAATACTAAAAATTAATACTTGTACATATAATAGCAAAATGCAATATTTGCTTTTCTGAAAAAAACCGGTTTTTTTGAGTGGGATTTGACTCACCCTATGTTAATTTTATCCGCAATTATGTTTTCCAATTTCAATGGTCAATAAATTTGCAACAATTTTGTTGGAGGTCGTATATAAAAATGTATTTTTGTTTAGGAGTTAAAGAGATTAAACTGTGACCCTTTATTATAAACTAACCGTGAAAAATCGCTTGTCAGAGCTAATCCAAAAATTCCTTTGTTTTGTGGATCCATAGCATTCGGAATGTTTTGGAGTTCTTGAAGTTATTTTTTTGTGTCGCACAGTGCATTAAGTTTATTTTTAACATAGTCAAGCAAATATAGCATTAAAATTACTTTACATTGCGTATGCGTAACGTGTAATTCGCTGTTAGAGCTTAATATTGCTCATACGACGTGGAACACGCTTTTATTTGCAATAGTTGTTGACTTAATATTTAATAATTAAAAAAATTTAAAAACATAGACAATTCACAAGGTGTCTTATTGTGTCCTATTATTATATTTGATTAAGACTGTTGTATCAACACTGTTGTTGTTTCATATGAAAAATTAAAATAGGACAAATGCAACCCTGCGTTTGTTTACTGTGTTAAAATGCTTTAAGCTGTGTTTGTTTACTTTTCTTTATAATTTATGTTCATGTTTCTGCAATAAACACCAGCAACATTAAAGTAAACCACGATATTCATGTAAATTATGTTGGAAAAAAACGAATTATAAAAATATTTGTTAATTTAAGTGGAAGCAATATGACATAAAATTATGTCATTGAGGGATGCTCACATATGTCGTCTTTTGTAGAACTTTAATAAACGACATAAGGCCTGTTTTAACTGTAATTTGTGTAAATTGCCTAACTATTTGTTAAAATCAACAACTTTCATTTATCATAGTTTTATATAAATTGTATGCAAAGTTGGTCGTCGCGTATAAAATAGGAATTTCTAAATCTAACGAACTATGTGCATCTAAGAAGAAGCTTTAATGTATCCTGAAGAAATGACTTTCTGGTGCAGCTTTTGGTATGTTAGCGTGATTTCTCCATGATTTTTAGTGAAAACATAAGAAATAAGGCTTTAAAAAATAGCAATGCAGTTCATAGCAGCATATAGAAATTTCAAAACTAGATAATATGCAACTCAGTTCTTTATTTCAGGATACTACATTAGGGTGGTTTTTTCTTTGCACTTTTTCTTAATATTTCCAGATTTTTGCAGCATCAACACTTCCTTGTGACCCTGGGACTACACAATTAAAACGTTTAGAGGTCACGCTTTTTGATTTTAGTTTTTCCATACGATTTGTATGGGTGAATATTCATTTTGAAGGTTAATGGAAAATAGAAGGCCTATAAAAAGGCTATAAAAAAAACAACTAAAAAATGGTATCTACTACTTTCTTACCTTCTTGATAATACAAAAAATTTCATTAATATTCAGTTATTATTCACTGATCTCTGGCTAACTTCTCAAAGCTATTTAATGAAGGTAATACTTCTTCTCAAAAATATTTTGTTAAATATTCTAACTTTTTGTAATATTCAAGTTATAGGATTGACTCTTGTCTTAAAATTGAGACAATGACTGTTTAAGGCTAATATTAAAAAAAAAACAAAATTATAATTATAAGTTTTTGGATAAAATCGCACAACAAGTAGTTTTTTTCACTTTTACTAGCAAGTTGTATTATTTTGGCGAATTGCATATAAACATATTATATTTTAATATACGCCTTTAAAAAGGTGTAAGTCTAGGCTTCAAATTGAGCTATATATCTACGTTTTAAGTTTTTTAGCAGACTTCTTTGGTACTGTTAAAATTAGCGCTTTTATAAAATAATGTAATAAAAAATTAATCTTATCTCCAATAAAATTTTGTTAGGAACAATATATTTAAGGTTTGAATAAGGAACAAGCAAAATAAAACTAACAATGGTATAAAACGTAGAAGTAAATTGAATTTTTATATTATAGTTAAGCTAAATCTAAGTTCAATATATAAAATAATTGTGTTGAATAATTTGATTATTTATAATTTAAATTCCTCCACAGTTTTGAAACCGCTTCCTGTGAGACGCCACCACTTGGAGTATATATTGTTTTTGTTTCTCATCCCTTGTTAACGTTTGATTATAGTTTTCAATCAGCGCAACAGCTCATTCTGCAACATCGTTGACAACATTAATGCAGTTTAACGTCATTAAGCAATATTGATACGGTTTTTCATTAGTCCAGTTTTCAGGATTTTTTGAAGGAATTCATGAGGTAAATTTAATTTCAAAAATAATGCCATCAACCCTTTTGTGAAAAAATCACTTAAGTCAAGAGTGTTTACTGTGTCAGGATCAATAGTACCACGTTTGTTATTTTGGCTTAATCTAGAACGCAAGAACAACTAAGTCTTCTAACAAATACCACAAATGGTGTGATAATATGTTAAATGCTGCTTTTGAAATAGATCTGCTAACACTTTCAAAGTTTTTTAGTTCTTTTAAAAGGCATAAATCATGAGAATCTGCTTTGAGGGCGTAACGTAGCGTAGCGTAGTGTGATGTGGCATAAAGAAAAACGATGGATGATTCAAACGTAGTGCAGCGTAGACTTTTTCACAAAACTGATAACAATGTACGAGATACAAACTGTATTTTTGGCAATGACAGTAAATCACATGTTAAGTTAAAAAATTTGTATTACTTAAAAAACAAAATATGCAAGTACACTCAGGGAATTATTGAATTTTGTATACGGCTGCCATGAAAAAATTGAGGCTGTAATAGCCATACTAGAGTTATTATATATAAAAAGAAGTTGCTTTGACTGAAAGTTTATTACAAGAACATAACGAGAGCTCTCATAACCCTAATTCAATCTGCAAGAATCACAAAACAAAAACAACAATTTTTTTCAGCGTCTTTCGCAAATAAAAGCTGTGGGTAAAACCACAAAAGACGTATAACTCTATTTTAGTTTTGACATTTTAGTGTGCTTGTTGGCAAAAAGCAAAAAATTTTTTATAAAGTTTTAATAAATCAGTATTTATAAACACTTGAAATAAGTTCAACTGGATAAAGCACACTGTAAGTAAAAATAAAATACGATAAGCTATCAATTAATCGGGAATAATTCTCAACAAGTCGTGAATGATAACTTTTGTTTTTGAGCAAAATTGTGGAAGTTTTATAAGTACCTAATTTTTCACAAACAGTGAAGAGAAATGAAAGAAACTGCGTTATATTAAAACAAAAACAAAAGTTAACTTTCACAATTTCATCACAAAACATTTTTCCACTATTTGTCAACATCAGGATTTATAGCAGCCACAAAAGGCGCTGTTAGGGCCCCTTCACGATTCGGCTGTCAAATCCGAATTCCTCTCACCATTGCAAGATCTTAAAACTTCCTGTGAGGTTGTCCAAACCTAAAAAGCAGCTCTTAACTGGAAAGGCATTATGGAAGTTCTCACAGCCTCATATATTAAATTTTTGAGAACCGTAATATTACGGCTAAAAGAAGCGATAACATCGCCAATTCCATGAGTGTAATACTAAAAATACTACATATTGTACCATTCAATCCAAAAAATTTAGCATTAATATTGCCTTAAATTATCATTGTCTGAATTTTAGAACAAGAGTCTTATACTGGACTTAAAAAAAGTATGAAGATTTATCAAAATATTTTTGAAAAAAAAAGTATTGATTTCTTTAGATAGATTCGAAAAGTGCGCCATAGATCAGTGAATAATGACCGAATAATTAAAAAATGTTTGTACAATCAAGAAGATAAGAGAATGGTTAATACGTATTTCTTATATTATTTTTTTTATATTTACGGGTTCTATCTTCCATGAACCCTTAAAACGGATTTTACCCCATACAAATCGTATGGAAAAACTAAAATCAAAAAGTGCGACCTTTAAACTTTAATCGATTTTTTTAAGACTTATAGAGATGGGTCCTAAGGAAAAGTTGCAGCTGCGAAAATGAAACTCGATTTCTTAAAAAACCACCCTAATACTACATATATTACAAATAAAGTAAAACTAGTAAGGAATTATCTTCGACTGGGCCGAAGTTAAAATACCCCCACGGCCGAATCAGAGTTTATGCAAACTGTTAAATATTCAAAAATTACGGCTGCTATCGTGGACACAGACGGACAGACGGACAGAAAGCTACTATGTTTTTAACGTTGACCCCTGCTTCGAAGACTTAATTCAACGGTGCTCCAAAGCTTGGGACAAATATGAAGCGTCGGCCAACGCCCCTTCGGAATTCAAGAAAGACCACTTTTGAAAGGTTCCCCTAATAATATACAACAGCATCTTTGTCGTCAGATTGACGCAATTCATGACCGTGGCACTTTCAGCCACTTGAATTCATACATGACTTGGTTATATTAATAACCTTGGGCTATCTCAGTAATCAATACCGATAATTAACCCATTATTTTTGTTCCACAATAATCATCTACATCATATCAGAGATCATCACTCTCTGACATGAAAAACTAAGGCAGAAACACCATAGGCCCGTTGTCTTCATATCATCAGGTTCCTCAATCTCAGTGGACACAACTCAGACTATTTAGGTTTCCCCGTCGCCTGTACTCAAATTCCAAAGGTCACAGTATATTGATCCGGTAGTTGCTTACCTTCCTAAACATTTACTGTTTGAAATTAGCGAGATTCAATCTACCATCATTCTCTTAGTAATTTAAGGGAATCACTAGCCCAAGTTCAACTTAAGTGTAACTCACACCGGCCTTTCTGGCCTAACCACAGCCAGAGCGCATTGAATACCCCACGTGGGCCAAACCCAAACGACAGTCAATACCTGGGCTCAAGGCTCCACCTAACAAGGCTCTTCAACATCCCGTCTTACAGACCAAAAGTTCTTAGAACATTTATATTTGATTGTGACATCTTCAGCCACTAGAATTATACATGACTAGGTAAAAAATAACCATTGGTTTCTCAGTAAAACCGAGTAAACCACAATTCTACTTATGCAACTTCGTTAACCTAATTAAGACTTAATAAAAATCCTCTTTCGGAAAACTAGGAAGCATGAGCCGTTGTATACCAATTGGCTTATACAACGGTCCAAAGATTAAATGTTTCCTACATAAAACCTTTATACTAAGATAAGGTCTGCAGAACAACGATATATCAGGTCTCCTCATCATTAATGGATGACTGTCCACGCTCTTCAAGTTATGTTGGATTGATCGTCCATCAAAGCATATTACAGATGACGGTGTTATGATAACTTAATATCAAAACCATGCTTTCTCTAAGAATTTAGCAGCAACAACCAAGGCTCAAGGTAAACCTTTTTCTTTTACAGATTATCAGATGAACATTCAAGAGCCGTGCCTCAAGAATGAACTCATTATGAGATCAGTTCATGGGCCGTGCCCCATGAACTGCCCATCCAATAACAAACCCTCACCCTTGCTTGGGACAGGCAGATTCCCCGAAGGTCCTCTGGCGGGTTTGGACAGACGAACAGATGGACATGGCTAAATCGACTCAGGAGGTAATGCTGATCAGGAATATATATACTTTTCTATACCGGCCACACCTCCTTATCGGCGTTACAAACGTAGTGACAAAATTAATATACCCCCATAACGTTTTTTAAACGTGGGGGTATAAAAAATATACAAACATTTTATGAATATAATTTATGGGAAATAACAGCTTTACAAAGTCCATGTAAAAGTCCACCAACTACTCTTAAATCTTGCCAAGATTTGGTGTTGAGAGAATAACTTTTTGTCTGACTACATCATGGGCTTTAAGTCAATTACACACTGTTTCAAAGCACTGTTTCATTTATTTTTCAGTAACATTTTTTATGTAAGATGAAATTTGTGTTAAAAAATACACAGATCTGAAATTTCGAATGAACAATTCTCAGTTGAAACTTGGACCTACTACATATTATGAGAATTCACATGCCCCCAGTAGTAAGGGCATACCCCTCGCCTATTATCTTCGACATCCTTTTAACACATCGATGTCATTGACAAAGGCGAACGGACCCAACGTGCATTACCATGGGCTTTACAATTCTCCCGTCTCATTGGGCCGTTCCTGTAAAGGTTTGAGAAATGGCATGTCAGATATGCTGCCACCAGCCGAACTACAGGGCTGTTCATATGACTTTTTTGTGTATTGAACTTGTCATTTCTGTAATTTTTATCATTTCGCTTTAGATTTGTAAAAGCTTGTTCAAAACAGCGTATAATTCAAAAAAATAAATAAACTCTTTACCTTGTTATATTACATAAAATCACGAAACTTTTTAAGAACTGTATTCTTTATATAAGTAGTCACTTTCCCATAAAATTACAGTTTTGATTTGCTTTGATGAAAAATTGTACATCAAAACGTTTGCGTTACTTTAAATTTATACAAACACATGTATTTTCGATGCTTTCATAAAAAAACATCGTTGTGATTTTAACTATCTGTCCAATTTAAACTTGTTGTGGTTTATTTTATTAATTTTGAGTTTTTTGGTCCGACCAATATTAGAGTTCAACAGTTCAATGTTATATGTTAATTTACTCTTTTTGCTAGTAATTATTCATATGTGAACTATTATTGTTAATTGTGTCATAGAAATATAAAATCCTATCCTACAATATTATTATAACATTGTACTTAATCCCTCAATAGGCAGAAACTTTGTCTCGTCTGCTTTAACAGAAAGTAGATGAAGTAACATTTAAGGGGAAGAGAAAAAAGAGGTAGAAAAGAAATCTGAAAAACGTCGGAAAAAATTATTTAATAAAAGCTATTTATTTTACCTAACATTACATTAACTAACCAGAACAAAAAGGCCCAAATTATTAAAATAAAACACAATAATCATAATTATTGATTATTTTTTGTAATGATGATGACAGTATGATTTTTGACTCTATATAAAATTGCTTAAATCAGCATCAAATTTTATTAGAAATTTCAGCTGTTCTTCATTTGAAATAATTTTTGAAATAAATGAATTAATTTAAATATTTTATAAATGTTGTGTTTTAGTACTAAATTTAATTCTTGAAAATCCTTGAAGGATATGAAAATATTGAAATTTAGGCATTGCATCTGTTTTCATATTATATGCAATATAATATACCACTCTAAAAATCATTAAAAATTCTGACTAGTAGGTCTGAAAGGGTTAATGACACAATTCATTGAAAAACAATTCATTGAAAAACAGTTAACAACAATTTGCTGTTGAAACAACAAGAAATGTTTTGATTTTGTATGAAAAAATTTAAAATATTTTTAAATTTACTTGAAGAAGGTACAACTACAATTGTTGTCAATATTTAAAAATCTGTATTTTTTCAGTGTAGCATCTGTTTACAGTTGTTAATGCTATGCTTATGTGTGTTGTTTTCTTCAAAGCATGGATGCAGGTCAAAATCGAACTGTAACTGTTAAAAAATATTTAATCCTACTGCCCAATTCTATAGACATCATAGAATTCTAAGCACTTGTTATGGATAAAATATAAAAAAAAATAAAATAAAAAAGGCCAAACTCTCTGTGATTCGTTTTCAAAAGTTTATTAAATATTAAACATTATTTTGTTGGCAAAAAGTGTTCATTAGGAAAATGTACACCACTGCGTATGCGTTACTTTTAATTATTATTGTGTTATTAATTAGCAAATGTCACTTTAATGCTTGGCGTGATAAAATCTTTATTTTTCATGCAATTCTGAAAAATTTTTACTCATTCGACACACATTTAGGGCCAATATATATTGCTTATAATAAAAATTTACGGCTGAGCCTCACACATTCACAGAAATTTTTTATTTTGGCCTTATTAAAAGCACCCAATTTATATCCATTAATTTTTTAACAACAATTTTAGCAGCTTTAGCGCTTGGTGTTAAGCATGCAACATAAACTGAGTCTTTGGAGTGTATTTTTTTTATTCATTTTATATGCAGTTTTATGCTCCCATTTTTGACACCTTTTCTCACACCTCTGCTCTCTTTAGCTTTTGCTCTCTCTAATGAGTTGTTTAAACTAAACGTGCAACATCTTGCATCCTTGAGCCGCGCTGTTGCTCCTGCTGCAACTGCAAATCTGCTCAAGTTCAGCTGCAAAGCCTTGCCAGCGTGACCATCAAAAACTGTTCATGGTCAGTTATACGAATCGAGTTGCAGTCAACGTTGTGTAAGCCTAACATTGCACAGAAGCTGGCAAGCATGCAAGGCCAAGGATAACTGCGTGTATAGTGTACAATTCTTTGCATGTATTGCTGAACGACGTTAAGGTTGTTTTTATTGTTGATTTTGAAGCGACCCTGGCTATGACATTGACTGGCAAGGTATTTTTAAAAGACATAAAAAGGTCGCCGTGCAGAGTGGGGATTGGGTGAAATTAGCACAAGTTTACAAGGTCATCCTAGGCATACTATGTGCGTTGAGACAGAAGTGAAATATTTCATCAATAATGAAATATTTCGGCTGAGTTAAGAGTAAGGCCTTAAAAGTTTTGAAATATTTTCGAAAAGATAAGCTGAATTTTTTTTAAATTACTATATGTTGTGGTGAAATAGTTTGTCTTTGTCTGAACATATTTTAGAATTTTTTTAATTTTTTTAAATGACAAAAGCATCTTAGCACTGTAACGTCAAAATTTCAGTTTGAATTTAAACAAACTTCAGCAATAAAAGTTATTACAGGAACTTTTTGAGTTATTGTATGGTTTTTGAAATAACCATCAAATCCACTTAGTTTTAAATATGTGCAACACTTAAAAATGTTTTTAAAAGAACCTAGCCACTTTCCGCTGAATACGATCGTATACTTTCCTATGATATTTAAGAATTTTTTGGTTTTAGCCATATTTAAAAAAATTTCCTTAGAAGAAATCTTATAAAAAACAATACTTTTCTGAATAAATTCTTTTTTTTTTTTGAGAAAATAAAATAATGTAAAAGTGTTATTAACACCAAACTTTAAAAAGAGTATATTTAAAAATTAAAACAACCTTATAAATCTGAAAATGTTTACTTATTCTTGCTGTTATTGCGCAAGCTTTTAGCCATGGTTGTGAAGGGAATTTGTTGAGTCAATTGTCTATTTATATAGCATGCTTTTAAAAATTTTAAATTATAAAAAGATATTAGCGTTTAATACGAGTAGCTTGTTCTTGACGAAACTAACATTCTTGTGATTTCAGCCATATTTCAGACGTGAGGCTTGAGTAACTAAGTGTTGGCTGTATTACAAATTTACGGCATGAACTCGAATGATATTTTTGCAAAAAAAGAGATTGCCTATGGCATCAGTTTCTTTTTTATGCGCCTCGATATTGCGTAATAAAATGAAAAAACGGCTAATTTAAAAAATCCTCAAAAATATGTTTTTATATATTTTTACAGACGATTCAAAGTGTATTCAAGTAAACAGAATTATTTTAGGGAGTACCAAAACTTAAAAAATTAATAAGTCTTCTGAAAAGGGCATTTAAAAGCAATAACAAAACTTTAAAAAATAAAAAAATATTCTTATTAAAAACAGTAAGAAAACTTTTGAAATTAATTGGTTTTAATTTTGAGTTTAATTCTAGCTCAAGGTCACTTTTTGAATAAAAAACAGTCTCATATTTGTTTTTTAGTCTTGGTTTTATTGCTTCCAATATTTCAAACTCCGCCGGAGCTCATCATCAGGGACCATATTGAACATTATATATAAAGTTTAACTCATAAAAATTTTGGTAGCACCCTCGATTTCGCCGTTTCGTTGTCCACTATTTTAAGGCAATATCTGTTCGTTTTGTCTCACTTTGAAGTCACTTTGAGCCCTAATGAAACTCAATATCATAAATAAAGAGATTGAACGAAACATAATATTATTATTAATTGCTTTTCTTATAAGAAATAATAAGATTCCTCTTAAAATTATGTGGTTGGAAAAACATGAAAGGCTAAAGTTTTTAACTAGATTCTCGTTTTGGGTTAAATAAAATTTTTAAAAACCATATAAAAAAAAACAAAAAACTATTAAAATTAAAACGCATTTTTAAAAAAAACACTAATAAAACTTATATAATTATTAAACTTTTCCTGTTATGTTTAACCAGTTTCAAACTAATTACTTTTCTTAATAAAAACAAAAAGATTTATTCTTAGTAAAAATGTTCAATGTTTTTATATTTATTATATAAATGGTTTTCATAAGATACCTTTTCGGATAAAAAACTCAAATAAATCTTATTGACTTTAAATGTTATTTACAACTATTAATTAAGCAATAAATAATAATTATTTGTTATTAAGCAATAGGAAAACTTTTCAAATTGTTGAGTTTTTTTATGAAAGACAAAAAGTTTTAATTTTTAAAATATGAATTTAAACCTTATAAAAACGGCATTATAGTTTTTATAAGAATTTTTTTTTGTATAAAAACTTTGAAAAATTTCATGGAGATCTTTTGTTTTATAAGTTTGTTTAAGTAACAGGTTATTTTTTTAAAAAAAAATAATAAGAAGACTTTTTTAATTTAAGCGGTTTACTTCTTAAATAAAATAAGAAACATTTTAAATCAATAAAGATTCTTAATAAAAGCAAAAAATATCTTCAAAAATAATAAGCTTTTTATAAAAAACAATCAGAAAAATTTTCTAATTAATTAGTTTTCTAAGTAAAAACAATAAAATTGTATCTTAAAATAAAGCCCTTTTGACATTACTCCCAAACCATGCATTGGACAAAAATGGTTTTTAAGTTAAATTGTTTATAACTACGCTATACAAAATCCAAATCATACATTGGACAAGCAGAATTCATGCATCAAAATGCATGGAATGGAAATTATTTTAAAAAAAAAATAAATAAAAAGCTGATATAATTAGAAATTAATTAATATTTTTCTTAGTAAAAACAACAAAATTACTTCTTAATAAAATACTCTTTTGAAATAACTCCCAAACCATACATTGGACATGGACGGTTTATGCTTCAAAATGTTTATAATTACTCTAGATACAAAGCCTCACTAAACATCCTTGAGAAAATTTTAAAAATTAGCGTTGCTACCTAAATCGAAATTTTTTCAAATGCTTTTTGGTGAATTTCTGTTTATATTTTTTTGCCATAAAATCAAACCAAACATTGGACAAGGACAGTTCATGCACCAACATGCTTGATATTACAAAAGGCTTAAGACTAGTAAATGGCAGAAGAAATCATCAGTTTCAATTCTTATATTTTTGCAACATATTCACTTCACATGCAAGAAAAAAACCATAAGCAGCGAAAGCAAATATAAATGACGTTTTTACCGTTATTTAGGTCAAGAAGATTTCTCATTATTTTTAAAATATGTTCCTATTTAATTTGAGTTTTAGACAAATTCCCTCATCGTTGCATTTATTCAATAATTCATTCATTATTGCATTCATTCTTTGTACAGTGAAACTTCCCCAACTCGAACTTCCGTAACTCGAAATTCTCCATAACTCGAAGTAGTATTTGTGCTTTTTGCTTTCTCAAGACATTTTTTTATATTTTGATATCTATAAGTCGAATTTTCCTAACTCGAATTTTTCTTCAATTCGAACCAAATTCTCATTTTTATTAGAAAGACTTTCATGAATATTCATCTCCATAACTCGAATTTATCTCCCTTCCCAGCGGGAAAAAAGTACTCCAAAAGGCCTTCCTTCGGTCAGCAGTTCGTTTTTGTTTTCAAGCTTTTTGAACTGTTCGCATGCACAACAACAAAATAAAGTGCTGACGCTTTGCTGCTAGAGGAAGCTGCTGACATGCCGGCCCGTTGGGTTACAACGACTTCAATATTTCTGTGAGTGTTGTGATTCGAAGAATTGACTTCGTCAGAGCATCGCGTTGCGACAGTATGAAAAAAAATGTGCATGGCATCTTTGTGAACTTGAGTCGAAAGATATAAAAGTTATTAGGGCAGTTCACGATCTTGTTGCATCGTTGCAAATGCAAAATAAACAGCTTTTACAAAAACAAAAAGCATGGCATCTTTGTGAACTTGAGTCGAAAGATATAAAAGTTATTAGGGCAGTTCACGATCTTGTTGCATCGTTGCAAATGCAAAATTAACAGCTTTTACAAAAACAAAAAGCATTGAAAAGCTTTTGCAATATATGCTTTTTGTTTTTGTAAAAGCTGTTTATTTTGCATTTGCAACAATGCAACAAGATCATGAACTGCCCTATTGTATTTTGTGCTGTGTGTATTTTGTTGGTATATGTTTTGTGTAAGAGATTTTTTGAATTTGTAAGGTAAGTGTTGCTTATTTTACAGTATTCAAGAAGATGCTTATTGACTTAACATCTATATGAAAGTGTTAAATCTGATGTTGATGAAGTTGAAGATATTCCACCAACTATAATTTTTGAAAGAAATCACTTCGCAGACAAAAATAAAATTTTTGCATAATATTGTATTCTATAACATGAATTTTCCATAACTTGAAGTTAAAATTTGATCCCTTGACACATCGAGTTAGGGAAGTTTCACTGTGTTATTAATACAATTTCCTCATTTCTATCCAATTGGATCTAATTTCATTTGTAATCAAATGTAACAAATGTGACTTCTTTTTGAATGATAGCCATAGAAAAATCTTATTGATTTTACAATGTAATATGTACATATAAGAACTTTTGGCTCTGTCTTGTATACACACATGAAATCAGCAATTGTGGCATTTAAGGGTTAATTTGTCAAATTTTGCATTACTTTGCTTTCTTTGCGGTGTATTTTTTTTTTTGTTTTTTCTGTATCGTCGTGCTGTAACATTAACCCACATTTGTTGCTTTTCACTTTCTATAAACGAATGTAAGCCAAACACAGGCAGGCTGTCGTCGTTGGTAAAGCTTTCTACTCACTCTGAGCTAGTCGAGTTTTATTTTTATCTCAAAAACAAACAATAAAAAAAAACACAGCACAACACAATAAAATCAATTTAGTCCATTTTTATTTGGCTTGTTTTAGCATGAATATGTTTAGTTGTTGTTATTTTTTTTGGTGTTGTTTTGGTTTATTATTATTGGCTGCTTGCCCACTGTGCTTTAACGCTTTCAAAGTTTTACATACGTCAGCCTTACGTTATTTCGCATTGACATTGAAAAAAAAATTATGCATTAGTATTTGTAAAGCAGCAAAATAAAAAACTATTGAAAAGTTCTCTTTATTTTCAATGCCCTTCCCTTCATCAACCCTTTTGCTATCTTCACATTAAATTGCAATTCCAAGGCGCGCAATTGGCACAATTTTCTTTATTATTGCATTTGAATTTTTTTCCCTATTACTGTTATTATTATTATTGCCCTATTGCCCCAATGCTTAGCGCCTTCAGCCCGCAGCTTGCAGCTGTCTAGTTCTAGTAATTATTTTTCCAATTAT
This sequence comes from Dichetophora obliterata, assembly GCA_963920525.1. Taxonomy (NCBI): domain Eukaryota; kingdom Metazoa; phylum Arthropoda; class Insecta; order Diptera; family Sciomyzidae; genus Dichetophora; species Dichetophora obliterata. The sequence goes on along the minus strand of OY986438.1, from coordinate 38,103,703 downwards.
TGCTCATTTTTTATATTTTTCCTTTCTAATCTAACTGTGTTGTTTTTTTTTTTTTGTAACTTTGCGCTATTTATAAACAAGTTGGCAACATTTTGTCGCCAATTCTAGCTTTTCGCTGCTTCTGTTGCTCAGAATCATCCCACAAAAATTTAGTCTTAACAGCTGTTTGTCTTGCTTAGCTGGCTATTTGCTCTGCCGTCACTCTCACTTAAGCATTCACCGTCCTCTGCTTTCTTCTCTTTCTCCTTTTAATATGCCGTATTTTGTTTTTATTTACTTTATTCATTTTTATATATTTTTGTAAGTTCTACTCTTTCCTTTTGAATGCCTTATTTTATTTCGATTACTTTTTCTTCATTCTTTTAATATGCCATTATTCTGTTTTCAGTGTAATAAGCAAATTGCGGTTGTTAGAGAGAGATTGGCAGCCGACATTATTGTTGCTGTCGCCACCGCACTTGTTTGTGTTAGGAAATAAAATTGCGATGGTCAAGGTCGCTTGTGAGCGCATCGCTTTGCCTGTGACTCTGAGAATTGCTGTGAGCATCATTTCGAAAAATGTCAATAATAGTCGAGAAATATGCTAAATGTTCGCAAAGTGCAGAAAACTGAAATAGAAAAAAAGTTAAAGATATAAAATAAATTGCAGTGGGGTGAATTAAGCAAAAGTCTTACTAGTAAAAGCATTTTATTCACTAGTTGAGGAGTTGAGGAGTTGAGGTAGGTTGAGGAGAAGTCGTTTTGCTGAATGCGATACACTGAGGTCACTAGGAAAAAATTTTATTTTAATTTTCCCCTCCATATAAAGCATTTGATGTAATTCTTTGAAATGCTTTCAACATTTGAGAAAATAGTGCAGCTTACTTAGAAATTTGGTGTATGGTTAAAAATTGTGAATCCAAGTTATTTCTGCACATGAGCCCACAATTTATACCTTAAGAAAATTGCATAAAAATTAATATTTTTTTCAGAACTGAAAGCATTTCTATTACGTTAGACGGCTTGTCGTAAGAGCGGCCTATTTAGAGCAAACTATTTGTCCGTTGTGATGCTGCAGGATGAAAGAAGTAAGTAATCAAGTGAAACTTTTGTGTGGCATGTTCTTTAATGTGGCAGAGGCTGAAGAAACATATTAAATCTGACGCAAGTGTTATGCCTTAACCTCAGTCAAATCAAGTTACTAAGCGATCCTCTCTACAAAATTACCTACCACCACCAACTACAACTTGTAGTCGTAAGCCGATGTGTTATAAAGTTATTTTGATAATAAATAAGGAAAGAAAGGTTAAAGCGTAAGACCATAGCAGGGTGCCAGGATGTACCCAGCATGTACCCATAGCCAGGATGTACCCATAGCCAGGATGTACCCATATGGGGCGGGGGTTTGAAGTGATTTTTATTTTAATTAAAAAATTAAAATATACAAGTATTTTTTTTATTTAATTTTAAAGTTACATTTTTTATGTATTATACATGTGTAATAAGATGCCTCGACTGGTGCGGGAATAGCTTAATTTGTACCTCTCTAAAAATCAGTCTTGGTCTATTTTATAATGATTCTTAAAATATTTTGGCTATTACGATAACCGTCAGTGAGCTCTAAGCCATTTTGCAAAAACCTCCAAAAATATCATAATTTCTTAAATAGTTTAGCTGGTGTAAAATTTGTAAGAACAATAAGCTGCCAGAAGTTAAAGGCCTTGAAAACCTCTTCCAATATTTATAAACAAATAAAAAGTTTTGAAATAGAATTAAAGATAATGTTAGTAAATTTTTTTGAATTTTTTTAAAGTTTTTTTTCACTAAAATTAAAAAATGTCATTATTTCTAATGCGATCCTTACTTTCAAGATATCGTTGGAAAGGTTTAGTTTTTATATAAAGGGTCCGCCATCTAACTTTTTTTTTCAACTAGTGCTTATTTCGTAAATGGTAACACTTAGCTCATGTCTGATTTGACAGATAATTAGTTTTATCCTTCCGCTGAACGAATATGGTTCTGTATACGCTTGAACAACGCTGGGAAGTGGGCCTGCGATCGACTTACAGAAGATGCCGATTTTGCAAAAAAAAATCATATTTTCAGATGAAGCTCTTTTTGATCTTGGCGGGTATGTAAACAAGCAAAATTGTCGCATTTGGGGCTCAGAAAACCCGCACGTATACATTCAAAAGCCGCTGCACCCAAAACGAGTCACTGTTTGGTGCGGATTTTGGTCCAGAGGCATAATTGGGCCATTTTTCTTCGAAAATGAACCAGGAGTGGCTATTACAGTCAATGGCGATCGTTATCGGGCCATGTTGTTCACAAAAATTGAAGAGGAGGATATTGGCAACATTTGGTTTCAACAGGACGGCGCTACGTGCCACACAGCCGAAGCTACACTCGACGTTTTGCACCCTGTTTTTGAAGATCGCATTATCAGCCGCAGAGCTGATGTCGTTTGGCCACCTCGAAGCTACGATTTGACACCGTTGGACTATTATTTGTGGAGTGCCCTCAAAGATAAGTGTTACGCTGATCGTGTAGGCTACTGCATGGCCAGCCGAGGCAGCCATTTGAATGAAATTAATTTCCATTATTAATCGGAAGGATTGTACTTTCAAATAAAAAAAGAAATTTGAGAAAATATTCAGCAATTTTTTTATAGAATTTTTTAAAAAAAAAGTTATTTGGCGGACCCTTAATAATTATAAAGGGTGTTTTTTATAGAGTGATACAACTTTGAGTTGGCATCACTGCTTTATTTGACCACCCATTTAACAGTTGATAGTTGCTTTTTATTTAGTTTGCTTTGACATTTTATTACAAATTGACTTACACTAGAGCAACGCGTGCAAATTGTGGAAATTTTTAATCAAAATAATGGTTCTGTTCGTCAAACTTATCGTGCACTTCGTCCATTTTATGGCGTACATAATCGTCCTTCAGAGCTGCTAATTCGAAGAACAATAGATCGTTTTCGGACAACATTTACTGTTACTGATAATATGCATCCCGTGAGACGCCGAACAGTGCGCACTGAAGAATCTGTAACCGCTATACAGGAAAGCATTGAAGATGATTTTAATCAATCAATTCGTTGCCGTTCTCAGCAACTGGGGTTGTGTCCTTACACTTTATAAAAGATTTTACGAAAAGATCTTGGCTTAAAACCTTTCAAGATTCAACTTGTGCAGGAGTTAAAGCCAAACGACCATCGTATGCGCCGCCAATTCAGCGAATGGGCTGAAGCACAAATTGATATTGATTTTGAATTTACATGGAAAATTTTATTTTCCGATGAAGCCCATTTTTGGTTGAATGGGTACGTAAATAAACAGAATTGTCATATTTGGTTGAATGGGTACGTAAATAAACAGAATTGTCGAAACACCATTACATCCACAGAAAATTACTGTTTGGTGCACTTTATGGGCTGGCGGAGTCATTGGCCCATATGCCTTCAAAAACGATGATGGTCAGAATGTTACTGTCAATGGTGAACGGTATAGGAACATGATTCGAAGTTTTTACGTACCTCAATAAGCTCACATTAATCTTGCTGATATGTGGTTCTAACAGGACGGAGCCACATGCCACACAGCGGGCGCTACAATTGCTTTAATCAAGGAAACTTTTGACGAAAAAATAATTTCACGAAATGGCCCAATTAATTGGCCCCCAAGATCGTGTGATTTAACCCCATTGGACTATTTTCTTTGGGGTTATGTAAAGTCACTTGTCTACGTCAAGAAACCACAAACAATTGAACACCTGGAAATCAACATTCGAAGATTAATCGGCGAGATACGGCCGCAAATGCTGCGAAAAGTTTGTGAAAATTGGTGTTCCAGGTTGCGCCTTGTGGCGGTCACATGGCCGAAATCATATTTAAACATTAATGTCATTAAATTTTCTATCCAAAAGAGCCCGTTTCATTGATATTAAAAATATAATACTATGTTTTATTATGCTTTAAACTTGTATTACTCTATAAAAAACACCCTTTATTATAAAATAATAATTGAAAGTTTTTTATATGACCTTGTTATTTGTTATGTTGATTTTCAATGATTTAAATAGAAATTCTAAATGTTTGATAGTTTAAATCATTCTTGATTTTAAATACAAATTCTAGTTGTTTGATAGTTGTGCGTTAAAATGCGCTTGCACACGGCGATCACGGGTCGGGTTCGATTCCCGAGCATCACAAAGATTTCTGATGAAACCTGTAGCAGGGCCGAAATTGCAATAAAATCAGCTAGTGTTGTTTTTCTTTTCATATTGAAAATGTTGTTAATGTTTCTTTGAAAAAAATTCATTAGAGCAATTGTAAGCAAACGATTTTAAGCTATCAAACAACTTGAATTTGTGTTTAAAATCAAGAATGATTTAAACTATCAAACATTAAGATATATTTCATCTTTCCAAAACCGTTTTTAAATCGAAAATCGGTTAAAAAATTGCTGAGTTGCTAATTGCGTAATGTTGCCAAGTACCAACAAATCGGTTTTTTAACGGTTAAATTAAATTTTGGGGGTATATTAAGAATTTCGAATATGGTTTTGTATTGTACTCCACCAGATCTACAACCTAGACTTTGTCACTTAAAAAAGAGTAAAAGTACATTTTCACTGTAGCACCGTGTCATAATAATCTAAATACTATAAGAGTGAAATTAAAAATAATTCTTCAGAAATATTGCTTTAAAATCGATAAAATATGTAAAATCTTACATTCTATGCACTTTACTCTGGATCTGAAATATCCAGAGATGACAAATGAGCGCTCGCAGATCTGAAAACTCTAGAATTACAAAATCTTAACAATAATACTACTTTTATGCCAGAGCACTTAGAGACTTCTAAGAACTCTTTAATTGAAGGTGTTGAATAGTACTACTAAAACTTATACTAAATACATCACTTTTTTGTTTCACTCTTTCCGAAAGTGCGTGAAATATATAATTGTATATATATATATATATTTATGATTAAGATTTTCTTAACATAGTCTACACATACTTCAGTAATAAAAAAATTGTTTCACTGATCTTCTCTGCATACGCTTTTATAGAGATCAATATTTATCAAACAACTACTAAAAAGACTAATTTTTACGATATGCGGACATTCTAGGGCATGGCGCTACCTACAGAAATCAATTGTGGGCCTTTTCCTTGCACTGGCTATTTATTTATGAATTAAAGCGCCAGCAAAATGCTATTAGAAGTGAATTAAAAAAAACGAGCACCCTAATGCACATCCGCTGAAACGGTTCTCGCCCATTGAATTGCGGATGTATGCTTTAAGAAATTTTGTCTCTTACACGTAAACGCAACTTCAGTATATGACTTTTTAAGTTTTTTTAGAACATATAAAAGTGATTCAATTAAATAATTGCTTAAATGCATTAATTTTAATTAATATGTCGGACCTCTGAAGGGGGTTTGAACCCTGAAATCCCCCTTGTCTACGGCCCTCGACCATAGACCGGGCAGGATTTGAACTCGGCAATCCTAGATAACAGTCAAACGTGCCGCCACTAGACTATCGAGGCTGCTATTACAAAGTCAACAAAAATTATTTTCCGAAAAACGGCTTTTCAACTACATTTTCACTTTATATCAATTTTTAAAAATTTTTCAGTTTAAAATCATTAGTGATACATTTTAAAAGAATCCAAATCCAAATTAATACTAATACTATGTTAATTTTTTAAATTACAGTGCTATTTTGGAGCCGGCTTCTCTATTATTTTTAAAAGTTAGAGGTAAAAATAAAATATTTCTTAAAAATAACTAACACAAAGCTCTGCAAAAATATTTTCTTACTTCCAGACATGGCTAAAGCAACAGAATTCTGAGACGTTGACAGCTAACAATTCTGAAAACTGCGCTAACTCAATTGTGCCATGGCCTAGTTTAAAAAGCAATTAACCTCAAACATCAAACAATTATTCGCAATCAACAAAACGCTGATGATAAACAGATACAATTTATTTTCTTAGCCTCTCATGCCAAAAAAAATCAGCCAACCTACAAACTGAGTTAACTCAACTGCGCATTGTCATGCATCAGTAAGACGCTACCGGTTAACCAATGAGATTATTTTTCTTAGTTGCAGACATGGCTAGAACAAAAAAAAAACACAAAAACTAGATGAGTTGACAACCTACTAACTGTGCTGACTCAATTTCGCCATTATCCTGTTTACAAAACAATATTTTCTGTATTAGCAAGATGCTGCTGATGAACAGAAGATTAATTTTCTCAGCAACAGTTATGGCTAAAGCAATAAAGCCATGACGCTGTAACAACCTTCAACCCTACAATTTGCGCTAGCTCAATTGCGCTTTGGCTTAAAATACAAAGAGGAATTTTTGAGAGGATTTTTTGAGGTAAGTGTACATTTCTATTATGCGGTGACTTGGATGTGCACTAAGTTGAATTTTTAATAGTTTGTGTTGTGTATCTATCGCAGTTTGTAGCGCTTATTGCTCATAAATGCATTAAATATGGTAAAGCATAATGCTATGTTCACATTGAGAGCTAAATTCGCAATTACGAAATCCACATTTACGAACGGCCCTTTACTCGTTGTAGGAGTAACAGTTACAAATATATATGGTAAATGCTCTAAATGCGCATTTAGCGCTCAGTGTGACCATAGCATTAGTAAATATTTTGTAATTTAATATAACCCCTCTGTATCATATTGATACTCTAGCAAAATTGATACGATGGCTCAAAAATATTTGTACCCACTTTTTTTTGTGGTTCGCACTCTGAAGTCACAAACCAAAAACAAAAAATATTGCGAGATGATGTTGTCTGTCTAAAATTTACGCTTGTAGTTTGACTGTTGGTATTTTTTATTATTGTGCTGTGATTTGAAAAATTAACAAAATTTTATTCTGTGCGTATTTTGTATATTGGTTGCAAAAACTAAAGATGTATGTATTTTAACTATAGTTATAACTATACGCATACAGTTTACTATACAGTTGTTTTGGAACATTAACAACTTGACTTTATCAATTCATTTTAATGACATTTTAACTGCGCCCAAAACATATTGAAAGTTTAGGTTGGATTTAAGTTTGAATTCACTTCTAAAATAGAACAAGTTTGAATAAACTCAAATAGAGGAAAAACAAGCCAATAGTAATCTTTTTTATTCCGCGAGTATTTTTTTAAACAAGTGTATCAGCGCTGATTTGATTTTCCTAAATCAAGTTTCAGCGCATTTACGTGCAGTAAAGTGCTTCAATTAATTATACTTGCACTATTTATTTTAACTGCACCACTGCGTTACTTTTGTTTTAACAAGTGCATCAGTAGTAAAGACTACGTCAATGCATTACTTTTCTGAACACAAGTATGCCGGCGCAGTAACGTAGTAAAAACTTAGCGCCATTACGTGACTTCTCTTAAAACAAGTTTACCAGCACAATAACGTGCAGTAAAGTGCTTCGACTCAATTGCGTAGCGCAGAGCTGCGTTACCCATGTCTACTGTTTTCACTACGCAATAATGCTTTAACACAAATTTTAAGCAATTGGTGAGCTTAAAAACATTATCAATAACGCAATTTTCTTATAAATAAACTAACATTTAAAAGGCGTTTTTCAACACAAAAACCCAGGACTTTAAATATATTTTAATAGTAAAAAATACGATTAGATTTATAAATGAGCTTCCCTCAAAACATATATTTTCCATGTCACGTAATAGTACATGGTCTGCTTACAACACTAAATATTTTATAATTCTCTAATTAGCATAGCCCTTTAGTGAGCCTCTAGTGGCGGCCGTAGCCTAGTGTGTAGAGTGCGTGGCCCCTAAGCTAAGTAACCGCGCTAGCCCGGGTTCAATTCCCAACTCAGACAAAATATTTTTTCAATTAAATTAATTTTATTATTGAATTACTTAATTGAAGAGAGTAAAAACTGCCATGTAAAACTTTTTGTGAACATAAGCAGTTCGGAGTCGGCATTAATCTGGTAGGTCCAATTCTGGATCATTTGAGTTCAAACATTTAATAACACGCACAACACAATTGATCACTAGAAGCTCGGTCAAAGTCCTTTCGAGGGCTGAATTGTCACATTTATTTTGATATTATTTTTTTTAGTGGTCATTAAATTTAAAAATAATTCCTAATTTAAGCTGTTTGGTCCTAACAAGTCCAGCAAAATTAGAACAATTTCAATCTTCTTAATTTTCACTATGATTTATTTGTATTAAAGTTCCCATTGACAGAAGTAAATATCACAATATACATAACAAGTTCCTTAAAAGCCATGTAAAATAGAAAACATTTTGTAAAGTCTTTAGTCTTTTTATTGAATGACCTTGACGAACTCTCGGAATCTTCCCGAGTTTACCGAATCCTGGGCTTAGTAAACAGCTCAAATTGTTTTAAGTAGAGGTAGGAAAAATTAACCCTTGGAATAGCAATGGACCTCGTTGGCCTAAGTGTTTCTCGTTTGATAGCCATACTAGCCTAACCTAACCTAGTCTTTTTCTGCTGTGATTTTTGTTTTAGCACTCACCTTGTATACTTAAAAAAAAAATCATTAACACAAAGTTAAACATATTAGCATTTTTTAATACTTTTGTGATTTTGAATTTGCAAAAGCACCATCTGCCGCTTTAAATTAAATTTCAATGTTACTACAAAATTTTAGTTTTTGAAAATTTTTAGTTGTTTGGGATTTGAATGATTTCAAAACTCTAAAGCGCGCTCTGGCACCAAACATATAATTTCGATGTTTTTTAAGGAATTAAAATTTTTAAATTTTAGAATTTTATGGGAGATGGCACTTCTATGTGTGGCTTTGACTTACGTTCAAATTTTTAGATTGATATAATTTACGCATGTTAGATTTCAAGGTAAACGAAAAGTGTGACTCCTCTTTGTTAAATTTCGCTTATGCTATATAATATATTTTGCAGTTTTTCTATGTAACAAATCTCAATCTCGCTTCCAAGTTTAAAACTTCTGCTTCTTTTATTGGCAAACTATCGCATTTCGAAACTTTTCATTTTCAAAAGTTTTGTTTGCTAATCTTTTCTAAGTTTTGATTCTATCTTAATCCTTTGCAAACAACAAAAGAAACCGTGACAAGCCAGACAGGCTTCTTTCCCTTGGATCATTGAACTTTCTTACGTAGCTTCTTGCTGTTTAAGCCTGATAAATAAAGCATTCCAAAAAATACGCGAAGAATGGCAAGAAACCTAAATATAAACTATGCAGCAATAAAAACAAAAACAAAAACAAAAGCCAAAACAGAATGAGAAAAACAACAATAAAAACCAGGCAAAGGGATTCCAATAAAACCGAAGTTGGCTTACAAAAATGCCAACATTTAAAATAATCACCAGAAAGTGTAGCAGAAAAAGGCGCAGGAACCACGCTTCACAGCCTAGCCGAGACAAATAAACGTGTTTCGTAGCTGCCGCGATCAAGTTAATTATCATCATCATCATCATTATCGTCATGTCGGGGACTGTGTTATTGACCTAAGTCAAGGTTACTGCACTTGCGCAAAAACCCTTGCGTTGATGTGCCACAAGCAGCCAGCAAAAACCATGCCAGCCAGAGAAAAGTGAGCAAAGGATCGACAACAGACTAAAAAAACACAAAACAAAAAGCAGCCTAGAATTATTGCACAGCAGACAGCGCAACGCACGAACAAAGCCAGCCAGTCTTGAATACAGTGTGCGCACGCTTGCATGTGCAGCCACAGAGGATGCCACAAAAAACAAAGCAACTAACAACAAAACTCATAAAAAACTATACGATAACAACAATAAAGTGCCACAAAAATTCGTCATTAAGAAGAGTCAGCGGCAAGCGGAAATTGGTTTTAAATAAACGTTGCCTTACTTCTGCTCACTACTGTTGCTGTTTATGGCTGCGCCCTGCTTTGTGTGACGCTAGTGGCTGCCGTACTTAGAGTTGCCAGGTCGCACTGTTATTCGATTGAATTACTTCTACTCAAAAACTATAAGGGGCAAATATGGGGGGATCAGGTTGACAGAGAGAATGACCCATATAGATTTTAAAATAAGCCTGGTTAATAATAAGTTTCCTTTAATTTACATGTTTTCAGTGCCTTTTGTTTGGATAGCAATATTTTGAATATTTTGTTTTTAACTAAAATCAATTGTTTTTATGATTTACAGAAAAGCACTTATTATTTATGATACAATATTTACTGTTTGTTTTAAAATATATGTTTTTATGTTTTAAATATATGTTAAAAACACAGATACAAAACATTTTTTCATGAAAAAAAAAAAATGTTTCTTTGGTTAATTTTATAAATAATCGTGGAAATACTTGATTCAACTCAGGGCAAATGTAAAAATAATTGGCCACTTTGGTTGTGGTTCTAACATCTTTATACAAAGTTAATTATACCCGCTTGTACACATTTGTCGGTGACTACATTGTAATGCATAACTATAAGTAAGGTGTAACAAAATCTTGTTTGTGTTGTTAAGATAATTATTTTCTTATCATTGTTCAAACAACAGTTTGACTTCGTTCGTCTGTGTAGCAACATTGTTACATTTCTAACAGGTAGTTTTGCAGTGAAGTTTATTTCTTAACCCTTCATAAGGCATAGCTGATATTTTACCACCAAAATTTTTGGTGAAATATGTTGTGCGAATATGTTACCTATATTGTATACTTAAAATGTACCACTTATGTTGGTGGTGAAAATATTCCCTCTGCCTTATAAAGGGCTAAAATTATTTATCTATATGTTTAAACAAGAACAAAGTTTTATTTATAAAACTGACAGAGTTTTATTAAATTTTAATTCGTAAATGCTACAGAAACGGTTATAAATTCGTTCATTAAATTATAAAAAATAATGTGAAAATATTTTGTAGCTGGATCAAAATATTGGGACCAAACACATCTGTAAGAAAAAAAAAATACCTGGGTTCCGAATTTTTCCTCATCAAATCCATTTCAATAAGCACGAATTATTAAAGTGCATTCAAAGTTCAAGTGCAGTCTTGTATTTCGCCACTTCTGTAAAATTTGTTTATATCTCCGTGTATTATGACCTTTAGGAGAGGGGACTTAAAGCTCGTTTTAAGCAGTGAGTTATTGTAACAACAAGCCTAAAAGTCACCTTCCAGTGGAAAGAAGGTACACTGGGACACTCTTGCATCAGAAAATTTCTCCCTCTCTTATCTAGGTTCATCGACTACATCACACAAAAACTATTCTTTGAAAGAAAGTTCGATGTATCCATTCCCTCTCGTGAAGAGTGGGAACTGGGAAACTGTTCACCTCACAGTGCCATTGAGATCTTTACTGATGGATCAAAACTAGCTGGCAAAGTAGGTGGGGGAGTCTACTTAGAAGCATTTAGCATTAATTTAGCCCTCATGCTCCCTGATCATTGCAGTGTATTTCAAGCTGAAATCGCTGCTATACAGGAAGCGTTAACTTGGCTTCAGGTAAATGAGATATCTTCCATGGATATTTGCATACTATCCGATAGTCAAGCCGCTTTGAAATAACATCTTAAACAGTTCTCAACTGCCGCAGATCTCTAAATGTGATGGCAAAGCAGCTCAGAATGCTTCTATGCTGGATTCCTGGACATAAGTATTTTCTAAGTAACTGCAAAGCAGATGAACCATTATTTAGCCAAGTTGTCATTTGACTTTCTGAGTGTTTGCCCAATCCAGCGCCATTTGCGCTTTCTTATTTCAATATCCACGGCTACTTGACCTGTTCTGGATTTGATTATTGCGCACACAGCGCGTTTGCAACTTTCTCGTGATGGGCGACGTTACTCTCCAAGTTTCGCAGGCATAAAAAAGCACGGAGTTAATATTGGATTCAAACAATCTGAATTTGGTGTGACCTGATATTTTGCTAGGTTTCCACACAGATGACAGTATACCGAAAGCGCAATGTGCTTGGCTGATTCTGTTTGCTACATCCAAATCTGCTCCAACATTAATAGAAACTAGGTTGCTCAGATAATTGAATTGCTCGACTTCCTCTATGGGCGTCTGCCTCAGGATAATATTGCTTTGCACGTCTCGACCTGTGTGCATTATTTTGATTTTGTTGCAGTTAAACAAGCCGGGATTTTCCTATTTTGGCAAAGTCCACTGCTGGTTCCAGCGATAAAACAAATATCAACGGCATAGTAAGGAGACTCAAACGGTCTCAGGAGCGCCACTGTATACCAAATTTCTCTGCTATGCCAACTGTGGAAAAAAACACCACCAAAAACAGGATCAGCGACAGTATACAGCTTTGTTACACACCTTGCCGAACTTCAAAAGGATCGGAGAGCTTTTCCTTGTGTCGAACAAAACGTAGGACTCCTTTATGATTGCAATGATTTTTGGAGGAATTCCTCGCTGGGTCTGTGACTTTCAGATACAGTCTCGGTTTGCTCGATCGATTGAACTTTCTCAAAGTCCACAAACATATGTAAGATGTAACGGTGATGTTAACTAGGCGTTTGTTCGAGAATAATTAGTAGGGTAGTTATGTGATATACACAAGATCGTCCGCTACGGAAACCTACCTGGTTTCTTTTCAGTGGAGATTCAATTATGTTCTTTATACGTACTAAAATAATCGAGGCTTAAAGCTTTGTATACACGGACAGCACGGTGATAGTTTGCCAGTTGCTGCAATTTTTGAGGTTACTCTTTTTCGGGACTTTCACTATAACTCCATCTTTCTATTCGGTAGGGTATGTTTTGCATTCCCATATGCTTTGCGTTAGTGGAATCAAAATATTTGCTGTTAGTTCTAGATCTGCCTGCAAGAACTCGGCTGGTATGCCATCTAGCTCCGCAGCCTTGTTGCCTTTAAGGTCTTTGATTGCCGCTGTAATTTCTGCACGTCTAGGCGGGCAGACATCGATGTTTCAAAAGGACCTGCGCACCTCGGGTACAGGAAGACTTGACACAGTAGATTAAACTACGAACTCATCATTAAGCAATGAACAAAAGTGGTTCTTCCATCTCCGTAACTGGGCATCCATTGTTGACAGCAGCCTCATATCAATATCCAACACAAAGTAGTCATAATTATAAATCATGTTATGAAAGTTTTCTCAACATGAATATTGCGGGTGGAGACCACTTTTGATCATGTTTTGAAATAAATGCCTTGCGATTCTTTTAACATTCATGTTAAGCAACGAGCTGTATTTTTTTGCTTTTTCTTCTTTCATTTCTTTTATATGGAAAATTATAACATAGAATGCCCACGTATAATATTTTGCTTAACATATTCATGCTAAGAAATTGAATTTGATAGTAGTTTTAACATGATTCATGTCCCGTGCAGACGGCATTTTACGACCATAAATTTCTTTGTTGATTTTGTAAATCTGTTTTAGATCACTTCGTGTTCACCAGGGTTAGCTAAATTAACCATTTGCTTCCTCTTATCGCTCCGAACACATGCTTTTACCGTTTTGTGTGCTTATCGATAGTCGCATTGTAGCAATCCTCTGCGCTGCGCATAACTTTCTGAGTTGATTTTGATCCTTAGAATACTTCAAAGTTCGATCTTCTCCTATGTGTTTACCGAAATCCAGGAATCTTTGCTTTTGGGAATATGAGGTATAATTTCGGCTCCTGTTTCTATAAACGTGGTTTTTGTTTTGCCGACATCGCATCTATTTTTTCACTAGAATCACTAGGTCGTGCTACATTTTCACTTAGTTTATTGATAAAGTTTCAGACCGTTGCAGGATCTTTCCTGTCACTTCCATTGTCCACGCAGACTTTATTACGTACAAAGCACTGTGACTTAATACTGTGCTTTCTTCATTTTAGTTGTATATATATATAAAGTGGTCAATTTGGTTTTTGGTGCGACCATCTAGAGACACCCAGATAATTTTTGCTCATGTGGGGAAACAGAGATCCTCCAATTGTCAGTTGCTGTGCATTGCAGAAATTCACGAGCAAATTGTCAAAATTGTTTCTGTCTCCCAGCGCATGCTTTCCCATAAAGCACTTGATGCCTTAGTTTTTAGAGCCGATTTAAGTATTGAAATCACCCGTGATGATTATGATATCGTCTTTGGGAGCATTTTCATATACTGTGCTCAGTTGAGTATAGAAGTCAGCTTTTTTTTCATCTCTTACATCTTCGGTGAGAGCTTAGCATTGAGCTTAGTATGATCGTGACGTTGCGTATATTTGTCTTGAGCCTTGCAGACATTTATCTTCTGTTGACTGGTGCCTTGACTTCCTTGACTTCTCCACTTGGTCTCATTTCTTCCTTAAATGCTGAAGCTTAGGCGCATCATGTCGTTCTCCACTTGATTGTATCTACCCGTGCCGTAGACATCGTATATTCCAGGCGCCGACTAAAGTTCGCTGCCGGTAGCCAAGGCAAAGCTTTCTTACATTAGTAGAATTAGTAAAATTTAAATTAGTGCTCATTATCCCATTATCTTGAGTCCAACGACACAGATTTGATACAGATTTTTAAACAGATTGGATTAACTTTTTTGATGCTGTTATTATTTCTCACCGTTTATTTTTGTGAAAAACTACCAATATTTTTAAGAAAAACATAATAAGTTAATTAGTTTTAATGATCTATTAAATTATAACATGAATTAACTCTTTTCGGCGCACTATATAAAATCGGCAAAAATTAAAGAAAATTTTTATTTGCTTTTATTTATATTGTAGAAGTAATTTATTGAAAAAAATGTAAAAAAAAAATATTTCCTTACAGGATTTCGTGTGGTTCTTACTGGTTGGTGGGACGACGAGGCTCGTATGCTTGCATCTACAAAAGGTTTATTGTTTTTTAGTCAAATAGTGTTTTTTTTATTTGGCCTTGCAGAAGTTACGGATGAACATGAACCTGAGTGACACAGACTTGAAATTACAATATATCCAGCTTAAAATGTTTTAGTGGTAACTTATACCCAGCACTTTTGACAATTATATAAGCATTGACGACTGCCACATCGAGAAAATGAAAAAAAAATCGATGCCACCATTTGCGGCTCTTTCTATTCAACTCATAATATTTCTTTAGTTGATCTAACTTGTCGACGTTGTTCATGTGCATATTATAATCATGTATAATACCTGGTTTATTAATTTCCACCACTGCACCATCACGTTGACGTTGCATTACCTTGACAAGTTCATTTGGATCATGGAAACTGGACAAAGCTGTGACCGCTCGTTTGTCAATCCATTTCATAAAGAGCACACCCGTATCGCTTATTTGCCAGTCATATTCTCCCCTTTTTAATTGCTTGTCAGGCTTAATATTGGTCGGGAGATATTTTCGATTACTTCGCACTGTCCCGCAACCATTTATTAACTTTTTCCAATTCCAGGATGAGGTTGTAGCAAGTGAAGAAATTATCAAAATATACCTTATGATTTTTCCCACCAAAATCTGATAGTAGATCGAGAACAACACGTTCGCCAAGCCTTTTTTCCACTAGTTCACCTTTTTTGCCTGTATAAATTTCAAAACGTTGAACGTAACCGCTGCTATCGCATAACATCCAAGTTTTGAACCCTCTTTTTATTGGTTTTTTTGGCATATACTGAATAAGAGTTGAACGACCTATAAAACAGTAAACTCGTAAACAAAATAAATCCATAAATATATATGTCTTGGAACCTACCTTTGAATCTAATCATGTATTCATCTACCGCTAGATATTCACCCGGATTAAAACACAATTTAAATCTCTCTAGCAACATATCCAGAAACGGTTGAACTTTATACAGCTTGTTGAACTTAGGTGATCCTTTTTTAGGCATTAGTGTAGAATCATTCAAATGTATATTAGATAAAATCCAATCAAATCTTCTCATAGGCATTATTTTCGATACATAGCCGTCATTTAATTCCGGACGAGATGACCAATAGTCTCTGTAACTGGGCTGGGGTTTTATTCCCATTAGAAATTTAATTCCAATAAAAGCTTGTATTTCTAAGGCATTTGTTGGAGTGTAGCGTTTGCCAGATTGTTGAGCATACAGGTTCGTTTGAAATACAATATGTTCAATAATTTCTTTTGTTATAATTTTACTAAAAATATTAAAATTATCATGGGATGCCACGTTTTCCACAACTTCTGTAGGTCCATGTTTCATGCCAGTAAATGCAATTGGTATCTCTATTGAATTTTGCTTACTCCAATTTGGTGGGGTGACTTCTACGAGGCTGCTAAATAAATAAGATATAGGAATATCGTCGTCGGTATCAAATTGTTCACACGAATTTGAAACTCCACTACATCCCGGGTTTTCACCTTCATAAAAGTGCTTATTTTCATTGTCGACTGCAAGGATGTTATCAAAAAGTTCCTGGATTTGATTCTGATCATCGAGGTCCTCAACATCATCGATAATTGACTCAGCGTCTGATGGAATCTCTTCCACAACAACTTCATCCTTGATTGTTTCCAATATATAGGAAATATCACTGTCTTTGAGTTTATTGTTTTTAGCCATGGATATAATGCGCAGTGGTATTATTTTTATACCATCAACTTTAACCTTCACTACTTCAAAAGTTTTTATTTATTTTTGATGTTACTATTTTCAAGCACGTTATTCACTATCTTATTGATCAAAAATTATACAAGTATGAAGTCTAACGCACGTGTTTTGCAGAAATTTACTAAATAATGGAAAACACTGTCAACACTTGACAGATGGTACTCAAGTTTAGTTCAAAATATATATATCTATCTCTTTCAAACATTTGGTACATAAGCTTAAATCTACATATAAAAGTGGTATTTCAAATATACCATTGCACACAGAATGTAGGAAAATTAATTATATAAGTGGTATAGTTTTCATACCACCGCGCCGGAAAGAGTTAAGTTGCTAGCTCTGAAGCGATTTTCAAAACAGACTGTCTAGTCAGCTAAGTGATTGACTCTATACAGATTTTGGAAATCGTCATAAAATAGATCAAGGTTAGTTTTTAGTCTTTGGCAACGACACATTTTCCCCCTTGGAGGTCAAGGCACCATGATATACACATTCATTTAATAAATATTTACATTTCAGGTTTGAAGTGGTATTTTGCTTGCTCTTAAAATGTTCCAGCGAGATCCGTAACATGTCAGAGTTTTTTTCAATGAATCGATATTGCAGTTTTCACATCTGGCAACCCTAGCCAGCAACTCATGCTCATACTGACTGGCAGCCCTTTTTCGCTTTTTTGCCGTAACGTTCTGTGCTCCAGTCTTGTGCACTGAAGACTGGCTGCAATCGTGTCGGCGAGTCGGCTCTGTCCGGGGGTCGTTGACAATATCAAGGTCTGACTGCTGAGATTTTGTAAAGCAGTGCAACAGCAGTAGTAACAACAACAACAATAACAACAACAACAACAACAACTACATTGTCTGATTTGTACTGTTCATAATTTATTTGCTTTAATTCTTCTTCGGCTCCTTCTTTCAAAATAAATTTTAGGTCATCGGCTTTCAGTTGGCGTTGGGCTGCGCATTTTTGCATTCTCCATTTTTGCCATGCGACTCGTAGTTATTAATCACACTGACTTTCTGACTGTCTACAATTTTGACCCTTGTCTCATTTCCACAGCAACTTTCAGTGATCTCAACCGGCAACCAACTCCCTCTGTTTTACTTCCTCTCCTGTTTTTTGCCAGTGCTTCGAAAATAGCTGCTGCCCTACTTAGCTGCTTTTGCAACATTATTAAAAGTTTGTGTTAAAGTCTTTGCAGTTTTGTTATCGTACAGTTCAGTTTAAGTTTCCAATCTCTGATGTTTCTGCTTCTTCTTTTGCCCATTTGGTTAGCTTATTTATTGTACTTTGAATTTCTGTTTAAGTTCAAGGTTTTCGCTGTCTGTCTGAATCTTTTGTCTTTTGTATTTTGTATTTCTTGAGCTGTGCTCAATGCCTCTGTTTAATCTTTTGCCTTCATCTTCAGCTCCGGTTTTTGGTTTGCGTCTTTTGTAGCAATACGCCCTTGATTTTGTTCATTTTTAGGCCACACAGCTTTTAATTGACGCAAATTAACACTTTTTGCTTTTTCATATAATCTTTACTTATAAAGTAAATACAATTGAATCGATAATTTCTAAAACAACAAATAAAGGTCGAGTCCTTTTCAAATATCCTTTTTTTTTCTTTTTCAAAAATGTTTTTAAAGGCACACCTATAATTTTGGTAAAAATTTCCTTCTATGTACTTCAAACAATACCGCTTAATCGTCAATGATTGTTTAAATAAGTACCCTAAGTGGTTTGTGCAAGCACCAACAGATGGCAGTAGCAATAATGACTAAAAAAATACTATAAATACTGATAATACTACTTTTAAACTCTTTATGTTTAAAAAAATAAAAAATAATATGAAATAAAGTCAAATAAAATAAAAGATAATACTATGTTGATTTTATATGATTTAAATACAAATTCTAAATGTTTGATAGTTTAAATTATACTTGATTTTAAAAACAAATTCTAGTTGTTTGATAATTTAAAATCATTTATTGAGCTTAAGGTCAAAGTTAGAACAATTAATTGTTCTAACAAATCTTTCTAAAGAAACAACAACAAAGTTTTTCAATATGAAAAGGAAAAAATCACTAGCTGATTTTATTGCAATTTCGGCCCGGCTAAAGGCTTCATCAGAAATCTTTGTGATACCCGTGCAAGCGCGCACTAACGCACTGCACCACAGAGGCGATGAGATTTGAAGTGTCAATTTCTCAGTTTTTCTCAAATTGCATATATTCAAATTTATTGTTGTATATTTTGCTTTACTTTAGTCTTTATGCTTATGTTTTTATTTATGGAGTTCAACAGCCTGCTGGAAGTCTTCCACTAACAAAGCATGTTTACATGATTTGTTCTAATCACAATTAATTGTTCTAACTTTGACCTTAAGCTCAATAAACGATTTGAAACTATCAAGCAACTAGAATTTGAATTTAAAATCAAGTATGATTTAAACATTTAGAATTTGTATTTAAATCATTTAAAATCAAAATAATAAATAACAAGGTCATTTAGGAAAAAATTTAATAAAAATAATAATATATGAAATATAATTTGGAAACTAGTATGACTGTTTTGCTCAAAAAAAATACCACCTAACGTCGTTTTAGGTAGTAGTTTTTCTAATTTCACTATTAATAAATGTAAAAGCTTTTTCAATACTTCGAATTTTAAGTCCAAAAAACTACCTTGTTCAAAAATGCTTTTTTAAGTAAGTCATTTATAAATTTTTTAGGATATCTAGTAAATAATGTGTTTGGCGCCCAGAAATTAAAAATATTAAACTTTAAAATTTGAGTAAATTTTTTGATTTATTTTTAATTAATAAAAAATTAATATATTATTCTCTGTACTAAAACCGCTCAAAAATTACTTTTTTTTTCTTGAAAATGTGTTTTCTTGCAAAAATCATAAGTGTACTTTTTGTTCATAAATGAGTTTTAAAAAGAACCATTAGTTTGTCCTCATTTTTGTTCGGAAATGAGCTCACAAAAGAAATAAAAATAATAGTTTTATGAACATAATGTCTTAAATAAGATTTGTGGATTACGACAGATAATATTTTTACATTTTTGATGTGAAAAACAATAAAAGATAAAAAAAAATCACGCAGATGTTAGGGATTGAACTTGGGTCCTCGATGATGCTAGTACTTTGAGCACAACGCGCAATAAATCACCAGAACAGTGATAGATAAATCTACCACAAAAGTAGAAATATGTTTTCTTTTGAATACGTTTCTGAATTCATTAAGAAATTAATAGTAAATTTCTTAACACATTCTTTGAAACATAATAGAATTTATTTATATTTTTAAGTTTTTTTTTATTAACATTAATAAATAATAAATTTTCAAATATAATTTATGGCTTTTCTCTAAGGTTAAACAATTATTGAATATAAATTATATTCAAATTAAATAATGAATTTTACTAATGTTAACGGGTAGAAAAAATTGCATGATTTTTTGCACATTGCGATCTAATATTTATTTTTTTGGAACGAAATTCCTTTACGGGTTATTATATTGCTTTTCAACAACACTCTTTATCTGACCCTTTCCGATTTGGCTTAAAATTTGTACTCACGTAGTGTTGGCTACGATTTAGAAAATCAATTTGTAATTTTTATTTCAAAATGAATATATAAAAGGTACTCAAAAAATGAAAATATTCGCTTTTTTTTCTTGAAACTGATTTTCATTTGATCATAACTTCGGTTAAGTTTGAGAAAGAGCAAAGATTTTAGATTCATATTAAAGATATTTTCAAAAGAATTCTTTTGTAAAATAAAACTTTAAAATTTCTCAAATATTTACGTAGTTTTTTTTTTACATAAAAGTTTAAAAAAATATTTTTTGATGTAAGTCAATTTCAAAATTTTTGGAAAAAATATATATTAATTAATGATTATCTAAGCTCTCTGAAAAGTTCATCTTACGACAACAATGGGAACATTATTAAAATAATTTTCGAAGTAAACTTACCTTAAAATTTATGCTCAACACAGCAGCTTGCGAGAAAGCAACAAGAACTGAACACACTAAAGAAGACCATATGTGTGTGAATGTGCACAGTGCGACATCGATGCTTTGGTCTAAGCTAAGCGGAGCTGATAAAATTCTTCGAATTACACTCATTAATAACAATTAAAATTAAATTTCACACAACGCATTCATGCAGCACATTAAAAAAATCTATAAAAATAAAAATCCTAACAAAAATTACCGAACGTGCTTCAAATACCAATAATCGCCAGTTTTGTGAGAGAAAGTGAAGTGCTTAAATATTAAACTTTGACTTTGACTGAGGTTATATACATGCAATGGCTCTCTGTTAATAACACATTCCTGGAAGCAGTTACAAAAAAATCAGATGACTTTCTTGATACTATTTTCAAAAAATTGGAATTGCTAAAAAATCATTCATTTATTGCCAGTGAACCATCCTTTCAAAAAAATTAAAAATGGATTTAAAAGATTACGATTTCCTGGTAATTTGCTTTTTTTCTGAAAATTATGCTTTCATTGTGCAGGATGAAGTCCAATCATATCAGTGGACTATCGCGCAAGCACCGATGCATCCTTTTGCAGTCTATTAAGGGTGTTTTTTATAGAGTGATACAACCTGAGTTGGCATCAATGCTTTATTTGACCACCCATTTAACAGCTGAAAGTTGCTTTTTGTTTAGTTTGCTTTGACATTTTATTATGGATTGACTTACACCAGAGCAACGCGTGCAAATTGTGGAAATTTTTTCCTGCTAATTCTGCTAATTCGAAGAACAATAGATCGTTTTTAGACCACATTTACTGTTACTGATAATGTGCATCCCGTGAGACGCCGAACAGTGCGCACTGAAGAATCTGTAGCCGCTGTACAGGAAATCATTGAAGATGATTTTAATCAATCAATTCGTTGCCGTTCTCAGCAACTGGGGTTGTGTCCTTCCACTTTATGAAAGATTTTACGAAAAGATCTTGGCTTAAAATCTTTCAAGATTCAACTTGTGCAGGAACTAAAGCCAAACGACCATCGTATGTGCCGCCAATTCGGCGAATGGGCTGAAGCACAAATTGATATTGATTTTGAATTTCCATGCAAAATTTTATTTTCCGATGAAGCCCATTTTTGGTTGAATGGGTACGTAAATAAACAGAATTGTCATATTTGGAGTGAGGAGAATCCACAAGCTTTTGTCGAAACACCATTACATCCACAGAAAATTACTGTTTGGTGCACTTTATGGGCTGGCGGAGTCATTGGCCCATATGTCTTCAAAAACGATAATGGTCAGAATGTTACTGTCAATGGTGAACGGTATAGGAACATGATTCGAAGTTTTTACGTACCTCAATAAGCTAACATTAATCTTGCTGATATGTAGTTCTAACAGGACGGAGCCACATGCCACACAGCGGGCGCTACAATTGATTTAATCAAGGAAACTTTTGACGAAAAAATAATTTCACGAAATGGCCCAATTAATTGGCCCCCAAGATCGTGTGATTTAACCCCATTGGACTATTTTCTTTGGGGTTATGTAAAGTCACTTGTCTACGTCAAGAAACCACAAACAATTGAACACCTGGAAATCAACATTCGAAGAGTAATCGGCGAGATACGGCCGCAAATGCTGCGAAAAGTTTGCGAAAATTGGTGTTCCAGATTGCGCCTTGTACGCGCCAGCCGTGGCGGCCACATGGCCGAAATCATATTTAAACATTAATGTCACAAAATCCAATAAAGCCCGTTTCATTGATTTTAAAAATAAATTACTATGTTTTATTATGATTTAGACTTGTATCACTCTATAAAAAACACCCTTTATAAGGAAGGCGTAGAATTGAGGCACGCAAGTCTTGTTATCATTCAGAGTGCCTCAAACATGACACTGTTGTTGTGCCAAAAAATTTGGTAAGAAACCTCAGAAATTATTTTACTTTTCCGATGGAGCTGCATTGCAGTATAAAAACAGGAAGAATTTTATCAACTTGTGCTATCATAAAGAAGACTTCGAAATAAAAAGTGAGTGGCATTTTTCAGCCTCATCTTATGGTAAAGGCGCAAGTGATAGTGTTGGTGGGACAGTGAAGCGAATTGTTGCTCGAGCAAGCTAACAGCGCCCATATGCAGATCAAATTTTGACGCCTGAACAATTGTTTATATTCGCAAGAGAAAATACAAATGGGATAAGTTTCGAGTATACTACAATTAAGGATAATTTAAAGTAAGAAGCAAAATTAGAAAAGTGTTTTGGTAAAGCCTGCAGAATCGTAGGAACTCAGAATCTTCATTATTTTATACTCCTGACTGAACACAAAATAATGACAAAATTATGTTCAAATGCAAGTGAGGGTAAAATTGTAAAATTGAGATCGTGTTATTTAGAATAAATAATTCTTTAAACAAAAAAAAAAAAAAAAACAACAAATAAACCCAAAATTAAAAGTGGTATTTTTATTATTATTTTATTATTGAAGAATTTTATCAACTCCGCTTAGCTTGGACCGAAGCACCGATGTCGCACATACACACATGCATATGGTCTTCTTTAGTGTGTTCAGTTCTTGTTGCTTTCTCGCAAGCTGCTGTGTTGAGCATAATTTTTAAGGTAAGTTGACTGAGTTTAATAGTGTTCCCATTTCCGTCCCTAGCTGAACTTTTCAGAGAACTTAGATAAACTATCATTAATGAATACATATTTTTTTCAAAATTTTTAAAATTGACTTTCATCAAAATATTTTCTTTTTAAACTTTTATGCAAAAAAAAAATAACGTAAATATTTGAGAAATTTTAAAGTTTTATTAAACAAAATAAGCCTTTTGAAAATATCTTT
Organism: Dichetophora obliterata; assembly: GCA_963920525.1. Classification (NCBI taxonomy): domain Eukaryota; kingdom Metazoa; phylum Arthropoda; class Insecta; order Diptera; family Sciomyzidae; genus Dichetophora; species Dichetophora obliterata. The sequence continues at coordinate 38,080,344 of OY986438.1, read as the reverse complement.
AATATGAATCTAAAATCGTTGCTCTAGCTCAAATTTAACCAAAGTTATGATCAAATGAAAATCAGTCTTCAAGATAAAAAACCGAATTTTTCAATTTTTGAGTACCACTCTGTAACCACTCAGAAAAAGAATAAAAAATACAAATCGATTTTCTAAGCTGTAGCCTATACTACGTGTATACAAAGTTTAAACCAAATCGGAGAGGGTCCGGTTGAGAATTTAATTTTTTCTGTCGAAAAGCAATAGAATCACTCTTAGAGCCAGAACAGAACCAAAGCGGTTGTCGGATTCCGCCTTGCAACAAAATACATGAAAATGTATGCAGCTGCCAGAAGAAAACGCCGTAAAAATGCGTGACAGGAAAAAGCTAGAATAGAATCTATTCTAATTTTCTCTGACGGCTGGCGGATCTCTCTGAGTGACTTAAATGTTGCCATATTTTTGCTAAAGATTGAGTACGTTCAGTGTTATTTTCTTAGTTTTTACTATGATCTGACATTCTGTTTTTGTGCATTCATGTGAATTGAAAGCATAATATAAAATAATTTGTATCGCCCATATAACACAATGCTCGTTTGCTCGGCGAGCAGATAATTTTGTTGTGGCTTCCAATGCGAAACTATCAAAAATTTTGGAGAATACAACAACAACCATATTGCACGGCCATGTGCGCGCCGAGCAAGCGAGAATCGTGTAATATGTATGGGCATATCATTCCCAATATGAAATGCAACAGTGATCAGACAACCGACAACCGCTCCTATTCTGGACGAGTTCTCAGTGGATTTCGCCGAGAGAGGCCCGCCACCCGACAATCGCTTTGATTCTGTTCGGGCTTGCGGGTACTGCAATTGTGTAGAAAAAAGATTGTGAGATTTGAGCAGACTAACAAACGAATAGGCGCCCAGTAGTTCGCGGCATCATTGACGAACTTTTTGTGATGATTTCTTAAAGAAAGTTTCTGCATTAGCTGCTGGACTTAAAAAAATTCATACAAAATATAATGCAAAGCAGCGGTTGTCACTGCCTTACTTTTTCCACTCTATTACAACAACTTCAAGTTTCTCAGTACAAATGTTTTTAATGACTTTATTTTTATTTAGCTGCATAATATCTCAATAATATCTATATCTTTACCATATCTATGTATATTATACATCTTTAAGTTATTTCGTAAAGAGTTTTTCAGTTATGTTTTTGTTTTATTAAATAGTTTATATTCATGTTTTTTCTCAATACAAATGTTTTAAATATCTATATTTTTATTAAGCTAAAAATAAAATTTAAATTTATTTTTTTCAAATATTTTTTGTTAAGAACTTGAATTTTTTATGAACTTTTTATGGTATGAATTTTTTTATTTTTTTTTTATTCATTTATTTAAATCTACCGGGTCGAGCCCTTACAGATTACAGTTGTTCCTTAAAGCTAGGGATGACAAAAATAATTTATAAAATAAGATTCAAACAGAAGCACAGTGAAGGCTAATATTACTTCAAATATTCATTCGAAACTCTAATTAAAGCTGGTCTTTCAAGATCTTGATCAAAATTAAGAGAATTATATAGAGTAATGCATCTGGAGACAGGATCGCTACGACCATATTTTGTCCTATGAGCCTTGATTAAAAATGCACAATGTTCTCTAAGTGGTCTAGCGGGAGCAGGAAAAGGGATAAAAGATCGGAATTCGGGTGAATCAGTTTTCCCTCTAAGTATATCTTTAATAAATAAAACACTCTAGATATCTTAAATCTAACTAAAAGTTTTTGTAAGAGAAGCAATTGGCATCTCACTTCATATGATGGCATATTATCTTGTGAAAAAGACCAACAAGTCGCAAATCTTGTGAAATTCCTTTGTATTTTCTCAAACCGATCAATATCGAAATCAATATTACGAAATGTTGAGGAGTCTCGTTGATGAAATTTTTTAATGTTTTGCTCGAATGTCCTGCATTTCACTTCCCAGTGGAATTCCGCTATGGTTCCTTAACGAAACTTCTTCAACGTTTCGGTATAACATTCCTTCAAGAATTTTATTACACTTTTCGATTTTAATTTCTTGACGAATTTTCTTTATATGTATGTCTACTTTTCGTTAACGAAGCTTCCTCAATATTTCGATATTGGGTTCGCGCATGATAAATCCCGACGTTTCTGCATTGCGTCTTGCACGAATTTGGAACATTTATATGAAATTTTCGTCAATGAAATGTATGGCCAAATCAGAATATTTCGTCAAGGATCAAGAAAAATCGTACATGATTCATTTGAGATTTCTTAAAGACTGGCACTACTGGGCGAGTGTGCAACTCTTTTTTTCTCGCATTTGTTATTTATATTTGTGGGCTTGTTTCATATCATACTGCAATTAAGTTTTAAGAAATGAATACTGCAGCAAATGTGTGTAATACAGTGTAATCTGATGTTAAAATTTCAAAAAGTTTTTGAAATTTTTTTGACTAGGGTGGATCCTGAAGATGTATTTTTTTATACTCTTTCTATATGCGCTGGCAGTATTAGGGGGTCGCTGATTTCAAACATGATGTAAGAATTTCGAAAAGTTTTTCGATACTAGGGTGGACCATAAAAATGTTTTTTTTTTCTTTATGCTCTTACGTCTAGTCTAGTTTCAATCCAACTTTTTTTTTCTTTTTTTTTTCTTTATATCAAAACATCTTAAATCTTAAATCGGGAATTCATATTTAATGTAGAATATCGACGGGGAAAGTAAATTTAAATCAATACAATTTATAATAGGATACACTTGAGCATAGTAAATTAAATTAAATTCCAGTAGGAAGTAGTAATAAACAATTAAAAATAAAAAGAAAAGAAATCAAAATGGGAATGAAAAACGATCTTAACTTTTCGATTAACTTAACTTTTAACTTAACTTAACTTTTCGATTAATTCAAGTTCCATACGAAGAATATGATGAATGTTCAATGCTCAACTCCTTGTTGCGTCACAAAACAAAGATCGCTGACAAAGGTTACTGTTTATTTTCATCTCTCATAACAACTTTACATCTTAATTTTCCATAAATAATATTTTTTCCTAAAATACTTAATGAAACCTTTTGATTTGATTGGTCATTTACATTAATTGCATTAAAAAATTATATAAAATACAAAAAAATAAAAAAAATTAAAATTATAGAGATTTTATTTCGAATTACAAACTTAGTTCCAGACGAAGGTCCCACAACCGCACCACTTTGTTTTTGGCGTAACGCAAGAACACTCCAACTTCGAAAACAAAAACTTACTTACTTTCAGAAAAATAATTAAACTGAAAACGTTCACAAAACAATCACTTTTTGCTAAAACTTGTTGCTTTGTGGGAGTATTTAGACCAAAAAATTCCTTGAAAATTGTTTTACTTGCGAATGTAATACAGTGATTCTTGTTCGATTCATTGGTGAGTTTTGACAGTATAGCTTTTTTTATTTTTATATTAATATATTTTTCAATAATTTTTTTTATTATTGTATATCTTTTGTTGCATTAGTTTTAATTAATTGTATTTGTAATTGTTATTTATTATTAAGTTAGGATTAATTTATTTTTGTCTTGTGTTTCAGTTTTTTATATGTAATGTTTTTTTCTAAATGACCTTGTTATTTATTATGTTGATTTTATATGATTTAAATACAAATTCTAAATAGTTTAAATCATGCTTGATCTTAAATAAAAATTATAGTTTTTTGTTAGTTTGATTTTATTGCAATTTCGGCCCTGCTAAGGGCTTCATTATAAATCTTTGTGATATCCGTGCAAGCGCGCACTAGCGCACTGCCCCACAGAGACGATGAGATTTTAAGTGTCAATTTCTCAGTTTTTCTCATGTGTAATGTTGTTTATAATTTTTTTGGCTATTTTTTAACTTTATATATTTTTCCTATTTACTTACAACAACCACATTTAAATTAAAAATTCTTATTTGATTTGCTTAACTGACGGCTTTTAAAAAGAGCTAGTTTTTATTTTAAATATTTACTTTAAGTTTTTTAATTATTTTAATTTTATATATTATTTAAATTTTATATTTTATTTATATTTTATTTATTTTAATTATTTTATACTCTTTACGCTTTTTGTTAAAGTTATGCGTTTTTATAATATTCTTCACTTGGTTTTTTTTTTTTGCTATTTTAGTTCTTCTTTTCTCTTCTTATTATTGCTGTATAAAATATTCATAAGCAATTATTTTTTTATTAAGACTTGATTTGGTTTTTTGTTATTTTTTAATTCCTCTCTGTCTACAAAGAAGACACTTTGTCTGCTTTGCTTCCAAAAACCAAGACTATAACAATCACAACTCAATAATAATATTATTATATTCTTATACAAAAACTGCTTGAAATAAAGCATTCTTCATATTAAAAATCGTTTAAAATTTGAATAACCAAATTGTTTTTTTTTCTGAAAATTTACATGCAACATTAATGAAACCACAGAAACAACAAAAAAATTGCTCAATGAATGCATTGACTGAAAAATTCAAAGAAAAGCAAGACAATTAAAGCAGCTTCAGCGCTAAAGTGGCAGACAAAACGGAAGTACATAAGAGCAAAACAATAAGCCAAAAAAATAAACAAACAATATTGAAAAAAATATATAAAAAATGTCTGGCCTGCCAACAAAACAAAGTAAACAAACTAGCATGAAAACTTAAAATTATAAATTTAAATTAAACACAGAAAAAAGACACTAACAAATTTTTAGAAAACAAAAGGATTGAACAGAATCTATAGTATTCTTGTTATTTTTAAGGCATAGCATCATTTTTACTGGTCGTCTGTTTTGTCATGCAACACATACATTCAAATACAAGTCAAGAAATTCATGAACAAACAACATAACAAAAAAATAAATATTAGCTAAAAAAAAATCGTTTAAGTTTATTCTAGTGTAAGTTCAAGGTAAGAGTAATAAAGCAACATCTACAACAACAACAGCAATTAGAGTGAAGCCTTGAAATGAGGTGAATTTTAATTTTTTTTCGTTTTTGCTCACAACAGTGCTTTTTGAGCTTTTTGCTCAAACTACACTGTAAAATTTAAACATGGAAATATTATAATTTGAATAAGTACCGTACAAAAATCTAAGAATCCTATGTTTTTTTCAAATAATTTGAATTCTTAGAAATTTTTAACATACACCTTAACTATTTAAAAATTTTAGATAAATTAAAATTATTATCAGATTTATATAATTCTTTGTGATCTCTGATGATTTTACAAGGTTACAATTTAGGGCTTTTGGTCAATTAAGTTATGAAAGAAGGCCACAACAACAACAAGAGGGATAATTTAAGTTAAGCTTTAACTTTTAAAATAATTCGACTTTCGAAAAATCATTTGTAGTAGATATTTTTGTATATATATATATATATTGTCGAAAAATTAAAATTTTTTTGATGTTTTCAAATTTTCTACACTAGAATACTGCCTTTAATGACTTGACTGATGGTAACCCTGATTAAAAAAAATTATTTTTCTGTTTACTCACGAGAAACTCCTATAATAATGACTCCGCTCATGACTCGTTAGAATGTTTTTTGCAGCTTGTGCTCAGAAACGAAAGTTGCATAAATTAAAAAACTGCTCGAGCTTGCGAGCAGAAGTTCAAGTATTAAGTAAAGATAAGATCGAACTTGCGAGCGGAGCTTTTAAATTCTAAAATCGCAGGGCTAATCTTTATATAATTAAAGAATCGTTTGAGTTCTCCAGCGAAAGCTTTAAATAAAAAAAAAGAACAACTCCCGAACTAAGGCAGCCAGGAACCTTGAGAAGAGCTCCAATTAGGAGTTCATTTTTATTCCCCGGTTTGTACGATATACCATTTCAACCAAAATTTTTTGTATTCAAATAAAATTAAAAACTTGGTAAATTGTTTTACCCAAAATTTTTGAAAGAAATGCTTACATTTAAAGTTTTTTATACATATAAAATTTATATATTATATTTTTATTTATAACTATATCTTTATAAGTAATTGTGATCTTGTGATTGTTATTGTATTGAAGAAAATTATAAAAAGTTTAAGACAAATTGTATTAAAAAATTAGATATTTTTTTTAAGTGAATCCACTTAAGTACACACAAAGCTTTATAAATGGTTTGTGTACAAATTTGATCATATGCTTAGAATTCAGTAAAATTAGAGAACATTAAAAAAAAATTTGCAAATTTGCCGTATTCTTAATTAGATTATTAGATCATTTTAACCTCACAAGTTGAAAACATAACAAAAAAATTTTCATGTTCAGAATTTATATACAGACATATAAGTCAAAATAAGATTTATGCGTTTTTGTTTTAATGGTAGTGGCGGTTTCTTTTGAAGCAACAGGTTGAAAGCTTTCAAATTGTTGCCAACAGAAACTGGGTGGAAAAAGCACGTAACAACTGAAAATATGCACATATCCAACATCAAAACACAGAACAACACACCTCAACATTTAAAAATCTAAAGACTTGAAACGCTCATTGTTGTCTGAGCTGGTATAAACAAGGCTTATTTCAAATGTGAAATAAGTAAATAAAAATTTTTATTGAGTATAATTTAAGAATGCGACAAAACCCAATGCGTAGATAAACGGATGCAGATCCACTTCGAACCCGTTACGAGTCCCTCAGCGCGGAATCCGCACATTTATATTTCGATGTACCCGTTTTAAATCTGTTGAAAATCCGTCAAAACAATGGCCAGAACGTTAACATAAAACGCAGTTTTCAATTTTTTATGTAATTTTGTATTTTATTTTTAATAAAAAAGGGATACGAAATACAATTATATAATACAGTTATACTTATTCTTATTTTAAATAACTTCTTTACATAATTCTCCTTCAAACCGAATAGAACTAACTACTTGTCAGGATTTTTAAATGATGATTGAACAAGTAACATGTGACCATAGGATACCTGTACACAAGATATTTTTAATTTCTTACTTAAGTGCATTTCAAATAAATTACCGAAACGAGCATAGATCGACAGTGAAGAGCGTGGCAAAGAAGTTCTTCCATTATGAGCCAAAAAATTGAAAAAGCATGAATAAAAAATAATTAAAATAAATTTTTATGTCACTTTTTATTTAAAATATAATATGTAAGAAAGTAAGAACAGAAATAACAAAAAAAAAATATTTTTAATCTAGCACAAACCTTATTGTTCCTTTTAAAATCTAAACTATTTAAAAAATCGAGTCCGTGGCGAATTCGCATTATTTAAAAAGAAACGGATTCGTATATGAAGTCTTTTCTGAGTCTGATACGAATCCGAAAAAGTTGAAAAAGCAATTCGTATTTTTGAGAGGAATTTCACACGAAAAAGGATCAGTTCCGGAGGCGAAACGCAATGGGATAAAATACACGAAACAAATCCGTCTCAAATTCGAAACGGATCCGCATGGCACACTGGGTACATACGGAAATAAAAACACACGTTCAATGTTCACGCACACATAGAGAAGGCAGCACAGGTAGAAAGGAGGGGTAGAACGTTATTACGGGCGATAGCCCCTAACAACTGGCGTCAAAATGCATTACAAATCAACGCATTGTATTTTTAGTGCAGCAAAAAGTAAAACAATAAAATGAGGTCATTTGAAAATATCATGATCAAAGAGTTGAAAACATATTGACGTTTTAGATTTAATTCATATGCAATGTAATTAAAAATAATTAATATATATTAATTTGTAAAAGTTCTACTCAAACTACTGTAAGCAATGAGTGTTTATTAAGAAACAATACAATACGATATGTAAGGTAGCGCATCTGTTATTAATTCAGTGTGTGTTTGTTATTAATTAAGTCAGGACTCCACGAGAAGAGTGGAGGAAGTTGCTGTTTCAATAAAAAAGGATATTACTATCAATATATACATAATATCATATCTCTATACAAAACATGACAGCAATGAAACAAGCGTGAAATTCTTTACAAAATTCGTCAGAGCAGTACTCTGTTCCACCAAGTGAAATTATCAAAACATGTTTCTGAGCAACATTTTTTCACGACAATTTAATTGTACTTCCTATTTATTTTGAAGTGAAAAGAGAGAGATCATTTTAAATTTCCCAACTTACTCTGCGTCTCTATGAGAAACGCTGCAAATAGAACTCCTCGCAACAAAATATGTGTCAGAATTTTCGCGCAACAAATAAATGAATGTTGCCATCGAAATTTAACCCAAACAAGCATAGTACTATGCTTAAAATGTTACTTTGTCTTTCTTAATATCAGAGTAAAAGTTGGCAACTGGACGCTTACTTTTTTCTTCGATTAAATTTTTAGAAAAAATTCATAAATTTGTGTTGCCCATAATTAGCTACAGTTTTGTAGCGACAATTTTTTGAAAAGTGGTATATTGTAACATTTTCGACAGGTGGTATTTGTCAAATATCACTTTGTTTATATTTTTTCACACAAAATCGACATTTTTATAACATATTAGTTACCACATCGGTATTTCGCTTCGATCGAGAATTCTTTAGGGGTCGTCCATAAACTACGTTACTGATTTTCCGGTTTTTTTAGCCCCCCCTCCCCCTGCGTTACTTTTCGTAGTGCTTTTCAAAACCCCTCCCCCCCCCCCTCCATAAAGTAACGTGACATATGAAATTAATTCATTCGAATTTTTATATATATTGACTAGCTCTGACAATTTTCACTAGTACTAGTGACTAGTATGACATTAAAGGAACAATTGGAAAAAAATCAATAATTAATATCATCTGTAAAAGCTATTCCATCTGCGATCCAAGATTCGATGCTCTCAATCACTGGGATAGAAGAAGCTGGTAGCTTTGTTGAGGATTCTTCAAAATAGAATTTTTCATCGGATTCTATGTCGACCCATTCAGGTGAATCCTCATTTCTAACGCAAAGAAATTCACCTGGTCTTTGACAGAGTACCCTTAAAGGCTGCACCCGAGCTGCACCAAGTTCTGTGTTTTTGGATAAATGCTTTCTGAGAATTGATTTATTTAAATAGTATTTTTTATTCCGATTTATTGTAAACGATATAATACAAACTTATGGCAATTCATAGAAGTTTTAAAAACGAAATACAAGCCGCAGGTAGGACACGACCTTGAACCGACTCCTTTTTTCTGAGAAGGACAGTACATGCCATACGGTATCTCCTTTCATCAAGAACATTCAGGTCTTAACGTCAAAGCCTGTCGCAAAAGCAAAGACCCAAATTTTTCAGACGTGTGCTGAGATGGTGAAGGAATACCAAAAGGTTCCTATGTCGAGGGAAAAGGTGGTGGAAGAAATCGTTGAAACAAATGTTAACCATCAATTTAGACGATCAAACATAAACATGTAAGGTTAAAAATTTTGAAATGATTGTGTTATTAATTAGAGGTTTTTCGTCGATTTTTTTAATTTTTGGTAACGTTACAATATCTAAACACCTCCCCCCTACCGTTACTTATCGTAGTACATTTCAAAACCCCTCCCCCCCTAAATTGGTAACGTAGTTTATGGACGACCCCTTATTTGTCTCCTAAAAAATTTATTTATTATAACGTAGCAGCTCTTTACAACAGGGTTAATAAATGACTTTGGTATACAAATTTTGAAAAAATTGTACTAAAAGAAAAAAAATTTATGGAATAAATTTTGGTCACTGCGTTCACTTTGTCACTCCGTTTGTAATGCTGGTAAGGAGGCGGGACAGGTATAGAAAAGTATATATATTCTTGATCAGCATCACCTAATGAGCCGATTTTGCTAGGTCAATCTGTCGACACGATTATAACCGCAAATTTAAAGCTATCGTATTGAAATTTGGTGTGTGTACTTATATTAAAAAAAAAAAATATCAAGTTCGAGAATGAGCAAAATCGGAGTTACTTGGTAATGCACATAAACTAAATAAGTAAAATATTCACGATATATTAAAATTATTTAAAATCGGATAAAAACAACTAATACCTCGCATACAACGTTACTTTATTAAATCATTAAAATATCTAAAACTGACACAAAAATTAATGTCATGATTTAAAATTTGCCCATAAACTTTGGCCGCAAAAAAAGTTGAAATTTTTAAAATCGAAAAAACAACGCAACAACCACCCATACAAAGTGACTTTAACAAAATGGTAAATGTCTGAAAATGCCACAAAAACTAATATAATGAACTTTGGTCTCAAATATTCACCATATATTTCAAATATGGCACAATAGTATAGAAACCACACCTACCTCCTAAACAAAGTAACTATATGAAAACGGTTAAGTGTCTAAAAATTCCGCAAAAATTAATTTAATAAATTAAAATTATAAATATGCTAAGAATAATAAAATTTACTTTGAGTTTGGAATTTGTCAAAATTGATATAAACTCGACCAGTCTCCCATACAAAGTGACGTCATCAAAGTAGCATAACTTTAACAGATAATCTTCCATATCTTAAACATGTTCTGCATTTGAGTTTTCGCAAAATTGGTTGAACAACATAACCGTAATCTATCCGAAGTGACGTCATCAAACTTTAAAAACATGCATAAAAGGCTAGTTTTTATTTAAGTTAAAGTGAATGGCCCATTATCATAGTCAAAATAAAGTCGACTTTCAATTTAGTGCAAACTTTTTGACAATATATTATATTCAAAAAATTTCAAAAAGCTTACACTAAATTTAAAGTCGACTTTATTTTGACTATGATAATGGGCCAACGTGTTTTTAACAATTCAGTTCATAACCTTATAAAAAAATTGATAGGTTCTTATTTATTTTTAATTATGTAATCCCAAAGTTTTTTATAATCAAAAAAAGGAACACAGGAAGTCTTATAATATTCATATATTAAAATATCTATTAAAAATAATATAAACAGAAAATTTAGAAGAATTTTTATAGTTAAAAAACAAACATTTCTGTAACGTGCGAATTTCTTTCGTTACCTTAATATAGAAAGGCCACTTACATTTTTTTTAAATCAGGTTTTTCGCAGATGCCTTTAGATCTACCACCCATCCACCTTAAGTCTGACACAATCCAGGCGAAAAAAAATTTTTTACATATTAGTCAGGACCTTTCTATATTCAGGCAACGAAAGAAATTAATGGGGAAAATCTTTCAGTCTTTCAATTCTTCACTGTCAGTCAAATTTTAGAAATTTTTTCATTTGATATATTACTTTTGATATCAATAATGTGGCATTTAGTTCACTAGATTTTAAAAAATATTTAGCTTAAATTAAATTAAATAAATTGTTGCGATCTGCAGTCGGTTTCTGTAATTGATTTTCATTAAACTTTGAAAATAAAATATTCTTTTAACATTTGCTGTCAGATGAAAAATTGATAGAATTCCTTAAACAATTTTATATAAATCAAAGAAAACCGACTCTTTAAAATTATTTTTATGTATTCCACAGAGTACCAAAATTCAGAACTAGATAAATTTTTCATTCTTTTGAATCGTTTGCTTACTTAGAGTTCTAAATTCTGTGTTTATTAAAGAGTGGAATAAAATGTACCGAAAACGCTTTGGTAGTAGAAAGGTAGGACAAATTTAAAATTGTACCAAAAAAGAGCAATTGTACCAAAAATATCAACCCTGCTTTCAAATTTTGAGCTCTTTCGAGCTTCGTTTCGAAAAGAATACATAAGAAAAATTAAAAGTCTTAAAAATAAAGTAATGTATTTTACTATTTTTGGATTAAAGGGAGCTCTCCAAGTCTATCCAAAAACTTTTGGACACACATATCAAGAATATCTTATTAAAAGGAAATTTAGAGTCATCAGTTAGACTGCCTGAAATTAACATAAAAACTAAAACGCGTTTTTCAAGAAACTACTTTTTTCCAAACGTTTGTTATAAATCTCGAGTTCTAATTAACCGCTTTTCTTGAAATTTGGCATTAATATTCCAAATTTATAATTTATAATTTATAATTTATAATTTATAATTTATAATTTATAATTTATAATTTATAATTTATAATTTATAATTTATAATTTATAATTTATAATTTATAATTTATAATTTATAATTTATAATTTATAATTTATAATTTATAATTTATAATTTATAATTTATAATTTATAATTTATAATTTATAATTTATAATTTATAATTTATAATTTATAATTTATAATTTATAATTTATAATTTATAATTTATAATTTATAATTTATAATTTATAATTTATAATTTATAATTTATAATTTATAATTTATAATTTATAATTTATAATTTATAATTTATAATTTATAATTTATAATTTATAATTTATAATTTATAATTTATAATTTATAATTTGTTCTTTTGTACGAAAAAAAAGAAAAAAATAGCTTTTATTTCTGATCGAAAAAATATCGGTAAAAAAATAACTGTTATTAAATGATAGACTGATATTAATAATCGTTTTTGGCGGCCCGTGGTTATGAAGAAGCAACTAACAAACTTTAGTAGAGTTCTTGGTTGCGATATGATAATAACTAAAATAATCGCTTAAGCCATGAAAAATTTTTTTTATTTTTTCGAATTTATTTAAACTTAGATTGGAAAATTTATAATAGATTTGAGAATTAAAAAATTTTTTATGGCGTAAATAATTTGCTTCTCATTTTTATATTGTAAGTGTGAATTTCTTTTAGGAGAAGTTTGTTTCTAAAAGAAACGCGTTTCTATATGCCAAAAGTTGTTTTTTTTTAATTTTTTTATTATTTTTTAAGACTTTTTTTACAAAATATTATTTTTTTTTTTTTGTTATGAAAAATATTTTTTAATATTAATTTGTTTTTCTTTGAACCCCAAAATCTCCCCTTTGGCTACGGGTTTCACGTGAGTTTGTTTTCCTTGTACTTGTATATAAGCAACTCATAAATAATAAAATTATCTAATAAAAAAAACGAGGAAAATTAATGAAATATATTTAAACGCTCACTCAGTGTCTGTATGCGCTCGCCAACTTTGCTATTTCCATCTGTCGTTATTGTTGCTATTGTTGTTGTTGTGATTATCGCAAAAATATTATATCACAAGGTCGTTGGTTCTCGACATGATTGCGTTCTACGTTTCTATGTTATTGAAAATGAAATAAAAATAACGCTCTCTTGTTCCTGCTTTTGAAAATATTTATTAGTTTTTTTATACAAAGCAAACATTTGAACAACTTATTAAATTACACTTGCATACAAAAGAAAATTTCTGCACATTTAAAAAGACTATATTCCCTTTATATAAAAAAAGAGAATGTTTGTGGGTCATAAGGCTCCGGGAGGAAGAATAGTTCCATATACACAACTTTTTCAAGAACATACAAAAATGAAAAAAAAAATTAGTAACAGTTTTCATAATCTTTAAGTACACACAAAAGCGAGACATAAATTTTTTTAAATTACCATAAACTAGAAAAAGTTTAAATTTTTCACACCTTACTAGACCATTCTACACCATCTCAAATTTTTATTCAGAAAACATAAATTGAAGTTTTGAAAAATATTAATTGAAATTTACACAAAACTAATTGATATTCATAATAAATAAATTGCAATTCAGAATAGACCAATTGAAATTCAAAATAGATCAAGTAAATATAAAAAATTCTATTTGAAACTCAAAAAAGATGAATTTAAATTTAGAAATTCCCTTCGAATTTCAGAAAAAATTGCTCGAAATCAAAAATAGATCAATTAAAATTCAGAAAAGATCCTTTGAAGAGCAGAATATTACAAACTAAAAATTTCATTTGAAAATCAGAAGAAATTGACTGAAAATCAGAAATTTAGATTTAGAATAGATCCATTAAAATTCAGAAACGAACGATTGTAATTCAAAAAAGATCAAAAGGAATTCATAAAAGATCAACTTAGATTCTTAATAAATCAAATAAAATTCAGAAACATTAAATTAAAAGAATTGAAATTGAAAATTTATAATTGACATTAGCAAAACCATAACCATAACCATAACCATAACCATAACCATAACCATAACCATAACCATAACCATAACCATAACCATAACCATAACCATAACCATAACCATAACCATAACCATAACCATAACCATAACCATAACCATAACCATAACCATAACCATAACCATAACCATAACCATAACCATAACCATAACCATAACCATAACCATAACCATAACCATAACCATAACCATAACCATAACCATAACCATAACCATAACCATAACCATAACCATAACCATAACCATAACCATAACCATAACCATAACCATAACCATAACCATAACCATAACCATAACCATAACCATAACCATAACCATAACCATAACCATAACCATAACCATAACCATAACCATAACCATAACCATAACCATAACCATAACCATAACCATAACCATAACCATAACCATAACCATAACCATAACCATAACCATAACCATAACCATAACCATAACCATAACCATAACCATAACCATAACCATAACCATAACCATAACCATAACCATAACCATAACCATAACCATAACCATAACCATAACCATAACCATAACCATAACCATAACCATAACCATAACCATAACCATAACCATAACCATAACCATAACCATAACCATAACCATAACCATAACCATAACCATAACCATAACCATAACCATAACCATAACCATAACCATAACCATAACCATAACCATAACCATAACCATAACCATAACCATAACCATAACCATAACCATAACCATAACCATAACCATAACCATAACCATAACCATAACCATAACCATAACCATAACCATAACCATAACCATAACCATAACCATAACCATAACCATAACCATAACCATAACCATAACCATAACCATAACCATAACCATAACCATAACCATAACCATAACCATAACCATAACCATAACCATAACCATAACCATAACCATAACCATAACCATAACCATAACCATAACCATAACCATAACCATAACCATAACCATAACCATAACCATAACCATAACCATAACCATAACCATAACCATAACCATAACCATAACCGTAACCATAACCATAACCATAACCACTTGTCTATATTTCAATTGAGCTTTTCAGAAATTCAATTGGAAATGGTGCACTATGCTCTGAAAATATTTCAACATTTTTAATTACCAGAAATGTTATTGTAAAAATAACCCCTCACCATTACGTAATGTTTCCATTTAAATTTATTACAAAACAGCTAAATATTTTAAATGGCTGTAGAGAGAAACACGTGGTTCTCGCTACACTAGGTATAAACAAAGTGTTGAAATTAGACAAACTCTTCCAAATTATACTTCACACGTTCCGAAAGTTTTCGAACTGTAGTTTTTGTTAAAAAAAAAAATTTTTATTTCAGGTCAGAGCATTTGAAATTCTATTACTGTGCATTTTAACCTCTACTATATACTAGAATAACCTTAACACCAAACGAAGTAATTTGTCAATAAATTGGCAAAAAGTCACGTAGTGACATTTTGTTCTATTTTGTATAATATTTATTTTTATTTTCAAATAGTATCTAAATAAATATAAGTACATAATAACTAAGCGTTGCTCTGTCTCTTGGCCTACCCTCTCTTTTGCTCAATTTAATATTGAACGTAAATTTAGTATTGAACGTGCTCGCGCGCTCAACTGTCATTTCTCTAGGCGTTTTTATCGTGTGTTTTTGTAGGTTTTGTGCTTTGCTCTCTTTAAGGTTTTTTGCTAATGATTTTTTTTATTCAAATCTACTTTTATCGCTGTAGTTGTGGTGAATTAAATACAAGCAGTACAACTCGTCATCGAAATAATGCGCTTGTGTTAAATGACATTGACATTGAATTTTGAATATCACGGACTTGGATTAGTTGTTGTTTAGTTTTATTTTTTTTATGAATTTTTTAATTTTTATTTTTCGTGTTTTGCTTTTGTAGAAATCAGCTTGTTTGTTTGTTGTTGTTTCGCTTGTTAATAATTTATTGTGGTTTTTGTATATACAATATATTTTTGTAGTGGCGCTATACAAGTTTGCGAATTTTTTTTTTTAAAACATAATGCAAATAAATCAATTTGTAGTGAATTATGTTTTCAGTGTTGGGCGGAAAGAATTTGAGCAAATGATCAGCTTGATGTGTAATGGATATTATGACATAATAGTGTTTTTTTAGACGAATTAGTATAACGAAATGATATGAATATAACAGAAAAAATTGTCATAAATAAAACTGCGTAGTTTTATTACGAAAACATTTTTCAGACTCAACACTTCGCAGCTAGAATATAAATATTCCAAATTGAAATTCAGCATCTTGAACTTGAAAATAGTATTAATGAAAAATTCAACACTTGTAGTACAAGCATTTCAACAAGACAAGTTATATATGCTTTTATCCCACCCTCACATATTTTCCATTTAAAAATCACTCACTGAAATTCACCTCGCATAATTCATAATAATTTCGCTTGTTATTTTACTCTATAACTGGTTCAATGCCAAATAATGCGGAAATAGAAATAATACATCAGTGTTATTTGAGTGAAAACAACAACAACAACCAAGAATAATAAACTCTTGATCAAATGACTTTTTTAATATACAACAATAACTAACAGTGAAATAAAAATACTTTACATTATAACAACGATGATTTAATTGCTTCAGCAAAATCATCATCATTTTGAATTGCTTGAAAAACTAAATAATGTTTATCATCATTTAGTATAGTATTTATTCTGTCTCACTCGAAACCAGCTAAATCTCCCAATTTTTTCTCTCTCTCTCTCTCTGTCTCTTGTTGTTCTAATCATGGTTATCACAGTTATTACAAGATAAACACTTTCTCAAGGATCTTGAGCGATAAAATCATAGCACAAAAATGATATTAGATTCATATCGAAGTGCTTTATTTTAATGGTTTTTTAACAGATTTAGGGATTTAAGACCAAAGATATAAGATTCATATCGAAGTGCCTTATTTTAATGGTTTTTGAACAGATTTAGGGATTTAAGACCAAAGAATATACTTACTTTTCATAAATTTCTGATCATGAAATTTAGCTAAAGGCATAAAATTCAAACTGTAAATAATTTTTTCTTATTCATCGCTTTTCAAAACCCCAAAATATTCTCAAGCTTGCTCTTAACTTTCAACTATGGTAAGTATATTCAAAATCTTAAAATTCACCGCAACACTATTCCGTTTTTTTTCTATTATTTTATTTGTCTTTATTATTATTAATTGCATCACCTGCTTTTATGTACATGTTTAAAATTCATAAGTAAGGTTAACTATTATTATATGTGCTCTTTTTTATTTTAATTTTAGATCATAAAAACACTTTGCAATATTTTTTTTTTTTAATTATTATATCAGCCAGCATTTCCTATAAAATTAAGATATGTTTGTACAAACATCAAAGTCAAACGTTAGCAGCGAGTGAAAAGTCAAGGTTGTTTTTGCGGTTGTTTTTGCAAACTAACTCTATCCACATCGAATCAACACCCAAGAAAATAATGTTAGCTAATTTGTACTAAACTTTATGTCTACAACAAATATTTGAGTGAAATTTGACAAAAAAAAAAGAACCATACAACATTCAGGAAACTAATAGTGTTTTATTGTTGTATTTACAGAAACGTGACTCACTTTTTGTTAATGATTCTTATCAGGGGGCACCTAGTTCTGGTTCTAACCGCATCAGTTTTGGATAATGTCCTTGTTAAGTGAGAATTGTTTCAAGAAAACCTGATATTCATCTGATCATCGTAGATTTTGTAAGGTTACCGTACTTCGATTCTTTCAAGTTTTCTTTGACTGGTTTTTTTGCCCTGGTCATTTAGGTCACACAGTTCTTTAACATACTTTTAATTAATATTTCATTTGATATAAAAATTAATTTGTCATTTTGAAAGAAGTTGTTTTAATTGATCTTTTCACAGAAAATTGTCAAATAATACTGGCTGAAAAATTGAACAAAACGTTTTGTGTTCCGGTTGCGACTGTAAATTTCTAACCGAGTGGAAATTTTTCTAAGGATACAGTAGGAAAATTATCAGGAAAGTGTTACAGAGATTTTTAATACAAATTTATTTTAATACAGTTCAAATATAACAACAATAATTTATACCCTTGGAATTAATTCGATACTTTTGTGAATATTGTATTTAATTTTTAAGACATGCTGTATTATAATTCAATTAAATTTTGTATTCAATTTTAATGCAATTAAAATATTACAACGATGTTTTATACCTTTTGGAATTAATTTAATATTAATATTATTATTAATTTTTAATACAAAAATTTGATTTCAATACATATTTTTATTAAAAATAATTTTAAATATTTGGCCAGTATTTAATTTTAATACAATAGTGGTGTGGTCATATATAAAAGACAAAAGTATTAAAATTTATTCCAAGATTCCCAACCGTGCAGCATCACCTTCTGAGTCGATTAAGCCATTTCCGCATTTCTGTTTTTTTTCTATTTGAGAAAAAAAATTCAGAAAAAATTTGTTTAAGACTAAGTTATTACCCACGACTTTGCCGCAGAGGTTTAATTTTTTGATATGGAAATATGTATGATGTCAAGTAAAGGCTTTTTTAATAAGTTTTAAAACATTTTCAGAAAAACTGCATTTCAATAATTCTACTGCGTTCTCTTGGAGGACGATTGGAAGAGAAGTTGATTTGGCGAAGCACTTGCGATTTGGCCAAGGGTTCTTAGGAAGATGGATCGCTTTTCGATTGCCCAAGCGATGAATTCACGATTCAGAAAAAATCTTCAAAATCTTCCTTCACTCATTCCAGCGATCGTTGGATGATGTATGGAACGCCCAAGCGATGAATGCGTGATTCTAAAAAAATTTTAAAATTCTTCCATCGCGCGTTCCGGCGATCGTTGGAAGATGGGTTTTTTAAAAACGATTGTTGGAAAATGAAGCAGGCTATTCAATACACTCTTAAAATCATCGAAAAATTTTAAAAATTTGTTTTTTGTATTAAATTGCTGACTACGATGTCAGTGGTCGATTTTTTGTTGTTGACCGATTTGACTAAAAATGTCCTCTATAAAACAGCTTGTAACGTTCAACAAAAATTATTCGCAACAAATCGCTGAGGAACCCTAAAAGCGATTAGCTTGCCACTCTTATCTGCGAATCGCTTAATTCGTGGTTAAATCTTCCCGCGAATCACTTAGGATTTTTCTTGGCGATCCGTTTAAAACTCTTCCGAGCGAATCGCTTCAAACCCCTCTCAGCGATTCGTTAGTGACTCTTCCCAGCGAATCGCTTAAGACCCCTAGGCGATTCGTTCGCAAATATTCCAGGCGAATCGCTTTTATGGCCTCAGCTGCTTACAGTCGGCGATACCCAAATGAGCTCGACGGCGATTATCTCATCCTCCAAGCAATTCGCTGGCGGCTCTGAGGCGACTGGAAATGTTTGCAGGGTTAACTCTGTTTTTAACATACACAAATATAGCATCTTGGATATTATTTTTTAATTAATTTTTTTTTTCTACTTTTGTGAATCAACTTTGCAAAGTGTTGTTATTTATGCGTATCAGGTAAGCGTGACCCATTTCTGAATATTTTTTTATGAAAATAACATTGTATGTGTTTCATAGGACCAAATCGCTTGAGTTTTACTAGTCTTTTTAGGTTTTCGCATTATTGGGGCTGTGCAAGTAAGCGTGGCAAATCTTACAAATAATTTGACAAATTTGACTAAAACTACGACTTGTTTGGTACCTTTATCCTTAAATCGGTTAAGTTTGAATGTTTCTCGCATTTGTTGTGAGTCAAAAATGGGCGTGATAACATTAAAGCCTTTAAAGATTTGGCAAAAATTACACATCTTTTGGCGTCTAAACCGTCCCAATCGATTAAGTGGTTCTCGCGTGAAAGTGGAACAAACAAAAAAAAAACAACGCCACAAGCGCTTTTTATAAGATAAGTTTAAGAACCAGAAAGCTCCATTCATCAGAAGTTCGTTTTATTATTTTTAAAAAAATGCTCTGATGAGTAAGAGATTAAAAATTAGGCATATCTTTTTAGCTTACGTTTCTTTTATCTCTCCATTTGATAAGGTCACAAAAATCATTCCCCAACATTTTTCGATTCTCTGACATAAGAAATTATTTTGTCTCGTGTTGGCAATATTCAGTGTAGGATTAACAGAATTCATGTACAAGGCATATGCTCAAACTATTTTTTGTCAATCAATGGTTTATGTTTTGGAAAAATATGTAACAAATCGTCTTTATGTACATTTTAATTCTTTAACAAAGCAAAACAAATGCTTGTTGTTGTTTTTTTAATGGCTCAATTTTAACATTATTAAGTTTATTTATTGTCCTTGTTAGCTTAATTGATTTTTTTTTAATTATTTCATGCGTATGCTATAGAATTTTTTTTGAGGTTGTATCTAGATTTTTGAATTGAAAAATTTATTGCTATTTTTATATAAAGAAGAAGAAGAATAAGCTCTTTTTTTATATCTCCCTTTTTAAATCTAAGAGCACTAACAAGTTTTGATATGTATTTGTTTAGCATATATTGACAAAAAATTAAAAAAAACTGTTAAAGATTGGTTTAACTCTTAATTGTTTAAAAGAAAGTAAAAAACTAAAACAAATAATTTTAAATTAATTCATTTTTATTAAATTTTAAATACTTTGTTCGCTGCAATGGAATTATTGCTGAATTTTGAACAATACTATACATTAAAATAAATACATTAATTTATATCTGTTTGCAGCTTATATCAAAGAAAATTTTTTTTTTATATCTGTGTGTTGGAATTTGTAAGTTTGTATTGATTTCTTGCACAGTCAAAAATCTTAGACTTATTATTAATCCAATCATTGGAAACATGCATTTTTGAATACTTATTTTATTATAATTTAGACTCTTTAAAAGGTTATAAATTTTCTTATACTTATTGGCATACTTTAAGAATGCAGCGTTCGATTTGGTTCGATTCTTATGGATATTAATAATTTTTTTATGCATGTGCCTTCAAAGAGCAGTTGTAAGAGCCAAAAAATTATAACCTAAGCGCAGTGGGTTAAAATCCGACACGTATTTTATGTTTTATTTTTGTCGAAAAATATTAATACAAGAATTTATAAAAATTGAAACTCATGAGGGAATAAAACTCAAATTTTATATGGGTCAAATATGGGTTGGTTTTGCATTTTAACATTTTCAATATAAGGCTCTGTTCACTCTGATCATAGTGAAGTCAAATTTGCCCCAGTGTCATATGCGCACCGTCTTACCCTATATCTTATGTTTCCAATAAGACCATTAATCTTTTATTATTTTCAATTAAACACCCGAAAAAATTGTTAGATTGTGAAAAGAGGCCGAACATGGACCGTACAAGGGTCGAACATGGCCTAAAAATAATCCTAAAAGCCTAGCGGCCAAAAATTTGGTCGAACAACGGTCGTACAAGGCTAAAATAAAGTTGTGCGGCCGCTGTTATCCCCCTGTACCGCCGAGATTATTTAAAATGGCCTCTGCACACTCGCTGTGCGACCCTTGTACGGCCGCTTTTTGGTCAAAAGTCCTGCAAGGGAGACTTGTTTACTGAAAGTCGATTAAATTGTAATGCAATAGAAAATTTGAAAATGTTTTGAAAATCGGTGTAATTAAAATTTTTGTAAAAACTCCTTTTTTGATGTGTAACCGGGTGAGAAAAATTAAATTTTTGTATGTGAAATACTCCTTCCAAAATTTATTAATTTTTCTTTTTAGCTGAAGTACGTTTGAAGTTATAGCCAAAAATCTGGAGACAGTTCCATTTGCATATAAATTAACGCATATCGGCAGGAGGGAGTATTTACGATCATATCTTCCATATAATTTTTTTCTTATCTCAACCCAACAAAAGTAATAAAGGACTATGCAGCACCTTTATAATTATAGAGCATCTTTTAGAGTAAGTATTCCTTAGACATTTTTAAGAAAAGAAATTATGAGAGAATTGTATGCCAATATTAGTAACATATCAGGTATAGTATTAAAAGTAATGCATTATTTTTCCAATAGAAGGCTTTAGTAACCTGAATCTCGATTTGTGTAAGTGCGATCGGTTTACACTAGAGGGCGTTAGAAAGAAAAGATTTCGTACTAAAAAAACTTTTCAGACGGTTCAGAAACTTCTGGAGTACAACGGAATTAAAAATACAGACATAATTGAAATTAAACAAATAGCTGCTAGTGTTATTTTTTAGTTATTGACTTGAGAAATTCATGTAAAATAAAAAAATATTAACTTATTTTTGACAAGTTTTTTAATAATATGTATTTAACAGACAATAAAAAGAATTTATTCTTTCTAAACGGAAAAATACACATTTTTTTTATTTTTTAAATTAATTCAATATAATTTTTTTTGCAAACACAGATAAAACTATGAATATCTTTCCTTTTTGCAGTTTATAAAAATAAAGACATTATTTATCGGACACAAAACGAAAGTTAACTTAAGGAAAATAATGTTTTTAGTTGCGGACTATATAACGGAATTAAAATCATTAGTAGGATTGACTTTGTTGATATAAAAGTAAGAGGGCTGTTTTTTTTTTCTTAATACTACTTGAAAGTATCTATAAGCTTATATATTTTAAGATAAAAATTGAAAAGTTCCCAGATTTTTTAAAAAATATTTAAAAAATTCTATGCTACTTTATTATACACATATTAGTTTTTTTTTAAATTTTATATGTTGATTATTAGATTTTGTGGTAGGGGAAGACAGGGTACATTTCAAACTTTGATTTAAATTTTTTTTATTTTCTAAAAAATATAAAATTATTTTAATACACATATATTTTTAGAAGCGGCTGATTTTGAATATTGAGAAATGAATATAAAAAGTTACAAAAAAAAGCAATGCTCATTGTTATTTTTATTTACAAATGCATTCTTAACTTGTCAAATGTTCCGCATTGTGGGGCACATTTGACTTTCTTACGGGCACATTTGACTACCATACTTTTTGTGCAATTTTGATTCATATATAACATAAGAACTTCAGTCAAAGTGAAAGACCCGTAAATATAGTTTTTTATAAAAAATTTATTTAAAAACAGTCACCAATTCCATTTCGTGCAAGACTGTAACAACTCAAAATTTAGTACTTTTCAGGAGAGCCTTATGAAATTTTGAAATGACATCACGACCATTAATTGTAAAGGTAGGCTATAAATTGTTAAGAATATATATATGTATGCCATTATATTTTCTACCAAAAATATCATAAATTTTTCATTTTGCGTCAATAGTTTGTCAAAAAAGCAAAATTCTTGCAAGTGTCTGTTTGATTTGTGACATTTTTACTACAAAAAAACATAATAAATGTTTCATTTTGAGTTGTGACGATTTTGGTACAATATCATAACATACTTTTGAGCTAGAGAGATGTCACGTTTTGAGTTGGTACTTTTTTACTATAAAAAATTATAAATTACTTGCTTGAATTTAAATTTAAAAAAAGGTTTATGATATAATAAGTCGTTGAATATTTATGGACAAATTTCAAATAAATTTTGGTATAAATAGAAATGAAACGTTATTGCTACAAAAAGTGAAGAAATTGCTAAAAGTCAAAACCATAAAAGTATCTATAAAACCGTCCATTAACAGCAAATTGGTCTGGAATTGCATATAACAATGCATATTTCAGTATATTTTACTAAAAAGTCCAAATTTTGATTTTTGGCGGTCTTGCACGAAATGAGCGATATAAATAAATACACAAAAATGAGCTCATATAAATAAAATAGCATTCAGGTGATGCTATTTACATATCATACCATATCATTTACATTAATTCCGCACCGATTGGATTTTTTTTATAAATACGAACCATTTCTTAAGCAATAATTGACATAAGAAAACATAATTTTTGTATTTCACCTATATGCCTTAACGACAGTGTCAAATCTTCCCCATTTGCAAAAGTCGAATGTTCCCCCAAGCGACTAACCGTTTGTTTCTTTTAATGCCATTTCTTGTATTAAACTTGTATATTGCCAGGAAATAGGTCGAACTGTTTGAGAAAAGGCTTACGTAACTCCAGCTAAAAATTACATAAACGATCGCGAAAATTCAAAAACACCTGTTGCTCTGCCCCGCGTAGAGATACAATTGTCAAACTTTGTGACATTTCCTTAAATCAATTATGGGTTAGTTTTGCATTTTTACATTTTCGATATAAGGCTCTGTTCGCACTGATCATAGTGAAGTCAAATGTGCCCCGTCTTACCCTATATCATATGTTTGCAATAAGACCATTAATCTTTTATTATTTTCAATCAAACACCTGAACAATATTATTAGCTTGTAAATGGAAGCCGAAAATGGGTCGTACATGGGTCGTACATGGGTCGAACATGGGTTGAACATGTGTCGAACATGGTTCGAACATGGGTCGAACATGCGTCGAACATGGGTCGAACATGGGTCGAACATGGGTCGAACATGGCTTAAAAATAATCCAAAAAACCTAGCGGCCAAAATTAAGGTCAAACAACGGTCGTACAAGGCCTAAATAGAATTGTACGGCCACTGTACGCCCGTTGTACCGCCGAGATTACTTAAAATGGCCTCTGCACACTCGCTGTGCGACACTTGTACGGCCACTTTTTGGTCAAGAAGTCCTGCAAGCGACACTTGTACAGCAGAGAAAAATATTTACACTAGGCCTTGTTCGGCCGCTGTTTGGTCTTAGCTAAAAAAGATTTTACTTTTACTCGGGCAGTCCCAATATATCATATTTTATTTTAATATATTTTATATTCTATGCTTTTATATTTACATTGTAAAAGTTTTTCTAAACAAAATATAATTATTTTCATCTGGTTAAAACTGCGCTGATAGCTGATAGTTGCATTTAACAGTGCATTTAAATGTCACTTTAAAATCATAAGTAAAAATTTAAAAATGTTATAAAAGTAAAAAGTGGCAGTAATCATTTTTTGTCTATTTATTTAAAATAATAACTATCCGCTTTCATCGCAATTCCAACCTGTTTTCTAACAAACTTGTTGCAAGCCTACATGGCAGACAGTAATTTTTGCGAAATCTTCAAACTCAATTATGAGCTCATTAAGTTTCTAAAAAACCTGTTTTATAAAATTTAACAATTTTTAATAAATCTTTTATATACAATGTTTCATAAAAGTTTTGTTCTGGTTTTGTTGTCACTTTTTTTCCGTACTTATTTGCACAGTTGTATTGAAAACCAGAAACTGAGTGCTTTAATATTCTAGTTTCACTTTTGTCTGCGTTCTGCAATCAAATCGCGTCAAGGTCGTCAAGTTGGCAGCACTGCTTTTTGTTGCTTGCCAGATGCGGCGTTGAAGAGCAGCGCAGTTGAAGCGTTAATAAAAATTATGCCAATAATTATAACAGTTGATGTTTTCCTGCTTGCAACACACCACGTTCACTTTCAGGTTTATTTTTGCTGTTGTTTCTTTTCCACTCAACGCCTTATAAATTCAGGTTGCTAAAATTTGTATGAAAAACACAAATGCAAAATGTGTGTCTGTCTCAAAGAAATTGACTCATTGGCAACTGGCTATCAATGACTATGCGCTTTAAACTAAACGCTACAAGCGGTATTTAAGGTTGTTGTCAGACAAGCATGAAGTATGGCGCCTTCGCTGCCACTTCCGCATGCGTCATTTGTATGCGCACATTGCAAGTGTGTCAATGGAATTAAAAAACATAAAACGAAATTTCCGCCATAGCGCAGATACTTTTTTTGTGTTACATCTACGCGATACTTTGCAGTTACATGAGTCTAAACAAAAAAAAAATGCAATGCAATGTCGAACAATAAGTAAACAAACAGATACGGGAACCAACAACTAGTAAGCGATTTAAGACGCGCATATATCTTATTTATATTGCAAATATTTATAAACTATTTATTATAAGCTAAAAGCCACCCACAATAACCGTTATATAAACCTTGTTTTAAAGTATGTAGCAAAAAAAGAAAACAAATTAATATAAATGACATTAAAAAGTGATGAAAGCACGCGTGACGCTGAGGCCGCTAATGAAAGTATCTCATTACTATTATTTAAACATATCTATATCTATAAAGCTGCTTTCTTTTTACAAGTGCAAGTCTATGTTTTAACATTAATTTTTAAATCATTAGATCTAGATCAGGAACTGCTCTACTTCTAGATACACGAGCTAAGGTGCTAGCCACAGCTGCAGTGCTCTAGTTTTTACAACGAAAACTTTGACGTGGATGTCGACGCGCGCCGTTGCTTGACCTTCAGCATATTTACTACATGTTGCTGCTGCATTCTAAGGCATTCGCATTTTTTATTTTATTGTAATTAACTAGTTTTTATTGCTGTTTATTTTTTTTTTTTTATTCACTTGCTTTTGTTGTATTATCTCATTACTGTAAATGCGATAGTATCTACATATCTGCATTGTTGTAATTGCTTTATTATTCATGAAGTAGATTATGTAGGTGCTCTTGGTGGCAAAGTCTTATTCAAACAGGTTTTTTCTAACGGTAATTATATTGTCATGATTTTTCACTTTCAAGTTTCAAGCTCAAACTTTGATTTTGATGCTGTATAAGGAAAAATCGGAAATCGAGCTTATCATTCAATTAGAATGTTTTTCGAAAACATGTATCTTCATATTTAAAAACTGCATTGAGTATGAGCATTTCGTTAAATGCATTACCAAACATATTTTCGTTTTAAACCTTTTATCTTTTCTGCTTGTTTATCAGTTTACGTAATTATGAGATACAAAATGTGCTTCTAAGGATTATATTCTCTGACTTAGTAAAAACAAGAATATTTTTTAACAAAAAAAAAATAAAGAATCACAAATACAAAATTAAAAAGAAGTACATTATATAATATATACCTATTGACATTCGATATGGTTTTATTTTACACTTATTTTTGATGGTGTATAAATTTTTTGTAAGTTAAAGTATGTTGAGGTAAGGTAAGGTAATGTAAGGTAAGGTAAGGTAAGGCAAGGTAAGTAACGGTAAGGTAAGGTAAGGTAAGGCAAGGTAAGGTAAGGTAAGGTTAGGTTAGGTTAGATAAGGTAAGGTAAGATAAGGTAAGATAAGGTAAGATAAGGTAAGATAAGGTAAGATAAGGTAAGATAAGGTAAGGTAAGGTTAGATGAGGTAAAGTAAGGTAATTTATTGTAATGTAATGTAATATAGTGTAATATAGTGTAATGTAACGTAATGTAATGTAATGTAAGCTAAGGTAAGGTAAGGTAAGGTAATGTAATGTAATGTAAGGTAAGGTAAGGTAAGGTAAGGTAAGGTAAGGTAAGGTAAGGTAAGGTATGGTAAAGTAAGGAACAATAAGGTGAGGTCAGGTAAGGTAAGGTAAGGTAATGTAAGGTTATGTAAGGTAATGTAAGGTAAGGTAAGGTAAGGTAAGGTAAGGTAAGAAAAGGTTTGTAACGGGGATAGGCGAAGCTTTAACCCAATTATTTTAAACTTACAACTCAGAGTACGTCCGAAGTATATTGGTTTATTCTTAAAATGTCATTGCAATGCACTTTATATAGAATTTATGAAGGTTTTACTATTTTGATGGGTTTGTATGGGAGATAAACGGAATTTCCATTTGATTTTGTCGAATTTCAAACCAAAGATATAAAGAATGGAAGGAATTAGATCAAAGAAGTTAATGTCAATTTTAAGACTCGCAACATTATCTAATAATAAAATTAGTCTAGGAAATCGACTAGGCTGAAGTTAAAATACTCTCGCAGGCGTGTTTTAGTATATACAAAATACATTTAAAGTTTTGAATGTTGTATAACTTTGATGACGTTACTCTTTGTAGTGCGAGGATTTTATCAAATTTTTTAAATTTCAAACTCAGATTACGTTTTAAATATCAAAGCATGTCAGTAAAATATCAAGTTAATACATTGATTGTTGTGTAACTTTTAAAGGTTCTGCTATTATGATTATGATAGGCCGGATCGAAAAAAAGTGTTTGATAAACTCGGTCTAAAATATTCTTTGGCATATTGTTGTACCCTCCACGAAATATTTCACAATGAATTAATCCTTACCGAGGTTAAGGCATAAAACTAGCCTCGGTTAAAAGCAATTCAAATTGTGTTTCACTGTTGTTTCGCCTAATCAATAATTCACGTATGGTTCCAATTCCTCTAAATAATCTAAATAATCGATCCCTTTCCTTTCAGATTAAAGACCAAACCTTGTTTGTATAAGGCACATGCCTTGGTTCTTAGTAATTTAGTAATTTATTGAAAAAGAATATTAGCATACAAGAAAAAGCTCTTTTAAATGCAACAATTTAGATATTCTAAATAAAAATTACAAATAACAACAACTGGCATAACAACAGCTTAAAAAGAAAAAAAAAATAATAAACAAATTTTTATGATTATGTGGCTAAAGATAAAAATTAAAAACTATTGAGATTTAAACGTAACGTAAGAGGAAAAACTAGTAAACAAATTTTATGCAAATGATTGTTTGGCTGAAGATAAAAATGATTTTAATTTGAGAGTAAGTAATCCGTAAAATAAGAAAAATAAGTAAATGGGAAAAATGAGTAAAAAAGAGAAAGTTAAGGAAGAGTTAAGAAAAGTATTCAAGAACTGATTGCTTAAAGTTTGTTTCGTTGTTAACGCGTTTTCAGTTATTTGGTAGGGAATTCCAAAGCCTTATTGCGCTAATGAAAAACAGCCGACTAGATTCATTATATCTGAACTGGGGAACTAGGAAGAAAACATTTCTGATGGATCTGCAGAATTGGAGTTTTTCAAACAAGTAATTAGGACTTTTCGAAGTAATAAGTCTGTGCAGAAAAATACAGTTTCTTGCATTAAGAAAATTAATGATATTGCAACCAAGAATACGATTACTGTATTCAGATATATGATCAAATCTACTAATACCGTAAACATATCCAGCTGCGTTGTTAAATGCCAGTAATAGTTTATGTGATGACCTTGAGTAGTCTAGCTTGCTATATACTACTTCGGAATAAGTTATTATTGGCACGATTAATTGTATCACCAATTTTCGCCTTGTTTCAGTGGAAACAAACGAAGCAGTTTTTCTCAAATTTCTTAAGGAATAATAAACTTTGCTAATCACGCTATTAATATGGTCTTCCCACGTAAGTGAAGTGTTCATAACAAATCCTAAATTAACGACTTTGTGAACAAGTTCAAGTTTTGTTCCGCTAAGAAAGATAGGAGACAGATCATTAAACGGGTTTCTGGATTTCACAATTGGTAGAACATACGATTTATTAGGATTCAACCTCAGTTTATTTTCTGTTGCCCATCTGCTGATTTCAGTCAAGTCTTCGTTTACCCTGGCACATAGGTCCTCAATAAGACATGTTGGTCGGGATAGATAGAGTTGCAGATCATCTGCATACGCATGCATTGTAACATTTTTTCATATTGAAAAAATGTCGTTGAGAAACATTGTGAACATAAGCGGCCCAAGGACAGAGCCTTGGGGTACCCCACTACAAATAGATCGGAATCCCGAGTATCTATTTCCTACCTTAACCCTTTGAGTCCTACCGTCTAAATAGCTTTTCAGGAGTTGAACAGCAGTATCCGAAAAACTGAAGAGTGTATTTAACTTTTTATAAAGCAAAGGGTGGCTTACACTGTCGAAGGCTTTCGAGAAATCTAAGAGACTGACTAAGGTGATATGACCCTTATCATAATATGCTCTGATGTCTTCTAAAATTTTCACAACAGCAGTGGAACAACTGTGTCCGGGGCGAAATCCGGACTGTAGAGGCGACAAAAGGTTATTTGCATTAAGATGGTAAGAAATCTGCTCAGCCATAAGGGATTCAAGAACTTTTGAGAGTGACGAGAGAAGACTGATAGGGTGAAAATCACAAGGTATAGCTGCTGACGGTTTTTTGGCAATAGGTATTATCGTCGCAATTTTCCAGATTGATGGAAATTTAGAACTTGTTAGGCAATGATTATATATATGCACGAGAGGGCTAATAACATAAGGCAGAATAAGCTTGACAAACCTGATATCTATCCCGTCTATGCCGATAGCATGTGATTTTATCTTTAAGATGCATCTCACAACATCCACCTCATTTACCGCAGTAAATTGAAAAGACTGCGACAAGGTAGGGGTGGATATACTAAACGTACTAGATGATTCGGTGAATGAACTAGACACGAAATATTCATTTAAAAGATCGGGGTCTAAGTTACAACCTCCAACTTAAATGTTTCCTATTCCAATTTTTTTTAAGTTATTCCACAGTATCTTAGACGGTAGAGATGAACTTAGCTTCGATAAAAGGAACCTTTTTTTTTGACAACTTAACTGCGGATGAAGCCTCGTTTCTAGCTCTCCTATACTCTTCCCAGTAAAGCACAGTCGGATTTCGTTTCCATCTAGAGTAAGCCCTATGTCGTTTTTTTAGTGCCTGCTTTATAGAACTCGTGAACCAAGGACAAGAACTGTTTGAGATTCGGGATGTACGAAGAGGCACGTGAATGTCGAAAATTTCAGATATTTTGTTCAAGAAGAAGTTAAGTTCATCATCCACTGTATTAGAGAACCAGCAATCCATCCAGTTTATTCTAGATACATCAGCGAATAGAGCGTTGAGATTAATTGATTTATAATCACGATATGTAAATGTTTTCCTCACATCAACAGACGAGAGATGAATATTGAGCGTACAAAAAATAAGGTCATGATCGGAAAAAAACGATATTTGATCAAAAAGCAAAACCGTTGAAATATCAGACACTGCGTAAAAGTCGAGCAGACTAGGAGTAACATTATTTCCGAAGCGAGTTGGCTCCTCCGAATTAACAATGGAAAGACCGACTTCAGACAAATCATCAAGAAGTTTATTTGTTAAGCTATCAGTGCATAGCAAATTAATATTAAAGTCACCACAAATTATCAAATGGTCATAGTCAATTACGCATCTGGATATGGAGGAAAATAATGGGACAAGGTTAGAGCTGCGATTAGGATTATAAACGCATGATAGAAAAACTTTAACTCTACAATCATAAATTTCAATATTTAGAAACTCAACCTCAGATCCACCAGATTCACTCAAAAATTTAACATTTAAATTAGTTTTGCAGTATATTGCAACGCCGCCTCCTCTCTTATTTAGTCTATCATGCCGATACAGAGTGAAGTTATTAATATTTAGCAGTGAGTCCTCTATTTTATTTTCAAACCAAGTCTCTGTGATACAGAGTACGTCAACAGCAGAGTCTTCAAAAATATATTTCGCACAGTCTAATTTGAAGTCATTAAGACTTCTAGCATTAAAATGTGCTATTTTCAAACCAGATTTCTGTTTACAGAGGATATCAATCATAGCCTTCTGATTTCCATTAGCGTCTAAATTGGAGTTATTCCCGGACACTATGGTTTTCCAAAACAACAACAAAACAATAAGCTGTAGAAAGTAGGAAATAAAGTATGGTAGAAGTTATATAAATCAAAGAAATAGACGAGGCAGAAAAGAGATAGAAAAAAGGTAAAGCTAGAAATTGAGACATCTTAAGATACCAACTTATACAGCAAACTGACACAATAAAATGTTTTGATCTTTATTTAAAAAAAAGGCTTCTTGGAATTTTTTTTTAAAACGTTCCTTTCTTGAGCAAAAACCTACTTTTTGTATTGGAAAGTTTTTTGTTCCTAAGAATTTTCAAAAACAAAAAAAAATAAAATAAAAACTTAAAAATTTATAAATATCAGCATAAAAACTTTTTGGAAATCTGCGCGTTTTGGATTTTTTTTTAGACTTTTTGGATGAGTTTTTATGTGATATAGACCTCAATCGGCATAACTACGCCATTTCTTATCCAATTGTCTTCGATAAGCCACCGTTGGAAAGGTAATAAAATTCCTCTACACATATCTTAAATCACGCAAGGATGGATATAATCTTAGTCTGTCAAAATCCAAAAAAAGTAACAATAAATAACACGGCACCAATTGA
Organism: Dichetophora obliterata; assembly: GCA_963920525.1. Lineage (NCBI taxonomy): Eukaryota > Metazoa > Arthropoda > Insecta > Diptera > Sciomyzidae > Dichetophora > Dichetophora obliterata. The sequence goes on along the minus strand of OY986438.1, from coordinate 38,048,330 downwards.
ACCCTCTGAAGACGAGGATTTCTTATCCGTCCTTAAGGGTTAACTTTGTTCAGAAACGGACAAGTTAGATTTGTGTAGAGATTTCTATTATCTTTCCAACGGTGGTTTATCAAAGATAATCGGACAAGAAATGAAGTAGTTATGCCGATTAAGGTCTAAATCATATGAAAACGCATCCAAAAAGTCACCAAAAAAATCCAAAACGCACAGATTTCTCAAAATTAATTTTTTATGCTGATATTAATCATTTTTTTAAAGCTTTAATTTTAATTTTAATTTTTTTTTTTTTAAATTCTTAAGAACAAAAAACATGCAAAAAGTGGGTTTGTGCCAAAAAAAGGAACGTTTTTAAAGAGACAAAGAATATTTTAGACCGAGTTTATCAAACACTTTTTTTTTATGGAGACCGACGCGACCTAATGATGACGTCACTTTGAATGGGAGGTAGGTAGAAATTTGTGCATTTTATTTACCGATTTCCAAAAGTAGTGAGTTAAGATTAAAACTTTTTGCATATTTGAAGACATTGTAGTTTATATATTTGAGAAATTCAAAGAAATTTTACCAAACAAAAGTTTGTAGTTTGGGAGGTAGGCATGGTTTTCATTCGATTTTAAAAAATTTCACACTAAACGTGCCTATTTGAAGATAACAATTATGAGCAATTTTTGTTGTCGTTAGATAAATTTTTGTGCAATTTCAAGAGATTGTACCAATTTGATTAAGGCACTTTGTATGGGAGGTAGACTTGGTTTTCATCTGATTTTGTTCATTTTGGATCTTAATCTTTATTTTTTAGATACAGTTTTAAAAATCAAATTTCATTACGATAGCTCCAAAATTTCGTTTGTAATCATGGCGATAGACAGACAGACGGACCTACGGACCGACGGACGAACGGAAAACATTTTTTTTTTACCCGTTCTAACTAAAAACAAAGTCAAAAGTTCCGTCCCTCTTCTAGGTGAATTGAAGTTAAAAAAAAATAATATATATAGAAACGCTATTTTGTGTTGCTAAAATATCTAAACCAATAGATTCCATCATAGTTTTATAAAAATTTTTAAAATAATGTACAAAAAACTTTCAAAATTGCAGATAAACACGTTTGTCACAGCGCGCACTCAAAGTAAAAAAAAAATTATGACTTTCAAAGTTCATTGCTGGCAAGCGGTACATTATTTTTCAAACATTTTTAAACCTAGGTATGCAGAATTTTATCTTCTTCCATAGGGTACTAAACACTACTATGTACTTTTAAATTTTTTTTTAATTAATGCTCACTTTTTGTCATAATATACCCCATCGTGAGTTGTCTCTAAATTTTTGCATTTGCAAGGCTGTGGGTCCGCGAAAAAATTCTTAAAATCACAAACACAGGATTTGGTTTTTTAAACAATAAACCAATCTAAGAACAAAATTTGAGCCAAATAGAAGATGGTCAGTGCGACTAATATTACACTTCAATGTGAAATGGTCGAATAACGATATTTTTAATCAATCAATTTATATCACTTTTCATTTTCTCCACTTCGGCTTTGTGGTGAATATATCGACTCTAAGACACACACCGTGGTAAATTAAAAAGAAACTTACCTAAATCGGGTATTGAACTCGAAGGCTCCTCGCAACTGCCTCCATTTTGTCCTCCAAGCCCGTTTCCACCCATCGAAGTTGCTGAAGCGGAGTGATTTTTTATTTTGGGTGGAGGTGGTGGTGGAGGCGGCCGCATGGCAGTGTTGCTGCTGCTACCGCTACTGCTAGAAACAACAGGTGTACGGAAGATGCTCGCTGACTGTTGTTGCTGCTGCTGCTGCTGTTGATGATGATGATGATGTTGCTGATGTTGTGAGGATAAATGTTGCTGTGAGGGTTGTTGCTGCTGCTGCTGTTGCAGCACTAAACCGTTGCCATTGTGCAAACCTTGCTGTTGCTGTGCTGCATTCGAGGCAATTACATTGACGTGGCGCGTTGTGGTGACAACATATTTGCGGCTCGCTGCAGACATTGTGGACGGCGGCGGTGGTGGTGGCAGCAGTGGTGGTGAGTGCAACTGTCGCTGTTGCTGATATTGCACCAGATGTTGCTGTTGTGAATGTTGCTGCTCTATAACAATTTCCTGCATTGGTGATGAAGTGTAGCGACGCGCTGCAGCCGGTGATGCGGGCGCCGATCGTGAGTGCTGATGATGATGCAGTAGTGGTGGAGGCGACACTGAGTGGCGCCGCTGATGTGGCTGTGACGTTGACTCCTCATACAGTCTTCCGTCACGTATGACGCGTACATGTTGCTGCGTCAACGGTGGTGGTGGCTGCTGCTGCGATGGTGGCGGTGACGTTGAGGAAGCTGGCAACGCTACTCGTTGATAGTGAGATGAGGGACTAGCCGAATGGCGGCGCTGTAGCGCATGCTGATGATGTTGTTGTTGTTGCTGTTGGTGCTGCTGCGCACTGGAAGTAGGCAGCGTACGTGTTATAATGATTTGCGGTGTGGACGCAGCTGAGCTAAAGATTGTCGTCGTTGCGGAGCCGTTGCCAGCATGAGGCGAGCGTGAAGCACGACGCACGACATGTTGCAGCGGCTGCTCGTTGTTGCCAGAGTGCTGTGTGTAGATGTGTTTTACCGCTCCGAAACTGCTGCCATTTGTTGTTGTTGTACGTTGCACGTACTCCACACGAGGCGTGAGTATCACTTTTTGAGTTGTTGATGCCTGCGCCGTTGTGGCATGCAGCGAGCTGGGCTGACGCGGAGCTACGGTTTGTATCTGAACATGTTGGTAGCGTTGTTGCTGCTGCTGCTGATGTTGCTGCAGCTCCTTCTCCTCCAGATGCAGCATTTCATAGTCGATGGGCTCGGTTTTAATTATTTTAACATGTGAGCCACCAACAGATGCATTGTTGTTGATCAAAGCGCTGCTGGCCAGCGTGGCGGTTGCCTCGATGCACTTAAGTTTTTTCAACATAATTGTGTATAATGTTTTTTGTTTTGTTCTAGATGGATTTGATCCTGAATCACGTTTACTGCTTTGATTTTTTTTTTTTGCTGTTTGTCAAATTTGCCTTCGTCACGAAACTTAGTATTCTTTTTACTTCTGTTTCTGTTCTTATTTATACCAACTTAAGTGCTAGCAAGTTGCTTAATTTTAATGTGTTTCTTATAGTTTGTTCATGTAAAAATCAGTCTCTGGTTTATATTTTCTGCTTTAACTGCTCCTTCTGCTTCTTACTCTGCTTTTTCTTTTTGTTAAATTTTGTTTTAAACTAAATTTCAGCCTTCAAGTTGCAATGTTTTTTTTTAAATTAATTCTTTTTTTTCTGCTTATATCCTTAACTGCTACAATTTTATTTTGTTATCCTTAAATACGTTGTCCTTAAACCTGCCTTCAGTTGCTTAATTATTGTTAAGTTCCTTCTTTACAGCTATGAGTATGCGTCAGCGTATTAGTGTATGAGCGAGATAGACTGTGTTTTTTTTAGAGGTGTGAGGATGTGTTGGTTATTTATGGGCTAATAATACTTGGTTTTTTTTTTCTTCTTAATATGATGACTTGAGGTTGACTTCGGTGATGATGATTTGTGGTTGTTTTCTTGAAGTAATATCTGCAAATAAAACAGAAAAAATTATTTAAATAAGGATTAATTTCGTGATATTAAATTAAGTTTCGGGCAAGAAAATACAAATATTTAAAATAGATATAAGACTAGCTTCCGAAAAATATCAAAAGAATTCACTGAAAATATTCCAGTGTAGAAAATATCGTGTAAACCCGAGTAAAAATAAAAACTCTTAGCAAAAGCTAAATAGCGGCTAAACAAGGCCTAATTTTAAATTTTTTTCTCAGCCGTACAAGGCTTTTAAAGAAAAGTGAAACTCCATGCTAAAAAAATAAAATATATATAAAATATACAAGGTTATGTGTTTTTTTTAATAAATTTTCTGTATATAATAATTCTTTTTTCATTAGCATTATTTGTTATATTTTAAACAAAATATGTTCAAAATAAAGATATTTAAAAACCAAACTAGATCCAACAACTAACTTCATACACAAAAAAAAAATTGTAGTGCAACTATTTACGTAGGTGGAATGTGATGTCGAGTTGAGCAGAAAACCGTATGGGAAGGGGGTGTATTTTTACACTCTTAGAAGCTACAGGGTTAATTAGTATTTCATGACATTGGTGCACATTATTGTTTTTAGCAGAAAAAATAAATGAAGGAAAACTTATTTTAAGAGCTCATTGCTCATTTAAGAGCTCAGGTAAAAATTTACCTTTGTAACAGTATCCCAACAAACTGACCCGATTTATCCTTCCAATATGAGTGAAATTGAATTTGAAATGGTTCCGATATTAAATGATGTGATCAGTTCTGACATTTTTCTGATATAAGGGATCATAGCAATTCTTTGGAGTTACGTACACGGAGAAAATTAATTTGCTTAAATCAAGCAAATGTTTTGCTTAAAAGCAAATCAGCAAAACTTTGCCCAATCACGGTGTGATATTAGAAAAAGATTGCTAAATTGAAATCACTCCTCATGTATTTAGGAAAAAGCAAAATTTTGATTAAATTCAAGCAAAATTTTGCTAAGGTAATTATAAAATGTAAAAGCAAATTTCTGCTTAATTCAAGCAAATATTTGCTTAATTATCAAAAAATTGGAATAGCAAATTTCTACTTAATTCAAGCAAATATTTGCTAAGTTATTATAAACTTAAAAAGCACATTTTTACCCAATTCAAGCAAATTTCTTCTAAACACACGAGCACACGTTTATTCTTAATGAAAAAAATTAGGAGACGATATGTTAACAGCTGCGATGGTGAAATGGATAAGCTCATGCACTTGCACTCACGCGGACGAGGTTCATATCTCGAAATGGTGGTAATTTTTCAATTTAATTTATTGTTAATAGATATTTCACTTCAAAAATATGTTAGATTTTAATAAAAACTAATCAAAATTTGCTATTTCAATTTATAATAACTAAGCAAATTTGCTCTTGCAGTTTATAATAACTAAGCAAATATTTGCTTGAATTTAATCAAAACTGCAGTTTATAATAACTAAGCAAAGTTTTGATTAATTTCAAGCAAATATTTGCTTAGTTATTATAAACTGCAAAAGCAAATTTTTACTTAATTCAAACAAATACTTGCTTAGTTATTATAAATTGGAATAGCAAATTTCGACTTAATTCAAGCAAATATTTGCTTAGTTATTATAAATTGAAATAGCAAATTTTGATTAGTTTTTGCTGAAATTTAGCATCATTTTGAAGTGACTGAGAATCAAGTGCAAGTTTTGCTTAACCACAATACAAATTTGGCAAACAGTTTTCGCCGTGTAAGAGTCAACGTAAGAACAATTCTCGTATCTCATTCAAATTCTGAGGTATGCTTCAATTTTTTTGCAGAGTTGTGGCCCAGTTAGCCTTTCGAATCTAATGCTAAACTTCTAAGAATTTTTTATGTTTTTTTGGAAATAATGTTCTTTATATGATATGAAAACATTTGCAATGCCTTTCAATCCATGATTTTCAAGAACCGAAAGTTTGTACTGAAACAAATTGCACCAAATGACTTCAAATTATTTGAATTTTTCTAATATATTAGCTTTTTCGTTAAAATGTGACCATTTCACTAAAATTGCGCCACTAGTATTTTAGTTTATAGAATAACAACAAACTTTAGCGGCAAATTTAAAAAAAAAATTGACACGAGAATTAAGTGAAAATTTAAGAAACGTTAAAACAAACAGCAAAACAATATGAGAGGCAAACAATAACAATAATCTGCGCAATCGATGCATGTTAATTTGTTTAACATCCGAAAAGTAGAAGTGAAGATATTTGGGCATAAAATTACCCTAAAAAAAAAAGGTACATCGCTGTCTAAAAGGGATAATGCTTAAATAAGGATTCATTCACTTTGGTGTTAAAAACTTTTAAATCTCACATGCTTTCGTCGTCAATTCCTTCTGTGCTTTTATTAGCCGCAACACTCAAGTTTTTAGCGGCAGGCTCGTCCAGGAGAATAAAATTTTGTGATTTCTATTTGTGTTTCATATAAAATAAGAATAATTTTATAAAAATTAACATTTCCCAAATGAAATGATTTAATTTACTCAACTGTTTTTGAAGTTATCAGCCATAATAAATAGAATGTTTAACATTCCGCTAGTTTCTGGTTTCTTTTTATTATTATCAAACCGATAAAATATATTTCTGCAACTCCTCAAACCGATGCAAATTTCGATTTGAACAAAAAACCGTTGACATATTTACCAAATTTCTAGCTGAATCAAAACAGATTTCGACAATAAACGGATTGCACAACAATCCTGAATATAGTATAAATTAACTATTAAGGTACGTACAAAGTTTACAAAGGCGTTTTTAACCCTTTGAGGACCAAGGGACACATGTGTCCCAAAAGATTAAATCTGCCTTAATCAAAAGCGAATAACAAAAGTATTGGTTTTTTCAACCATTCGAAATTAAAATGTTAGTTTTTTAAGATTGGAAGCAATGTTTTGTAAAAAAAATTATTGTAACGGTATTTACGCAGTTTGAAAATCATGTTTTACAGCTGGTATAAATGGCATTTTGAAACTGTTTTATTTTGTGTACCAAAAAATTTAAAGAAAAATAACTCCAACAATTTAGTTTAAATAGATAATATTCTACTGATTCATATAAACTTTATGTATAATTTTGTTACAAACATGTGCGAACTTTGAAAAAAACGAAAAGGCACACGGGTGTTCCTATGGTTGTCAACGGTAATTTTGCGTTTGAAATATTTGAATGTAACTGCTACATATGGACACTCAACTAACGTAGCAATAATGTAGAAGCCATAAAACGGGGTTTCCCCGATTAAGCTTGAAAACAACAATTGCTGGCGTAGCTGTTTGAATCATTAGTTTATCTGGCGAACTTATAAGAAGCAGTCGTGTTGTTTTGTGTCTTATGAAAGTATTAATATAAAACTAATTCGTGATATTTAATTTACTGATTGATATAATTCGGTATGTATGATAAATGTAGAGGCTGAAATATGTTTATAACAATTAAAATTTTAGAAACATGGCTTCAACGCGTCATAGAGAATTTCTCCTGAATGAAGAAGAAATAATTCAATTTCTCATGGCAGATAATAGCGAAGACGAAGATGGTTTACAGCTGGATCAAGAAGACCAAATTTTCCTTGAAGAAGATGTAAACGCAGGTGCAACATTCTGTGAAATCGATGATAACGCTGTAAAACAAGTAGACGAGCTTCCTAGAATATCGATCGGTGAACGTGTAGTAGAGTTCAAATGGAGAAATTCATACGTTCCAAACATTTTTACTGATAATAATTATGAATTTGGAAAAGTGCAAATTTGCGATTTTAACGATCTCAATACTAAACTGTCGCCATTTCAAATCTTCGAATTGAGTTGTAACTTTGATGTTTTGCTTAAATTATTAGTTCGAGAATCACTAAGATATGCTGAGCAAAATGGAAGGGTTTTCGATCTTACCACTGATGATTTGCAGGCATTTCTTGGCATAAATCTGGTAATGACATATCATGTTTTACCGTCAATTCGTGATTACTGGTCAGAAGATTCTGATATGGGTGTACCGTTTGTAAAAAATGTCATGACCAGAAATAGATTTGAAGAAATACGCCGTAATTTGCACTTCGCCAATAATGAAGATCAAGCAAATACGACTGATCGGGCCTATAAGGTCAGACCTCTCATAGAGCATTTCAATGAAGCATTTCAATGCGCAATGAAGAACACATACAAAAAATCAATTGATGAACATATGGTTAAATTTAAAGGTCATAATGCTATGAAACAGTACATAAAAAATAAACCAATAAAATGGGGATTTAAGATGTGGTGTAGATGTGACTCAGCTACTGGTTATTTATTTGAATTTGATCTGTATTCTGGTAAAAAAGAGTCTGGAACTCAATATGGTCTAGGTGAATCAATTGTGCTTCAGTTGACTGAAAAGATCAAAGGCTTGGGCTCCGAAATATATATTGACAACTTTTTCAACTCACCATTGCTGCAGTACGAATTGAAAAAACGCCAAATTAAGTGTTGCGGAACAGCAACCGAAAACAAATTCCAAAATGTGTGCCAGCCGATAAAAATATGAAAAGAGGTGATATTTACATACAAAGTTTTCAAGGCATATCATTCATAAAGTGGATGGATAACAGAGGGGTAACTCTCCTTACAAATTTCCTTTCGCCTTCGGACACGGATATTGTAAAACGTCGCATCGCCGGTAGTGCTGAGAAAATTAGCGTAACATGCCCAAAAGCCATTACACACTACAATAAAAATATGGGAGGGGTAGATTTAATGGATCAACGCAAGTCTTTTTATGAACTAGACCGTAAATCTAAAATTAGATACTATCTTCGGTTGTTTTTTGATATGTTTGATATAAGCGTGAACAATGCCTTTGTAATTTATACCGAATGTAAAGCAAAAAATCTTGTGGAAGGATCGCAGCTGAACTCTCTTGACTACAGACGATTGGTTGCAAAAAACTTGATCGGTGACTATTCTATGCGAACGAGAGGAAATCGAATATTTCAGAAATCTAAAACTGCTGCTGACAAGAGGTTGGATATATTGCACTCCATGCTCAAAGGCGACATAAGAAAGAGATGTGTCCATTGCTCTAAACAAAAGGTTGAAAATCGCACCAACAACTATTGTAATGCATGTAAGGTGCATCTGTGTTGCACAAATAATCGTAATTGTTTTACAGACTACCATAATCAGACATAATTAGTTATTAAGAGTACAATTTTGCAAGAAAAATGTAAATATCTTTGAAAAAACACTAAAACCAATGTAACATAAAAACAAGATTTTTGACTCCCTTAAGGACCATAGGGACATATATGTCCCATTAAAAAACTACATAACGGAAAATACTTTTCTATTTTTTTTTTTGTATTTTTGCCTAAGTTGGATCTCAATTAGCGTTGCTAATGCCAAGATTCTAAAAGAAAATTCCCCAAAGGCTTATGGTCCTTAAAGGGTTAAGCATAATCTCTGAAATTTTTTTAAACCTTTATTTTGTATAAGTATATATTTTTTTGTAAGGTATTATTAAACATTTAAATTATTAAAAAATTTTTTTATTTCCATTATTTTTTACTTTTCTCGGAGGCGCCAGGTCGATGTCTCGAAAACGTTGACGCTGCATGGCCGACAGTTAATCTCAGGATCTGCAAGTTTGAAACAAAAAAACCAAAAATTTTCTGAAAAAGGAAGGTCATTCACGCCGCAATCTACAAAATTAAAAAAACCAACCCCAAAATAAAAATGGGAGAGGTTTAAAAAACAATTACAAATATGGATTACATTTTTCAACCTTATACCCTGCTAAATAATAATAATTTTAAATTTTTTTAAGATATTGTGGTAGATTACGGTACAAAATATGTTAATAAAGAGAAAGAATCAACTTTTATCAAAATCAGCCTAGCCAATTAATCAGCCGGAGATTAACTGTCTGCCATTTGAAAAAAAGTCATTTCGAGAAAAACGTGTTTAAAGTTTTCGAGATACCTGCTAGTTATTCAAGGTCTCGCGGTCGCGATTTCTCTTTAATATGTTAGAAGGGGATTTTAAGAGACTTATAGAACCCAAAAATGATAAATAAAAAAATCGATTTTTTTAAATTTATAAACTTCGTTTATACCTTAAATCACTAAAAATTGACTAATTTTCTCTTAAAAGAACGCCTTAGAAACCATTTTAGACCAAAGAGACTTCTAGTTAAATTTGCCAAGAAACATTTGTATAGAATATTTTTGTCTCTTTGACCATACTTAAAAAAATTTTTTAAATCTTGACATGATTTTATGTCTGACTTGCCAACACAATAAAATTCGCCAAAAAAACTGCTCAGTAAATTTGCTTAAAATTTTCACAAAATAAAACAGAGGTTTCAGGCAAACAATTTTTTGCATTTCGAATTCTTTTTTAAAAACTAGTAATTGTTGTACAACTATTCCAGAATATGTAAAAAAATTTCAAATCAATCCCAGCGTATCAATCAATCCCAAATCAATCCCAAAATAATATTTTTTTTCTTAAACTGATAATATAAAATTAACATGCAAATGCATTTTTTATAGGGGAAATGGTATATCAGTGGGAGTGGTTTCATTTTTTGACCAATACTTTGACGATAACTTTGTCAAATGATAATATTTTTGAACCGTTCGGAAGCTACAGCCCCCAGCTATAACTTTTCTGAGGTACGTTGTTAAATTATCGGAGGAAAAGTCAGAGTAGTGCCCATCGGCGCAAAACTTACAAAATTGAGAAAAAAATTGTTTGCCTAGCAGTGGGAATCCTATAAACACAATATAAGTGCTGTAAGAACTGTAAAAGTGAAGTATGAACAACTAGTAATGAACTTTTATTCATCTATATCAGAGTCGCAGTGTTGGCATTTCAAATGCACCGATCTTTTGCACACGTTACATTTCGCTCATTTGCTCGAATAACGTCATAACTCAAAAAAAGTCCTTTTGCATAAAACGAATTTAAAGTTCCCAATCGACTCACACCTTGTATGAAGATATAGAGGCATTTTCTCTTCTCATGCGGAGAATATTCAAAATAATAACATGCAAGTTTTACACAATATGAACCCAAAAATCTTGTTTTTTGAGTTATGACGTTATTCAAGCAAATGAGCGATTTTATTGAGTTGTTTATAGTCTGTTTACATGACAAAGGATTTAAACAAATATTGCAAAAGTCCTCTTCAGAAGATGGTGAATTTTGCGATATTGGCAGTGATGGTGATGGCTTTTTATCGTGCTTCGTTCTTTGGCTCAGACACTTTTATATTTTTTGGTGTAGTTTGAACTTATAAAATCATCATTATTATTTGACAAAAATGGTATTTGCACGAATTTCCACTGCTAGCTTAAACGAATTCCCACTGCTTGTTCTTAATGCTACTTGAAAATGCACAATATTCCTTATTTTTAGTGCCGTACGTCACAAATCCATTGCCGCATCTTATTGAAAACTACAAACTGTAGTACAAACTGTAGTACAAACCATACTCACTTTTTAAATCGCTTTTGAAAAGCCACGAAACTTAAGTCTTGAAAAAATTAAAAAAAAAAATTTTTTTGATTTTTAACCCATTTTCTACCAGTGCGGCATTAATCGAACGTATAATTTGTCCATTTTCAATAAATTTTTAACTATGAAAGTAAATCAAATCAGAAAAATCGTTGATATCATTTATTATTTTGTATCATTTGCTATTTGAAAATAGTATTCATCATCGCCAAAAATACCTAGCCAATAAACCTTTCTTGTAAATAATATTTAATATATATGTATAGTTAAAAAAAGAAAGTAATGATGAGGTCTTCTAGCCGAAAGACAAAGTTATCTTTTGCAATAAAAAAATTAAGACTTGGCAACACCTGGATGACACAGGTATGAGTCAAAGTTAGTGTTCTATTAATCGAACGTTTTCGCTTAACCCACACCATAAAATCCCATACAAATACGCTATGTCAAATTTTACCAGCAAAGGACAGCGTCTGACCCATTTCTATTGTGTTAACATAAAAATAGAAATGGGATAAGCCCCAACATTCGATTAATCGAACATTTGATTTTTTGACATAACGAAAAAACGAATGGATTTTGAAATTTTTTTATGACGGATTTTGAATCAGGGGACCCTAAATACTCTGGAAATATACTTTATATCAAAAAATTCAACAATTTTTGCAGCGCGGTAGAAAATGGGTTAACCGACTGCAAAAAGGAGGAGGTTCTCAAGTTGACTGGTTTTTTTTAAATGTATGTACATGGATAACTCCTAAAGTACTTGCCCGATTGCCGCAACTTGACATTAGACGCGGAGGTGCCCTTCTAAAAAAGTGGACGGTATTCGATACAGGGGCGTGGCAAAATAAGAAAAACTCTTTATATCGAATAATATTAACACTAGAGTACTGAAATTTAGTACAAGGGTAGGCATAATTATTAAAAATTATGTTCAAAAAAGTGGGCGTTATCAGACAAAGGTCGTGGCAATATTTGAAAAATTCTGTAAGTCGAATAAAATTGACACTAGGGTACTGAAATTAGGTACAGGAGTAGACATAATTATGAAAATTTACGGTGAAGAACGTGGGCGATGTTGGACAAAAGGGCGTGGCAATATAAGAAAAATACTGTATCTCAGTTAATATTGACATGGGCTACTGGAAATTGGTACAGGGGTAGGAACAATTATTACAAATTATGGTAAAAAAAGTTAAATTTATTCGATAAAGGGCGTGGCAATATAAAAAAAACGCTGTAACTCGAATAATATTGACACTAGGATACTGAAATTAGATACAGGGGTAGGCATAATTATGAAAATGTGTGGTCAAGAAAGTAGCCGTTGTTGGACAAAAGGGCGTGGCAATATTAGAAAAATACTGTATCTCAGTTAATGTTGACACTAGGCTACTGGAAATGAGTACAGGGTTTGGAACAATTATTACAAATTACGGTCAAGAAAGTGGGCGTTATTCGACAAAGGTGTGGCAATATTAGAAAACCGCCGTAACTCGAATAATATTGACACTAGGATACTGAAATTAGGTACAGGGGAAGGCATAATTATGAAAATTTACGGTCAAGAAAGTGGGCGTTATTGGACAAAAGGGCGTGGGAATACAACAAAAATACTATTTCTCAGTTAATGTTGACACAAGGGCATCAAAATTCGTTACAAGAATGTGCAAAATTTTTATTATAATCTCTAAAAAGGAAGAAATAAAAACTTTTTAACAAAAAAAAACTTTCAAATCCACTACAGGGTAAAAAATAATTTTAAATTACTTTTCACATTAATTCTTGGTCAAATTTTATTATTTATTTATTTATAGTATAATTAAATTGGAAATCTTATTATTATAATTTTTTTTTTATTATTATCATAAATATATTAATTTCTCCATGAATATAAAACCTTTAAAGTAAGCGCTTATATAATAAACTTTTATAAAATAAACGCTCCTGCTTTAAATGTTTTATATTCATGGATAAATTAATATATTTATGATAATAATACAAAATAGAAAAAAATAATAATAATAGGATTTCCAATTTAATAATATATAAATAAATTATTAAATTTGACCAAGAACTAATGTGAAAAGAACTTAAAAATAATTTTTTACTTTGTAGTGGTTTTGAAGTTATTTTTTTTTTTTTTTTTTGTTAAAATGTTTTTATTTGTAACACCGTTATTAGAACAGCTCAGACGAACGCGTCTTTTCTTTTCAAAACAATATATTTAGTGAAAAGGAAATACAACTTGCCTGTCAAAGTTAAAACATTGGTGTTGCCAGAGGAAAAAACCCCGAAAATTCAAATTCCTACTGATAGCTTCTTCCCACTGCTAGACAATGTCCCCTATATAATAAAATTTTTCAGAAAACTTCTTAAATATGCCTTATTTTAACCACTTTTGCCTAAAAACTGCCTTTATAAAAAAAAATAAATTTTTGAAAAAAAGTAGCCTTAAGGTTCAAAAAATACCTTTAAGCGTAATTTAAGACGTTAAAAATAGTCTATGAAAATGTTTCTTAGAAAATTTCACTATGAATCTTCGAATGAAATTTTTATTGCATAGTTTTAAGGAGTTTTTAAATAACATTCTCAATTTTTCTTCAAAGATATAGACAAACTTCCTTCAAAGAGACTGCTATTGAAATTGTCATAGAGTTTATTTATATTGTGAAACCAGGGACCGTAACGGTTATGATTTTTTTTCAAAAAGTCAACAAATAATCGTTATTTTTGATCGAAATAAAAAAAAGTTAAAATTTGATTTATTTTTTTGATCAAAAATAAAAGTTAAAATTTGACTAATATCTTTTTGATAAAATATATAAGTTAAAATTTGACTTTTATTTTTTCGAAAATAAAATAAAAAAATAGAAGTAATTTTAAATTTAATTTTGCGATCAATAATAAAAGTTAAAATTTTACTTCTTTTTTAAATAAAAAAAAGATTTGCTTAATGACTGTTTTATTGAAATAAGAAATAATTTTCATTTTTGATATTTACCTATAAAAACTTTATTTAATTATTATTTAATTAATTAATAATGAATTATAAGTAATATTAATTAATTAATAGGGATCAATATATAATTAATTATAATATATATTATAATAATATATATATTGTATAATAATTAATTATAATTAATATTAATTAATTAATTATAATTTATATTAATTAATTAACTATAATTAATTGATATTTAATTATAATTATGTATCTAATAAAATTTTTCATGTAATTTAATAATTATTATTCTTCTACACCTATTCGTAACATTTTTGCAAAGAGAAAAAACATTATTATTGATCTTCATATCGTTGCACATCGTTATTTAAATGACATCGCTTATTTGTTCAGTGCACGTTGTGTTTTCATTCATTTCGCAAGCGACTGAGACAGTGGCTACAAGCAGATGGTCTAAGAATTAAAATATGACTTTTACTTTTGATCGAAAAAATAAAAGTTTTATTTTAACTTTTATGTACGAAAAAAAAAAATAAAGTCAAATTTTAACTTTTATTTTTGATCAAAAAATAAAAGTCAAATTTTAACTTTTATATTTGATCAAAAAAATAAAAGTCAAATTTTAACTTTTATTTTTGATTGAAATAAAATTGGTCAAAAAAAAGCGATTATTTATTGAGTTTTTTTAAAAAAATCATAAAAATTTAAATCATTAAAGATTATTACTCCTTAGCTAACAAGCATCACATTGCTATATTCAAATATCGAATAGACTTACTCTTTCCATTTGACTTTTTCGGAAATAACTGTTATTTTCGATCCCTATGTAACACTACATTTAAGTGTATTTTTTTTAAGTCAAGATTATTCATGTTACATTTCTGAAAGAGGACATTGTAAGGACCATTTTATGTCCTTATGTGTAACACAATATTTAAGTGTATTTTTTTAAGTTAAGATTATTCATGTTAAATTTCTGAAAGAGGACATTGTAAGGACCATTTCTGCTGAAGAAAGACACCACTCATTTTTTCTTTATTTGCACTGAAAAGCTAAATAGTAATTGTTGCCAGAAAACAAGTATCGAAAGTATAACCAAAATGCTTGCTTTTTTATAAACACTAACCAATGAAATGAAGAAGAATTGCACAATATATAAAATTGAGATTTTAAGAAATTTATGTCAGCAGAAAAACGCTTTAAAAAAAAATTTTGTCGTACGATTGCGCTAAAAGTTTTGAGTGTATCAAATTTTATAAAGTAACTTTACCGAATTATTTAAGAAAACAATTTTTCTTTTCATTATTTTTTATCGATGTAAGATCTCCAAAAGGTTTCTATTGTTTGGAGATCGTCTATGCTTTTTGGTATTTTGACCTTTTTGCAAAATACGCGGTATTGCACGCGCAACGACTATATAATGTTAGCATATTTAATTTCATACCCAAATTTCTTTTAAATATACAGGTGTAGGAATATTTCTTGATTTCCAGTTGAAAAATGCTTGAACAAAAATGTTTCATTACCAGTCTCCAATTTCTTATTAAATTTTTGTGAAAATTTTTAAAAATTAAAAAATTTCCAAGTTTAGAAATCTTTTTTTCAACCGTAAGAAATCATTCCAGTATCACTTTGATATTGAATATATCAATTCATAGTTTTGGCTGTGAAATTAAAAAAGATTATTCGTCAGTATACGGGGGTACTACTTGCTCTCCAAAATAGAGGCGTCTTAGGCTATGGGTTGTCGGACATTCAAATAGAATGTGTTCGGCAATTTCTTCTTCCTCCACGCATAGTCTGCAGACGTCTGATTCAGAAAGACCCATCTTTTTAAGATGGTATCTGAGTGAGCAGTGACTTGTGAAGAAACTGGTGAAAATTTTAAGGTCTGCTTTGGTTAGCTTGAGTAAATCTTTGGATTTTGCTTTAGTTTCATAGCTATTAGCCGATATATAGCGCTGAATACCTTACATATTTTTAGGCATATGCTGAACTTAAGAAGAGAAAAAGCAACATAACAACAATTATATGCAAACTTTGGCCCTTATTATGAGTTGCTTTCGACGTTCGATATTCGCTGGTTATCGAACAACGAATATCGAACGTTAAATTCTTATTATGAGCAGTGCAACCCTATCGAAATGTTCGTTGCTCATCGAAATTTCAGTCGAATAGAATTCTGCTTTCGATGCGATGCGTGCTGAGCAAAAATTGTTAAAAATTTAAGTATTTTGTGATTGTATTTTCCTTTTTAAAGACTAAAAACTAATATTGAACTGTTTTTGTAAATTTTATGCAGATCTAAGCAACAAATCGCAGTTAGAAAAACTGGTCCCATTGCTGGAGGCAAACTTTGACTGCAAAGGATATTTGTTCCAAAGTTCAGGCGAAAAAGTAATGGGAAGAACTCACGCCAGAATTAAATTGCTTAGAACCACCAGTTAGAACAGCAAAGTGGCTTAAGATTAGCTAAAAAAAGCATTGCTCAACAGTTTTCTACTTCTAGCCAGTTCCGTCAAGCTTTCATCCTCTTCTGACGAAGCGTCGAATCTTATGGAAATTATTTTCATCATAGTCATAAGTTTTTTGTCTTATTTTTTGCAATCAACTTTCAAACCAATCGTATTTAGTTGAAATAAAACAACGATCACCTGATAGAAATATACTACCGTGAACAAACAAAATGAACGAAATTCACAATAGCGCTACTCTTTGTCGAAAGCACGTTGTAATACCAAATGCAAATTCGTTCGATCAGGCCTTTCGACCACAGTCGAATATCAAACGCAGCTCTTAATAAGGGCCTTTAACTGACTATATCTTAAAAATATAAATTTTTAAGAAATAAAAAGTCCAGTTTGCACATCTAAAGTTCTAAACCTACCAAACCGTACTAAATTTATTAAAATTGTACTCGTACTTAAAAAGCCTTACGCCGGAAACATTTTGCGTTTGCGTAATATATATAAGATATGAGTGTATGCAGAAAACTCAGACGTGCTGGACTATAACTTTCTTCATCAGTAATGGTCTGCACAACTTTTTTTTCATAAATATATTCACCATTAGGTATGTGCAAGTCGTGGTCGAAATAAGTGGAAAATCGACTATTGTTTGATAATTTTCGACTTTTGGCAATCGACTTTTTAATGCTGAAAAAAGTCGATAGTCGACTTTTACTTTCGACTTTTCCATTTGATGCGAAACAAAAATTTGACACTACTCTGTATTAGTGATGCCAGTTTGAAAGTAATTTCCCATTATGAGGGATTTTTCAATCGTCTTTTGACCTCAAAGGAAAAAAGGGAAACATTTTGCTTAATAGTAAAAAAAAAATTCTAATCGAAAATTAAAAAAAAAAATTCAAAATAGGCAAACAAATTGATAAAAACTTCCTTCATAATACAGCAACTTTATTTTTACAGACAATTTTAAACAGTCACAACTTAAATTACTTTAATTTTTTTGGTTTATTTTTTATATTTTCAAATGGAGCAATAATGGCCTTATTTTGGTGATAAGCGATTGTAAATGTATTTAGAATGCAGTTTTATAGAATTTATTTTAAACATGAAGTTATTAAGTTAATAAAATGTCATGGGTTCAATGTAGTTGTTGTAATTCTGTGTAAGAAATTCTGCATTAAAAAAATCTACATTAACATAAAACTGTGTTAAAAATTCTATATGCCAAAATTCTGCAAACTATGGACTAAGAGCAACTAAGGTACACAAGCTTAAAATAACAACTTTCCGTGCAAGTCGAAGTCGACTTTTGCTAGCAGTTGCACATCCCTATTCACCTTGGTTACTATGGTTGCATTCAAAGATTCTTAAATTGTTGAACACTATTATTAAAAATTTCAGTAAAATAGTATTCAATGAATATTGATTTGAATTTAATGTTTATTATAACTCTTTACTCGCTTCAATAAATTAAAAAATAATCTTAATTTTGTACTCTCCCTGAAGAATGTCAGCAAGAATTCGTTAGATACTCACATGATAATAAGAAACAACGGCAACAAAAACGTAAGTTCCAACTTTCAGCTGAGATGAGTTGATACAATGTTGTTGTTGTTGTTAATGTTGTGTTTAATTAGGTTTTACTCTTACTTTTTATATTAAAGTTTATACAAGTTATGAAAAAATATATGATTTTTTCTTAAGTTAATTGAATTTATATAATTTTTTTCTCCTATTAAATCCGCTTTATAACAATACTTAATTTTGCACTAAACCTGAGTTTCAAAACGTTGCACAATTTTTCTTATATATTTTAAGATAAGCCAGCTTAAATTAAAATGTAGTTTAATTGAAGATTAAATTTAATTTTTTATTAATTTTTTTTGTATATATCTTTTGTTAGTATTTTTTATGTGTTTCTAGAGTATTATTTCATATTTTTTCTGACACATTTTTTTTCTTATAAGTTTACAAAAATATATATTTTAATTTTTTTTTTGTGGATTGATGCTTAAGTTGCTGTTTTTATTTTTTTATTTTTTTTGTGTTTTTGTATGAAAATATATATGAGTATGTTTTATATAAATATTTCACTATTTTGCGATGTTTAATTTTCTCTGTGTAGCTGCTGCTGCTGTATAAAACTGACCTTGAGTAGGTGCTGCAAACAGCCAAAAATAAAAACAAAAAAAACAGCACAAAAACATATTATATATACATATATTTATTTATTTTTTATTATTTAAATTTGTGTAGATTTGCGCAAAAATCTACAAAATAAATGACAACGACGACAACAACGAAACGAACACGAAAATACACAGAGATAACTTCAAAACACTAACACACACGCACACAGAGTTAAATTCAAGTACTAATACAAAGATGTGCAAATGTATAGATAAAGTTGGCAAAAAATGCACAGTGAAAAACGTTGTTTTTGAGGAAATTCTGTTTATTTATTTATTTTGTGTTAGGTTTTAGCTTTTTTTAAGAGCGCATTTGAATAATTTTTATAGCCTAGGCAACAAAACTATTTGACAGCTATTGACTTAATGTAGCAGCAATATTTGACACTTGAGCACTTTTGACGTTTTTCGTATGACAAACATTTTCGTAGATGTTTATTTTTTTCTACACTTAAATTGCACTCATATTTTGTGGCCCAATTCTTTTTGTGGCAACACAAAGGCAAATAATTTTGATGTATTAAATTATTTTTCTAAATATTTATCAGATGAAAACTAGCTGTTTTGGGTTTTGCACAGCACTCGCAGCTGTTTTATTGCAATGAACGAAAAATACACAGACACAAAAGATGGCAAATTCTGCAAACTTACAGCTGTGGTGACTGTGAACTGTCAAACTGTGGTTTTTGTTTATAACAAATGAGAAGAAAACGCAGAAAAACGGCAGAAAAACGGCTGCAAATTTCAAGATGACAGATGAAGTTGTACTTCCTGCCTGCAACGTTGTGGCTGATGACGTTAATCCAGAGAATATTTTGTTTTTTTAATTTCTAATTTGATTATTTTGGCACAACTTACCCAGTTTTAAAACTAAAGACTGACTTGGCTACTTGAACGCGCGCGACCGACGGCCAATAAATGTTGTTTTGAACAGTTATCGAGAACGAACTCGCGACTGATGGATTGTGAAGCGTGTCATCACCTGTAATGCAAATATTTTTGACACTGACATTGACACTGGCTACAGCCAGTAAAAAAAAGAAACTTAACCACAACAACAACCGACGGTATGGCTGCTTTTGGCCTTTGTTGTTGTTGTTAGCTGCAATTTGTGGGCTGCTGCTGCTACTGCTGCAAAACGCTGCCAAGGACAAGGACACGAGTTTACGAAATTCCTGCTCGCTAGCTTGTCAAAGTTTATAACAATTGTTTTGTTGTTGCTGCTTTGCTGCAGCTATGCTATTTTGAGAAATATCAATTCTGACAAATGTCAAGAGTTTAGTTTTTTTCTCCAAATAATATCCAAAAAGTGGACTTAAAATCATAGCTGAGCAGCTGTTTAGAAATTTGTCACATACACGTTTTTCACTTTCGCTGTTCTAACTTTAAAAGAACAAGAATATTGTATCTGATCTGAAGAATGTTCAAAATTGAAAAGAATTCGATTACGCCATCTGTTGGCTGACAGAAGCGAACCACTTCGGATGCCGTACTTTCTCTGACTGGTTTAGCGCTTTGGCTATGGCCGGTGAAACGTTCGTAGCACAAATATTCCGTAGATTGGCTGCAAGAGTTCTGTTCTAGAAGCACAGCGATGAGCTCTTTTTGCGCCTAGGTCACTCTTTCGCTCACTCTCACTCTCGCACACACGCTCACTTGCTCGCTCTCCACTTCCACTCCCTTGGCACAATGAAAGTGAAATCCCCAAAAAGCAAAAAAAAAACACGCGCTCCAAAAAGCGAAAAAGCGCTCCCAAATTGTGAGAGAGAATGATAGCTAGAGCGAGAGCTCAAAACACAATACTGCACGAGGAAGCATTGAAAAACGTCAACAAATACAATAACGTGTTTTTGCACATAGCCAAAGTGGGCACGGCGCGACTGTATGGCACGTATACGAACGAACCCACGGCCAAGTGCAAGTCCATGACCAAGACTACGAACAAGAGCGCAAAACAAAGTCACGCATGGTCGCACAACGAGAGCGCGAGAACTAGGAAGCAAAACAATAAATGAAAAAGTCAAAACATAAACAAAACTAACTGACTCGATAGCTCAAACGGCTGGAAGCGGTGGTAACAACGTTGGTAGCATTTATGGCGGTGAATGGCAAAATGAGGCAATTGTTTTAAAAACAAATGTGTGCGTCTCAGAGAGCGCCAACATAAGCACGCCAGTAAACACTACAAAATATATGAATTTCAAGAGAGCAAATAACAAAACGGTGTGTGTGTGTGTGATGGTGAATGGGGCGAGTCGTGTGGGCTGAGTCGCTTGATTGCATGGCCAGCTCATGAAGCGTACACCGTCAAGTGCAGCGTGGAGTAGGTTAGGGTTTGTGGGGTAGTAGAGTAGGTAGTTGGAAGGTAAGGATGGGGCGCATAATTATATTCTCCACAACTCTCAACATTTGCGGAAAAGCAGCCTAAGCCGTAATATTGTGTTTGCGTTTGGATTTGTGTGTATGTGTGAGCTAGTCTGTGCTGTTAAACGGTAACCGGCACTTGGAGCCTTGGTGTGTGGAATGAGAAATTGGGGTAGTCTCTGGAGCAATGATGAGCAAACGTCGAAATTTGAAGGCATGAACATTTTATAGCCCATCAGGAATAAAGACATTAAGAACTCCGACAGGACATTAACAACTTTACGGTTTTTCAACGAAGTGTTCTTAATTGGAGACGAAGCGGGGATAAATTCGAATAAAGAGGGACAGCCATCAGTTTATATAACAGCATCGAGGAATATGTTTTCAAAATTGAGAAATAAAAAATGGGTTACAGAATTATTTCTTTGCCTAATTCGTTACAGAATAATTTCAAGATTGATTCATACGTTTTATGACGTTATCGTTTCTCAAAAAAATGTTGCATTTTTTCTGTCCTCTTTGAGAATTGTGAATTTTATTTTCTTTTGAGGTTAACATTTTCGGGAAAAGAACACGATTCAATTTTAGAGGTCACTACTTTTGTTTCTCAAGAGGACAGAATTTCCAAATATGGCAGAAAAAATGTAGCATCCCTTTAAACCAAGTTCGGAGCGCTCATAGCTCTGACTCTGAAAAGAGCCTTTTTGAAGTGGATTTTATGAGTTCCCTCTTATTTATGAGTTTTTAAAGTGCATTTTTTTTTTGTACACTCCTGAAAAAACATGTTTCGGATTGTTTTTGGACTATTTCAGCTTTGAGCTCTGAAAGAGCTCTCATTTAGGAGTGTTTTGTCCTTTTGAATACGAAATTTTTTGTGTATTTTCTGTATTAAAAAATTTAGGTCCTAAAAACGTCCCAATTGGGAATATTTTCGGAGTAGAAATTTAAAGAAAAAAAGCATGCTTTCAAATACTGTTCATTCACTTTATATTTAAAATATTCATTGGCGTAGCAAGCTAGATAAACAATTTAAAAAGAAAAGGTCACAAGGAAAATTTTCCTCTTCTTTCTCTCTTCTTCATGTTTTATGTGAAGAAATTTTGGTGAACTTTTTTTGCACAACCATTAGTACTGCCCCACTTTGAAATTCGCTTCCGACGCGCTTGAAAATATTTTATTCGGTTCGGTAATCGTAATATGCTTACGACTTAATATTTTAGCACAGGAAAAGCGGAAAAATTTTAAGGAGTAAATCGCTTTCTCTGACACTTTTTTTTCTTCATAAAAAAAATTATAAAAAGTGACTAAATTAAAAAAACAAGCTCATTTTCAGCACTTTTATAATTATTTCATCAAGAAAAATATAGAAAAAATAGGAATCATAAAAGAGTCTTTTAAGATTAATATTGATGCCTCATAAAAGCACCCAGTTTCAAAGGAAAACTAGCACTTTTCTGAAACTTTGAAGAGTCTTATAAGGTTCTTAAAATGCCAATATAAGATTCATAAAAGAGTCTATGTGGAGTCCGAATAAACTACTTTTGAGAATCAAAAATTATCATTTTGTACTCTTATTTTAGCTCTTAAAGAGGGACCACTTCCAACGGAAAAACTGCTTTTTTTTAAACTTATAAGAGCTCATTATGAGGGCTCAGGCTCCTACAAATGAGTCATAAAAGAGTCTTTAAAAACTCATATGGTTTGCAGGGATTTTTCGAAAAACGACAACGCCATTAGTTTAATCGAATACGAAAAACAAGACGAAATTTATCGTCTTTGATTTTTTAAGCGTTTGGTTTTTGAAAATGAAAAAAAAAATGTCGATAGTGAATAAAATATTTGTTTGGAGCAATACGTTAATGCCTGCTATCTCATGTAAGTCTCTCCCGCGGCTACGGCTGAGGTGATCCAGCCATAAGCTCCAATTTTGGCATACTTTTTCCAGCTGGCTAACAAATGATCTAAAGGCACTTAAGAATTTAAAAAATCTTTTATTTAAAAAATATAAAATATCTGCTTCTAGTTTAGACTTTGCTTCCTATTCTTCTTGTCGTTATAGATATCAACTATTAAATAAACAATGCTATTCTGCTTATATAATTAACATAAAATCTCAATTTAAAGATGATCCAAAACTTTTCTATAGTTTTGTTAACTCAAAACGTAAAGCCTCCAGCTTTCCAGCTTTCCAACTTACTCCGATATACCATTTAATACTAGCACTGTGTATCCTTTTCTTTCGCCAGTTAACTCTTTTGAAACTCCTGTAATAGACCCAAATATTGTCATGTGTTATCTTCGACAAGTAAAATCTTCTTAAACATTTGTAATATTTCCTTGCATAGTGGTTTTTTTCCTATTATATGGAAGGATTCTTATATTATACCCCTTCATAAATCTGGCTCCAAAATAGATGTTTCTAACTATCGAGGAATTGCAAAATTAAGTGCAATCCCTAAGTTATTTGAGAACATCATAACTGATCAATTAACTCACTCCGTGTCTTCCACCATTTCTGTTTTTCAACATGGTTTTCTGAAGGGTAAGTCCACTACAACAAACCTCTTAGAGTTTACTACGCGTGTTATAAATGGTTTTACTTTGGGACTGCAGACTGATGTTATTTATACGGACTTTAGCAAAGCTTTCGACAGTGTTAATCATAAACTTCTTTTGAAAAAACTCCAACTTATTGGGTTTCCTGTCACATTATTAAATTGAATAAATTCGTATTTATCTAGACGTACTCAAAAGGTTTTATATAAGAATTCTCTTTCAAAAAGTATTTCGGTCACTTCTGGCGTTCCTCAGGGCAGTCATCTTGGACCGGTTTTATTTTTACTATTCATTAATATCTTCCTTTTGTAATAAAACACTGTAACGTCTTAATGTACGGACGTGAAACTTTTTCTTTGTTACAAATCACCCGAAGAACTACATCTTTTACAATCTGATTTAAATAGACTTGTGGACTGGTGTAGCTTAAATATATTAAATCTCAACTTAAAAAAATGTAAGCAAATAACATTCTCGCGAAGATCTGCTAATAACATAAATTACACTATAAATAACACTAACTTAGAAATAGTTTCCAGTTTTTTCGATCTTGGTGTTATTATGGATTCAAAACTTCGCTTCATTCTCCACGTTAATATGGTGATAAATAAGGCAAGAGGAGTCCTTGGTTTCATTAAAAGATAGGCTAAAGAATTCAGTGATCCCTTTACTGCTAAATTATTATATTCCTCTCTCGTAAGGCCAATTCTTGAATATGCATCAGTTATATGGAACCCACAATATAATGTCTACATCGACGCCATAGAATCCGTTCATAAATAGTTTTTACTTTTTTCTTTACGTCATAGTCATTGGAACCCCAAAATTATGCTTCCATCGTATGAAATACGCCTTAAAATTATTTTACTACCTTCCCTAAGAAGCAGAAGAATGATGCTTAATGTCATGTTTCTGTATAAATTACTTCGTTGCGAGATTAATCCGGAATATCTCATCTCAGCTCTTAATTTTAACATCCCAAGGAGAGGAACTAGACATTTTCTGTTTTTCAAGTTGAGTCAGTGCAGTTCTAATTACGCTCTTCATGAACCTTTACGATGTATGTGCAGTGATTTCAATGATAACTTCGACATGAATAATTTTTCTGATTCGGTAGACGTCTTAAAACGGAAAATTATATTACATTTAAATAATTAAATCAATTTAACTTCATCCTATTATACCTTACGCAGTTTTATAACAATGTAATATTGGTAATTGAGATTGTTCTGTTTCTCTATTTTGTCTCGATATTATGTTTTCAAATATGAATATGAATACCATCAAATATGAATCGTTTTTAAAACTTACTTTTTAATTATTCAATATTTTAATTTTTAATCGAATTGGGATTTACGTGCTCACGTGGTTTCCTGATTTGAAATTAGACTGAACTCACACTTTCACCTGGATTGGTGTGCCAGAGTATATCTCTTTTCCACACAAGTTTATGCCTGCGTTGGCCCAAATGCATATCCAACTAATTGGGATTTTGATTTGGCGGATATGAGATTTATCTCAGTTAAAATGAGTTTAGTGTTTTGGATTGTTTTTGAAATCAGGATTGTTTTTCGGGTACCTTAAATTGATAATCACTATAATTTAATTCGATGTTGCTTATTTATATGGAATTAAATATACTTAAATACGCGTTTGTTATATATTAAATTTTTAAATTCCGCTGAAAAGCCAATTAATGTAATTAGAGGAAAATCCTAATTGCCAATAGGGGGTATGTTTAGTACGTAGGTACATTCTGTCTGTCCCGGTTGATCAGGGCAGGATCTAGAGTGTAAATCGTGCATGCGTATAGGTCGGGTATACGTATCTTTGGAAGATTGATACCTCCGGGCGAATCAAAAAAAAAAGCATTTCGGCCGGTATCTCACTAATGCACCAATTGCAATGTAAGCTGTAGTGTTGTCTTCGAGGGCTGCAATTGTGGCTAGCTTGTAATCGAAGAACTTCAAGTAGCCACACAAAAAATAGTTCAGTGGGGTCAAATCGCTTGATCTTGGCGGCCAATGCTCCAAAACGTGAGATTAATTGCTCACCAAACTCGCCTCACAATAGGTCCATGGTATCGCGTGCCGTATGGCATGTGGCACCGTCCTGTTGAAACCACATGTGATCCAAGTCCAATTCTTTTATTTCGGGCAAAAAAAAAATCGGTAATCATCGTTCAGTACCTTGCTCTATTGACTGTAACGTTGCGATTTTTATTATTTTTGAAAAAGTACAGTCCAATGATGCCGCCGTCCCACAGACCGCACCAAACAGTGCATTTTTCAGGGTGCATTGGCAGCTCATGAACTGCCTCTGGTTGCTCTTCAGACATTCGGCATTTCTGTTGTTTGACGTAGGGGAAGGTACTGTACCTTGGCCCTAATGTACCTCGGTCCGAGTGTCAATTGTTGTGTATCTACTGCATATGCACGTTCATGTTCTTTAACGAAACTTTCGACTCACAAGGCTGGTTCAATTCACTGTGCCTACGAACGTCAAGCTGAACAAGTGCGTTGTAAAAACGGGAAAGTATTTTTGGTGTCTTAAAGTATTTTTTTTTTTTTGTGAATTACAAAAGAAATTGTGCATTAAATTCTTAAAATTTTTGTGATTAACTGTGATAACTGCAGGTATGTAAAGTCTGTTCTAATTTTTAACATTATACTAACTTTAATTTTTTTTAAAGTAGAATAAGTAAAATTTTTTATATTTTGTCACACAAGTAGTGTGGTTGTACCTCGGTTCTGCGCTTGTTATTGTACCATGAACCCGTCACTTTTCTTTTCTTTTGACTTAAAATTTTTTCTTTTTTTGATTTTAGAAAAATGTCAAGGAGTGAAATGGGAACTAAACGCCCTTCCGTAAATATGGAAAGCGATGAAAATATTTTTCCGGCACTTAGAAAATTACCAAAAAGAGTTTCGAAGGACAAAGCCAAAAATGATTTTTCCAAAGTTCTAAGTTAGCCTGATACTGACTTTGAGCCGGACAGCGATTCATCTGCAAGTATTTCGAGTCTACTTATGCGTGTAAACAAAAAACTTTAATTTCAGTTTTTAACCTACAATTTTTTTTCAACACTTTTTTGAAGATATTTAACTTATTTTGTTTGTTTTTAGCCTGAACAAGGGTTTTTTTGTTTAATTAATATTTTTCACTTTATAAATAATAAATAGTTTTCTCTAAAAAAATTAAAAAACTGCTTTTAATTATTTTCGCAAAATATTGATCAAGGATTATTTTCAACGGTCCAAGGTACAAATACCAATGGACCAAGGTACAACTGCATAATGTACCTTGGACCGTTTGAGGTTGGCTGGGGAAAATGAGCATTTCGATTGAATGGAAACTTGTAGGAGATCCAACTGAACGTCATTAAATTTCAAAAATTTATGTAAGTGAATGAACTGTAAAAAAAAAGAAAAGAAATATTGGCGGGAAATCTTGTAGATGGATAAAACTAAAATCCGGACTAAGGTACAGCACCTTCTCCTTCCCATTAAGCCAAAAATGAGCTTCATCGCTGAAGACAATTTTTCAATAAAAAAGTGGATCTTCATCATTTCTCACAGAGCACGAATTTTGATAGTGAAATTAAATGATTTGCAATCAAT
This sequence comes from Dichetophora obliterata, assembly GCA_963920525.1. Taxonomy (NCBI): domain Eukaryota; kingdom Metazoa; phylum Arthropoda; class Insecta; order Diptera; family Sciomyzidae; genus Dichetophora; species Dichetophora obliterata. Next base: position 38,021,026 of record OY986438.1, on the reverse strand, counting down.
GTTCGTTTGTTAGTCTATTCATGGTGATATGGCAAACCCTATTAAGCATTTTCGGCTTTGCCTTATGTTATGAATCACGCGTGAGATGTCAAAAAATGTACGCAAAATGTAAAAAAAACATATTTTTGATATTCCACCCAAATATTGCTAAGCACATGGAAGCATTCGGTGACAAAGGCTTCACGTCTGTAAGAACTAAATAGCAATCGAGATAAAAAATACAGTTTGAATAAGAATAAATCTCATAGGCTTCAGAGAAATATACAGAAAACAACACATAAGTGTAAAAAAAAAAATAAAGTAATTTTAGAGTTGATAGAAAGCTATATCAGTTCCCCATAGTTATATGAAACGTGCAATTTTACTATGAAGTCAGAAAGTATTGTGAGTTTTTATTTCTAGTCTTTTTTTAGTTCACAGCAATAAATATTTTAACTTACACCGTATCCAATATTTTCTAATAAAACTTTTCAACCATTAATATTAATGAAATGATAACTGTAAGCAACGTATTTTTTTCGAAAATGCTTCTGCCATATTTTTGCAACTAGTAAATTTAAAGTCAATTGTGTGTGTTTTTTCCTGTTTATTAGCTATAATAGCCGTGATAGTAAATAAATGTTTAAAGACGCAAGCGAACCTCTGATCAGAAAGACTTCAACTAAAACGCTTGAAACCATTCTATGTATGGACGTCCTGGAAATACACGCAAAACTTATAGCGGGAAAAACGGCACAAAGCCTCACGGCGGTAGGCAGCATAAACTCTCAAAATTTCGGTCATTTTACAATTGTCAAGGATCTATTTAGTAACAAGAACTACATGATACCTAGTACAATAGTCAGTTCTAAAATACGAACACTTCAAGAACCAAACGACTGGTGCAAAGGAGTTTAACAAGCACAGCAGGTGGTCAATATATTAACTGACGGCTTCAAAATGCCTATGGAGGTAGGTGTGGCTGTGTATTGTGCAGCGTCTTTTATAAGGCAGCCATATAAACTGCCGAGATGGCGGCCGTAGCCTAGTGGGTAGAGTGTGCGGCCACTAAGCTAAAGAACCGCGGTAGCCCGGGTTCAATTCCAGCTCAGACAGAATGTTTTTTCAATTGAACTAATTTTTCTGTTCGGTGGTCACCTCTCTACAGACAATGGCAAAACTCAGAGAGTAAAAACTGCCATGAAAAGCTTCTTGAGAACATAAGCCGTTCGGAGTCGGCATTAAACTCGTAGGTCCAGTTCTCGATCATTTGCGTTCACACATTTAATAACACACACAACACAATTGATCAATAAAAGCTCGGTCCAATTTATGGAAATGGCCAATTTATTTTTTTCTTTTATACATAAACTGCCGAACCACTACAGCATCTTCCAGGTGAAAGTATTCTCCATAAGGAATGTCGTGGAGATAGCTTTTGACATAAACATACATCACTCTTGTATTAACATTTTCGTCAACAGCCAAGCGGCGATTAAATCCATGCGCTGCACTATCATCCAGCCCAAAAATGTCCTGGATGCAGAGATGCACTAGATGCACTGTGCTCTTCGCAGAGAGTGCGCATCTATTGGGTTCCTAGAGCAGTGAGGAAAACGAGAAGGTAGACGGTCATAGCAAAGGAGAACGCTGGGCGGGGATTCAGAATTCAAGGAACATTTACCTACTCCGCTACAAGCGTTGTACAGGAACCTCGAAAAAAGTTTTACAAGCAGTGAGTCGTAGATGGAGAGATTCGACATCGTGCTTAATCTCAAAAATCATGTGCAATGCGAAAAACGAACTATGTTCATCTTGATACGCCCAAGCAGATAATGCAGAAAACTGGTGGGTATCTTCACTGATCCCTGCACGGCGGCAGCTCACGCGAGAAATATGGGCATCACCACAGATGACAACTGCAGAAAGTGCAAAGAGCTAGGCATAGTGGATACCCTAGAGCACCTATTATAGATGACAACTGCAGAAAGTGCAAAGAGCTAGGCATAGTGGATACCCTAGAGCACCTATTATACACATGCTCCGCCCTACTTAGATCGAGACTTAAATACTTACGCTAATCGACGTTCCTTTCACTAAAAGATGTAGCCAAAGTATCTCTGGAATCCTTCCTTGGATTTGCGAATTCAACGCGAATCTGTACAGACTTCCACTAAACACAAAGCTTCCTTTGCTTGCAACCGACATCACTAAGGACCAGAATTGGTCTATGTGATCCCGTTAGGAGGCATTTCTTGTGGCGTTTTCGTTTCTCAAAAAAATGCAACATTATTTCTGCCCTTTTTTGAAATTCTGACCTCTTGAGAATAAAAATAGTGACCTCTGAAATTCAACCGTTTTCTTTTCGCAAAAACGTTGACCTCAAACGAAGAAAAAATTCAGATTTTTCAAAGATGGCAGAAAGAGGGCAGAAAAAATGCAACAGTTTTTCGAGAAACGAAAACGCAATTAGACTAGGCAACTGGATTAACCTAACCTAACCTATATTTCTCTTACACTCCACTTTTATCCATCACCTTAGTTAAAATATTCCGAAAGTTTATTATGTCCTGGCATTTATTGTGCGCAAGAGTAATGCATTTTCTGCAACATATATACAAAAAATTATTTTTAAAAGTCTAGTGAATACTAAATTAGACTGTTATGCCTGTTTTATTTTTTAAATTTAAAAATTTTTTTTATAAATTTCTTAAATTTTTACTTTGATCTTTAACTTTTACAAATTTCCTTTCCTTCTATGATGCTCGATGCAAGCTTATAAATTAGACTTGTGCATTGCTTTCTATCCAGTTCTTTAGTCTATCTGCCTGCAATTTCATTTTTCTCTATATTGAGATGGATGACATACGGCCTAGCTGATATTGTGCTATGGAATTGACTAATTCTTAGGAAAACTTGACGACATTTTGAAACAGATTTAGATTTAATGGTCTCCGTATAGAGTGCTTTAATTGCAGATTTGAAGTTCTTTATTGGACTGATAGAATAGCTTTTTCAGTCGCAAAGATTTCTGCTTGAAAATACGACAGTAATCTGGAAGTCTGTAACACAGAGATATTTGTGGTGATTTGAAATAGACTCCGGCTTCTGTGCTATTCCTCGTTTTAAGTGCGTTAGTGAAGATCTGGAGATTGTGTTCTCTGAAAAGTTGACTCAATAAAAAAAGGACAATTTATGATGATAATTTTTTCTTTCTGAGTATAGAAAAGGTTCAGTGCAACATCCCAGCCTTCCTGCGGCATCTATCGCTACACACCTGTTATTTCAAAATAGACCATTCTCTGTTGTTTCGTTAAGTATCTTTTCAGTCATCTAATCTTCTGTATTCCTTTCCATCATTCAATCGAACCAAAGGTGAGTAAAGTTCTAGAAATTTCAAACCAAAAGCTTTGAAAGTTCTAAAGAAGTGTGGAAAAATGTTTAAACAAGGTGATAGTAAATTTTCTTATAGGACCAGCACAACAGTAAAACTTTGAAAAATCGGAGAGTTCAGAAATCTTGGAGTTAAAAAACAGACTGCAAAAATAAAAATAAAAACCCACTGGTAAAGTTTGATAAGACATTGATGATAAAATTGTGATGCATAAATGTATGCAGGATGCAACAGAAGCTGTTGCATTGTATAAGCAACAATTTGACTATATTCGTCTGTGAAGCTACATCTAGGAAGTTTTGCAGTGTAGTATATTTGTGAAAAATCCGTTCACTAAATCGTTAAAATAATGTGTGGTCATGTCGTTTGTTTTTTGTGATATGTTCTCTTGTGTTTTTATTGTTGAGAAGGAGAATTTTGGCTATTTTTTTTTTGTGATCTCTTCTAGATTGTGCTTCGTTACCACTATATCTACTCCCATAGCCGCTTACTGAGTAAGTTAGACGTCATCAGTGCTTAAGCGACCATGCCCGAATTGTATACAAACATCAGAAGCTTCACAGCTACACGGTATTGCAGCAGTAGTTGGTGAAATTATTTGTCCGTTTACAACTGAAAAGAAGCATGAAGATGAAGAAAAGTTCAGGGGCCTTACTCTGTAATACGATTCCAAAAGCAAATGCGATTCGAAAACAAAATCACACCATGTATTTATATGGTTTTTTTATAAATTTTTGATTAGTTCGAATTCAATTCAGACAAAAACAGCATTTTAAAGCAGAGGTAGAAGTTACTACCATTTAGTAATCTTAATTTATGTATTTAATTAATGTGATTTTGTTTATAAATCGTATTTGCTTTTTGAATCGCATTGCATAGTAAGGCACCAGTTCTCAGTAAATTTTATCAATTGTAGATTGTTCCATCAATCAATGTTTCATTTTGCATCTCTTCAATTATTCTTTAAAGCATATAATCGTCTTGTATACGAATGTGTGGTTTGTTTTTGGTGGTTAAACTTCCACATATTAAGTATGCTTTGAAGGAAAAGTCTTCTGAAAACAACTTACAAACATGATATTTTCTTTGAAACTCTACAATTGAATATCCACGCATCACACAATGCGCCCTACTATCTTTTTTCCTTTCATTCTCCAGTCCAGACAAACTCCACATATTGTTGAAAATAAAATCATTGACACTCTAACCCACAACACCAAAAAAATCCAATGGCAAACTCCACAAAACCTTCAAAACCTCCATAAAAGAGCAACCCCCACAAAACAAAGAAAACCAATTTACTAGCAACAAAACAAAACTGAAGACTCTTCCGCATTCGTCAGAGCTGTTTTACGAGTAGAAACACACATACAGGCACACACAAGCACAAATTCAAACTTATATAAATACAACTAGCAACGTATATAGAGCAAAAAAATAGAATGGGGGGATCGAGAGCAAAATTGACAATGATATTGTCTAAAATTTCAAGGGAACATTTATTTCTCTATCGGCTGACCTTAACACTGAACATTAGCGGATTGCTCTGACAACACGGAGAGAGAGCGTTACATGCATTTTAAAACAAAAGCAACAACAAAACAACAATATTAAAAAAAAACTAATATTTACATTTTCTTGCTGCTATTTGAAACAAATGAGAATCTACTAACGGGGTGGTTGGGCGGTTGGAGTACTCAGAGAAACAAATATAGAGGCGTATATTCATACAGAGATTTCCGCTGCAATTCTTCTCAGAGTGAACATAGAGTGAGAGAGAGAGTGAGCAAGCGCTTGTTCTGTGCAGCGAGAGAAACAGCGGAGTACAAGAAAAACACTCACCGAAAATACCTTCAAAGTGCAATTAGCGTTAAGTGTGCATGTATTCAAGTTCACCAATACAGTAACAGTGCCGAGTGTTATGCCGGTCTGTGGGGGACTATTGACTGCCCCATGAGGTGGCTTGACGTGTCATCGTCTATAGCTCCAAATGATGCGCGAGCGCTTTGAAGAACATGATGCTGCATATCATGTGTGATCGGAAGTTAGATTAATTAAAGATTTTGTGCTACTCAAAAGAATTTCTCTCGCCCCAGAGAAAAGTGAAAGTGGGACGGCTGAGAAAAATTAATCGCTTGTAGGATCCCTAACTTTCATAGTTCCACATTATTTTTACCTTTTCATAAAACACACACGCAATTTTTTTTTCAAAGTTATTTTAAGCGAGTTTATCCGATCGCAACTTCCTACAAAATTTTAACACGCCATTTAATCCACGAATTTAAAAAACGAACACACGACATGACGTCGTTGACGATACTAAAAGATTCGTCAGAGACCAACAATTTTTCGGTGTTGCTGTCTCTGAAACACAACGCATTGCCAGACGAAGCAGAGTATCGAAGGAGGCACAAATACACACAAACTCACACCCAGTAACTCCAATACTTAGAAACAGCAGGCGCACAGCCAGGAGTTGCTTGGTCACTGATACGCGAAAAGCTTAATTTGTTTAGGGTGTGGGTAGGTCGTGGCATGAGTTGGCGTCGTCTTCACAGTAATCATCGTCGTCGTCGTCGCTGTCGTCGTTGTTGCAAGTGCAGACATTTCTGCAGACGAGTGCAGAACTTTGAGTTGTGCAGAAGTCAATGTATTTTGAGCTGAGGGTGCAATGAACACTAATCGATGAGTGTGAGTATTTTTTGTGTGTATTGGTTTAAGTTTGTGTGTTTGTTTTTTGGCAAAGTGTTGTTGCAAGCTTTAGGGTGCGCTCAATTGCATTGCGTCTTTGTCAGATGTGAGGGTTGATCCCAACAATAATTATTTAGTCGGTAAAAAAATGGAGTAGGAATAACTTTGACCACATTGCAAGAATTTTGGGGGAATGCGTTAGCGCAGCATTCGACACGCGGTTAATAAGTTATGGTGCGGGATTATTAATGAGCTTAAAAGAATTTAGCTTAATCTACCAAAAAAAAAAAGAAAGATTGCAGCCCTTGAAAGGACTTTGACCGAGCTTCTACACAGAGAAAATTAATTTGCTTGAGTCAAGCAAATGTTTTGCTTAAAAGCAAATCATCAAAACTTTGCTCAATCACAATCTGATTTTAGAAAAAAATTGCTAGATTTGCATTTAAGCAAAATTTTGCTAACTTATTATTAACTGAAAAGCAAATTTATACTTAATTCAAGCAAATATTTGCTTAGTTATTATAAATTGGTATAGCAAGTTTTAACTAAATTCAAGCAAATATTTAGTTATTATAAATTCAAATAGCAAATTTTTACTCAATTCGAGCCAATTTCTTCTAAGCACACGAGCACACGTTTATACTTAATGAAGAAAAGTAGGTGACGATTTGTTAACAACTGCGATGGTCGAATGGATAAGCCCATGCACTCAACACTCACGCAGCCGAGGTTCAAATCTCCAGATAGTGGTAATTTTTTAATTTAATTAAATGTTAATAACTATTTCACTTCAAAAATATGCTAGATTTCAGCAAAAACTAATCAAAATTTGCTATTTATTTTATAATAACTAAGCAAATACTTTCTTGAATTAAGAAAAAATTTGCTTTTGCAGTTTATAATAACTAAGCAAAATTTTGATTAAATTCAAGCAAATATTTTCTTAGTTATTATAAACTGCAAAATCAAATTTTTACTTAATTCAAGCAAATATTTGCTTAGTTATTATCAATGGAAATAGCAAATTTTGATTAGTTTTTGCTGAAATTTAGCATAATTTTGAAGTGGCTGAGAATCAAGTGCAAGTTTTGCTTAACCACAATACAAATTTAACAAACAATTTACTCCGTGTAGTAATCAAATTTTTTGTGCGTTTAAGATGTTTGAACAAAAATGGTCGAGAAGTTTTTCGTGCCAGTTTATACTCTTTAAGGTTTTCCAATGATCTTTCCAAATATCTTTTTTAAATTTATTTATAAACCTTTTGTGATAGAAGAGGACTTTTTAGCTCTTGGAAATTAATCATTTTTTAATTATTTGTCGGACAAGAAATCTTATCGTAAGAAAAGTGTTTAAAGAAGATAATTTTTGCGATTATTGTTTCAAATGTAATTTTTAATATATATCTTATGTTTATATGAAAATAAACAATAATTAGATGACCTGACAAATCTGCGTCTTTATGTCTTTCACAAGAGGGTAAAGGTTCTTATGTTATATTATATAAATATTAATAACTTGGCAACAGCTCCACCTAACGGATCGTTAAATGGTTATGAACAATTCTCTCGACAAAGCAAATATATTCCTCACAAATGACCTCAATCAGTTAAATAATTTACATTTTAATTCAATAGTATTTATAAGAAAATTATATACAGGGAAAACTATATTTTCGCCAACTATCGGGTCCTATCGGGCCACCTAGCGGGTCCAAATTTTGCCAAAGACTTTTTTTATTTAAATATTATGTGGTGTAAATTTTAGTCAAATTGTTTCATAAATAATAAGTTAAAAAAGTGACCCAGCGCTACCTAAAGGACTTAACAGAAAACAAAATCCGGAGAACCACTCAAACATATGGAGTAAATATATAAGGGTGATCCAAGTAGAGATACTTTTTTCAATAGCCTTTTTCTGACAGATCACGTGTGAGTCGTGTCATGTTTTCATGTTATTTTTGTTTGGTATTGTTTGGAATTTCATCATGAAAAGACTTACGCCTGAACAACGTCTACAAATCGTTCAACTTTATTACGAAAATTCAAGTTCTGTGAAGAATGTGTTTTGTGCACTTCGCTCATCTTATGGTCAACATAATCGGCCTACTGAGCGTACTATTCGCAACACCATTACCTATCTTGAGACCCAGCATTCATTATTGGATAATATTCGACCGAATAGACCACGTCCAGCACGCAGTGAAGAAAATACAGCGGCCGTAGCTGAGAGTGTACACGAAGACCGTGGAGAGTCGATTTGGCGCCGTTTGCAGCAACTCGGACTGACGTATGGAATGACTTGGAGCATTTTACGTCAAGATCTTAAATTGAAAGCGTACAAAATACAGCTTGTGCAAGAACTGAAGCCGCCCGACCTTCCCAAGCGACATCGCGTCGCTCTATGGGCTCTTGAAAAGTTCCAAGAAGATCCGACGTTTTCGAGCCAAATTTTGTTCAGTGCTGAGGCCCATTTCTGGCTCAATGGGTATGCAAACAAGCAAAATTGCCGCATTTGGTGCGAAGAGCAACCTGAAGAGATTCAAGAGTTGCTACTTCATTCAGAAAAAACAACGGTTTGGTGTGGTTTGTGGGCCGGTGGAGTCATCGGTCCATATTTCTTCAAAAATGATGCCGGTGAGAACGTAACCGACAATAGTGACCGTTATCATGCCATGATAACCGACTATTTGATGCCTGAAATTGAATCTCGTGATCTCGGCGACATTTGGTTTCAACAAGACGGCGCCACTTCCCACACATCGCATCAATCAATGCATTTAATGGGAGAACACTTCGGTGAGCAGATAATTTTTCGTTTTGGGCCGGTCGATTGGCCACCAAGATCGAGTGATATCACACCGTTAGACTTTTTCCTGTGGGTACATGTAAAGTCTTAAAGTCTTAAAAATAGTACGAATCCATTACTAAATACTACCTACGAATTTTTCGTACGAGAATTGTCGAATGTTGTGGAATGATGTCTTTTATTAATCGAAGATCATTCTTCGGAACAACATATCAAACATTTCTTTTCTACAAATATTGTTTTTAATTCGTAAATAGTACGAAACCATTACTAAATACTACCAACGAATTTCTCGATAACCCTTATTAGTCGAAGATCATTCTTCAGAACAACAAACAATACCGCAGCATTTAAATTTAGAAGTTGCATCGATCTAGGCGAGTGCAAAGCTTCTAATTCAAAAACGAAAGAAAAAATGAGGAAATTTAATAAAGTAGGCCAATTTTTTATCAAGGACTTATTGCCAAGGACTAATTGAATTGTAGCAGCGTAAAAATAATTGTAGAGAATGCTGTGGCTCAGAGCCAAGATTCTGTACGTTAATGCCTAAATTGTAAGCAATAGTTGTAAATAAACGCTTCACTATGTAAAGAGAGCATAAAAATAGCTGAATCTTTACAAAAGTATTTATATATTTATACATGCAATATGTTTAAAAAATATTTATATTTATTAGAAAAGATTTCTAATTTGATACAACAAAATTCTGATTCCTGAAAAAATAGCTTTTCGAAGTCCACGATAAATTCTTACGAAAAAACTTGCCCAAAGCATATGAATAGGGTACATTTATTTTTCCCTAAATTTTATTAAAAGAATTTGATTATAAATGAAAGTTTATTATGACAAATGAGTGTAATTTTATTTAATAAATTTAATTATAATCATGTATTAAATCAAATTTTTATATAAAACTAAATCAATATACATATATAAGACAATGTGGCAAAAAGCTTCTGTTTTCCTCTTCTGCCCGTTGTTTTCAACCAAGTTAGTTGGTTTTTCTTTTACATGTAGTTAATTACGATACGAAGGTAATAGGCAAAAATTTGAAAACATTCAAAAACAATTTTAAAAAAAGCGAAAGAGAGTTTAAATAAAATTACGTTCTTGCTTCTGTAAAAGCAAGAGAAAATTTACGTATTCACATCAGGGATGAAAAATTCAGTACTTTAGTACTTATGTAAATTATAGTTGCTTAGGTAAAATCAAGAGGAAATGTACGTATGCACATCAGGGATGATAAATTCAGTACTAAAATAATGAACTAACCACCCTTATCGAGTAAATCCGCGTCGAGTAAATTTCGTCGTCGAGAGCTCACTTTCACCAATTATTTGTCGTCGAAGATCACTTGGACGATCAAAAATTTAAATATTTGACGATGTTTGCTCAATAATTGACATGAACAATCAGTGCAGATCTCAACGTCGAAATAGAAAGTTTCAAGAATATAACAATTTTGTTTCGACGTCGTTTTAAGAGCGAGCGCGGGTTCAAGAATAACGTCGAATTACTATTCGATGAATGGATGGAGATAACGATGGATGGATAGATGTAGATCAGCGCTGGGTGCTCCATAGCTCACTGAGCGCTTTCTGAGCGTAACTTTTCACATGTACACAAAGCTCACAACAGAAGAGAATATAATTCAGTCGTTCGCTGACGGTGATGCTGTGAGACCTATGTTGCAAACTTTATGTACACTCTTAAAAACTAACTTTTTGATTTGCACATTCATAATACTTGTGCATATATTTTTTATTTCGTAGATTTTCATATTATCCGTATAAGATTATTTGAAATATTAATTCATTTTGTTTGTATTAATTTTCTGATGCTTAATTTTTTGAGTTTTTGATTATAATTTTAATTATTCGTATATATTAAGATTTTATAATATTAAAATAAAAACAAAACAACAAAAAACAAACATACCGAAATGTTTAACTCTGAATTGGAAAGTGTTTTCTTTTCCGGAGATAATTTTTCCGTCGAAGCAGAATGTTTAATTTTCCACTGCAAGCAAACTAATATAATGTATTTACTTAAGCTCAGTATGCCGTAGGAACGAAAATTTTTGGGCATATAACTCTACACGCGAAATTTTGGTGTAGAGGCAAAATTTTTGTATGGAGAAAAAGCACTTGCTGTTCTGGTTGGCAGATTCATATTTTTATTGCTGCAATTTTATATCCTATAAAAAGCAAGACTACATATTAATAAACTATATAAATGCAACAACAAATTTGTTAAGTAATAAATTCAACACTTAAAAATACTTACTGTTTATTTTTTATTGTTGAATTGGAAATTTCCGCGCCAATTAAATGAACGGGCATATAATCGACAGGAAATTTTGATGTTTCAACTCTCCACTCACAAATGGGAATTTGGCAACATAGCAATAATTTTCGCTTCTACATCATACCAGTTGGCGAAAAAAATTTTGCTGCCTGTTTGTTGTCAAAAATCTCAATGTATTTATTATGGAAATTTTTTCGTTCCTACAGCATACTAAGCTTTAGAATAAAATTCTGGAGCTTTGATGTTGACATAGAAGAAATATTGAACACAACCGATGACTAAAAACAAAAACATAAAATGAAAAATAAACACATACAACAGAAACATACAAACTTGCAAATCTATATAATTTTGACAAATATTTCGCTCAGTGTGCGCTATTCGAGAGCGCAACAATACCAACAAGACAAAATAAAATGTGTCTGTGTTAGAATGCGCAGCCCTGATAAAGATAGATAGATAACTTTCAAGTTAACGCACACGAGTGTGCTTTTACACTTTGTCTTTTGACGCGATGTGTTGCGAGACTTTCAATAAACTCCATGTTGCTCTCTTTTTTTCTCTTTCTCTTCGTGCTCAGCTAGCACAGCGCAATAAAAAAACTGATGAGCCTCGAGCAAGGCGAAAAGTAAGATACATATGGGGCTGCCAGGTCACGATTTCCACGCGAGTTGTCCCGATTTTCAGCCTAAAAATGTGCGTCCCGCAAAGATCTTAAGTGGGACGCCAAATGTCCCGATTTTCCGAAATACAATTTAATTTTCTTTTTATTTTTATTACTTTTTAAAAATATTTTCTATGTTTTTATTTCTGCATCACTAAATTTGTACAGATATTCTTCTTCACATACAGTTTGTACGTGTCCATTTGACTAAGAAAATTGCTGAACAGAATTGCTGAATTTAGTCTGAAGAGCAGTCAGAGGCAGTTCAAGTGCTGCCAATAAAACTTGAAAAACGCACTGTTTGGTGTGGTCTTATTTCCTTGGGTAATAAAATATATTTTTCAAAGCTACATATCGCTCTTTTTATTCAAAGAAGTTTACTCAAAGAAATTAATTTTCAGTAAGCGTATTTTCTCAGCATCCCAGTAAAAAAGTGCTTCCAAAAGAAGCTAAAGAGGAAGGGAAAGTCCATCCTTGAATTCCATCCCTTCCACTTTCATACCCAGAAGGCATTCTTTTAACATATGCATGTCATTAGGAGGAATGCTTTCCTTAGACTTCCTAGAAGTGCTTTTAGGACTTTTTCAATGGAAGATTTCTTTCAGCCCTTCAATCAAAGGATTATAGTAGGTGTATTTCAGGAGAACTTTAAGAAGGCATTAAATGGACTGGAATGGTTTTTGTGGTTTGGGGGTTAAAAAATCCCTGGGAAAATATACCTTTTCTCGACATTCTAGACTAGTGATTTTGGTGTTGGAAATGAAAAGTATTTGGGTTTTGTGGGGGTTTAAAAAAATTACACGTAAAATATCCTTTTTAACAATAAATTTTCAAAGCATTTTGGTGTTGTAAGTAGTAAGTTGTTGGGTTTCATTGGTGGTTTAAAAAATCCCACGGAAAATATCTAAAATATATTTTACAATACAATAATTTTTAATTTTTGTACTTTAATCGAATTGAAATGCCATTTGAATGTCTTCCAGACAGATTTTATAAAAATGCCACTTGAAAGAACTTCTTTATAAGGCTAAAAAGAAGCACAGTTTGATAGATAAAATGTCTTCTGGAAGCAGTGTTCGTAAGAATGCATGTCACATTTGCATCAAAAATTTTGCTGTGGTACTGAACTATTGAGCGACATATTTTCCTCTATCTCGAAAAGTAAATAAGATATCGTTATCTTTCACACAATTAAAATTGATCTATGACAAGTATTTCTATGTTCTTAACTAAGATATTGTATTTTTTGAGTTGTGACGTTATTGAAAAAAAGAGCGACATGCATACATATTTTTCCCGATTTTTTTCTTATGTCCCGATTTATATTTTGTAAAATCCCATTTTTTTTTTAAAAACCTGGCAGCCTTAGATACATATTTATGCAGACCGGCTCTCCAAAGCAAAACATAACAAAAGAAAAAATACTATTTTTTATTTCTTTGATATATATTATTGTCTTAACCCAATAAGGACGATGATGCCATATCGCATCACTAAGTCGGATGCAGCAAAATGAATCGTTTCACATAAAAATGTTTCAAAATCAAAATTATGTAAAAATTAGCACATGTATGAAAAAATTGTCCAGTCTTTACGGCGTTTAGGAGATTGATAAAAAACAAAAGTGGTCTGCTAGTCATACAAAAAATCTATATATATAAAAATGGATGTATGTGGGTATGTTTGTGGGTATGTTTGAATATCACGTTTAGACTCCAAAACCGCTGAACCGATCTTCAGCGGTGGACAAGGAGCCGTGGTACCTCCATACAAGCCAAATATGCGCTATCGCTCACAAACCAAAAAAGGATATATATCGTAAAAAATAAAACTTTAGAAAATTATTTCAGATGGTTACTGTCGGAAACTGTTCAAATAAAACACGTGGTTGCAATATTTATATGCCCAGTTTTTAGAAAACATGCCAATTCCTCAGTTTTACATGCTTTTATAGTGAAATTTGGTGTGATGGTGCTCCAAGTGGCAGTCACTATATATATATCTTCTATGTTTCAGACGATTTTGATCGTAAAATACTAAAATTATTAATTATTATAATTTAGTTCATATATTTACTCTCAACACTTTTCAAAAAATGGGCGTGGTCGCACTATATCTGCGATCACTTTTTAGAAATAGTTTTAACTCCTAAAATGTTCACGTTTTGATGGTGAAACTTGGTATGAAGATACTATGGACCTAAGTAATGGTCACTATATAAATATATGTTAAAACGCACACTTTAAATTCCCACAAATTAGTAAAACTGCTATATATCAGACGGTTTTTACCGTAGAAGACTAAAATTTGGTAATTTAGTGCATATGTCTGAATTAATTTTCATGAAACTTTAGGAAATTATTACAGACATACCAAGGTAGGGTTTTGCATTGAAAAATGGGGTGTTGCATCTCCCGTACAGCCCAAATTTTCAATATCGATTAGCTTTGGAATTATAGGTCAACCAGCTTCGGAGTTCGGTATGCTGATAACATTTTATGACCGTTATTCAAGGGGGCGTGGCCCCTCACACACAACCCAAACTTGCGATATCAAATAGCTTCTGAGTTATAAGTCGCCCGAGTAAAAATAAAAATTTTTTAGCTAAGGCCAAACAGTGGTCGTACAAGGCTTCATTTCAAATATTATTCTCGGCCATACGAGGGTCGTACAAGGATCATTTGCAGGACTTTTTGGCAAAACAGCGGTTTTACAGGGGTCGTACAGTGGCCGAACAGTTATTATTCCACAACGGAAATGAGCAGTTTCTTTTAACTATTTTTAACACAAAAAAAAAAGATTTTTTCGAGCCACACACAAGTGGCGATACTATCAACATCAGCATCGTAAAGTATGGCTTTCTACTGTTGTTGCAAACACGTTTGCTTTTAACTAAGAGCTTTGAAAAGTTTACCAAACAGTGGCCATAGAACTTAATTTAGGCCTTGTACGGCCGTTGCTTGGTCCAACTTTCTGCTGCTGGGCTTTTAAGATTATTTTTAGGCCATCTTTGACCCTTGTGCGGCCGTGCGGCCCATGTTTGGTCACTGATTGGACTGTTCGCCCGCTTATATTTTTACTCGGGCGCACAGCGTCGGAATTTAGTATTAGACCACAATTTACACATGCCATTTCACTGATATTATTTTATGGTCGTTGAAAAAGCGGGCGTGGCACCTCCCATACAACCCAGATTCCAGAAGTTAAATAGTTTTTGAGTTATAGGTCGCACAGTCACAGTATTTAATACTCGACCACAGTTTACACATGCATTTTCACTGATTTCATTTTATGGGCGTTTGGAATTGGGGTGTGGCAGCAACGTGCTGGGTTTCTGCTAGTCATTAATAATATTATAGTTACATACAATATCAAATTCTTTATACGAAATTTTGCTGATTTTTATTTTTTCATATACATATTTCAAATCAAATTACATGACACTTGTACGTCACGGTGCACTTTTGTATAAAATCACATCGAAACCAGGGGAATTTTGTTTAATAAATATTAAAAAAAAAATAAAAACAAAATTCCCAAAAAAATACGCTCATATGTCATGGTGCACTCTTATATAAAATCAATTTCTTTTATCGAAATTTAGAAAAAAAACAAATTTTCCGTTCACATATGCTTTCGACGAATTTTTTCTAAGGGTTAAACGTTCATTTTGAATATTTATGAATCCATGCAAGAAAATCAAAGCACCCTAGTATATGTATATAATAATACCTAAAAGTTATGCCTGCACAAAAAAAAATATAATGTAAAAAACATTTCTATTTTAACATAGAAATTATTGAATTTTGTCTTCTACATTTGAATTTTATTTTTACAACGTATAATTTTTTTAAAATTTTCTTACATATTTTTTTAAACACTTTTCCATGTGTTTTAAAGTTTTAAAAAAAATGTGCGAAAAAAATATAAAAAAATTTTTCCAAAAAAGTGTTTCCATATCCCTCGTTATAAGGCTATTTCGTGTGTGGCGTTGTTGAAAGGGAGGCTAACAAGCATCCTCACAGCACAATAACATCATTAATTGTATCTTTGAGCTTAGTATGCTGTAGGAATGGAAAAAGGTGGGCCAGCTAGTACGCTGTAGAAGCGAAAATTATGGCTATGTTGCCAAATTTGATTGAGTGGAGAGTTGAAATATTAAAATTTTGCTGTTGACTTTATGCCCGTCAATTTAATTGTCGCGAAAATTTGACATTGAACAATAAAAAATAAGCAGTAAGTACGTTTAAGTGTTGAAATTGTTATTTAAAAAATTTATTGTTGCATTTATATAGTTTATTAATGTGTAGTCTTGCCTTTATAGGATATAAAATTGCAGCAATAAAAATATGAATCTGTCAACCAGAACAGCAAGTGCTTTTTCTTCACACAAAAATTTTGACTCTACACCAAAATTTCGCGTGTAGATTTATATGCCCAAAAATTTTCGTTCCTACAGCATACTAAGCTTTAACCACAAACATGGACGAAGTCCACTGAATTCGAGCATGCAGACGTTCCTAGTAAATACCTGAAGCCATCATTGATTCATAAGGCGATTTTGTAGAATAGATCTTTAGTTAAAGAGTTCATTAGTCCATCAAAAAATTTCTACAAAATATAGAAGTTATACTTGTTCATGTCTTGAAATAAATTTGTACTCATTGATGCACCCTGTATGATTAAAAACAAACAAATAAAAATTGAAATGCATTGAGTCCAAGCTCTTATATTCATATAATCTACTGAACAAAAAATTTTATTTAAATTTTTCAAAATTTTTAGGTTTTTTTGGCATGAATAATATTAGTTCTTTTTTATTAAATTCAAAGAAATTAATTATTTTTTTCGGGAATAGATAATAATAAATTGAAAAGCACTGAAGGCATGCTTTAAATTTAAAATTTAATGCACCATATTTAGTGCTTTTTCATGAGGGGCCTTTTTTTAATAAATAAGGCGTATTGCAATATCAAAAATCACTAGATTTAGTGCAAAAAGCACTGACTTAACAAAACTAATGGCAGTGCAGAGGACCAAAATTCAATATACAATTTAAAAATGCATTAGCATCTTATCTTGTTTTATCTATTTTGAATTTTTCTTTACATCTTGTTATTGGTGTATATTTTCACAAAAATATAATGCCTCAAAAATATGAACTATATTATGATACTTGGCGTTGCCTCTTTTTACTGATGATAATTTTGTCAATTTTAAGCTATCAGAATTGGAATATGTACTTTGAAATTGGTGAAAATTTTTCGGAGCATTCTTAACCTGTCTTCAAAGACAACCATATTTAAAATAGCACATTTACTCACAGCAAAATGTTTTAAGTTATTTGATTGTATGAGAAATGTGCTTTTAATTCAATATCAGTTCAATGTACAGTCTGTAAGTGAAGCTATCTACCAGAATCCTCTAAGCGACTTGGAAAATTTCTATGATTATTCTTACTAATGCGTTCAAAACATTCTTCCTTCACCTGAATTCACTTCAGATTTCTTAATAATATTTCTTTTCGCGCACCCCATTCGAAAGCGATTTTGTAAAAAGAAATTAACTACTATGCAATATGGGGAAAAAAGCAAGGTTGACAACTATTTAGCTTGATAAACATTATATGTATTTGCCTATCTCATAAAAGTTTTACAAAATTAGCACACTCCAGCCAGACACACCCATTGGGCGCCACACGCCAAAAGCATAAACAACCAACCCATCAACCCACCTGCTTGCAGCTCAGAGCACGTCTAGCACCGGGGAAGGCAGCAGAATGCAGTGTGTGCAGACAACACTGCAATACATGCAGAAGGTGAAGGACTGCGCGCAAATAACACGCAGACACACACACATCCACACACACACATTCCGTGAAAGACTTGTAAATCGTTGCAGTCACTTTTCAGGGGCGACTGACATAACACAGCTACAAAATAGCAACACCAACTAAAGCGTCTATTAATGGCAAGCCAAGGGCAAGGACAATGAAGCATGCGCACTAGCTACGCTCTTTGTACGTGGGCCACCAACCTTCCAGGCCGGTTGCAGACTAGCTACACAACCTAACTAGCTACAAGTGTAATGGTGTTTGTATCTGTATCTTTTTGAGCGTATTTGTATTTGGCCTCGTAGTAAAATTGCACTTGGAATACATTTTTGCAAATCCTGTTTCTGCAGTTTGTCGGTGCGACATCTTTTTATCCGGCCGGCTATAACAGGAGACATCGATACGCTGTCGTTATCCCACTGAATGGATTGTATTGATTACCGTTATTGTTCATTACCAACACATTCCGACATTGGTCTAACCATGAGCGCAAAAAACCTTGCGTTGATTTTTTGCTACTTGATTGCCAACGCTCAATGACAAACCGCAAATGCACAAACATTTTCCGAAATGTCCTTCCAACTTGATGTGGTAAAAGCTTAACTTCGTATGGAAAATTTTTTGCACAGCTACCATCAAATATTTAAACTTGTATTATGTTTAACCTTAATTTTATATGACATCCTTGAGGACAATATATGATACGATGTAAGAAAATCTTTCGAGGTTCTTGCATGCATTTGTTTAATCGTTTCTCAAGGCTATGAAGACTATGAAAACTAAAGAAATGAGATTGAAGATTTTTCACTAAAGAATTTTTTCCATTCTTATCGGTCGGTAAATTTTTAAACCATAAAATATTTTCATGATGCAAGAAGAAAGATAGTTAAGACATAACACAATTCAATTAAATGTTCATTTACACATAAAAAAAGTGTTTTCGATCTTTGTCGTAAGTTGTAGTTGTAGGTTAGGTTAGGTTTTGTCCATTTGTCCAAATTGGTGCATACCACATGATTGGTGCATGATACCACAAAATAAAGGAAGGTTTACTCCCTTCAAGTAAAACTTTTGTGTAAAATGTTCTTAGTGTGGCAGATAGCTGTAGAAACGGGTGATATTGAATCTGAAGCAAGTGTTATGCCGGACCTCAGTCAAATCAAGTAAGGTTTTCTTTTCCACAAATTTTCCAACCACCACACACTACATTTTGATTATAAAATAAGGAAGAAAGGTAGGATCATGGCCTGGCCAGGATTCGAACCTGAGACCCCTGGGTGATAGTCTAGCGCGCTACCACTAGACTATCAAGGCCGCCAGGTTGTAGAATAACATAAGATACATTTTTAAACAACCCATAAATATGCACACGAGTATATTTTTAGTTAAGCTTGACTTTGGACTGAAATTTAAACGGTGCCTATTATCGCATCTTTACTATGAACCATCGTTTTGACAAAATAAATATCTTGCGAAAATGTGAGTTCAATTGATCAAGACGTTCAGAAGTTATGCGATCACAAACAGACGCACCAAATGTATTCATATATTTAAATAATAATTCTATAAAAAACTATTATTTGATTGAAATTAATATAAATAATGCTTTGATTTTTGTAATACTAATTCTGTAAATAATGTTCTATGAATAACATGGCGTAAAAGAGAAAAAAAAACTGGCCACGAGAGCTTATAGGCTTGCACAGTGGTTCAGCCGCTACGGAGGAACCTGTCAAAAAACTGTAACTTGGAAAGTATAGTAGAAAAGGCTTTGAAATTTAGTGGTGTTTTTCATGAATGTAAGATCTTTAACTAAACCTATTAAGAATTAAATCCGTAAATTTTAGTAAATTCTGTAAGGCTAAGTAGTTACACAAAAAAAGTCGCATTTTTAAATATTTGTCTTGACAATTGCAATTAGTTTATTTAATAAAATTTCATGAATACCAGATTTAGAATTCAAATAGTTTAGTATATATTAAATTCAAACAACAAGTAATACAATATTTACTTACATGTATGCTAGGCCGGAGTGAATTTCAAAAGTGCATAGTATCGATTTGACTCAGGGCACATTCGACAGGTATTGTCCTGTACCTGTTTGTCCTTAAAATTAGGAAATTTTTCAAAGAAAAATTGTATGAAATATCTTAAGGAGTAGTTTGATTAGTACAAACATGAAATGGAAATACATAAAATTTCGTCCTGTACTGATCACATCTTCCTGCTCTATCCTCAAAAATGGCATAAAGTAAAAAACAACTATATTGCAAAGATTTTCATATTCAAATAGTTTTTATAAAGATTTTAACATCTTCTTCTCATTCCAGAATGTCCTTGAAAATTACATATTTTTGAATCATTACAAAAGTTACATCAAATTCATTACGATCTTAAACCAAATGCCGACTTCAGAGTGTCCTAGGCATTTCCTGAACAGACTAAATAAGAGTAGAATGTAATTTCTAATCTTGTAATGTTTGATAGCATAATCAAATGTTATTTCCAAGAATTTAACATTAAATTTGTGTGAGTCTAGCTTTTATAAAGACACAAACAAAATGCTAATCTTTATATAAATTAAAAAAGAAAAACTCGTTTTAATTCTATGGTGCAGCTTACTGTTTTAAATGTCATATGATTAAGTAGCCGATTTGATCGTAAAATTATTAAGAATTGGTTCAAACATGTGTGAAATCATATACGACTATAGCAGTGAGTTGATCACAGCTTAATCACTCGAGGACTACTGAAGAGGAAATGTAACGATTTCCGAAACAGACTGTCTAGGCAGCTAAGGGATTGACTCTATACAGAGTTGTTGTTGTTGTTGTTGTTGTTGTTGTTGTTGTTGTTGTTGTTGTTGTGGCCTTATTAAAACCTAACTTGATCTAACTTAGACGGACCTATTAAGCTCACAATAAAATTCATGTGTCTTTTTGTTTGTTTGTACGTCTTTCACGTTCCAACAGAACTTTACGATTTTGCAATTTAGGTTTAATAGGTTTTAGGCAATTTTAGAATTTTCAAATCTTGAGATTACAATTAATTCAAATGTAAATATAACAAAATTTACAGGTATTGCTAATTTTCATAGGTATCGAATGTTTTTTAAACGAGCCAATTGACTAGTTACTTAATTTTTAGAGGCTGACTCAGAAAATTATTTTTGTTGTTTTCCTCGTTTCTTAAGCCCGTATGATACTTCATTGTTTTGTCCAATTTTAAGTCATTGACAATAAAACTAGAGCAGTTGAAATAGTGCCTAAGATAAAATGCAAGAAGTGTGGGAGTATACGCATATAGTACAAATTGGAGAAAAAAATGTATGACAGATAGCATTTTTAATGCATTGTTCTTGACGTTTCTCTTAATTCGTCACTCGTTAAGTTTTGATCAAACACTAAGTGTCAAAAACAAGCTTGACCTCTTTCTTCCACAGCCAATAAGAATAGAGATATAAGATAGTAACGTTGCGGAGACGTAAAAATTTTTCAAATCTTTTAATAAAAGATTCCCTGAAAAAGTTGAAAAAGAATCAACGAAACGTCGGGAAAATTATGAATTGAATTTTTAATTTAATTGCGTACAAATGAATTGATCAGGAAGCCTATTAAAAACATTGAAATTATTATAACTTTTCAACTCATCTACAAAAATACACAATTATGGCACGGTGTATGTTTTCATCCTTTTCCAACAATATATATCTTTCTAGCCTACGCGCCACTTATTTTCAGATTTTGAAATTGGAAAAAAAAATTAAGTGTCATTCAGGCCTTATCATTCTTTGCTTCCTTATCCTCACTTAGAAGTACCACTTATTCAATGCACGCTTTCCAATAATTGTGAACAATTACGCAAAGGTTTTCTATCTTTTTATCAAAATTTTCGAAACTATATTTAGAATTTCAGCTAACATTTTGTCATCTTTTAAAAAAATTGCTGACATTTTTTAGGTATTGAGCTAGTTGCAGAAAACCAATGTTCAAAAACAAAGTTTCTTGAAAAACAGCATATAAACAGCAACACCAGAGCATGTAATTTTAATGAGCGTGATATTTCAATACGCAATTACAAAAATTTTTATAAACCTTGATATCTAAATACAACAAGGAAAAGGACAAATAAAAACAAAACATTTTTTTTCACAAAGAACTCTCTCAACGAAGCACGATTGACAAGTACATTTCACAACACAAAGAATGCTCTTTTTAGCGGAGATTACTCTACTTGACGATGTAGTAAAAGCCGAGGGGCAGTTCCGGAAGCCGGAAGCATTACTTAAAGTATAAGTGAACAATAAAAAAGAAATTGTCGAAGAAATACTTTTTCATTCAGACTTGTTATTGCTACATTTTTTACAAAATAGCAACTATATTCACTTTAACTGCTGTATTTTGTATAACGAAAATGCACACCAACGACAAGCAAGACACGAGAAGCAATAGAATTTCGTACAGAAAAAAGTATTGCTTCTCGTGTCTTACTTGTCGTTGGATTTTCGTGCATTTTCGTTATACAAAATAAAGCGGTAAATTAAAGAAAATCCCTTGATTTTGAACATCCGTAGCAAAGTTTTGTTAATACTTTGAAAATGAATTAAAAAAAACTTTTTTAGCAATACACTGTAGTTGAGCGACTTGAAAACACGATTATCGCAGCTACTTCAATTCCTATTACGCAGATAAAAACGCAGATAAAAAAACAACTGACCAAAGAATAGGTGAAAAGTAGTTGTTTTTTTATTCATTTGGGCTTATATGAATAAGAAAAAGTGAGAAAAATGGAAAAAACATATGTAATTTTTTTTTATTTTTGGCTTATGCGCTGAACCACTACGTAGGTATGGTAGAGGGCTTATCCTCAAAATATAGATTTGGTGTCATCAAAATGTTTTTGATATTATAAGTTTAATTTTTGGAGAAATAAAACTTTGTATTACTTAAATATTTTTGTTTTTTTTTTTTGTACTTACAATATCAAAGTGTCAGGTGTAACAATTAGAAACATTTACTTATTTTAGATTTTTCTGCTTTTGAATTTTTCTTGCTCTGGCATCATTTATTGAGAAATGTTTTTTAGTAATGACCATTTTTTCTGTGTTCTTTTTAATACGAACTGTATTCTTTCTAGAAAAGTCCAAAAATATCTATGCTTTGCTTATTAAATCAAATTCCTTAAATTATTATTCACAAGCCAAGAAATTGTTACTATTGAAAAAATAATTTTTATTTTTCTTTATTTATTTTTTTTATTTTTAATCGCAGTTAAGTTTTTTTTTCATTTTAATTTTAATTTTTATTTTGATTTGATTTTACTCTTTATTTTTAATTTTTATTTTAGTTTTAGTTTATATTTTAGTTTTATTTTAATTTTCATTTGCATGTACACTTTTATTTTTATTTTGAATTTTTGTTTTATATAAACTGTAATTTTTTATTTGTGTTTTTTTTTTTTTTTGTATTTTCAGTTTTATTTTTGTTTGTTTTATTTCTTGTTATATATTATTTCATTTAATTTCTAAAATTCATTTTCAGTTTTGGTTTTAGTTTAATTTCGTATAAAAGCCCTGCGTAGATCCACTTGAAACCGGCTTCAAATCATTTGTTTATTTCATAATATACTGCAATTTATTGAGAAACGTTTTTTAATAATGACCATTTATTCTGTATTCTTTTTAAAACAAACTGTATTCTTTCTAGAAAAGTCCAAAAATACCTTTGTTTTGCTTTTTAATTTAAATTCTTTAAATTTTTATTCACAAGCCAAAAAATTATTACTATTGAAAAAAAAATATTTTTTATTTCTATTTTTTTCTGTTTACATTTTTTTTATTTACAGTTTAGTTTTTTTCATTTTAATTTTTAGTTTGGTTTTATTTTTAATTTTTGCTTAAATTTTGGTTTTATTTTCATTTTCTTTTGCATATACACTTTTATTTTTATTTTGAATTTTTGTTTTATATATAATGTAACTTTTTTATTTTTGTTTTTTTTTTGTATTTGTTTTATTATTTCTTGTTATGTATTATTTTTTTTAGTTTTTCAAATTCATTTTCAGTTTTGGTTTAAGTTTAATTTTGTATTAAAGCCCTGCGTAGATCCACTTAAAACCGGCTTCAAATCATTTGTTTATTTCATACTATACTGCAATTTATTGAGAAATGTTTTTAAGTGATGACCATTTTTTCTGTATTCTTTTTAACTTTAACTGTATTCTTTCCAGAAAAGCCCGAAAATACCTTATATAAAATACCTTATTATATAAAATTGTTTAAATTATTATTTTAAAAGAAATTCTTTTTTATTTTTATTTTTCTTTTTATTTGCATTTTTTGTTATTACAGTTTAGTTTTTTTTTTCATATTAATTTTTGTTTTGATTTTATTTTTAATTGTTTTAGTTTTAGTATATGTTTCAGTTTTATTTCCATTTTAATTTGCATGTACACTTTTATTTTTATTTTGAATTTTTGTTTTTTTTTTAAAAAACTGTAATTTTTTAACTTTTTTATGTTCTTTTTTTTATTTGTATTATTATTTCTTGTTATATATTGGGGTGATTACATTGCTTTTCAACAACACTCTCAACCTGACCCTCTCCGATTTGGTATACACGTAGTGTTGGCTACAATTTAGAAAATTAATTTGTAATTTTAATTTTTTTTTTCAATTGGTTACTGAGTTACTGGTACTTAAAAATTGAAAAAAGTCGGTTTTTTTTCTTGAGGACTCTTTTTCATTTGATCATAATTTTGGTTAAGTTTGAGATAGAGCAACGGTTTTAGATTCATATTATAGATATTTTCAAAAGGCTCATTTTAAATAATAAAACTATAAAATTTCTAAAATATTTACGTTATTTTTTTTGCATAAAAGTTTAAAAAAAAATATATTTTGATGAAAGTCATTTTTAAAAATTTTGGAAAAAATTTATATAAATTAATAATAGTTTATCTCAGTTCTCTCAAAATTTTAGCCTGGGACGACAATAAGAGCACTATTAAAATAAATTTCAAAGTAAACTTACCTTAAAATTTATGATCAACACAGCAGCTTGCGAGAAGCAACAAGAACTGAACACACTAAAGAAGTCCATATGTGTGTGTGTATGTGCACAGTGGGACATCGGTGCTTCGGTCTAAGCTAAGTTGATAAAATTCTTCGAAATAAACTCATCTAATAACAATTAAAATTAAATTTCACAATACACACTCAAGAAAAAACCTAAAAACTAAAAATCCTAACAAAAATTACCGAACGTGCTTCAAATCCCAATAATCGCCAGTTCTGTGAGTGCAAGTGAAGTGCTTAAATATTAAACTTTGACGTCAGTGTTTTCTTCAATTTAAATTTACATAAAATGTCTAATTTTAAAGTTTTGTGTTGTAATCCTTTTAATGAGAAATATCACAAATTTCAAAGCCGCAATTTACGCTCGGTTTCTCAATGGATGGTAGAAAAAGTTCCCTTCATAACACTTGAACATAAGATATGTGACAAATGTAGAAAAAAATTTTCAAAAATAGAGCTTTTTTCAATTTTAATTGTTATTAGATGATTTTATTTCGAAGAATTTTATCAACTCTGCTTAGCTTAGACCGAAGCACCGATGTCGCACTGTGCACAAACACACACATATGGTCTTCATTAGTGTGTTCAGTTCTTGTTGCTTCTCGCAAGCAACTAAACCGAAGTTATGATCAAATGAAAAACAGTCCTCAAGAAAAAACCCGACTTTTTTTAATTTTTGAGTACCCGTAACTCAGTAACGACTCAAAAAACATAAAAATTACAAATTGATTTTCTAAATTGTAGCTAACACTACTTGTATACAAAGTTTAAACCAAATCGGAGAGGGTCAGGTTGAGAATTTAATTTTTTTTGTTGAAAAGCAATGGAATCACTCATTATTTTATTTTAATTTTTAAAATTCAGTTTTGGTCTTAGTTTAGTTTTGTATTAAATCTCTTCGTAGATCCAATTGAAACTGACTTCAAATCAGGCCCGACAAAAGGGATTTTAGGGGTTCAACCCTCCCCCCTCTTAAAGTTTAGAAAGTATAAAAATCTAATATATAAGCATTAAGGCAACTACAACGCAACAGCGTAAAAAGTTGCAAACCACTTCAATTTTGAACTAAACTGAGACCTATGCTTTCAGATCATAGATAATATAAGGACTTCGGCATAGATTGCGATTTTATGTTCGGGCATGGTTACGATGGTGCGGCTGTCATGATTGGTACACTACAAGGAGCACAAGCGTAGGTAGCGGAAGAAGAGCAACAGGATGCTGTTATTAAAGCTTAAGACATCTCAACCGAATTTTGAAATACCCCCAATATCGCCTCTCGCATAATAACTTATAAAAACAACAAAAACTTTTAATTTTCAAATTGCTATCGCAGATCCAACTAAATGCATTTGCGATCAAGATTGTGCATTCACATTCTTTGTCGTTTTTTTCCAAAAAATAATTACTAGAACAGAACAATTTAATAAGCGCATTAATCACTAGTTTAGTTACGTCAATTGAACTGTTTAACAGTTATATTTTACTTTGGTTATATTGTAGAGTTGTTATTTTAAAATATTTAAAATTACTAAATAAATAAGTAGTGAATAATTTAAAATGCAAATCAGAAATATTTTTGAAATTATTAAAAGCATTTTAAATGGTAAATATAGTTTTTTAAATTTCTTATGATTTTTTTTTTTGTTTATGTGTTTGAAATGCCCAAACAAAGGCACTTCGAGGATTTTTGAAAAAACATCAAGTTTTTGTAATTTTTTTCACAAAATATCTAAAGACAATGCCATAGCACCCGTTATGTCGTTTTTTTTTTAATTTTGCATTTTCGTATTTTTGGGGATTAAGTAATCAACGTTATCGCACAATTTTTTGTATATGATTTTTCTGTTCAAACGAGCTCATTTCGGCATTGTATGAAGTTAAAGAAAACTGAAAAAATTCTAATTTTTGTTGTGCTTACAATTCTGAGACCAATAGCTAATATAGTAAGATTTAAGCACGCATAAAAAAATTTTAATGGGTTCAAAGTTATAGAGATTTCAAATTTAAAAATATGTCCTTTTGTGCAGTCACTGGAGGAATGGGCATTTTTGATAAAGTTTTTAAGCAATTTATAAAATGAACACAACAGTAAATATACATAAGAAGTTTTCACAGAAATAGTTAATTCACTAAACACGAAAGTGCCCTATGTCGGGCTCGATACGTTCACATTCTTCTTCGGTTTCTCATTGCAGTAATGAGGATTCATTGAGGACTTTCATTCATTGAATAATCAGTTTCTTACCTTAAAGGTAACTTGTAATTGAGTCTTTAAAAAAAGTTTGATAAGATCGTTTGATTAAATATTGTACAAAAACTAAAACCTTGTATGGAAATTAGTCCCTTTTGTGCGAAAATCTTCAAAAACAACTTTTCAGTATGCATATTCAGGCCTCTTTGAACAGAAACATAAACTTTTATGCACAAAATATTGAAAAAAATTAAGATTTTCTTAATTTTTTTTTTGTGCGAATGATACGTTTAAATATTTTAAGTGCTAAGCTATAGTAAAAACAGCTTTTTTCAAAAATTTTATATATGAACTTTTGAACACACACTCCTCATTTGTATCAAGTGTTGTTTCCAAAAAATTTTCCACAACATTGCATTGCAATTTCTAAAATTTGGATTTTTTATTGAAACAAAAAATAAAAAAAAGTTTTCCGAAAAGTAAAATATCTCAACTCTGGTACTTTTAATCCAATTTTTATGTTTGTAAACTCATTTTAAAGAACAATTACATTAAAAACGAAATGCCTACCTTCGGCCTAATTCTAATACGACGTAAGTCAACATTATCTATTTTTCAGGAGGCAAAGAAAACTGTTTATTATTTGTATGAAGTTCATACGAAAATGTATTGTTTCAAATGTTCTACCTCAATTTTTTCATACAAACATTGAATAAACTAAAAAAGGAATAGATGTAGTTTTGGCAAATCTACCTAGACCGCTAATAAACGTTCCTTTGCCCAATTTTGACTTACATCCTATTAGAATTAAGGCGACGATACCTGTTGTTTTTAAATATTTACTTCAAGAGATGTTTTGAACTCTTGTAAAACGGTTCTCCATTTTTTGGTCTCTTGAGCAAGTTTTTAAAGTCGGCACGAAACTTTATAGATTTTTTTTTATATCAAATTGACTATTTTTAGTCATGGCGTCATTTTTATGGCATCAACAACTTGGTATATGGGGTAGCAAACATTTAATATTCAAATAAAAATACCTTTTGATTTATCGATATTTTTTTAAAACCCCCCTTGGGTAAATCCTGGCTACGGGCCTGCTTAAAATTTCATTATTTGATTATTTCACACTACACTGCACTGTCTTGCCTTTCCAAAAGATATCATGTGTGTGATATCATTGCAACGAATGCGCAAATGAAAATAGATCAAAGATATTGTTGATCTAAGATACCGTTGTCAGAGAGCGCACTACAGTTAATGCAACGAAAACATGTTCACTGGCAATAGAAGGTTTTTAAGATTTGTTGTAAAAAAATATTGAGTAAAGTGCTGACGACCGCTGATTTAAATGATCAAAATTAACTAAATGATCTATTGCCATCCATTGATTTTTTTTTTATCCTACTGATTAAATTTCATTGCTTGTGGTGTTGACTAACAAAAACACGTCATGCATGGATTGCCAAGGCAGAAAGGGTGTATTGCTGCTGTAGGTTTTCGTTTGGTGTTGAGCAAATCAAACTCTCAAGTGTTATAGATGACAGTCAACTGAGAGCAACGCAATAAGCCACAGTGTGTGTACGTTGAAAAAAAGGGAACCGACGCCGTGCTTTATTTCGTATATATTGTAACTGTTCGTACAATGCGATCGGCTAATTCCCCTCTTCTGTTAAGATTAATATGCTTATACGGCAGTCGTTTACTATTTTTTGAAAGAATTTCAGCAATAACAAATACAAATGCTCTAATTCTGTGCTTTGTTATTCCTTATACTCTCTTAATGTTATTTGTTTATAATTTTCATGTTTTTTGTGTTAATATTAATATCTGTGTTTTTAAAATTAATACTGCCATACAAAATGCAAATGAACTAGTTTTTGTCATATTTACTGTCTTTAAACTGCGTTGCTTTAGTTTATGTTTGAAATATGTAATATACAGTAATGTCTTCGTTAAATAATAATAACCGCGGTTCCAGGGACGCTACCTTTACCTTAGTTCGCATTTTATGCAAACAAAAGACTGGCTTAAAAGTGTGTCATATTAATGCGCAGAGTCTAAATAAGAAAATTGATAAATTCAGATATTTATTCGAATATTCCGGTGCAGACATTGTGTGCGTTTCAGAGACGTGGTTTATGACTTGCGTAAAAGACAGCGTTTTTAAAGTAAATAATTATGGGCTTTTGCGTGCGGATAGAGCAAGCCATGGTGGTGGTGTTGCTATGTTTATAAGGGAGGGTATTAAATGCCAGCTTGTTTGTAGATCAAGTCCTTCTGACAAAGTGGAGTTTCTTTTTCTTGAAGTAGCATACGCATCAAGTAAGCTTCTTGTAGGTACAGCATATAGACCCAACCGCGCTATAGACACCGACGTTTTTATTGATAGAGTCGAGGCTTTGTCACTTTCATACTCTGACATAATCATCTGTGGCGATCTTAACAGTAACATTTTGGAAGAATCTCATCTTGTCGATGATATGAAATCTGTTGGACTTTCTCTATCAAATACGACCACACCAACACACTTTTCGAACACTAAAAATACTTTGCTAGATCTCTTTTTCGTGAATGAAATCAGTAATATCTTGCTTTACGATCAGTTATCTGCACCTATGATTTCTAAACATGATCTTATATTTCTAGCTTACGACTTTAAATTGATTCCTAAAGAGGAAAAGTTAACGTTTCGTGACTTTAAAAATGTTGATCGTATATCGTTGTTTGCTGAAGTCGAAAGCATAAATTGGTCCACTTTATTTTCTGTCCCACAGGTAAATGACCAAGCCGTGTTTCTTGAAAATAATATAAAATATCTTTTTAACAAATATGTCCCCAATAAAACTAAAATTTTTAAACACGACCAGCCACCTTGGTTTTCAAGTAGGATAAAAATGCTAATAAGAATGCGCAATGAGGCTTTTAATAGGTGGAAGAGGTTCAAGACGCCTGAGCTACAAGATTACTTTAAGCAATTAAGAAGAGATGTCGTTCGAGAGGTGTCAGCTGCTAAGCTGGCACCTTCGAACATAAGTTTGCATTTGCCCTGAATGGTAAGCAGAAATGGAATCTTGTGCGAAAAATTGAAAGAGGCAAAAGTGTGACCTGTGATAATCATCATACTGATGTTAATGAGCTAAACAAAAACTTTACTAGCTTACCTATGCCTACTTCTTGACCAGATTTTTATGACGACATTAGCCCACCGCATTTACTTTCGAGTTTTAGTTTTTCCTGCGTGGACCAAAACGAAGTTGTACAGAGTTTGCTAGTTATTGCCATTCTTCACGTATTTTTTCAATTCCATTTTAACTAGATCTGAGTTTCCCTCTAGCTGGAAAAGAGCAAAGATTATTCCTATTCCCAAATCGTGCAATGATTTCCGCCCAATCGCAATTCTGTCATTTTTTTCGAAAGTGCTTGAGAACATAATGAACAAGCAAATGAAAGCTTTTATACAGGAAAATTCATTATTTTCTGATTACCAGTCAGATTTCCGAGCGAAGCGAGGCTGCGTAACTGCCTTACTCGAAGTAACTGAGGACATAAGTTCTAACATTGACTCCAACAACGTTACATTTTTAGTTCTACTAGATCATACCAAAGCTTTTGACACAGTTGATCACCGGGTGTTATGTAAAATGCTAAAACAACTTTTTAACTTTTCTCCAACCGCTGTTAGATTTTTGATGTCATATCTCGAGGGCAGATCGCAGGCCGTATATATCAACAATAATTATTCAAACTTCTTACCTATTAACAGAGGCGTGCCACAGGGTTCAATCCTGGGACCACTGCTTTTTTCCTTATACGCAAATGATCTACCGCAAGTACTGCGTGACAGCAAGATTCACTTGTACGCGGATGATGTGCAACTATACTTTAGCTGCCCGATGAAAGACATTACACAGTGCGTAGTAACGCTTAATGAAGAATTAGCCCGAGTAAATGAATGGGCGTCGATCAATGGCTTATGCTTAAATCCAAACAAACCGAAATGCCTCGTTATATCAAAGAAACCCTTACAGACATCTGTTCCTAGATTATTAATAAATGGCTCCTGCATTGAGGTGGTTAAATCCGCGAAAAATTTGGGTATTACATTTAATAGTTCCTTAACTTGGTCAAACCACATTAATGAACTGCTTGGTAAAACTTATGGCATGCTGCGTAATCTCTGGGCCACTCAACACTTTTCCCCTCAAAATATCAGAATATTACTCGCAAAAACTTATTTGGTTCCTAGGTTGCTATACGGATGAGAACTTTTTGTAGCTTGCGACTCAACGATCAAACGCAAACTGAACATGCTATATAATAACATTGCACGATACGTTTTTACGCTGAAGCGTTCCGATCGAGTATCGAAGTTTGCAAATAAAATATCTAAAATTTCTTTTGATAACCTTGTTAATACGAGAGCTCTGATCACGCTACATAGAACAATAACAACACAAGAACCTGAGTATTTGTTTAAAAGATTGTTTTTTCTACGCTCAAACTGCGGCATTAATCTCGTCCAACCGAGACATACTTGCCTTACGTCTGAACGCCAGTTTTTTTTTGCATACAATTCGTCTTTGGAACTCGCTCCCCCATCACATGCAGCGAATAAACAATGCAACGCAATTTAAACATAACTTAATAAATTATTTCACATGTCCATAATTAATGGAATGGATTAAATTTGAATAACGGTTTGATCGCATTTGTACTACAATAATATAGCTTCGTTCCACTTAACTTAAAATACGGCTTGTCTTTTTCAATTTTAAATTTCAATTTGCGTATATCTTTTAATCCAGAATGTTTTATCTAAATTTTTTCTCTTTCATATCTTTATTCTTTTATTTTAATTTTAATATTTAGTACAGCATTTTTCAATTAAATAAAACCTTTTTCCAATTGAATGAAACCTTTTTCAAAATCGATGAAACCTTTTATCAATTGAATGAAACTTTTTCAAAACCAATGAAACCATTTTCCAATTGAATGAAACGTTTTTCAAAACCAATGAAACCATTTTCCAATTTAATGAAACTTTTTTCAAAACCAATGAAACCATTTTTCAATTGAATGATTCATTTAAATTTAATTCAAACTTTTTAAAATTATATTAAACTTAAGCAAATGTTTTAAAAATTATGGTTTTTATTAAGGAAAAAATAACTTAATTGGGCAATTCACAGCTCATGCTAATAAGGGTTTAATGTGCTAATTCTGAGATGTGCTATTTTGCCTGTTAATTTTTTGTTTTTCATGTAAACACAAGTTAAACCTGCGTGTTAAATGTTGCCAATTTTGTACATGCTCTAAGGCATGCTTTCGTAGAGTGTTATTGTGTTATTTCATGAACACCAGTTTTACGTGAATCAAAAAAGAGTTGGCTGGAATATTAAATTGAATTGTTTAACTTTCAATAGAATCCAAAACATGGGAGCTGCATATTAAAGATTCCAGCGCTGTTTTGAAACTACAAATGAATACTTTTCACTTAAGTTGTGCTCACAGTTGTCAAAAATTAGTACATTTAAATATTAGTATATTGTTTATTAGTATATTAGTATAATGAACTGTGAATTACCCAAATGATTTAATGAAGATTTTGACTTTCTATAGCTCGCGGAATTTGCAGAATCATGTCTATTATGTAGTTTGTGCAGTCGTTCCGTGAAATTTGTTGCACTCTTGTATTAATAACGTAAACGATGCTGTTCTCTGTTTAAAAGGTTGCGGACAGAGTGAACGCCGATTCAGACAGGCAGGCAGACAGACGCAGGCAGTAACATGCAAAGAAACGAGATATAAATAACTTTTGTCTCGCTTGTTCACATAGTTTACCTGCGCCTGTCTGCCTGTCTGTCCGCTTCGGCGTTCACTCTGTTTGCAACCTAAGTCAAATAATATTGCACGAGCGTGCCATTTTAATTTAGAAAACACTTTTTCTATGGGGTTTAACATAGGTGAGAATGGCGGCAAAAACTTAAAAAAACATACGCTTTGTAACACTTTACCTTCCGTCTCTCATGACTTCTGTATCCGAGGATTGTACATAATCAAGGTATATTAACCCAGGTACTATAAAACGCGACTGCGCTGCCGACTTTTAGGAGTCTTATGTCAAAACAAAGTAATGTAAGCCCACACAAAGAAAAAAGGGGATTTTTTAAATTAAGCTTCAACTTTTCTTAAATATTTTTTCCTAAGTTAGCAGTTTTTTGTTGTTTTAAATATTGAAATTTTCTTATTGTTGTGCCCTTACTTAATTGAAAAAATATTTTAAGTAATATAAGCATATAAATTGCCATAGAATTTTATATTTGCAAATATTTTCTTCCAAACAATTCCAAAATCTTGAAAATAAATGTAAATTTGTTGCGCCATTAAAAAATAAAATGCTCCTATTTTGTTTTTAGTACAGAAGCCACATTGGTTATTGTCATTTCTTTGTTTGACATTATACTCCCATGACTGACATTTTATTTATAGTACCTGGATTAATATACCTTCTCCATAATGAAGAAAGAATTAAGCAGACGGTCATCGCTACTGACTTTTTCAGTAAGCTCTCTTAGAAATTCTTGGAAACGATACGCATTTACTGTCACTGGTGGTGGACAAACGGAATGTGTCGAACATTTTTCGAATATTTAAGCGTGTTACTGTTTTTGCTACAGCCGGAGCACCCAAAGTAGAGTGGGAAAATATTCAAAAATAAAATCAGACATGAAAGCTCTTTTAATAAAATTGTATGAAGGGGGAAAGAGGATCGACGAAGCTGTTTTTTTTTATCTCTCAATAAAAAATATCGTTTTTAAAATATTTGTTAAAGTTTAATATAATTTAAAAAAAGTTTCAATAAAAGTGAAAAATGTTTAAACTGAAAGAAAAAAGTTTCATTCAATTGAAAAATGGTTTCATTGGTTTTGAAAAAAGTTACATTCAATTGGTAAAAGGTTTCATCGATTTTGAAAAAGGTTTCATTCAATTGGTAAAAGGTTTCGTTCAATTAGAAAAAGGTTTTATTTAATTGAAAAATGCTATATATATATTTTAAAATTTTTATAACATTCAATTGATGTTATGTATATTAATTTCAAATAATTGTCAATAAGTACAGCATGTTACGGTGCTTGCTATAAGACTTATGTCTTGTTAGCTCCGTTGTCGAAAAATAAATAAATAAAATAAAATAAAATAAATAAAAAATATTTTTAGTATTATTCTATTTTTTATGTCTTTTATAAATTTTATCCTTTTTTTTATTTCAATTTACTTTTGCATGTACATTTTTATTTTAATTTTTTATTTTATTTAATTTTTTTTAATTCATATTATTTTTTATATTTTCGTTTTTCATTGTAATTTTTATTTTGATTTTAATGTTGATTTTGGTTGCGGTTATGATTATGGTTATGTAATGTTATGATTATAATAACGGGTATTATCATATAAGCTTTCTTTCCTTAAATATTTTTGCTCCTATTTAAAATTCATATCCTACAATTTAAAAAAAAAATATATCCAAAGCTGCACAGAATAACTTAATTTTAAACAAAAATCGGTTTAAGAAATGTTTTGTGTCCCTTTTAAGCCACACACACACAAGTAAACAAAACGTTGCGGCTAAATCCCACTACAACAAAATTAGCACACACAACAAAGTGTGAACGTACCCTGAAGACATTAATTGGCTCTGAGGTATGAGAGAGCGTGCAATAGGGCACACAGAATTTTGGACAAGCTAATTTTGTGTATGCTTTCAACGCTGCAGCAGTGTTAGGCCAAGGTTCATTAAGCCCACACTCCCTTCATCATCCCCAACAACAAGCGCATTCAGTTATCTTTCACCATCCAGCTTCAGTGTAATTTTTGATAACGTTATTTTTTTTCCATAAATAGCTATTACTACAATATTGAAACTCAATGAACCTAAAGCAATGCAAAATAGGCACAAACATCAAAGGTTGCATGAGTCAAAATGAGCTGCTTCTGTTGCTGTTTTTGAACCCTCTTGGGTCAGTGAAGTGTATGCAAGATATCCAAAAAAATTACGAAAAAAATAAAAATACAAAAATGATGCCAATATCTTGCACCCACAAGCAGAGCACTGACCGATAATGAGGCTAAAGAACTGCTACAAAATTGTTTTGGGCGGCTTCAAAATGTATTCAAAGGCAACACTAGGTGTTGCTACAAAACAGGCAGTCGGGATTGCAGGTCCTTCGCTCTACACGTTATGACTAACTTGTTCAACAACATTGTTTAGCAGTATTTATTTATATCTATCCGATTGACATAAGAACTGTCAGTATTAAAAGTTCAACAAGTCAATTGCTTCAGTGGCAGACTTTGTTTGAGTCAGCCAAAGTTGTTCAGTGACTCATTTGAACTCTGCGCCAGCTTCGGCATATTACTCACCCACAGTTGGGGAAAATTATGTTTGTAATGAACTAGGTTGGTCCCAAAAGTTTGTTGGTGCTCGTTGCTTCGGTGACCGTAAAGAATTTACAAGATAGATAGATGGTCAATTAACTTCGTTTATTGAGTGATTATTTTCAGCAAAATTTATTCATAATTAATGGAATATCTTTCAATTATTATATTTAAAATATTTTTATAGATAAACTTATTTGTAAATTGCTTTTCCAATTAATTTAAATCTATTTATTGATATCTTTGTACTTCTATTATTCCAAATGGACAAATATTGAGTTCGCTAATTATTCTACACATTGAAGGTGGTTTACTCTTCTTAAATTTTATATGCTATCCGTCACGTTTAAATCTACTCTTCATTGAACCGAGTTCACATAAAACAAAGTATCTATATAAGTACTCGTCTGTAATAATGCAACACCATAAATTTTGTCTGACGACGAAAAGCTGTGCAAAAAAGTGCCATCCAACAAAATCTACAAATATGTGGAAACAAGCAAAAACATTTAATTCTCTGTTAATACAACAGACAAAAATGTTTTGTTTCTCTTACCTTCTGCCTAATTTTGTGGGCATGTCTGCTATTTATGTTTGAAATGACATAAAATGAAAAGAGTACGTATAGAAAGAAGATGCGAAAGAGATGAATGTATACACAGTTGTATAGTGTTTGTTCATTTGTTAAATGCTGTGGCGTGTTTAATTGTTTTCAGGCACAAGACAAAGGACTTACCAAAAATTGTTCAACAAAATGAAATTTAGCCAAATACTAGATACAGTGTAGAAAATCAGCTGGAGTTAAATTTTTTGTCTAGTTAGCAACTACTACATGGGCGTCTGGGAATAGGGTGCACAGAATTAAAAGGGCTTGCAACTTCATTTTTGTCATGAGGAAAACAACTCTGCGTCTCAAAACGTTGCATTCTTTACTTTATGCTATTTTTTCAACAAAATTGTTTGACAAATTATATTCTTTTCTTTAAAAATAGTTTTGAAAGCAAAGCTTTTTATGCCCCATTTTGTGATTTGCTTGAGAGAAATCTCAAAAACGACCTTTTTTTCCATAAACCTTTTGCTTAGAATTTTTGGTGTTTTTACTTGCGTTTATTACAATAAGAAGATATAAAATTAAAAATATTTCTTTGTAAGCAGGGAGAATTGAACTCGCACCATTTGGATCGAGAGTTCTACACACTAACCACTACTCCAAACCCTTCGTATTAAAGTGTGATTCATTCAATACTAAGTATTAACTGAAGCTATGTTGCAGTATATGACAAGAATTTATTAAAAGGATTGTGCATTAGCTATCCTACATATTCTATTGTGAATGCGTGAAGCTATGATGCAGCAGACCACATACAGATGCTACAGATTACAAAAATGTATTAAAAGGATTGTGTATTAGCTATCCTACATATTCTTTTGTGAATGAGTAAAGCTATGATGCAGCAGACCACAATAATCGATCAAAAGCATTGTGCATTAGCTATCCAAACAACTTCAGTAGCAAGGTTCCATTTAACGGGTTGAAAATTATCACAAGATGCCAATTGTTTTAGGTGTAGATTTTAATTGCGAATTCAGACATGAATGTTAACAGGCACTTAAGGCAAGGTCGGTATCTTTAAAAAAAATTCAAGGTATTTTTGGGATTTTTTTAAAAGTTAAAATATTGACCATTGATATTTAATTTCTAAGGTATAATGTAATACTCATTTATCATAAAAAATAATTATTTTTTGTTATTTAAAAAGTTGTTAATCTTTTTCAAAATGGCGCTTAATGAGACGCTCTCAAAGAAAAGGAGCATGGACGGTGTTGTTGATTTTGACTTTTGTATATATCTGAAAAATAAAAACCAACAATATTAGTGCTATGGCTGGCACTAGAAAAAAAATATAAGGTAAGTTACCCAAATAAGGCCAACCTAACGGTTTTTACCAGACAGAAGAGAAACGGGTTTTTTTAAACTTATTTTTGCAATTTTGTATTTTTGTTTATTCAATTCTTTTTTCAAAAACATAAAAATAAGGCATGAAAAAGTAAAAAATATATCCAGCTCAGAAGGTTTCATAGGACCACCATGTCTAAATAAGGCCAAACCTATAATGGTTTAGAAACATAACAAAACACTCAGAAAATAATAAAATAAGAACACATATTGTTATTACAAGTGTTGGTTTACACTGATACTAAACATAAATGATATTCATAGCTTTTTTTATAAAAACTTTTTCGAAAAAATACTTTTATTGCCAAAAGCTTATTTTGAAAATTAAAATTAAAAATTAAGTTACTCTGGCTTTCTTAAAGAGAATTTTAGTAATTTTCTGGCCTTTATAGTGGAGGGCTTTCTTTCTGGTAGTTATTTCTGCGTGATAGATTTAGATCGGAAAAAAAAGCCGGAAAGAAAAAATTTGTTGGGCCTTTTTAGGCGCTCTCAATATCATTTCATTCATCAAGTTTTTCTCGGAATACACCACAGTTAGATTTGATCAATTAACCTTTTTGTTTTCGTTAAAATATCGCTGTTGATTTTTAATTCAAAGCTGGACATAGGCAATAGTTAATTCGTAGAATAACGGACTTTTACTGCGAGCACAATATTACATCAACCACGTTGTTGACGCTAACGCTGACTTCGTTTGACTGTCACTCGCTTCACAGATGCGCAATCGAAGTAATTTTTTTTGCATCATGATGCAGATATGAACATGTTTAAACGTGCAAAAAATCATTTTGTGAAAATCAATATATGTGCGTATTAGAAATCGGGCCTTATTAAGGCCTTATTTGGCGAAGGGACCTTATTGAAAATTGACAGAATGATGCGCTTTTGAAAATTGACTAATTAAAACAGCTTGCTTTCTACTGGTTATCACCGATTATTAAGTGTAAAATATACGATGTTTTTTAAATAAAACTTTGATTCTTGTTCCAGCGATAGCCACTGATGTTATAAATAGCATATTTAGAGAGAATGAATGTAGACGAAACACTGTGGCTCGACACCTACTAAAACGGCTGTAGAACTGAAAATAACCTCAGAAAGACTATACTTTTGAAATACAACAAAAAAAATTAATTTCATAAAAATTCTAGGCTTTAAACAATGCCGTTTCGATAAACATAATTTACGAATAATAAGCGATCCAAATATTTGCACAACACGATTCGGGACAAGTAATGATGTAATATTTTATATTGCATCGATGGCATTACTTCTATATAATATACGTTTGCTATTTTAGATATTAAAAACCAATAATTTCATCAATAAATTTTCATAATAATAATTGAAAACATTTACAAAAATAATTTAAAATTAATGTAAAATAATAATTCAAGGTAATAAAATTTACTGGTGGGAATATTATTTTTTTTAGTTAACATTATATTATTTAAAATTTTTTAATATAAAAATTTTTTATTAAAAAAACTATTAAATTATCAAATTTTTTTTATTTATTTATTTATAATACGATAAGATCTTAGTTCTTTTAATGTACAAGTTGGAATAATTATGTTAGGAACAATTATTATACTTATTATAAAGTTAATCTTAATATTAAGTAAAAATAGAGAAATCAAGATAGAGTATAAAATTTAAGTAATTAAGAGAGAAGAAAAAAAAATGACAAGAAGAAAGTACAGATTTGAAGAAAATTGGCGATTTTATTAATCGTTAATTAGAAGCGAAATGTTGAAATACGGCAAGTCTAAATCTTGTTATTTCCCTTAAAGGCCCATTTCCAATAACGCGTGAGATGCGTTTGCACGCAGCATAAAATATTCGAAAATTGAATATTTCATACGCGTGAAGCTTTGACAGCGAAACAGCTGTTCCGTTTTACAGAGGACAAATTGAAAAGGTTAGTAGAATTTGAGAAAAACTAAAAAATTTATTACAGGCATTAAAGACGTGCTCCACACTCACGACACATTTGTAGCGGCATGCCGGAGTGCCTGACTATATGGGCGATTCCAAAAACGCATTTAAAAACAGTCGGTGGTGCAAATCACAGGCATTTAAGACGCGGTCCACACTCACGATATATCTGCAGCGGCATGCTGGAGTGCCTAACTGTATGGGTGAGTTAGGCCAAAATGCATTTTTACAAAGCGTCAGTGTGTTTTCTTTTTGAATTGGTTCGAAGAATATTAGCCAAAACTGCGCAATTACACTATTTTTAAGAATATCAACAGAGCTGGGCAGTTTTTGTATTTTAACTTAGCACCAATTCAAAATAAAACACACTGATGCTTTGTAAAAATGCATTTTTGAACTCGAAATATCAGTCCATACTGCAGCAAAATCTTTTACGAGACCAATAGTATGCAGGCAGACAAAACACAAAGCATCAGTGTGTTTTATTTTGAATAAACTTGTAAAACTTTTACACATTAAAATTATGCTTAGCTAAGCAGGAGACCGGCAATCATATGTTTACGCACACGCTCCATTGGAAGTTGATTTTTTTCCGCAGCTTCCGCAGCGTAAAACGCAACGCATCTCAAGCGTTATTGGAAATGGGCCTTTAAGCTCTTACATGGCTCGTTAAGGAATTCCAAAAACGAGTGGCATTAATAAAAAATAATCTTGTGGAGTTGAGGTAGTTGAAACTTGGTGGGGTCAGCATGAAACTTCTTGTTGAGCGACCAAATCCAATTTTTTCAAACAAATAAGGAGGCGTTTTAAACACTATTATTTTATGCAGAAAGATACAATTTCTAGCATTGAGATAGTTAATAATATTACTTCCAAGAATGGATTTTTCCGAAGCCCATAAACATATCGTGTAACCTGGTTAAATGCTTAGTTTAATTTAAATTGAGATCGGGAGTCCAAATTGCTATAAACACATTCTGCATAAGTAATTATAGATAGTATATGTTGATGAACAAGCTTATGTTTCAATTCAACTGGCGTATAATCAGCTGAAACTCTTAGATTACGCAGAATATAATATACTCTTTGAACCACACCGTTGATTTGGTCTCTGCAGATTAGTATCGAATTAATATGAAAACCTAGATTTTTGATTTTGCTGACGAGACTTAGCTTTTGGTCTTTTAAAATAAGGTCCGGTATATCTTCAAAGAAGACATTATCTTTGCTGATGGGTAATACAAATGATTTCGAAGCATTAAGTTGAAGCCCATTGCTTACAGCCCATTGACTTATACTCTCTAGATCCTCATTAAGCTTGAATACCAGGTCTTCCATGAGACCAGTTCTACGGGAGAGATATATCTGAATATCATCAGCATAAGCATGCATGGATGAATGCTTGCTAACGCTGAAAATATAATTTGTAAAAATGGAGAATAAAAGAGGACCTAGTAGCGATCCTTGAGCAACCCCACTGCAAACAGACGAAAGACTCGAAAGATTTTTACCGACCTTAACTTTCTGTACTCGATAGCAAAGATAGTTGTTCAGGAGTAACACAGCGCTGTCACTAAATTCCTATTTTTAAGCTTATAACATAGTAAAGGGTGATTAACTGTATCAAACGCTTTTGAAAAATCGAGTAAGCATAGCAGAGTTACTGATCCATTGTCATACGAGTTTCTTATATCGTCCAAAATCTTAATCATAGCAGTAGAACAACTATGTCCAGCGCGGAAACCTGACTGCTGTGGAGATAACAGCTTATTTTGCAATAGGTAGCTTGATATTTGATAAGCCATTAGAGATTCACAAAAATTTTTGATAATGACGATAAAATGCTAATTGGCCTAAAATCATTGGGCTCATTCGCTGCTGTTTTTTTCATCTGCTCCGACTGCATTTGATTTAATTTTTTGAACGCATTTTCCCACATCGCTTTCACTTACTGCAGAAAACTCAAACATTTGTTCAACATATTGTATTGGAGTTGAAAAATTTATATAAACGGAGTTTTGCGTGCTAGACAAGAAAAAATTATTAAGAAGATCCGGGTCAATACGACATTCAGATTTTGTTTTGCTACAAATACCAAGATTTTTGACATTGTTCCACAAATCTTTTGAAGAAAGAGATGTTTTAAGTTTGGATAAGAAATTAAATTTTTTTTAGGCTCTTATTATGAGCTGCGTTCGATCTTCGACTGTAGTCGAATGGCCTGATCGAACGAATTTGCATTTGGTATTATAACGTGCTTTCGACAAAGAGTAGCGCTATTGTGAATTTCGTTCATTTTGTTTGTTCACGGTAGTATATTTCTATCAGGCGATCGTTGTTTTATTTCAACTAAATACAATTGGTTTGAAAGTTAATTGCAAAAAATAAGACAAAAAAGTTATAACTATGACGAAAATAATTTCCATAAGATTCGACGCTTCGTCAGAAGAGGATGAAAGCTTGACGGAACTGGCTAGGATTATAAAATGGTTGAGCGACGCTTTCTTTAGCTTATCTTAAGCCGCTTTGCTGTTCTAACTGGTGGTCCTAAGCAATTTAATTCCAGCGTGAGTTCTTCCCATTTTATTGTCGCCTGAACTTTGGAACAAATATCCTTTGCAATCAAAGTTTGCCTGCATCAATAAGACCAGTTTTTCTAACTGTTATTTGTTGCTCACCACCTTAGATCTGCATAAAAATAACGAAAACAGTTCAATATTAGTTTTTAGTCTGTAAGAAGGAAAGCACAATCACAAAATACTTAAATTTTTAACAATTATTGCTAAGCACGCATCGCATCGAAAGCAAAATCCTATTCTACTGAAATTTCGATGAGCAACGAACATTTCGATAGGGTTGCACTGCTCATAATAAGAATTTAACTTTCGATACTCGTTGTTCGATAACCAGCGAAGACCGAACGTCGAAAGCAACTTATAATAAAGGCCTTAGTGTCTTAAGAAACGCGTTGATTCGTTTCTAGCTAATCTGTAGTTTTCCCATTTTTCAACTGTGGGGTATTTTTTCATCAAACTGTGTAGTTTATTTTGCTTGTTTATAGCGTTTTGAACTTGGTTATTGAACCAAGGGCAGAAGGCATTTTTTATGGTGATACTACGAGAGGGGACATGATTGGAAAACAACCTATTAATAATAGCTGAAAAAAAGTAACGTTTCATTAACAGTTTCACTGTTCCAAACTTCATTCCATTGAACTGTAAGTAGCTCTTGTAAAAGAGCAAAACGATTTATATTTTTAAAGTCATGGTACAAGTACGTGCTTGGAGACAGTGCGCACAAAATTAACATTTAAAGTACAAAAAATTAAATCGTGATCTGACAAAAAATAAATTTGGTCAAACAGCAATACAGATGATACATCTGAAACATTGAAATAATCTAAAAGACTGGGATTATCACTAAAGGAAAACCTGGTTGGCATTTCACTATTAACAACGGAAAGACCAACGGACGATATATTTTCACACAAATTTTTTATCAAACTTATGATACTGCGAAAAAGTTTTGCTTCTCTTCGACGTAAGTCCATCGACGCAACTGTTTTTTTTTTTTATTTCGAGAATCTCCTTCAAAGTTCCCAAATCCCAATTGGTGCTCAAATGCCTGTGTAAAGTACGAAAATGCAAACATTTTCTTCTGTACCGTATATTAGAAAAAATAGCGTATTTGGAGGAAAAAGCAAAATTTTTTTGCGTAAAAATGCAAAATGCAGTAAAAAAGATCTCTTAATGAAGCATGGCATATTTTTTATATATATCAATATTTAATTAATTTTAAAATACTTTAGATGTTCTTTTTAAATAAAATTAAAAAACGGTTTATTCAAAAACAAATGACATTATTTATTTTTTTAAATAAAAAAATCACAGCGTGTGCGAGTAAGAACACAAGAAAAACAGCTCTACCGATTGTCCTCAAATTTTGATATTTTATTCTACACATGGTTTAAAAGGGATTGAAAACTACGGACAAAAAGATTTTTCGAATAGTACATTTTTCGAAAAAACGCTGCCGTGTTGTTTTTATCGAATAAAATTTATTCTTTTATCTTCATTCATTCATTTAATTTTTTTTTCAAGAGTTTTTCGTACTGGTTAGAAGTTTTTTTAACCCAGATGTTTTGGTGTGCCACAATCACCTTTTTTTACCGAAGTATATCGTTTTTTTAATACTTTTCAAAAAACTTTCAGCAGCTTAAATCTGCCCAGTAAAATTAAAAATATGTTTCCTTTTTTTATGAAACCAAAAATAAAAATTTTATATAGTTTTGACATATTTTTTATTATTAATTTAAATAAAACTTAATAAATATTAACTTTAAACTTAAAAAATTTTTAATTAGTTTTAATGATCTATTAAATTATAACATGAATTAAATTGCGAACTTTAGATCAAGTATGTTTTTAAGAAGGAAACAACAACAACAACAACAACAACAACAACAACTCTGTATAGAGTCAATCACTTAGCTGACTATACAGTCTGTTCCGGAAATCGCTACATTTTCTCTTCAGTAGTCTTTGAGTGGCTAAGCTGTGATCAAACCTACTGTTTAAGTCGTATATGATTTCACACATTTTGGAACTCATTCATCTGAACTATATTAAACAAATTGAACGTTCAAATTGGCTACTTAATCATAGGACATTTAAAGCAGTAGGCTATTTACAGATCACCGCCATCAACTCTACCAAGGTTGCCATCTATTCTAGTTGCTTCTTTATTTATTTCAATATTCCTTGGAGTTCGACAGTTTTTTCAAAATGCACCATAGAAATGAAACGAGTTTTTTGCTTCGCCAAAGCTAGTGTTCTAACTGAAAGGTGGCTATTTTCACAACCAAATGTCCAATTACTCATGACTTTGACCGAAATCGATCAATTATTAG
Organism: Dichetophora obliterata; assembly: GCA_963920525.1. Taxonomy (NCBI): domain Eukaryota; kingdom Metazoa; phylum Arthropoda; class Insecta; order Diptera; family Sciomyzidae; genus Dichetophora; species Dichetophora obliterata. The sequence continues at coordinate 37,976,841 of OY986438.1, read as the reverse complement.
ATTAATAATTAATTTGACATTAATTAAACTTATTTGGCCGTGCTCCGCCATTTTTAAATTGTTATTAATTTTAATTTTCCTCAAATTTTCCTTTTTCAAAAGAAGCGCTAATTTTGAATGTATTTTTCTCGAAATATTCGCTCAACGTGAAATGTAGTTAAGCGTATTTTTACATACATTGAAATGTTAGCCAATTTTTGACGAAGCCTATTTTATTATTAAACATTGTTCAGCACCGTTTTATACGGAAAGTTTTTAAAAGAAGTAGTAAATTTTTAAATGTCTTAAATGTTTTTAAATTTTCTCTTCGTCAATGAGTACGTAGCCCGTAAACTTAAGAACCACGGATCAAACCCTCGCTCAGACAGGATGTATTTTCAATTTAATTAATATTTCTGTTCGGCCGCCAACTCTCTGATGGCAATGGCAAGCCCCAGAGAGTGAAAATTGCCAATTAAAGTTTCTTGAGAACATAAGCCGTTCAGAGTGGGCATAAAACACGTAGGTCAAGTTCTCGATAATTTGTGTTCAAACATTTAATGACACTCATAACACAATTAATTAATTGAAGCAAAGCCAAAGTCCTTCCAAGGGCTAATATGGCCAGTTTATTTATTTTTTTTTTTTTTTTGACATAAAAGCATAACTTTACTTAACAGTGCTTGCATTAGTACTCCAGTGGAATGTTGAAAGAAGTAACATCGAAAAATTGCTTTTATACATAAAATTATTGCTCTGAGGTTAAACTATTGCTTAGCAGATATACAAAAATAGAAAAGAAACAATACTGGGTCATAAAAAATAATAAAAAGCTGGGTGTTTTTTTGAAAAGTTAAAAAAAAGATCAAAGAACCAAAGCATGCGCCTTATACAAACAAGGTTTGGTCTTTGACCTGAAAGGAAAGGGATAGATTATTTATAGGGATAGATTTGGCGAAACAAACGTGAAAGACAATATTAATTGCTTTTAACCGAGGCTAGTGTTATGCCTTAACCTCGGCAACAATTTGCAGCTTTTAGTTGTTCCTGTCCTTTAATTCCACATTTTCCACAATTTAGTTGTGACTTTAAAGTTTTCCATAATTCTTAAATGTAAGAACAAAGAAAGTGAAAAGAACCATGCCCGAACCCGGATTCGAACCAGGGACCTCTGGGTTGATAGTCTAGCGCACTCACCACTAAACAAACAAGGCCGACAGTGGAAATTGCCTCGAAAGTTGAATTTTATAAAAATAAAACGTATTGTCTCACCTTAAGTGTCAATTTTTCAGTCAACCAATTTTCTAGTTGTAGCTTAAGCGCAAAACTTTGCGCTAATAAGTAAAAGAAATATTAAATTTATCTCAAAAAAAAATTATTAAATATTGTAATCGGTGTAGAAGTATGCTATTGATGGATTAAAGCGTGATTACACCAATTAATGTTGTTTTTACTCCCTAGCCCCTTGGGGGTAATTTTCTAAGCTTTTATTTTTCTACCAAAATAAAATTCTTGAATAAAATTCAATTACATAGCATAATCACCTTTCCTTTAAAAATAAAGAAAATTATAAAAAAAATAGATTTTATATCTTGCCATTGTTTTTGTGTTAAATAAAAAATATAATTTAATTGTATTATATTAGGGTAGATTAATTGCAATTGATAAGGTGAAACTTTAATTGATAAATTTTTAGCCTTTCATAACATACCAGACCATAGCCCACAGACAATTTTGACTAATTCGTTATCTAAAAAATTCTGCTAACTTTATTATCTTGCGGCATGAAGATAACCTTTCTAGACAAGAAAACACACAAAACAAAACTATACCTTAGTTTTATTTGTATGAGGCCTACAAATATTTTTCAGTTATAGGAACACTTATTTGTAAAACAAAATAGTAATTCCTTGACTTATTCTTAACCTTTAGTCTGTACCATGGGACCTTCAGCGCCCCAGACAACCTTAAATAATAAGCAAACCAAAGTACTAAAAAATTAAACAAACTCATAATGACCAATACCATTCGAAAGATTGTATCTTGATCTACCCAATGTGCCAATCGGATCTGTTTCGAATTCGAGATATTATTATACCAGATTATATTAAAACAATTTACATAGAAAAACTCGTGCACACTTCGCAGACTTTTTTTCGTTCATATTGATGCAGACAAAAACCACTTCTATTTTTTGTTACGTAACGCGTACTTTTTTGTTTGCTTATATCTTTGGACAATATTTTCGGTCACTTCCATCTTTTACACTTAATATAGTACTACTAGAGTGCTACCAAAAAATCAAAACAAGACAAAACAAGTTTAAGTTTTTCTTTGCTGTTTTTTAATTTTTATCAATATAAAAGGAACCATGGATAGTGGCCATGGAAATGACCATATCAATCATGATTTATTTCGAATTTTATTGTAAAATTAGGTATCCAGATCATTAAAAATTTTGAATAACCAAAAAACCTAATAACAGTGTTTTTATTACACAAAACACCTTTCTAAACAAGTATCTTAATATATCATTTAATATATTTAACTTTGTCAACAAAATTTTAAAAATTTGATTTGTTTTTGGCTTAAAATAAAAATCCACGCAAAAAGAATAAAAAATTGACTATCGATTCTATTACTATTCCATGTGGTCACTTGGCTTTGCCAAGTCGACAATCTTGTGAGGATCAATTTTCTAAAACTTACCCTTAAAACTGACGCCACTGAACTACTATTTGTATGTCTGACGACAGCACAAAGCGAAACAACAAAGCAAAGCAGAACAACAAAATGTGTGGTGAGCGGCAGCAATTGACGCAAGCAGAAAAAAATTGGGAACAAGACAAAAAAAAAACAACACAGCAACAAACCGGTTTTCGTCGTACCAATAAACTGAATACGTCGACTAAACGCTGCTTGTTGTTGTTGTTGTTGTGGCTGATTATTGTATTGTATGTATGTTTGGTGTAGTATTTGTGTATGACAACGACAAGAAAAAATGCGGGAAAATAAAAACAGGCAAAACATTTGCTTTTTTAATATGTAAACAAAAACGAGAGAGCAACGCTTAGTATTTGACATACTGCTGCACTGCTCGCACTTTAATATTGTTTAGAGAATGTGTGTGTGTGTGTGTATTGTATTGTATTATATTTTCTGTATTTGTTGCTTTACAGCAGCATATCTTCAGACAAGTTTCGTCGGCCGACAGACAGCAGTAGTTGTAGAGCTGCAGGCACGTTCAGCAGATAGAGTTGATGCAGCTTTTTAAACGAATTACGTAATACAACAGCTAAAAACTTTTATTTGAAACAATAAACACTTCTCACTAAAATATGGAGGAAGATCTGCTGATCACTTCTGATCAACAACGCGTTATTGATCGTAATCTTTATCGCTCGCGTCTAATCAATTTAGTGCGTTTAAATCCGATTTTGTGGGACAAAAAGTCACCAGACTTTAATCAACGCGTGGCTAAGATAAAAAAATGGCTGGAGGTGGCGGAGCAGCTGGGAGTATCAAGTGAGTTGAGAAACCTCTAGTATAATACAGTACAGTAGATATTGTCAGATTGTGAGAAATTTAACAGTTTGAGATACTTTCTATAATGTTCTCTTTTGGTCGCTTACACGACGATAATGAAAATATTTTACAATTTTCAGCAGACAAAATTCGTCGCACCTGGGAGAATCTGCGAGATCAATATCGACGTGATCTCAAGCGCATCATTACTACGGGAGCTCACTCAAAATGGCGCTTTTTCAATGACATGAACTTTATACGCTCTATGGTTCGCATCAAGACTTCAAGGCGAGGCCATCTGCGTCAGTCAGATTCCGAATCAGACTACGAAGAACTAACCAACGACACTTATCAAGAAACAATTTCGGCCCCCAACTTTTGTTCATACTCGTGCCTACCGACAACTTCAGCAGCACCCGCAAAAAACATTGACAATGAGCCTATGGAATTTTTACCAATAAAACTAAATACCGAGTGGAAACAGCACGCTGCCGTGGAACAACTGCAAGAAATACAACAGACAAAAAAACCGAAGAAACAACAGATACTACCGCAACAATCATTGAAAACTCAGGAAAAGCAGAATGAAGAACAACACCAGCAGGACTGTGACTCATCGGAGGAGCAAAAATATGCGGATGATAAATTGTATGAAGTCGAACAAGCGTCGGATGTGATCAAAATTGAAATTGATTCTGATACAAATGAAGAGAGTTTGCCTGAAATCTTACTGAAACAGCAACAACAACAAGATCCATCTCGAGAACCACGTCCCACTGCGCCCAGACCGAACCTTAGTAAACTAGAATCTGAAGAGTTTGTATCGACCAGCGACAGTGCTATAAAAAGTCGAAAACGACGTTTATCCACGCAAGCGGATGCTAACGCTGAGGATAACTACCAAAGTTGTTTTCGTACTCAACGTCCGCATGTGGCTCAGGATACGGAAATGCAAGACGAAGACTACCATTTTGTAATGAGCATTTTACCATCATTGCGTCAAGTCGCACGTCAACGCAAATTTCCGCTACGTTCGCAAATTATGTGCCTGATCTCAAAAGAACTGGAAGAGAGCAACGACGATTAACATAAAGATAAAAAAATTTATTACATTTGTAAATGTTTAAAATACAAAAAAATCTAATTTACTTTTCTATGGGGTTTTTCTATTTTAATTACTACTCTAAAAACAAGAACATTTTTTTCTAGAAGGGGGAAGAACTAAGGTAAGTTACCCAAATAAGGCCAACCTAACGGTTTTTACCAGACAGAAAAGAAACGAGTTTTTAAACTTATTTTTGCAATTTTGTATTTTTGTTTATTCAATTCTTTTTTCAAAAACATAAAAATAAGGCATGAAAAAGTAAAAAATATATCCAGCTCGGAAGGATTTAAAAAGGTCTGATTTTTGCCATATTAGGACCACCATTTCTAAATAAGGCCCAATATATAACGGTTTTAGAAACATAACAAAACAGTCAGAAAATAATAAAATAAGAACACATATTGTTATTACAAAAGTTGGTTTATATTTATACTAAACATAAATGCTATTCATAGCTTTTTTTATAAAAACTTTTTCGAAAAAATACTTTTATTGCCAAAAGTTCATTTTGAAAATTAAAATAAAGTTACTCTGGCTTTTTAAAGAAAATTTTGGTAATTCGTGACCTTTATAGTTGAGGGATTTCTTTTTCGTAGTTTTTTCTGCCAGGTAGATTTAGGTGTGGACATGAGATCGGAAAGAAAAAATGTTTGGGTCTTTTTAGGCGCTCTCAATATAATTTCATTAATCAAGTTTTTCTCGGAATACACCACTGTTAGATTTGATCAATTAACCTTTATGTTTTCGTTAAAATACCTCTCTTGATTTTTAATTCAAAGCTGGACATAGGCAATAGTTAATTCGTAGAATAAAGGACTTTTACTGCGAGCACAATATTACATCAACCACGTTGTTGACGCTACCGCTGACTTCGTTCGACTGTCACTCGCTTCACAGATGCGCAATTGAAGTATTTTTTTTGCATCGTCATGCAGATATGAACATGTTTAAACGTGCAAAAAATCATTTTGCAGGGAATGCAATAAATGTGCGTATTAGAAATCGGGCCCTATTTGGCGAAGGGACCTTAGATGGGGCGTCCAAAAAAACAGTGTTGCCAGGTTAGGGGATTTCTACCCTTAGATTAAGGGGTTTTTTACTGTGTTGAGGGATTTTAGGGGTAATGAATTTTTAGGGGTTTTTTAGGGAGATTTAATTTTATAGGGGTATTTGAAAAATTGACCTTTGGAAATAAAGTTTTCTAACTTTTCCTTAAAATTATGATAAACATTTAAGAATATAAGATATTAGGCTTCTTGGGTATTTCAGCAACACTTAATAAAAACAGCTGAATAGGCACTACTTCAAATAAACTACCAATCATTTCCCACTTCTCTTCAAACTTGTTTCGCGCTTTACTTGCAATTGATTGATTTCTTGTAAAAACTAAAAACATAGCAAGTTTGGGAAAAAATATAGACAAAAAAAATATATGGCCAAAACTGTATCAAAATATAGTATACTTCTCATTGGACAATTGAAATCTATGAAGCAACTTTTTGCCCTTGTTCAAGACGTCTAACAGCTCAGCCCTTTAAATACATTAGCTTGCATTGCAGCTGCACTACTTTTCAGATGCCTCATATGAACTTTTTGTATGGTTTTCGAAAAAAAAATTAAGGGGAATTTTAGGGGGATTTGAAATCCAATCTAGGGGTAAATGGTGAAAGGCACCTGGAAACACTGCAAAAAAGTTCTTGTTTAGGATTTTTTTTAGCCACTCATTGAAATAATTAATAACAAACTCAACATAAAATCAACGTAATTTATAACAAACTGTCTTTTACATGAACATGCAGCCCTATCATAAATAATTTTTCACAAGGTAAAGCTCAAGAACATTTTAGAAATTTTTAATGCAAATTTGTTGAAACCGATGAAGAACAAATTTACGTAAAAAATTTCCAAAATGTTGTTGAGCTTTATCTTAAAAATGAAAATTCCCTTTTACGGTTCCGCGTAAAAAATTATTCATATTTTTATTCACTTTTCTCTTTTTAATAACGATCACATTATCAGCCCTATTCCAGAATCCGTCGTATCGTAAATTTTCTTTTGGATTCGTAATGAAGTATTCTACAATCCGAATCGAATTCGAACCTTCCTACATTCGTAGCATTGCAACTACACATTCCGAACGTATCAACTTTTGACAGCTATTTTTCGGATTTTTTTACGAAAGCCTTGCCTCGACGGATTTGTTTACGACAAAAGAAAACAATTCAATTTTTATAGAATTAGGTCGTAAAATAAAACTTATAATTAATTTTTGGTTAATAAAGTTAAATTACTTTTATTTAAACCTGTGAATATGTTAGTTGAAATTTATTTAGTGCATTTCCTACGTTTCGTAATCCATTTCCAAAGGGTTGATGGAATCTCGCAATATTCTTCGACGAATTTTCATAGATTCTCTAGGTCAGAAATCTTCCTTTTATTGTGCTAAAATTGCAATTGCAATGAAATCCATTAAAAATCACAGTTAAAAAATACAATTTGGATCAAAAACACTTGAGTTTTTCAATTTTTCTATGGGCATTTCCGCGGTCAAGCACGCGACATTCGTACGCCTTTGAGGAGCAAAAATATAAAGAAAATTAAGAAAAAAAAATTTTTTGTTTTTATTTTTCGATAGCATTTTTGTAGCAATATATTTAGTACAAAATGTAAGTTCCTAGGATTTTATTTTTTCGATATATTAGCAATAAACATGCGATTTAGCACGCGAAAAAAAATGGAACTCGTTGTCAACTGCATCTAGAAAAATGCAGAAATCTGGGAAACGTAACATCAAATTTCAAGATGATAGCTGTCATCTTGAAATGGTTATCATCGTTGTTTTTTTTAAAAACTTAAGTTTAATATAGCACGCGACATCTAGCATGCGTAATGCTACCAACTCCTGTTATTAAAAAATAAGTATATTTGTTTCTTAGAACACTGAAAAGTAAGTATTAGTAAGTATAATTTTTTAAAATAATTATAAGTAAGTATTTTACCTGAGAAAAACAAATTGAATATTTTTTTGATACAATTTACTAACTTATGTTAAAATCAATAGAACCCACAATATTCTTTAAATATTGTCACACCTTAGTTTTGTTTTCCTTAAAAAGTTTTGTGTATACAATCTATCTAAAACCAAAAAGTCTTCAGATAAAAAATAAAAAAAATATAAATTTTATATATTTGAACTTTATATATATTTCTAATATATAAAATAGTTTAAAAACAAACAAAAGCATAACAAAAAATTCAAAGTTATACGCACTTTCAATGTAGTCAAATAAAAAAAAAAATAAAAAAATCACATTCAAATGTATACAGAGACCAAAGAAAAGTTATCATTATTCGCTCTCACTGTCACTGAATTGAAGCGCTACATTAATTTGATTTTTCTTTTTGCTTGAAATCGTATTTGTCTTGGCTGTAAATTTTATTTAAGTGTGAAGTCTAATTGGTCACTTTCGAAAGTTGTTTCTTTTTTTTACAACTTTTGTATATGTACTAAGAATATTGTATAAAATTTTTATGAAATAATTTTTTCAACCCAAAACTTTCTCTACCTGAACTCATGTTAGAACGCATTTAAAAAACTTTAAAAGCGTTTTTCTCAAAACTACGTTTTCACGGACGCCCCACACTATTTCTCCGGTGGGCTGATCCTTCTGAAATTTTAACCACATATTTAACACAAAACTACTTACAAAAAACTATAATCGTGTTAAAAAATTGATGTTTACTATATTTTTTTACAAATAACAGCGATAAAAAAAAATTTTTAGTTTTTGTTATTGTACTTAAATTTAACAACAATTGCTAAAAATTAATATTAATAGTCTATTTTATAGTCCTTGTCATATTGAATCTAAAACACTTTGGTTTTTTGTTTCAGATAAACAGATGCCGAGATATCGTGTGGGAGCCGACCTGCCTCCAAATTATTAAAAAACATTAATAATTTTTTTTTTATTTTTATAAATTAAGACTTCACTTATCATTCCTTACTACTTATATAAAAATATCTTTCATAGCAAGCTCACGAGAAATTCCCAAAAATAGCCTATTTTTTTAGCCGACGAACTACAGTACACCCTTAATATTTCAGGTCTTGTCTTTAAAAAATTGTAAAATTCGACACAGCTGTATTCAATATTATTTTTTAAAAATAAAATTGACTCGAGTCTGTATTTTTACTCGAGTCTGTTGGTTACAATTTTCAAACTTTTTCCACTTTTGCAAATAAAAACGTTCAACCGGAGCTGAAAAGTAAGCATAATTAAGTATAAATCTTAAAAGTAAGTATACTTATAAGTATGGAATTTTAGTAAGTATATGAAGCTGAAAATAAGTATGATACTTACAAAGTAAGTATAGTTGGTAACATTAAGCATGCGACATATTTTTCCATTGCAATTAAATTGGGTTATTAGGTAGTTAAGTAATTATGTAATTTAGTAATTAAAAACCAATTTAATATATTTTTTTTTTGCTTGCATCGAAAATTTTTTCATAATCTTTAGCCAATGCCTTCCATTTTTACTAAAACAAAAATGTTTACGAAACATTTACTAAACATTTACGAAAAAGAAAAACTACATTTCTGAAATAGTGCAGACGATGTGATCATTATGGTTAATGAATTTATGTACAAATTGCTTAAATTAATATCTTAAATATTAAAATCCCTTAAATAACATTATAAAATAATATGTTTTTAATAAGTTTTAATTTTTTGGTCACGGTAGACTTTCCTGTGGAAATGCACATATGAATTTTTTATTTTTTCATTTTTATTGTTCTTTTAATGATTTACATTGTTTCTTACAGTGGTTCAACCTGACTCCACTGATTCCTTTGAGTCTTCCAACGCCAGTCTCTTTGGCCAGACAAAACTAGCAATCGCAATATTAATTTGCACAATTGACACAAAATACTTGGCGCCCATGGTTCATAAATATTCTCATCCGCAATACCAAAATATTGAAGCTATGATGTTTGCAGTAAATTCTTTAAATTGAGTCGATTCTTTTCGAAAGTAAATTCACAGCACACGTAGTAGAAAATATTTGGATCGTCTGGAATTCCCGCAGTCTTTTACTCATTTTATTTTTGGAGTTTATTTTAATTTTTATTATTTTCTTTCTTTCGTTACAAATTGTGCGCTTCTTTTGTTTGCCACGTGTTTTTCTAGAATGCTAGAATGTTTTTGCTTCTATTTTCTTAATACAACTCGCCAGCGTTGCAGACATGGTACAATAAAACCAGGTAGGCTATCGACTGGCTGTGCTCTCCTTCTCATAGTCATTAATGTCAAAATCAGCCGTGAACCTACCTGGTTTTATTATATCATGCAAACAAATGTATTCCATTTAGTTTTGCCAGTATCTGCGGTTGCATTTTCAGTCATGAGCTTACCTTGGTTTCATTGTACCATGCAAACTAATGTTTTCCGTTTCGTTTTGACAGTATCGGCGGTTGTATTCTCAGTCATGAGTCTACCTGGTATTATTATACCATGCAAACTAATGTATTCCGTTCCGTTTTGACAGTATCGGCAGCTGCACTCTCAGTCATGGGCCTACCTGGTTTTATTGTACCAAGCAAACTAATATTTTTCGTTTCGGCGGTCGCACTATAAGTCGTAAGCCTGGTTTAATTTTAGCATTTTTGTTGTATCTTTTGTGTTCTTTATGAAAACATCTGATTTTATACTTCTGACTTATAAACAATAAAAATTTAAAAAAATCTTTTACCTTCAACAACCCTTGCTTGTTATGTATTTATATGACAATAAATTAAGGAGCAATGCATAAATAGACAATCACTCAATTTAGGTGCTTTCGTTCAATTAAAAACAATTTTTCCATTCTCGATAGATTTTCTTCAAAAATATGATATTTTTTCAAAAAAGTACATGCTTTAAGCAAAAAATATCAAAATAAACAGAATATATTGATTTCTTAACAAAATTTGCAATTAGTTTCAATTTTTTTCAAAAATTTAATTTATTTCGCCGAAACTAACAGTTGCATAAGAAATTATGTAGGCATTGATTGTAGGCAATTTTATTAGATTAAACTTTATATTACTTTTTTTTATTATTGTAGTTTGTTCTGGAGATGTATGCTATGTAGTAGAACCATTTTTTTTTTAAAAAAATATCTCGAAAACGGAGTGACAGAAAAAAAAGAATGACATTTTTTGAAGCACCAACCCATTGAACATTAGAAATGGATAGTGGTATTCGTTGTACATTCTGACTGTAAACCAGTCATATTTCATCAATGAATAATTTAAAAAGTTTATTTTAAATACTGTTCTTCAAACTCCTACACGAAATCAATTACCTTACCACCTTACCACCAGATTACCAGAGATGGTAATCACCCCCCAACCACCAAAATTTCATAAAGTTATTTTTAAATTAAAGTCTAATTATTTACCTTTCCATCGTTAGTTCCATCTAAACAAAATCGATTTTCGACATTTTTGTACATTTTTACCCCTGTAACCAGAGCTTTGTACGAACGTTTTTTCGTTCGTTCGTAGAAAAAAATAAAAATATTTTGTTCGTTCGTTCGTTCATAGAAAATAGATAATCGTTTGTTCGTTCGTTCATTCGTAGAGAATAGGTAGGTGTTCGTTCATTCGCTCGTAGAAAATAGTTGTTTGTTCGTTCGTTCTTAGGAAATAGATGTTCGTTCGTTCGTAGAAAATATTTGTATTTATTTATTATATTTTATTAAAGCTACATTTTGTATTTCGCAAATTAAAAAATTAAATAAGACTGATTTTTAGGCAAACTTTTCGAGAAATCTTCATTGGTTCGTTTGTAGAATAAAAAATAAATATGCTGTTCGTTCGTTCGTTTATAAGAAATAGTTGTTCGTTCTATTCATCGTAGAAAAAAGATGTTCGCCCGAAGAAAATAAAAATTAAAATGTTGTTCGTTCGTTCGTTCGTAAGAAATAGAATTTTAAATGTTGTTCTACAAACAAATGAAAATATTTTGTTCGTGTAAACTCTGCCTGTTTTTTTCATCCGAATCAATTTTTTATTTTCATCTGTGATGCTCCATGCAATATTTGTCCCAAATCGAATATGGTCATGCCGCAAGGCTGGTACATTTAAAATAGAATTGCTGAATTACAGACGAAATTTTAATTTTAAAGTATTTAAAATTTTTTATTTAATTTATTTATTTAATTTTTTAAAATAAAGGTTTGGTTCAAAAATAAGTCAAATCGGATAAGAAATACGTGTATCTCCCATAAAAAGAGACTATATGCAATTGGTAAAATCTTAAAAAATTTTACAAAAATTATTATATCAACATGAAATTTATCGCAGATAAGCTTTAATATTTTATAGCCACTCAAAGTATGAAATGCAAACAAATCTTATGCTAACTACGCTTACCTTCCATACAAAAGTGACATAATGAGAACAGTAAAATTATCTAAAAACCTCGAAAAAATTAGTTTAATTACTTGAAATTTGACATAAAAGCTTCGATCTTAAAACATGTTCACAGATTTTGAAATTTTGTAAAATCAAATGAAAACTAAGTCTGCCTCCTATGCAAAGTATCTAAATGAAAATGGTGAAATCTCTCAAAATTGAAAAAAATGTGTTTTATGTTTAAAATTTTGCACATAGGCTTTGATCTCAAATATATATATTCTTAATCGTAAAATTGGTTGAATAAAATAAAAACCTCAATACTATTATTTTTAAATTTGGTAAAATCAAATTGAAATCAAGCCTGCCTTCAAAAAATGCCAAATAACAAATATCGGTTCGGTAAAATCTCTAAAAATTAAACAAAAATTAATTTAATGTCTCATACAAATTTTCTTATCTCAAATATACATTCTGAGTTCTAAATTAAGAAAAAGCAAATAAAAACCACGCCTACCTACCATACAAAATTACTATATGAAATCTTGAAAAATTTTACAAAAATTGCTTTTCGATATTATTTCCCAAAAATAATTAAGCCCTATCATGAATAATTTTTCACACGGAATTGGATAAGGGAGTTTTCATTTGTAAGATAAAGCTAGGGCTGATAGAAAATGTCCTAGGGAAATAATAATAAAAAAATAGCTAGGGAAAATAGGGCTGATTAAATGTCCTTATATTTTACACACAAGCTTTGATCTCAAATACGCACTCTGAGTATGAAATTTGATAAAATCGAATAAAAACTTCGCCTACTTTCCATACATAGTGACGTCATCAATATAGATAAACCTTTATAAATTCCACAAAAACTTTTTTAATGACTTGATATTTCAGAAAATTTGTTCAATATTTAAAAAGAACACAGAATTTTAAATTTGCAAAAATCTAATAAAAACCACAAACATTCTCCCATACAAAGTGACGTCATAAAAATAATAAGATATTGCTAATTGCGAATATATGATACAAAAACATTGCAGTACCGTGGATGTATTTTAACTTTGACCCAATCAAAGATAATGCCTTACTAGTTTTTTCCGATATTTTCCACTAAATTATTTTAATACTATAATATCTGATTAAAGTCTTGATTTGAAATGAAAATTTTAAAAGTGAAAAGTTTTTATCGGAGTTCGCAACGGTGTAACTTCTCTCACCACAAATTTATATGCTTAAAAATAAAAAGCTATGATCTCTGGTTTTATTATTTTAATCTGACCATTTTCACTTTGCACTTCCCCCTATTCTCCCCCTTCTTTACTTTCCTGAACAACAATCATTAAATAGACAGTTTACATTTCCATGCAATATTCTCATCTCACTAGCATCGACACCATTGTTTTCATCGGTGTTGTCGTCGTCGTCGTAGTCGTAGTTTCCATTCAAAACTCGTTTCTCTTCGGTAGAACAATAACAGACTAACCTATAATAACCTGTACAAAAATGTCGAAAACGACATGGCGTACAACAACATGGCGTCCTTCCCGTTCCGCTCCCGCCGCTGAAAACGAGAGCATGACAACAACTGCAACCAAACAACCAAAGAACGAACAATTCGTAGCCCACGATATCCCTAGCATGGCTCCCCACATGGCCGCGGGTGCATTGAATCACGCACTCCATCCAACATAGAAGAGCGGGTCAATGATACCAACAACTCACACCAACAGTGTCTGCCTTCCTGCCTGCATATCGTTTGAATACTCGCACGCTAGCACTAGATGCATGGCACGCTCTCTTTCGCACACTTCCCATCCTTGTCAAGTGGTTATGTGGTCATGAACTCCATCGTTGTCGTTGTCGTTGTAGTTTCTGCCGTGTGCTGCAACATGAAGGAGCTGCCAACAATTTCATGTTCATGGTGCAATGCCAAGTTTTAGGGTATGGATCAGAAATAGAACGTATTCAGGAAGAAGAAGTTACCGGGTGCTGTTGGTATGAGTTGCAAAACAGCAAAAGGCAAAATTCAATTCAATGCAGGGAATGAATACATACAGTTGGCGTTAGTGCAACAGAGCAACAGCAGAGAAATGGGATTGCGGGTTGGCGTGGAGTTGATGGCGTTGAACACATCTAGGTGGCATGCAAGTTCGTTTCATAGCACGACTATGACGATGACGGCGACGATAACGACAACAAGACGAACGACTATTATATATATCAGAATGTGGCAGCAACAGCAACAACAACGCGGTGAAGGTCATTGCTACCAAAACCGACTACATTGCCCTACACACCGGATTCTGACTCGCTTTGCAACTAGTTGGAATTGATTGCAGTCGGAACAACCCTCAAAAGTTGGCGCAAAACGGCATTGCCAGCATGGAATTATAATGTTTTGCATCATGTATAAGAAGCTTATTTAAGCGTTTATGAGACGAAAAGTTCTGTGGAAACTAATTAAAATTGCTGACAGTTTATGTATTATATTTATGTTATCATAGAAATTCCCCTATATTTAGGTATCTCGGAAGGATATAAAGACTAGAGTTACTTGTAATCAAAATTGATTACGACGGTTTTTTACAAAGGAAACATATAAACTTTTAAATAAAACCAAATAATTACTATTTCTTAAATTCTTATATCTGACAAAACACATCTCCTGTACATTAGCCAATAACTTTGTGAATATTAAAGATATGAGTCATGAACAAAATTTATGAACAGAAATTCATCTAAATTTTTACTCTGAAATGGAATTATAAATTTTTTCCTTTCGAAAATGCCAGATACTACCTACACGGAGATAATTTTTGCATGAATCCAGCAAACGTTTTGCTGAAAAGCAAATCAGAAAAACTTCGCTCAATCACTGTGTGATTTTAGAAAAAGTTTGCTAAATTCAAATGTATTCTCATGTATTTAGGAAAGAGCAAAATTTTTGTTAAATTCAAGCAAAATTTTGCTGAGTTGTTATAAACTGCAAAAGCAAATTTCGGCTTAATTCAATCAAATATTTGCTAAGCCATCATAAACTCAAATAGCGAAGTTTTACTAAACTCATGCAAATATTTGCTAAGTTATTATAAACTCAAATAGCAAATTTTTAATAAATTCAAGCAAATTTCTTCTAAACACACGAGCACACTTTTATTCTTAATATAGAAAATTAGACGACGATTGGTTAACAACTGCGATGGTCAAATGGATAAGCCCGTGCATGCACTTGCACTCACGCGGCCGAGGTTCAAGTCTCCGGATAGGTAATGGTAATTTTTCAATTTAATTTAATGTTAGTAATTATTTCATTGCAAAAATATGCTGGATTTTACAAGATATGCAAGAACTAATCAAAATTTGGTATTCCAATTTAGAATAACTTAGCACTTTGCATAAATTAAGTAGTAAATTAAGTAATAAAGGGTCCGCCATCTAACTTTTTTTTCAACTAGTGCTTATTTCGTGAATGGCAACACTTAACTCATGTCTGCTTTGACAATGCTTTGATAATTAGTTTTATCCTTCCTCTGAACAAATATGGTTGTGTATACGCTTAAACAACGCTGGGAAATATTGCGACATTACTTTGAAAATCATGGTAATAGTATGGATTTTGGAAGAAGAGAAGCACCGTCAGCTCCGTATGTTCGTTATCTTGTGAAAAAAGTGAAAGAAACTGACATCCTCACCGATAAACCCAAGCGTGAAAAGCCAAAAACAGTGCTTACACCCGATAATATTGCTGCTGTGGCAGAAAGTGTGCGCGAAGCGCCATTAACATCAATTCACCGTCGTTCTCAAAAATTGAATATTTCGGAGACATCATTGAGACGAATTTTGCATAAAGACCTTAGTATGACGCCATACAAAGTCCAATTGGTTCAGGAGTTGAAGCCAACTGACAATCCAATGCGTTTTCGCTTCGCTAAGTGGGCCTGCGATCGACTTACAGAAGATGCCGATTTTGCCAAAAAAATCATCTTTTCAGATGAAGCTCATTTTGATCTTGGCGGGTATGTAAAAAAGCAAAATTGTCGTATTTGGGGCACAGAAAACCCGCACGCATACATTGAAAAGCCGCTGCACCCAAAACGAGTCACTGTTTGGTGCGGATTTTGGTCCAGAGGCATAATTGGGCCATTTTTCTTCGAGCAAGGAGTGGCCGTTACAGTCAATGGCGATCGTTATCTGGCCATGTTGAATGAATTTTTGTTCACAAAAATTGAAGAGGAGGATATTGGCAACATTTGGTTTCAACAGGACGGCGCTACGTGCCACACAGCCGAAGCTACACTCGATGTTTTGCGCCCTGTTTTTGAAGATCGCATTATCAGCCGCAGAGCTGATGTCGTTTGGCCACCTCGGAGCTGCGATTTGACACCGTTGGACTATTATTTGTGGGGTGCCCTCAAAGATAACTGTTACGCCGACAAGCTAGAGACAATTGACGCTTTAAAGGACAATATTCGTGAAGCCATTGGTGAAATACAGCTGCACACAATCGATAATGTGCTTACAAATTGGACCGATCGTGTAGACACTGCATGGCCAGCCGAGGCAGTCATTTGAATGAAATTATTTTCCATTATTAACCGGAAGGATTGTACTTTCAAATAAAAAAATAAATTTGAGAAAATATCCAGTAGTTTTTTTTTTAGAATTTAAAAAAAAAAAAGTTATTTGGCGGACCCTTTAGATTAAGCTTGAATTTAAGCAAAAATTTGCTTAATTATTGTAATCTAGAATAATAAATTTTGATTAGTTTTTGCTGAAATCTAGCATAAGTTTGAAGTGGCTAAGAGTCAAGCGCATGTTTTGCTTAACCACAATACAAATTTAGCAAACAGTTTTCTCAATGTATTTCGTCTACGATGTAGAGAAAAAATATATATACCAGAACAATGCTGAACTCGATTGGCAAATATATTAGGGATATTCTTTTTATGGTATTATTAGTAGTATTTGGATTTGTATTGTGTATTTATGATATAGTTAATATCTATTTTCATACAAACAACGAAAATAAGGAATTGTATTAATAAAAAAAAAAATAAACTGGCGATTTCAGTCCTTTGAAGGGCTTTGACCTAGCTTCTGTTGATCAATTGTTTTGTGCGAGTCATTAAATGTTTGATCAGAAACGACCGAGAACTGGACCTACGTGTTTAATGCCGACTCCATACGGCTTATGTTCTCAAGAAGCTTTACATGGCAATTTTTACTCTCTGAGGCTTGCTATTGTCTGCAGAGAGGTGACGACCGAACAGAAAAATGAATTCAATTGAAAAAACTTTCTGACTTAGCTGGAATTGAACCCGGGCAACTGCGGTTCTTTAGCTTAGGGGCCACGCACTCTACCCACTAGGCTACGGCCGCCACGTATTGATAATAAGTTTTATTTTATTTGAAATCTTTTGGAAGTTTTACAAACTAAGTTTCTTTCTATCCAGAAAATTATCGCTTGACATAAATCCTAGCTTGAATCTGTTCACACTTTAGAATCTATGTAGTATATTTTTTAAATGTATAACAAATTTATCATATCGTGAATACCCCAATTAAAAACTTAGATTATTTTCCCTTATATTATCATTGAAAAATGTTGGTATCAAAATCAATCAATCAATCAAAAGATTGGTATCGTAAGTGAAAAAAGCCACCCGGTTTTTATTTAAGGGGCCTTTTCATTTGAAAATTTTTTTTTCGAAAGCAGTAATGAAATATTTATTTGGAGCGATACATCAATGCCTGCCATTTCCTTGTTAAAAATTATTTCATATAAATTCTGCCCAGAGCTATCCTGAGCTATGCTGTACGTTTCGGTCGGTATCTCACCAATGGCAGCTGTAATGTTGTCTTCCAGAGTTGGCATTGTGGCTAGATTGTCTCTGAACACTAGAGACTTCACGTAGCCACACAAAAAATAGTCTAGTTTGGTCAAATAATCTTGGCTCAAGACTGCTCAAAAACGTGAAATCAATTGCTCACTAAACCCGCCTCTCAACAGGTCCATGATATCGTGTGCCGTCTTGCATGTGGCACCGTCTTGTTGAAACCACATGTCAACCAAATCAAATTCCTTCATTTTGGGGCAAAAAAAGTCGGTAATCATAGTACGGTACCTTGCTCCATTGACTGTAACGTCGCGATTTTCATTATTTTTTACTGTTTAACAATGCCGCCGGTCCACAAACCGCACCAAACAGTGCATTTTTCAGGGTGCAGTGGCAGCTCTTGAATTGTCTCTGGCTGCTCTTCAAACAAAATTCGACAATTCTGTTAACTTTACGTACCCATTGAGCCAAAAATGAGCTTCGTCGCTGAAGACAATTTTTCGCTAAAAAAGTGGATCTTCATCAAACCTTTCCTAGACGCAAACAAACGACATTGTGGTAGGTCAGACGGCTTCAGTTCTTGCACCAGCTGTATTTTGTATGGTTTCATACCGAGTTCCTTACGTAAAGTCTTCCAGGTGGTCGAATAACACTAATTGTGGACAACGGCGACAAATTGACACATCGTGATCTTTATTGACACTGGCCGATAGAGCAGCAATATTCTCCTCGGTACGCACTCTCCGCAAACGGGTTGGTAGATTAATGTTCAATAAAGTGCAACTGGTGCGAAATTAAGTCGTAATAGCTTGAAAAGCCTGTTTGGTTGGGCGATTATGACGACAATAAAATGGACGTAGTTTGCGAAAATGAAGAAAATTAAAAAAAAAAATTACAACAAAAAATGATTGGCCTAGTTTTTTAGCAAAAATTGAAATATTTAAGAGGTTTTTTAAAGAATATAAACAATATAACATAAAATTGGTAAGATAACGGTAAATCTTTTCGTATTTACCCGAAATCATTTAATTTAACTTTCAGACGAAGAAAATTTGATGAAAATCGATTAAAAAATGGCTGAAATATTTGCTTGCAATATCAAAACTTGAAATTGACATAATTTTTGTTCTCATTCTGAGGCGATGACCTTGGTTCAAGGAAAAACGGTGTACTGAGAAAATCAACATTTCTCGAGTTATCTCAAGAATTTTGATGTTATTATAACCGGAATTTTTCTAGGCGGCCTCGATAGTCTAGTAGTAGCGCGCTTGACTGACTCACAAGGGTCCCGGGTTCGAATCCTGACCAGGCCATGGTCTCACGCTATAACCTTTCTTTTCATATTTCTAATCAAAGCAATTTTAAAAAAACGTCAATTTACGACGAATAGTTATAGTTGGTGGTGGTAGGAAAAGTTTGTGGAGAGGAACGCTTAGTAACTTGATTTGACTGACGGCAAGGCATAACACTTGCTTCAGATTTAATGCCACATGTTTCTACAGCTTCTGCCACATTAAGGACATCCTACATTTAAGTTTTAGTTAACTACTCCCTTCTTCCATTCTGTGCAATCACAACGGACCAAATATGGTCCAAGTGGGCTGGCAGTGATGTGATTTGGAGGGATTTCACCCTTTTTGCGGGATTTTTAAACTATAAGTTTGAGTCTTTGGCAAGATTTTTTACTGTGTCGAAATTTTGAATGATAAAAATTCTTTAAAATAACTGATTGGTATCACTTTTCCAGTAATCTTGTAAAATTGTTGATTGAATTTTGTGTTTCGTTCAGTTTCCCTTGTATGTAATTAATTAAACAAAATTTTTAATAAATTTGAGTAAAACAGATTAAATACCTAATTTTTACATCATTTTTGATTCAAGCTTTATTCAGCTTTGTTCATAATTCAGCTTAATTAAATTCAATATTATTATATGTATTCTAAGGTGCCTCGACTTGTATGGGGAAAAACAGTTCCTTTTGTACTCCTCTTATAATTAACCTTGATCTATTTTTTAACGATTCCAAAAATATTTTCGCAAAAGACAACGAAAGCCGTCAGTGACCCAAAGATTTTTGCAGAAACCTCAAAAAATAATGTTTTTCGTAAACATATTATTGGCTGGTGCCATAGTTGTGTAAAAAAACTGTCAGAAATTAAAATTCGGAAAAAGCTCTTCAAATCTGTAAAAAACAGTTTTAAATTTTTGCAATCGGATTAAAGAGAATTTTTATTTTTTGATTTTCGTCCATTTTTTTGAAATAAGTCCCAAAATTAACTCAAAAAGAAAGTCCATACGTTTTGAGACTTATTTCATGTGCTTTGGGACTCATTTCATTGCTCTTTATTTTTGGGTGTTAATTCTTTTGGGATTTATTTCATAATTTTTTAGAGTTATTTCATTACATAACCACTCATGTTTTCAATTATTTGCATATTGATAAAAGGTTTTGTATAACGAGCTAGTTACATATTTTAATGTAGCAACCATGTATGAAATATTTCGTTAATTTCTAAGCGTGTTCCATAACTCATCATTGCGTACGTCGTAAACGACACTTTTGAAATTTTAATTTAACTTTTCATATATTACTCTTTGAGCATTTCATAATTTTTCACAATATTTGAATTCAATCATTTTACAATTAACTTGTTGACATTTTTAAGCCAATAAATACATATTGGTATATACCAATATCAGCTTACAAATAAAGATGAAATTAATCCTAACTTCCATAAGATAAAAAAAGATATTGTGTTTTATCTGGGGCTTAAATCCATTTAATTATTATGATAAAATATTATTTTCCAGGAACAAATATTTCCCTTGCACGATACTTTCTCAGAAATTTTGTAACTTGATTCATTTCGTAACATGAAAAGGATTATCCTTTTAAAAATTGCTCCATTTTTACAGAAAAAATCATTTTCCTTCTGCGGAAAGATTTCGTCGATTACTGCATATTGAAATAAATTCCAAATACTTGGAGCTATTTAATTTTCTCTTTTGGGACTTATTTAATTTCCTTTCTCTCTCTTGTGACCTTTGACAATTTTTTTTTTTTGGACTTATTTCATTGGAATTTATATCATTAGGAGCTGTTTCATAGCGCCTTTCAGAACAGCCAAAACATTTTGGGAATCGTTATAAAATAAACCAAGGCTAATTTTTAGAACGGTAAAAATGTAATTTTTTAAGACACCATAATGTATACGTATTATTTTTATTGTAAAATGAATTTTTAAGAAATAAATAAATTTTTTTCATTACATGTTTATTAAATAATCACTTATATATAGAAAAAACAGATATTTATTTTGCTTATTCTTACACGCATTAGAATTGAAGAAAAAGGAATTTTTGCAGACTCATTCGGGATTTTAAGCAAAATGAAAATCACATCACTGGGCTGGTCTTAAGACATGCCGTCACCTTAACCTAACCATAACACAGTGTTTCGACTAGAACAAGCTAGCTGGACAAAATTATTTTTTTTTTTGATTTTTTGTATATATTGGGTCAAAACAAAAAAAAAAATTGTATGGGAAACCGGGTCGCAAATGACCCCCTGAACCAGTACGGGTTAATTTATGTTAAAATTTGCAGTCGTTCCGATATTTTTAAGTATATCTAAAGTTTTAATTGACGGATTTGGCCAAAAAGTTCTCATATGAAGGGTAATTGTTCGTTATACTATATTTGTTACATAGATTCATAGCTTTCAGTTATTAAAATTAAAAAAGGAGGTTTTTTATCAAATCTATGTGAAAAATAGAGATATCATCATTGTTAAAATAAAAATCTAAAAGATTTTTCAAATTTAAATATTTTATTTAAATAAAGAACAAGGTTTAATATTTATGAAAATCTATGGATAAACGGCGCAGTTATGTTTTTTTCAGTGCAATACCCAAATTAAGCTTTTCGCGGTTTTTCACGTGACAATCACAAAAAGCAGAAATTTTGTCATTTTTACTTATCATTCTCATATTTATTATCAATAATACAAATTAAAAGAGCAAACTTTTCTCTATCCTGGATTCGAATAAATGTTATTTATGCCGAAATTTCAAATATTTTATTCCAAAAAATAACTTATAACAAAGAAAAATTAAACATATTCAATTTTAATTAGAAAATGAAGTGTAATACATTAAGTTTTTGCATTAATTTATGATAAAGTTAAAATTTTTCACAGTGTAGTTAAAGTTAAATAAGTTAATATGAAGCAGACAAATTTGAATCAGATTCTAAAGAATCAGATTCTGAAGAATCTAAGGTAATGCTGCAATTATTGAAAGCAGTTCTTTCAATTTCTGCTTCTGAAGGAATAAGTAAATTCAAAACTTCTCGAGGATATTTATGTACTTTTTTTTTAGGAACATTTCTTAAACTACTTATTAAGGGATCAGAAGTAATAAGAAGCATTGTAAGTAGGTCTTGCATCGTTGATTCACGGGTGCATTTTCTTGTATGATCCTGACGAAACCTACGACAATCTTTGTGTCGCGCTTCCTGAGCTTCTTCAGAAAGCTGACCGATTGGAAGTAGTGAGCTTGCAATGACTTCTGCACCATGCATCAAGATTTTATGAAGCGTAACAGGCATGTAATACCAAGAATACTGCTGCAGATATATTTTTGTCGTCACTTCTGTATATTTTTTGAATTCAGTCAGATTTATTTTAAAGCCCGACGATAATGCTATTAAAATTGTATTCAAATTACTTATTAGTTCGTGATTTAAACCAGTTATCTGTGAACTTAATTCATGGTTATGAAAAAATCTGCGGGCAGTATTTCCGTCATTTGTAGACCCACAACCTGGCTTCGGTTTATCTACAATCAGTCCCATTTCTCTTTTGAATTTAGATTTTATTTCGTTTGATCTTTGTTTAACAAGTGCTTTTCCATATACGTCTCTTATTTGCCATTTTTTGACATCAAGCCTATAGCTTATGTGTAACATACATTCGAAACACCTTATCCACGCATGAAGCGTAGACAACCCGAATCCATAATTTTCCTCTTTACCAGAGAAATCTTTCGTCAAATTCATTTCTTTAGGTGTAGCTCCACATATATAACATTTTTGCGATGAGAGTGTTTCAGTTAACGCATTGCACACCTTACCGTCTACCATTGTCAACAGCATCTTATGATGATTCAGTATTTCTCGGCCATTTAAAACGTTTTTTGTTGGGACCAGCTTATTTATTTCATCAAGAAGTTCATGGGTTTCTTTAGTCGTGAATTCAGTTGATTCTTTTGCAAAAATCAGTTCTATGGGACGACAATACATTGTTGACGATGGTCGAGGATTCTGCCATACTATCTTACTACTACCATATGTTAACCTAATGGGCACAAATGAAAACACAAATAAATATTCATCACTGCATTCACTTCTTGAAAACTTCTGTTTATATGTGCTATGGCCCGAGCTTCCATCACATCCCCATTTACTTATTAAAGTTAATGAACTCAGTGGCATAAGCTGGTTAAGAACATTGATCTGCACTTCTAAAATGCGTTTAGCCGTGAGGTTCATTATGGATTGCGAATTTATTGTAGCTCTAGTTTCTGTTATATTGATGTCTGCATTTGATGGACAGCAAGCTTTTTTCGATTTTGCCAGAGAATAGTATGACGGATATAAGTTATGTTCAGCTTTTAATGACCATTTCCTAGAGAGTTTATACGAGTTGCTGGTTGATTTTGTATCTATGTAGTACGCTAATGCCTCGTCGTTTGTTAAGCATCGCATACGAGTAGTGTTGGTATTTTCATATACTTCAGCTGTATATATATCATTTCCTCTGTTCTCTGTACTGTTTTTAATAACTTTGGCCGCGTTTCTATTTCCACATGATCGCAATGCGATCTCAGCGGCAGTTGTCAATTCCAAGGCACTCCTATTTTGAACTAAATCTTCCACTCGCCTTCTTTTTGTCTTAAAAGATGCTTTTTTAAATTCAACTTTTGGTCTGCCAACATTTTTTGAGCACTGTGAAGACGTTGACGGCAAGGGGATGTGCTTACACACGTTAATTTTTTTATCGATTTTGAGGAATTCAATATATCTACTCAAAAACCGATCTCTTGACTTCCCACAAGTATACCACTTTTCTTTAAATTTTTTCGAAGTAGCTGCTACTTTCATTTTTATTTCACTTAACGACTTATCTGAAATATCAGATAAATCGTATTTTTGATTTACAAATCTAAAAAGTTTATCCACGTCTGCATGCTTAAGCCATTCTTCAAAAAATTCAACTTTTGGCAGGAGGTACGTGCACTCTAAAAAAAAAAAATTAGTTGAACACCGTTCAACAGTTTCATATTTCTATGGAAGCTAGTAGACAATAACAGCTAACACAAAACAAAAGTTCAGCCCGAATACAAGAGGTACACCAAAGTTGCGCTCCATCAATTACCGAAAACATTGTTTTTTATCATTAAAAATATACTAATTTTTAAAACACCAAAACACAAAAACAACATTTATTTGCTTTAAATTTTGACCAAAATTAAGAAGCTCTGACCTTTAACTGTGTATTCCATTTTCACTTTTTTTTATAAAAAATTCTCTTTAATATTAACTTATTACTTCACTTAACACGTGCTAACATCGACTGCAAATGCAATCAGTAGCCACAAATAAGTTTTCGCTTCTGTTCTTAATTGCTCAATAGTAACGGTTCTTTTTCAACAAAGTTTTTTTGTTCTGCTTTCTTGGGTCATTTGTTTACAAAATTACATAGCTCTTTTCAGTATTTGTTTAAATCAATTTTGTCCACCTAGCTTGTTCTAGTCGAAACACTGTGCATAAGCGGAATTTTTACAATATACTATTCGTGAAAAATATTACCAACGAATCTTTCGTATACCGTTATATTTTTCAACCAACGACTTTTAATACAAAAATACGTTGTACTGAGAGCATAGTTTTTATTTTAAATTTTAAAATGTTTATATTTGTAAGCATGGGCGTCTCGGCTGGCAATTCGACGGCTATCAAATTTTTTTAAAAATCATTCCTTGATAAAAAATTGGCCTACTTTATTAAATTTCCTAATTTTTTTCTTTCGCTTTTGAATTAGAAGCTTTGCTCTCATCTAGATCGCTGCAAATTCCTTAAATTTAAATGCTGCAGGATTGTTTGTCATTTTATTAAGTTTAGGAAAAATTTAAAAAAAATCCAAATTGAATCATGCTTATGATAGAAAAACAAGCCGACTTTTTGGAGAACATTAATTTTTTTATAAAGTTTATTTACTTTGTCTTCTGCTGGCTTACAATGACTTTAAAACATAAATTTGCTGATCTTCAAAGCTTATATCTGTTATTGAATTAAATGCCCCTTGCCATCTGTTGCTACGAAGAATGATCTTCGACTAATAAGGGATATCATTCCTTAGCATTCGTCAATTTCTCGTAGGAATAACTTCGTAATGTCTTTTAATGGGTGGTTAAATTTTAAGGGCCGATGTTGATTTTGAATAAAACACAAATTAATTAGGAAATTTCTGTCATTTCTTTTTATTATGATAATATTGGTGTGGTTCAATAATGTATGGAATAATATATCGGCCAAATAACCGCCGCGACCTCGGCGGCACACCTCCATCCGATGGTCCAAATTTTCGACGACGCTGAGGCATAATTGAGGTTCTATGCCGTTAATGTACCAAATTATCTCATTCTTTAGCTCTTGAATTGTTGCTGGCTTATCAATGTAGACCTTTTCTTTCAAATAACCCCAAAGAAAGAAGTCCAACGGTGTCAAATCACATGATCTTGGCGGACAATTGACATCGCCACCAGGTGAGATTACACGGCCATTGAATTTGTCGCGCAAAAGAGCCATTGTTTCGTTAGCGAACACCATTCACAGTAACTGCCTGACCGGCCTCATTTTGGAAAAATACGGCCCGATATGCCGCCAGTCCATAAACCGCACCAAACAGTCACTCTTTGTTGCTGCATTGGTTTTTCGACAATCACTCTTGGATTATGATTCGCCCAAATACGGCAATTCTGCTTATTGACGAATCCACTGAGATGAAAATGTGCCTCATCACTGAAGATGATTTTCTTCGAAAATTGATCATTCACTGTTGCCATTATGCTCATCAATGACGAGCGTAAAGGCGAATTTACACGATTCACTATCATCGTTCACTTTGGATGAATCATCTGATTTGTAAAATGTAAATTGAGTTTCATCTTTAAAATGAAGATGATTGTCATCCACATTGAACAGTGAAAGAAGTAGAAGGTCTTCCTACTTTTGATGAAAGTGAAAGCAAACCGAACTGATGTGTCTTTCGTACTAAAACACAATCGAAAGGTGTTAACATAATTTCAAGCAGAAAGTTTATATTTTTTTTTATTTAATTGCTGAATAGCTTTTATTTATTTAATTTTTTTAAACGTCAATAAAATTAATCAGCCAACGTATATATTTTGACATTTAACCCCGAATCATCCATCAAATATCTTATTTACACTTTGAATAATGTAAATTAAAAATTGGTTCACTGTCATCGTTCAACGTTCACTATCATCGTTTTGAGTGAAATGTGTAAATTCGCCTTAAGAGGTGCAATTGTTGGGCACGACGACGAGTTGAGGTGGTCGGCTCTTCAGCCACACTATCGCGAACAGCAGCAATATTTTCTGCAGTACGAGCTGTACGAGCATGCACTGGTGTTTTCACATCTCCTACAGACCCGGTTTGTTCAAATTTTTGCACGATTTTTCCGATTGTACGCACATTTAGACGATTAAATTGACCGAAAAAATCAACAAGTGCACGATATGCATTTTGATTTGAATGTCCATTTTCCTAATAAGCCTGAATAACTTTTACGCGTTGTTCGATTGTTTATCTTTCCATGGTTCAAATTGAATTAGTCTGAAATTGAGAAATTTCAAATAAAATGCAGAAAAAACTTGACGTTTAGGTGTGGTTCACATTCAACATCGGCCCTTAAAACTTAACCACCCTTTGATTACATTCGTAGTATTTACTAAAAAATTCATTCGTAGATTGACTGTACTCATTATTCGTAGAAGGTACGAAGTTTTAGTTGAGTTTAAAAAATTTACGTCTAAAATCTTTCAGACTGGTTTGTTGAAAAATTACCGAATATAAGAAAATGTGTGATTGCAAGGTGGCCGTGCCTATTGGAAGAGTGCGTAGCCCATAAGATAAAGAACCGCGTTTCAAATCCCAGCTGAACAGAAGCTTTTTTTTCGTAACAAGGTATTGGGATCATTTGTAAATGTATTCGTACTATATACATTTCTTTCTGTACGAATATGAATAAAATATTCGAAATGCGTACCAAACTAAGTTTATTCTATGAATTCTATTCGTGGCTGAAAATTACGAATTAAATTCGTAGAAAAAATTTTTAATATAAAAATACTTATTGAAAAATGTCTGTGAAACAAGGGTGATGAAATTAAATGATATCGTAACTTATTAGGCCGTGTTCATATTACGCGTTTTTGTCGCGATTGCAACACCGCTTTAAATTATTTTTTTGCAAACGCTGCTGTACAATGCTGAATATTAAATAAATATATGTATTTCAGAGCTGTAAAGTCTGCATTCATATTCAGAATTTGAAGTACAACTGAATAACAACATAAGAATGCATTCAATGAATGCAAAATTGATTTATACATAAAATTTTTAATTCACATTCAATTTTAAAAAAATGATTAATTAATCATTTCAGTTATTCATTTTCGTTATTCAGAATAATGGATCAATTTTTTATTCATATGAATGCTATTCACAAAGAATGCCATTCACAAAGAATTACAGAATTTTTAATTATTCTATTTTTATTCATTATTCATTTTTTATTCGTTATTCATTTTTTATTCTTTATTCATTTGTTATTCATTATTCATTTTTTATTCATTATTCATTTTTTATTCAGTATTCATTTGTTATTCATTATTCATTTTTTATTCATTATTCATTTTTTATTCATTATTCATTTTTTATTCATTATTCTTTTTTTATTCATTATTCATTTTTTATTCATTATTCATATTTTATTCATTATTCTTTTTTTATTTATTATTCATTTTTTATTCATTATTCATTTTTTATTCATTATTCACTTTTTATTCATTATTCATTTTTTATTTATTATTCATTTGTTATTCATTATTAATTTTTTATTCATTATTCATTTGTTATTCATTATTCATTTTTTATTCTTTATTCATTTTTTATTCATTTTTTGTCATTGCTTAGGACTCGGGCTATGTTTTTGTTTTATTAATTTGACGATATAGGTAACAACAGCAAAAAAATTTTTATAAATATCTTAAGAAATCAAAAAAAAAACATAACAGACAAACCTAAATCGTCGTCTTCAATCTGTTAAAAAAGCGCAACAAAAAAAATTTAGGAAATCGGTGAGAGAATTCGGTGGCATAAAAAGCATGTTTTATTTGGGCTTACTAGTTTCTAAACGTACGCTTGATCTCTGTTGTCTTAACTTATGAAGAACCAATTCCTCACACCCCGCTGGAATAAGTTTATCGGTTATGACATCAAATTTAAGAGTATGTAGTTGGTTACTACGGTTATCCATTTACCACTGGGACGAAGAAGCAAGCTCGGCATTAATTCGCTGGAAATAGTCATGACTGCGTGCTTAGCTTACTCTGCATTTTATTAACACTCATCCTACCTATTTTTCTTCTATACCTTTTCCTGAACCTCTTCATAAAATTACTAATAATTAACATATCCATCATTTTTATTATTAAACGCAGATAACGGATTATTTATTATTAAGTGTTTTCAATGTATTTATAATGGTATAGAATAGAAACCCATGTATTGATTCGAAAAACAATAATAGCAGGTCAGATTTACCGATTGCGGTAAGTTTAGTGTTAACCTAGTTTGTGTTTGCTTGCTTAGTTTTTGGCAAGCGTACGTTTCTAAGTACTTGAAGTTATTTCATATTTAAGAGGGTAGTTCGGTTACTTTGATTCCTTTTTTCAAAATGTTTTTTTCATGGTTCATTCAGATGAGAAACTCAATTTTTTTACATATCGATGGCTTAATATAGAAAAGGCGTTTTTCTAATAAAAACTTTTTAAATGCAGTTTTTATACAAAATAGGCAACAAATTTACAATCGAAGCTTCCGCAAAAAAAACGAGTTACCCTTTTCTATATTAATCCACCGATAAAAAGTACAAAAAATTATTTTGAAGTTCTCACCAGTTTTTGGTAACTTAAATTGTACATACTTTTATTAACAGATATCTTTCTGTTCCTGAAGTTAGAGTTCGACGCGTTTTATATCAAGTTTTATGTTGGATTTCTTAAACCAATTCTTAAATAAAAATACTTTAATTGTGAGCTATTGATCAAATAAGTTTGAAGAAGGCAACAACAACTCTGTATATATGTATAGACATTTTTTAAATTTTTTATTCTGTACTTATCAATATCGTCAAATTATTAAAGAAAAACGTAGCCCGAGTCCTAAGCAATGACAAAAAAATGAATAAAAAATGAATAAAGAATAAAAAATGAATAATGAATAACAAATGAATAATGAATAAAAAATTAATAATGAATAAAAAAAGAATAATGAATAAAATATGAATAATGAATAAAAAATGAATAATGAATAAAAAATGAATAATGAATAAAAAAAGAATAATGAATAAAAAATGAATAATGAATAAAAAAAGAATAATGAATAACAAATGAATAATGAATAAAAAATGAATAATGAATAAAAAATGAATAATGAATAACAAATGAATAATGAATAAAAAATGAATAATGAATAAAAAATGAATAATGAATAAAAAATGAATAATGAATAAAAAATGAATAATGAATAACAAATGAATAAAGAATAAAAAATGAATAACGAGTAAAAAATGAATAATGAATAAAAATAGAATAATTGAAAATTCTGTAATTCTTTATGAATGGCATTCTTTGTGAATAGCATTCAAATGAATAAAAAAATTGATTCATTATTCTGAATAACGAAAATGAATAATTGAAATGAATAATTAATCATTTTTTTAAAATTGAGTGTGAATTAAAAATTTTATTTATAAATCAATTTTGCATTCATTGAATGCATTCTTTTTTCGTTATTCATTGATTCATTTTTTTGTGATTTAAATCAAATTGAATGCATTCTTTTACAGCTCTGATGTATTTAAATACATACAAAATTCAGTATTTTTCAGCCGCTTCTGCGAAAAAAACGTGAGAGCGGTGTTTTTCGCGACAAAAACGCGTAATATGAACACGGCCTTACAGCAACGGGTACAACATTCTATTTAAAAATGAATGGCTTAGCTTAGATTTATTTATAAATTATCCTAAAAAAAGTATTTATGTATTCTCTTCAATATATATTAAATCGATAAAGAGCCGTTAGTTTCAAAAAATTCAAAATCGACTTTTTGATTGATTATGAACACCTTATCAAAATACGTATTTAGCAATATTTTACAAACGACGGGCTTATGAACAAAGTTTTCAAAGCCCTACGTTAAAGCACAACTTACAATTTAGAAAATTTTTTGCTTTTCTCTTACAATTTTTTAATTTAAACTTATAGCTTTATTGATTTAATATGAAGATATATACAAAATTTTCACTGCCTAGGAGGAAAGCGCCCCTTCTCTCCTTCCCCCCTTGGGACGCTCATGTTTTTAAGAAATTTTACCATCACATTATATATTTACACTTGTTTGAAGTATTGTATGCACATTTAATCAATGTCTAAAATTCCATCTTACATTATGGTTTGCCATCTCTTACACTTCAGCTTTTATTTAATAAATGCTCGTTTTACGCTCGTATTTCAGGTCAAAGACCTTTCATCTGATACCTCATTCTTAATTCTACTTCTTCCTAGCAATGAGATTCCTTAATGAAATTAATATAAACTTTTAGCGTTAATATTTCGGTTCAGCCGTCATTAATTTAAAATCCAACATTATTCGGCACATCTATGGTACAGTACCTTTGAAATGATATACGTTTCATTTTCCTTATTCTAAAATAAATATTAAAAAAGTGTACGACAATAATATTAATATTTAGGTGAAAAGTTAATGATGGCATATTTAAATTACAATATTGTTTTAAATAATTCTAAAAAATAATTTTTTTTAAAAAATAATATTTTTTTAAAAAATAATATTTTTTAGAATTATATTTGAGCTTAATGCTAATTAAGTTCATGTGTAAGTTCATGTGCACAAAAAAGTTCTTCGCAGAACAAACTACCAAGCAGACTATACTAGATAGCTACAGTGGCTCACAACGAAAGTCGGGCAGGCATTTCTTAGCACTTTCGCATTGATTTCAGAAATGAAAATGTATGAAGAATATTGCAATATATATTTTTTTCAAAACTTTATTTTTTGGTGAACAAAATTGAACAGGAACATAATTAAAAAATTAGAACATAACGGTGAAACAAATTTAAATCGAAACAAACCTATAAAAACGAGCTCACATTGCAAGTCGGGCAAGTAAAGAAAAAATGGAAATTGTAGTCCTTAAACCATTATTCCTGCTTACAACTTTTTATTACTGTTGGAATAACTTCAGTCAAACGCAAAACTTTAAAAAAATTAACATTTCTCGAAAAGTGAATCAATGAACACTGGCAGAAAGGCAGATCGTGATAGATTATTTTTTCAAAGGAAAATCCTAGCGACAAATTTCACAAATCACCTTAAAAAGTAAATCAACAGTGAACGATATAATCAAGCATTATATACAAGATAAGAGAATATGCAATAAA
Organism: Dichetophora obliterata; assembly: GCA_963920525.1. Lineage (NCBI taxonomy): Eukaryota > Metazoa > Arthropoda > Insecta > Diptera > Sciomyzidae > Dichetophora > Dichetophora obliterata. Next base: position 37,945,152 of record OY986438.1, on the reverse strand, counting down.
AAACGTACAGTAGCTAAAAATAAACTTAGCTCCAAAGATGAAAGGTATTTTTTAAGAGATATAATAAAAGACCCAATTTTATTTGCACTAAAACTAGAGGTCATGTTAAAACTCAATTTGAAAAAGAGTGTACACTCAGAAACATTTTAAAGAGTTTCGAGAAAAAAATGCTTAAATTGAGAAGTAGGACGAAAAAGTCACTGTATTAGAAAAAAAAGGTAATAGAACGCCCTAATTTCGTGCATGAGCAGATGACCAAAGACTTTCTATTCTGGAGCAAGGTTAATAAAACAGAAAACATTAGGATCTTTAGCACTTTTAAACAATAAACTTTTAGTACAAGTTTTTTTTACCGATGTGAGTTTATTTAATTTATATGGTTCAGATGAAAAGCGAAAACCGAATGAAGAATTTTGCAATAAAATTCTAAACATACGATTAAGTATGGTAGAGGATCAGTCATGGTTTGGGGCTGAGTCTGATGTTGGAAGGACTCATTTTATTGAAGGTATAATGGACAAAAATATGTTCCTTGACATCTCATGGCGCAAGTAAAAGAAAGTGCGGGTAAATAAGGAATTGCAGACAATTTTTAGTTTTACCAAGACAATGACCTGAAACATACGACGCTCGTGGTTAAGAATTGTGTACTTAATATTTGCCCAAATGTCATAAAAAAAACCTCAAAAGGCCTAGATTAAAATGTTATAAAACATCTATGAGATGAACTTGAACCCTGAGTGCAGTATAAGAGATGGGCAACTAAAGATGCAATCCTAAAAAAAAAGTATACTAAGTGAAGAGTGGAATCAGATTGGAGCTGAAGTTTTTAAAAATTTGGTTGCACCTATTTCAAAAATTCTGCAGGCAGTCATATAAAAAAAAAGAATTGGCAACAAAATATTAAATTCTTAGTTTTAGCATTGAATTCCTTATCTGCCCGACTTTCAATGTGAGCTCGTTTTTAAAGCTTTGGTTTGATTTCATTTTGCTTTACCGTTATGTTCTTATTTTTTAACTATGTTTCTGTTTAATTTTGCTCACCAATAAAGAACGCTTTGAAAAAAAAATTAACTCCAAGTTTCTTCTTACATTTTCATTTCTGAAACCAATTTGAAAGTGCTAGGAAATGCCTGCCCGACTTTCGTTGTGAGCCACTGTACATCAACTCATCAGTAATCTTCTGTGGTTTTTGCAGTACCATCCACTTTGATAAGCCTAAACGAACTTGTTGTTGTTGCAACCTGTTGCTTCATGGACTTAATTGGCATTAAGCTCAAATATAATTCTAAAAAAATATTATTTTTTATTTTTTATTTAGAATTATATTTTCTTAATCTTCTTTAAAAAATTATATTTTCTTAGAATTATAAATTAAAAATAATATTTTTTTATTATTATTTAAAATAATAATATTGTTTTTAATAATTCTAAAAAAATTATATTAATCTAAAAAATTTAAGATTAGAAAATTTAGAAATTGGACGGTAATTAGACACATAGCGACTTTTTTGCTTGATTTATTATTTTACTTCAGCTACTTTTTGATTTAATAAGCTTTTAACAAATTTTTGTTCTGGCAATGCTGTTGCTTTTTGCTCTTTCAAACCAATCTGACTTAAAAAAAAACCGCAATTGTTTTCATAGTGAAAGAAGCTAGTTTTTTTCGAAGCGAAACGAATTGTTTTATTGGTAACTTTCTATAGAAAAATGGCGACAAAGGAGTGGTTGCATTATATCTTGAAATTATTTTTTGTTGTTTTACACTCGTTGATAGCTTGGATTTGTGGAGACAAAAACTTGTCTGAATTTTGGCACATCTTTTAAAAATTTCCAACTGAGTCACACTATGAAAATTCACATAAATATATGTTACAAGAAATGAGAGCGGCTGTGGATCTATAAAATTTAATAAAAGTTTTAATGAAGAACTGACTTTCATAGAAAACTTAATAAGGCAGATTTTGATAATACAAAAATTAAGCTATAAATAATTTGCAGACGTCATGTATTTTATTAACTGTCCTAGTATTTACAACATTTTTAGCCCTTATGTTATTTTATTTAACCCATAGCAAGCCAACTGCAATTGGGGTGAATTTTACACCATTTCAATGGCACTTTCCACCCACGCTTACACACACAACGCTTACCACTGACAGTAATCAGCAAATAATTACAAGGACATGCGACAACGACGCATTTCAGAGGGGGATATGAAACCATAAAACATGCTTCCTTGATTTTGGGGGTTGCAAAAATTTTTCACAATTATCCTGGCTTTGTGCAGAAAATTTTGCAATGAGATAGATATAAGGGAATAATAATAAGGGACAAATTGAAAAAAAAAATATTTTTGACGAGGGATATAAGGAGTGTGAAGTCAAAGAATTGCAGACGTCAAGGGTGGGAGGATCTTAAGGCAGACACAGTCAATTTGATATAAAAATTTGTATAGAAAATGTTGTATAGATAAATTTCGTATTTTTCGGACAAGGGAACGTTGAGTATATAGAACTGTTTTTGTAATTCTGCATATATCGTCCCGGCTTGACAGGACACCGTGAATTGTTTGTGGGTTTTTTTTTACTTATTGTAAATTACAAAAGACGCTTGTGTTGGACACGGATTTTTACCCTTGTAAGACTTACGACTTTTAGGGTAAGTTTTGCTTATTGCGCAGTAATTCTTTTTGAACTTTATGATATTTGCTAGTAATGAATATTCTTTATATATATATGTATTTATGTATAAGAAAGTTTAATTAATGTGCGTAAGTATTTAAGAGATCCTTTCGTTTTCATTTTCTTACAGTCCATACAAACGCGTTGTGTAAAGTTATTTTTAAAATTATATCAAAATTTATGATTAAAAATTTATCACTTTGTATTGCAGTTGTATTGTAATAGTGAAATTGATTTCACTCCACCACACCTAGTTCCACACCACAACCTAGTCAAGAATGGAAGAACACGAGCTAAAGCTGAAACTTTAACAACTTTTCTGAAATAAGATATTTTATTAACTCTTTGGAATTTGTATTTTAATTTTCTTATAATTTTTAAAAGTGTATTGTCTCATATTTGATATGTTTCCATTTATTCGTAGAGTCAAATTTGCTACCATATTTCGCACATATTTTAACAAAAAATAGTTTTTTATCTTTTTTAAAGAATTGTTCAAGTATTTAAAAAAATTTAGCACCCAAAAAATATTTTCAAAAAAGTAAATTTTCGTTTTTATTAGGGTTTTTTTTCGTATTTGAGCAATACAATAAAATTTCCTAGCTTTTTAAAAATTTCCCATTCTTGCTAATTTGTCATAAGCTGTAATGTACTTATTTAAAAGTTTTTATAGTAATATTGAGCAATTCTCGTAGATTTTGCATCATTTTTGAAAAATTCCCTTTTTGGGAAATTTTGAGAAAAATTGGTTTTTCACACTTTTTAATCCTTTAAAGTAAATCTTACATAAAAATTTTAAAAAAGTATAGCTTATTTAGAATTTCAACATCCAGGAATCGTAAACCACTTAGAAAACTATAAAACTGTAAGGCCAGAAACAGTTTCTTTAAAAATAAAGAAATCTTCTCCGAGCCATTAATTTCTCAAAATAATGCAAGCATATCAAACTTACTTTGTATTTGGAAAATTAGTATTTAATCATTTAAGTTGTTCTATTGTCTATAGAAAAGGGAGTTTGGTGTACATTTTGAGATCAATGTCTTTGATACTAATTCTTACTTAAAATTACGGTTTTCCCTGAAACTATCAGTCAATTGTATTTTCAACTTCATTGATTTTGATTGATTTTTAGGGTCAACGTGTTGTGAAGAAATTAATAGTGATTGTTTTTAAAAATGTTTCATATTATTGATTTATTTAAATTTAAAATTTTCTTTTAAATTTTTCATAATTTTCAAAATTTTTCTATAGAAAATTTTTGTAAGAACCTCATTATTTGCATTTTTTATGTTTTCCAGTCATGTGGTTGCAAAAGTAACACAAAAACATTGGTTTTTTAGTATAGCTTAAAGTGAAATTGAACATTCGAAAATATTTCTTAATTTTTTTATGCAAAAATTTATTTCATATGACGATTTCCCAATTATATTAACATTTCAATACCTTTTAAATTAATAATTTTTATTTTTATAGGTTAGATTATTTAAATTGAAACATTTCAATAAAATTCCAACCATTTTGAAAAAAATTCCTCACTGAGATTTTCATACAAACCTCTTTTTTTTGCATTCCTTAATATTTTGAAGATAGTTTGTATGGCTCAGAGTAAACATTTAGAAAAATTTCTGCACTTTTTTAGGCAAAAATTTATTTTAGTGGATATATGACTTTTCGGAATATTAATAACATTCCAACTTTTAAAAAATTTGCCATAAAGGATATTTTTAAAAAATATTATTTTCATTGTCATGTCATTTTGTACGTTAATTCAGGCATTTTAATAAAATTCCCACCCTTTTAAAATATTTCTCTCTTTGGGAAATTTATTAAAGAAATATTTTACAATCACAAACGATTCCAAGTAAATCGAAATGAAAACTTACACTGCAGCTTTGATTTTTTTAGTAAAGCTTAAATGGTTGTTTCATTCAGAATATTATTGCATTAGTAGTTTCAACTGAAAATATGTGATGTTTTGGCAAGAACTATGTTTTTGTCGGAGCGTAAAAAATATTTTTCGTTTTCTTTGATACAGTAAGAGAGAGCAAATACACAAACAACTGCTTCATCATCAACTGATGAAGATGGGGTTCACCAATTAGTGGTATTATAGCTTGCTTAGATAGCAGATTTTAGCAAATTTGGGTGCATGAATGGGTGAGTGATGATGCTCGACGATAGGGAAAGCACTCGATATACACAAGAATACAACTATAACAACAAAAAAAATTATATATAAAAAATGTTGTTGCACCGGTGAAAGCAATATTTGTTATTATTAAACAGTTGTTGTTGTTACCATTTTTGGCGTTTTTGTTTTTACTTCTGCTTCAGTTCTGCCACACTGACTCTCAGAATTGCTGCAAATTCTGTGCTTTTTGTTCGCCACAAAGTTGGCTGCAGTCGCTTTTATTTACTTTTTGTTTTTGTATTTTGTAATAATAATTTATGTATGTAAGTATGTAGGTATAATGAAAGCCAAGGTTATTGTACTCGCTCTAAATATTCGGTTCCCCTTTTGAACGCATTTCACCTGGTTTTGCCGGGTAACGCCAAAAGCAGAACCACCCAAAATGTTACGGTCGACTGTGACACTCGAGAGAGAGAAAGAGAGGGAGCGAGCAGCTGTCATCGATGTTGTTGTTGCTGGCAAAAGAGTCTTTTTTCTGTTGCAGTGTTGCCAAACTGAGGGAAATTTTGTAGTAATTTTTGGCAAAAATGGAATTTGTTTACTCTGCAGAAGAAAAAAAATGGTAATTTGTAACATCAAATAATTTCTTCAGATATTCGTCAATTTCTCATCGCTTCCAATAATATATAGTCTATCATTATTTTATTTTATTAGCAAAAATTAAAAGTTCAGTGCAGTGAAAATCATTAACATAATGTCATTGTGATACCGGAGAATGTAAGACTCTATAATTACTTTAATATGTTCTAATTAATAAAAAATATAAACATAATATGTATAGACCTGTATTAATTTTTTGTTTAAACAAAAATATTATAATTTTTTATTAAACTGTGAAATAATATACTTATGTTTTTTAATATGTTTTTTTATCAAACTGATCTCAAAATGCAAACTTTTATAAAACCAAACCATAAAACCATTATGAAAAATGGCTTTATTGTTTTTGTTTTATTTGTTGTTTTTTTAAGAAGTCACTGTAGGAATTTTCGTGGAAGTTTTCATAGGAAACAAATTATTTTTCCTCTAATTTGAAGGGAATTTGGTTAAGGGTACCTGGCAACACTGGTCTGTTGCAATATAAAGCACTTAACAGACATATTTATATCTGGCTATATATCACAGTTAAACCTAGCTGTAGTACTGCACATCCGCTTTTGAATGCTGACTGTTGTCATGACAACACGTTGGCGTGTCTGGTTTCTCTTCGGACAGACTTTTTGCCTAATATTTCTGCTGAATAATGCAGCTAGCAGTATTTTTTTCTGCTTCGGTCTACCCCGAACAAATATGCACTTCCAGACATTTTTGTTTTTCGAAGAGGATTTTATGAATATTTGATAAGCCATTAACTTGGCAAAGTTCAAACATAACTTCTCAGTATTTTTTGCCAACTTAACATTTTGTTTTTTGTTTTTCATATATTTTGTGCATGCCGCTGACCCTTTCAAATCCGTTGACCAGCATTAATACCCTTACCTTAAAAATTTTTCTATACAAAAAAATAAAGTATCTATAGAGCGCATGCCTCGAAATTGGGTGCTGGCGCAGTTCGAGTAACAATAAAATACCAACAACAGCAGAAGCAGCTATTGCAATTCCTACCCATTCATGCCCATTGCTTGCCCGGTTTCATTGCTTCTGTATTCTCTTGTATGGATGATGCATTCTCTCATAAGGCGAATGGCCTTAAATTACCATGATTAAGTTTTGCTGCGCCTTCAATGCAATCGCAGAATGTTTTATTTTCTGTTCTCTTTTACACTTTCTAGAACCTCACCCAATTCTCACCATCACCCATATTGACGCTCTTGCAAAACTTCGCCAACTCCTGTCGGCGTCCTCATCTTGCCATTGCTACAAACATTATTCGATGAGCTATTTTAACCGCAGTGCAGCATTCAGGGCCATTGCCACTCGATTTCTTTTGTTGATATAACTAGCTGTCGTCTGTCCAGCTGTCTGCCCTTTTGCCTCTTCGACTCAACTCGACTTGACTGTCTGTCAATCGGTCTCGCTCTTGGTACTGATGATTTTTGTCTACTTGTTGGTTTTCTTTTTATTTTTAATTTTGCAATTGTATAAACTATAATCGTTCCACTCGTTGTGTTTGTATGTACTTGAGGGTACCCCAGTTGGACTCGGATTTTAATTTTACGTTTTGTATTTTTTTTTTTATTTTTTATAATTTAAATAAAATGAGTTTTTGTGACGAACCAACCCTGTTTTTGTGCTCCATCGACCATGAATCCGCAATGGTTTCTTGAGTGATGATATCGCAGATTTGTCATAATTGCAATAAATATCAGTTGAGGTACTTTTTGATGAGATCAATTAAGATCTAGTTGGTAAAATGAAATCGTACTAGCATTAGATTAGATCTAAGAGATATCAGATAACTACAGAATTAGAAAGAACCTAGCTTATAAAACAAATCAATCACTATGCAGTGAAAATATCCGATCAAGTTTAAGTTTTGTAGTTCGTGCAATAATATTGTTTTAAGCACTAAATTCTAGAAATTCGACAGATTTATTTTAGACTAAATTTGACATTATTTGTGTTTCTTCTAATATACTACCACAACAACAAACTCCTGAACATTTTTTAATATTACCATTTTCAACTTTTATTTATACTAGTATCGAAATTCGATCAACTTTCTGAAATTTCAATCGCTTTTTTCATTCTGAGGCATTGAACTTGCCTTAAGAAAATGTGTTGTACTAAGATAATCTTAAGTTTCGAGAGAAAGCAACAGTTTTCGAGATACCGTCATAACTTTTATATCTAAATTTTTCAGAATTTACTATTTATAAAATAAAAAAATGTACTATAAAAAATGCTTATTGTAGGGTATCCGTAAGAGATAGTGAAAAATGTTTTTCCAACATTGTATAAATATCTAAAATTTCAGCCTACGCCATGTTCTTCCATTTCTTATAGTTTCGGTTTTACTCCAGAAATATTCCTTCAATGCTCATATTTCAGGTCGGTGAACTTCTTATCTTTACTCTTATTTATTTAAAAAATTATCAAAATCGTTTCAGAAAAACGGAAGAACTATTTCTCCTACACCTTTTTTATATATAACGAAATGGCTTAAAACATAGATTTGTGTATATAACTTTGGAGTGGTTTGAAATAGTTGAAAATTTTTTCACTGAAAACTAAAAACAATATATTAAAAAATTTAATTTTCATCAAAAAATAAGTGTTAGCTATGATTTTCGATGATAGAAACTGTTTTTTGCATTATGTGTCAAAATGAAGCAATTTTTGCTAATAAATGATATGTCATATGAAAGAGCGTGAAAAAAGAAAATTTTAGAAGAAAAAAAATTACAACAACAAAAACGTTTGGCCTATTTTTTGATCAAAAACTGAATATTTTTGAGGTATTTTTAAAACCATATAAGACATTGAATTGCTGAGATAACGGTAAATCTTTTCTTATTTCTCCAAATTTAATTAATTGCTCTTTCAGCCAAAAAAAATTTGATGAAAATCGATTGAAAAATGACCAAGATATTTGCTTGCAAATTCAAAACTTGAAATTTCAATCGTTTTTTTTTCTGACTCTGAGGAGATGACCCTGCTTCAGGAAATACGTTGTACATTTTTTAAGATATCTCAATACGGGAATTTTTTCTAACATATTATCCGAGCAAAATATTACCAAAAAAGCTTTCATATACCGTTATATTTCCGAACCAACGACGTTTCATACAAAAATACGTTGTACTAAAAACATATATAGTTTTCCAGCTATCACAATAATTTTCATGTTAAAATAACGGAAATTTTTCATTATTTGCTACTTGTAAGAAATTTTACCATCACAGTATATATTCTTTAACATAAAAAAATGCTTATTGTAGGGTATCCGTAAGAGATGGCGCAATATGTCAGAAGTATTTTTTGCACACCTTATCAATATCTACAATTTCTTCTCACGTTATATTCTTAAATCTGTTAAAGTTTAGCTTTTATTTTATAAATGCTCTTTTTACGCTCATATTTGCAGGTCGAAGGTCACCAATCTAAAATGTTATCATACTGCGCAGCCATATCTTTCATTTGATACCTCATTCACTATTCTACCTCTTCTAAGCCCTGAGATTCCTTATTAAAAATGATACAAACTTTTAACGTCAATATTTCGGGTCAGAGGTCATAAATTTAAAATCTAAAATGATTCTGCACATATAGGGCGCAGTACCTTTCGAATGATAATATTGAATGATTCTAAAATGAATATCGCAAAAGTGTACGACAACATTTGATGTTTGCCTATTAATATTTAAGATTAAAAAATCAATAAGGGTTCTCATCTAAGCATGTAACTGATCCGTAAACATTGTAAACCTTGTGAACTTACATGCGCGTAAACTATCTGTCAAAATTTTTATGGGAGTTTACATCATTTTCAAGCCTATTTTGTTGTGTAAACTAGCATGTAAATCTACGTGTGTGAATGAGGGTTGTCTTTGGCGCTAATCATTACATATTTAAAGTAGTTGAAGTAAATATGAACACGTTTAATTTATTTTTCTATGTTACTGAAGTTTTTTAAAAGGTTTAAAATTTAAAAAAGTCATAATGTTGTCGCAGACATTTATACATTTACGCTATTTACACTTTATCGCTCATCAAAAGTTTAAATGCTATACATGTTAACATGTTTACATGCTTAGATGAGAACCCTTAATGTTTTTGATACAGAAAAGTTTGCTATTTTTTTAAAGCTTAAATGTCATTTCTAAGGCCGCATTTAAAAAGTAGCTTTATGCTCGGAGTCAGCTTACACTATAAACACTTTGAGCTGTTTCCATATGTTTATACACAAGCAGCAAAACCTCTCTGCTCAGCAAAAAGCGTTCACTATGAACGCGGCCTTAGAAATAACATTTCAAGCTTTAAAAATATAGCAAACATTGTTGTATCAAAAGCATTGATTTATTAATATAAACAAAAGCTGAAAGTGTTTAAATTAAAAAATTTTCAGGCGTACGAACTGATTGTTGTTGGGGTTGTATAAATAAGTACTTAGTGCCTTGATTCTCTAAATTGATTAAATTCACTCAAAGATCTTGAATTGTTTTTTGATATATCTTAATAAATTTTTTCAATATTTAAATTTTTAAGAAATATACCATGTGAGAAATATTTCGAACTGTTTTTTTTTATGCTAAATTTCTTTATTCAAATTTTAGAATTTTAAAATAATTAAAAAAATTCCCATACAGGGAATTTCCCCACAAAGTTTTCTTTTCCATAATCTTCTATATTTATATTGAAAGCATTTATAAAAAATTTTTCGTTACATTGGTAAACTTAATTTTAGGGAAATTCTTAGAAAACATGTCACAATACGTCACAATTTATGAAAATTTGTGAAAGGTTAAAGTGTGTTGCATGTTACTGCAAAATTTGAGTTACAGTTTTTGAATTTGATTATAAAAAGTTAAATTCAAACATATCAAAGTCTTACAAATACTTTATAAGCTTTTTTCTCACAACACGACTTTCAAAACCGCATATAAAATAAAACGAAAACGATTCTTCTTATAAAATTCAAACTTTCCTCTACTTAAAGTAGAAACTATTTTTGCGATATTATACCTATTATATATACATACCTGTATACAATTTAAGTAACTATTTTAAAAGCCTCACTTTTCTTTTTTGGGTTATTATTAAATAACTGATTTTCGCTATTACAAACGTTTTTAAGTCGTTTGGTTTTAAAAGTGACGAAGATGATTTTCGCTATTACAATCGTTTTTAAGTCGTTTGGTTTTAAAAGTGACACAAGTGTATCTTTTTTTCGATTAGTCAGTATGCTTAGATAGGAAAAAAAAATTAGGAAATACTTTGTAATTTTGTTTAATAAAAATTAATTTAAAACTGCTATATCAGTTTTGTAATAAAATTTTCGAAACTTTTTGAAAATTTCCTGCTCTGGGAAATTTTTTAAAACCGTTAAATTTTATTTTCATAATTTTTTGTATGCATATTACGCATTTTGAAATCATTTACTAACATCATGAAAAGTTTCCTTTTTTGAAAAATTTTTAGAAAATGACTTTTTGCAATTATATACGTGTTTAAGTCATTTGTTTGAAAAAGTAACACAAAAACAACGATTGGTTTGCATGATTTGGAATTTATAGAACATTCGGGAATATTTTGATATCTTTTTAACAACAATTTATTTTAAATTCCCATTTCAGAATTCTAATCAGATTTTGTAAACTTTTGGAAAATTTCCCATGAAAGTTTTTTAAATTTATAATAATTTGAAATTTCATGAGTTTTTGTATTACATTTTGACCATTTCAAAGAAATTCCCAACATATTGAAAAATATCCTTTTTGGTAAATTGTTTAAACAATTGATTTTTGCAATTATAAACTTTTTTAAGCCATTTGTATTCAAATGTGAAACAAAACTTATCATTATTTAGGATAGTTCAGATAGAATTACATGTTTGAGTAAGAAACTCTTGATGTGCAAGAGAGGATCTGGCAAAAAGACAGCTCTAGTATTACTGAAACATTTTAAATTTTGATCCCTCATTCTTTATTCGATTTTTTATATCATAAATTTGTTACAGAATTCAGAAATATATATTCACCTTATAAAGTTATTCCTCTCTTTGTACTAAAATACATTGTTTGGGGAGATTTTCAGTACACCAATATTTATATCCGTAGAATCTTGCTTCTGTAGGTACGTCTCATAAAACCAACGAAGACCTTTAGTACTCACAACTAACCACGTTGTTCACTAGAAGCAAGCTAATACTCCTGAACTTGGCGAAATAAGCAATAAGGCTCCAATCAGTAACTTGCCTACTAATCTTAAGTTTTGTTATTCTAGAACTACTACTAGCAGTTCTTCGAATAAGAAGAAGTTTTATCGCCTAAACGTTGCTGATGATGATGTTGATAATGATGCATCATAATGATGTTGTTGACACTGTAACTAACAGCTAGCAAAAATAAATCTTATAAATTCCACGCGAATAAAAAAGAACTAATGAAGAAGTTAGGAAAACAAGGAGCAAACAAAAGAGAGAGTCATAAAAGAACTACTTAAATGTAAATGATACACCATGAAAGCAAAAATCATAACGAGTTGCAAGGTCGACGAACGCAACGCTAAACGTGTTTGCAACAAAGGGTTTACGGAGGCAAGGAGGGGCGGTTTGTATACAAAAGAAACAACAACAAAGAGTGTTGTGTGTAAGTGTGTGCGCTAAGGAGTGAGTTTGCAACTTGTCCGGGAATGTGATAATCTTCCAACTCGATGACACAATACCGCATGGCATCGAGATGGTAGCATTGGGATTTTATATTTTTTATACTTCGTACAATACAAAATGCATTCCAGCATCGAAAGACAGTCAGTCAGTCAGCGAGCTAGGCCAGCCAGTCAGGGAGTGATGGCAATGGTGCCAAGCCATAACTTGTCCGCTTCGTCGTCGTTGTCAGTGTTCGCCATTGCTGACTCATGTGTAAATATTCGAGTATATGGCATGCATACAATTTGCCTCTTCGACCCGCTGCTTACCGTTTCCTCAAGCCATCGCATAAAACCACTCACTAACTTTCCTCGACTTTGGTATTTTCGCAGACGCTCACATGCTCTCGTACTAAACTTGTTCCATGGAGAGTTTTTGCTCTTTATTGGGATGGATATTATATTTTTTACACTTGGGCTGCAGTCGTCAGTCTTTCAGTCTTTCCCGGTCGTTAGCTTTTCTTGTCTCTTGTTTTTGGTCCTATCCCATGTCATCAACCATTCTTCCAACCTACCCTATCGTCACTTTGAGTATCGAGTTGAATTGCAGTCGTTTTGCTTGGTTGCTGTTTGGGAAACGTTTCTTTTGCTTATCCAGAAGCAGAGTGGGTGGTTGTTGGGTAGGTTGATGTTAGACCAGTTCATGTTGTATTTATTCGAGGGCACGTTTTTTGCTGTACGGAAATTTGAGAAAATTTAAAGTTCAATGTTACTGTCTTGGTTGTATTGCGCAGCTGAGGGGTGTTTACACTGTTGTGCAAATACAGGGTGTGCAAGGAAGTGATTTGTGTGTAAAGAGCGCAAGAATTAAAGATGAAGAATAAAAAATTTTATAAAATCTGATCTTTTACTATTTGATTTAATCCAATTTTCAGCATTTAAAAAATTTCCCGCGTGAGGAATGTTTCAAGAATAGTAATTTGTATTTTTTTAAGTGTATGTTTTTATATTTGAGCATTGCAGTAGTATTTAAAAGCTTATAAAAAATTTCCCATGTTGGGAAATTTCTCAAAAACTGCAGTTATCTTTTTCATAAATTTTTAAGTGATTTTTAAGCAATTTTTTAAAATTAGGAAACACTTTGGAAAAATTCCCTTTTTTGGGAAATTTTTAGAAAAATATATTTTTCACATATTTTAATAATTTTAAGTCATTCGGACTCTGATATTAGGAATACAAAGCTAGAAATATGATTTTCGGTTACGTTTTTTACTTTTTTTACAAGTTTATATTACCATCTAAAAATTGTAAAAATATTTCCACATCTTTTTTAAATAAAAGATTTATTAGCTTCTTCATAAATTTTCATATATATGTATGTATGAGCATTTAAGTAAAATTTCCTACCATTTTGGTAATTTTCCCGTTAAGGAATAATAAGAAAAACTAGTAGTGGGGTGCAATAAATCCAAAGGTACTAAGACCAAATTGGCTCTATTTCCTTTTTAAGTGTAGATAATGCTAAATTAGCGAAGCTGACCTTATGTTCATTTGAAATGGGAAATAAAGCCAATTTGGCCTTATTACTACTCTTTTAAAGGAACAAATATTCAGTACAAAGAAAATATTCCATTTTAATTTTGTCTTTATTACCATATCGTTGATTTCTTTTTTTTTCGCTTTATTTCCCTTTTCAAGTGGAAATAATGCCAAATTTGTGAAATAACGCCAATTTGGTCTTATTATTTTTGGCCTAATTTAACTCCGCCGAACTGGTTTCTAAAATTTTGAAGCGTTTTAAAGGTCATTTGGATTCAAAATCTTCATTAAAGCTTCGATTAGTTAGTTTAGTTTTGATTACATGAAACAGTTTTTAGTTGGTACTATCCTGGTCTCAATGGAAAATCTTTCTAATAATTCTAATAAATCTGTAAATTGCTTTTAATTTGTACATAGTTTTTATAATTTGTTTCTTGAAAGTTGAAACCAAAACATATCTTTTCGTTCCCAAATTTGGCATTTTTTTTTTACTTGTATTGAACTCTACAAATTGTCCAGCCAGTCTGTAACAACAGCTCCTTTGCGAACCCTTGTCGCAAAATTGACACGAACATCCTCTTGCCACTTCTCCTGCTCCGCCTTAAAATGTCGAAGCTTCAAGCAAAGTAGCAAATTATTCAAGCGTATGCAGGGTGTTGTCTGCGAGCCCCCAACACTGACCTAAGCTATACCAACAACGAAGTTGCTTTGACGTAGCATTTTTTGTTGTTGATGTGTTTCCATGCTAATGTGTGTATTGGGCACAACATGCCAAACGGCTGAGAAACAAGGATTTGGCAGGGTTTGAAATTTAAGGCCTAAACAATGCAGAATAGGAAATGCATGCGGGCTTTAGTATAAGCTGGCGTTGTTGTTTCTACCACCCCCAACCACACAGTCTGGCTAAATGCTTATCTCTTATTGCATATCTGTGTCGAAAAGTTATAATTATATCCATGCAAATAAGTTCAGACCTTGTTACAAACGCAAGGGTTTGTATGATGCTTGTGTATTTCGTATTAATTAAAAAACGGTATTAATCATTTGCAGTTGAAAGTTGACTAAAACAGTAAATTTTCTTGTGGGGTGTGTTGCAGCTGTATCGCTGCAAAAAATGGTGTTCAAAAGGGCTTTCGAGGAATAAGCAAAAAATAAAATAAACATTTACTCAGAGATTCTTTCCTTCAAGTAAACGCAAGTGTTCAAGGCTCGAGTAATGAAATCGATGAGAAAATTGGGACTCAGTTTTTTTCAGGCCATGTTTCCAAAAGTGTTTATTTATTTGTGGTGTGAATAAAAATGTTTTTACATTCACTATGTTATGACTTTATCGTATGATTGTTCTTAAATTTTTCAGAGAAATATTTTCTTCTCTTCGTGTATTTTTAAGTTCTTATCTTAACAAGAGTAAATCAGGTGTGAGGTTTATTAAAATAACCAAAAATCTAAAAATAATTTTCATTCCCCGAACCAAAATTATTACATTAGTTTATATATATTTAGATTTTGTTTTTAAATTTTTTTTTTCATAGTACTAATTTAACTAAATCAAAACTAAATCTAAACCAATTTATTTAAATATTCCTGGCTTGGAATTTTTTTAAAATCTTAAGTACTTAAGCATTTTAGTAAAATATTCCACCACTTTAGAAAATTTCCCTTTTCGGGTTATTGCTTTTAGTACTTTTTTTCTAATTTGAAAAGTCGTTTGAAACAAAAAATTCCGTACATTTTTAGGAAGTTATTAAATATAGTATTTTGCTTAAATTAGTATTGCTTGTAAATTCAAAAAGTGAACTTTTGGAAAAAAAAACCAGTGGAAATTTCAATACTCAATTTTTTAGATAACAATTTCTGAACTTATAAAAAGGTGTCTTTCATTTACATTTAGATTGCTTGTAAATTAAAGAAGTAAATTTCTTTGAAACTAATGAAAAATTGTGTTAACATGTGTATTTTAAAAAAACTAACATTTTCTACTTGAATGTTTCAGTACTTCAAAAAGAGACCTTCTCAAAAAATGCACTACCCACAAAAAAACAATTTATTTTTATGTTTGCATAGCATTTGATATTATAAATCATGATTATACATATGATATTTTCACTTAACTAAGAACAAAACAATTATTTATGTCACAAAATTTCGTTGTTATTGCATTTTTACAATTTAAAACCATTTTTCATTATGGGAAATTTTCAAAAACAATTAATATATGTTTAAGTAAGCATTGCTATTTCTATCTAAGCTTTTTCAATACAATTTTCCACCACTTTAAAAAATGTTTGGGACTTTTTAAAAAAACTTATTTCTTACCTTTCTTACCAATTTAGAGTCATTTAAATTGAAAATTTATATATTTGTCCTGGTCTTGGTCATTTATATTAAAAAATTGCGCAGCAAAAAGCAGTGACAAGAATTGGCGAAACAAAATGGCAGCTGTCTGGTTACCAAAAACTGCACCTAGCAACAAAAGAAGTTACGAGAAAATCGGGGCGTTCCTAGAAGTTAAACAAGAAAATTGCAATGCAGCAAAATAAAAACTGTTTTGAAATATATCAAGGCAAAAAAAAAAACATGAAAACAAAAACATCCCAAAACTTGCATATATTTTTTCAATGCTAAAGAAAGTTCTGAAGCACTGCTGCCCTCTTGGAATACAATTTCACTCTTTGCTACATATACGAGTACAAAAGTTTCGATGCCGAGCTGCTTGTGTTCTCGCAACGCTACCCAACCCCAGAGTAAACTTCAAATCAAGCCAGCAGGAACTTTCAAGGCTCCACACTCCTTCCTACAGGAAGCCTTGGCCGCCATCTTGGCATTTCTGCTTTTGTTATTTGATTTCCCTGTTTTTATTTTTCCCTGCTGCTGAATTTATTTAAAACATTTTTTTCCTCATTATTCCTTTTTGAGCTGCACAATGCAGTCAGTGTTGCACTACTTCTCCAACTCCAAAATAATATCGATTGAAAACTGTCTGTCTCAGTAAAATGCAGGTCATTGATCCGTTCGTATCTAGTCGTTCATCTGGTCGTGCCTTGTGAACAGCTTCGTATGGCACGCTGTGGCAGAAACAGTGTTGTGCAAATGTAACAAAAAACTATGGATTCATTTAGGGAAATTTGGTGACATGTAAAAAGTCAAAGGAGCTTTTTAAGTTTAAACAAGAAAAGATCTTAAAAATTTTTACAAATTTGCACTTAACTTTTTCTCAAAAATTGCTATAAGGCGGCACAACACTGTTTGCCCTGCTCGGAAAGTCCTTTTACTTCGCTTCGACTCCAGCTCAGACCAGCATACCATGAAATCCTATGCAAGCAAAAAGAACACAAACTCCAACACAAATATTTTCCAGCGCAGAGCACATAAAGCACGTATAAAGTACGAACAACTCTGAAAAAGGGGGAAAAAGTGTTTTCCTGTCGTCGTCGTCATAGCCATCGTGTTCATCGTTCTTGTTGTTGTTGTTATTGCCGTTGCTGCTCGTTAGTCTGTGACTGTGGTACCATGGTAGTGGAACACCAAGCCGCACCGGCGAAAGCGACTCTGGTTACCAATTTTCGCACTGGCAAACTGTACCAAACTGTGCACATCTGGAGCAGCGCAAACGAGTCACCAGTGTTGCCGCTGTACAGCGTTGCGCCTTGCAATTCATATCCAAGCTAAAAGCTTGTAGTTGTATTCTAGCAGACATTGGTAGAAAGGGAAATCGACAACGCTGCAGGATAGATTTATTTATGCATGAAGAAGCTGAAGAAGAAGTTGCGAGCAAAAAGCACAAAAATCGTCGTTGCTGAAGATGCGCTAGCATGGGGCATTTTGGGATGTTCATCATAGCACCCAAAAGAAAATTCAAAATGGCGCTGAAGTTGTGCACATTTTAAGTGCATTACAGTTACCGCTAGTGAGCATATGAGGGAAGTTTTTCACCGGAACCTTCGTTCTTCTGGAAGGCATGGGCGCTGTTTGCTTCTTGGCGGTAAGATGTTTTACGTGTAAAGCAAAAACATGCAAAATGTGCATAAGTTGATGCTTCGAAATGTGTCTGCAGTGGAAATCCAGTTTTAGATATAAAGAAATGGAATATTAAATAAGAACGGAACTTTGTTGGGAGCGGATTTTATGCTTCTATTACGTTTTAAACTGTCGACAGTTTGAGATTCGAATAAATTTTTTGCTTCATTGTTTATAAAAATGAATTCTTAAACTTTGAAAATCATTTAGAAATTGATAATTAAAAAAAAACAATATACAGTAAGTTATGTTTATAGCGAACTTCAAGGGACCGATAACTTTGTTCGTTATAAGCGATAGATCGTTATAAGCGATATTGTATTTTTGGCTATTTATTAATTTTTTTTTTCTTAGTTTTATAAAACAAAATCAACAAATAGATAAGCAATTAAAATTTTACTATTTTCTATGAACTTCAGCTAGGATTTAAATTTTGGTTTGTTATAACCGATAGTTCGCAATAAGCGATGTCGTTATAAACATTATTTACTGTATATCATTGAAATATATAATATATATATCATTGATAATTGAGAATATTTTCTGAAAAGAGGACCTCAAGAATATGATGTTGATTTGAAAAGAATATTCAATTAATGAAAAATTAACTATTCAGTTTTGTATAGCTTATTTTTTCAAAGCATCAAACTTCGGGTGAGTTATCATGGATAGTTTTGTGTTCTTTTAGGATCCTAAAACATTTTTGAAGCTACATATTCCTTTCAATAATCCTTCGATTTATTTTCGAGAGCTTTAATATTTATTTGATTTGGATTTTGTAACAGTGGTATTCGGAAACAATATTTCTTCACGTTGCACTATAATATATAAATATAAAAATATATAAATGCTAAATTTTAGGTTATAGACGTTTCCAAAAATTTTGCGATATGTTTCGTAACAATCAACAATGCGGTGAATGGTCAATGCGGTGAGAAAAGGGCTTTAATGAATCAAAACGCTTTATATTAGATTGGCTTATGCAAAAATACAAAAATTTGTTAGATAAAGCCTCTAACAATATCATAAGATTTGATATAATTTGATTGAGAATTTGATCGGACAATAGAGAGAGGCAAGGTTAATAAGACCCTGAAAAAGAGAAAAAATAATACAAAATTAACAAAATTTTAAGAAAAAATATACTTTATTATGAGTTTGAGTATGAGTATGAGTATGAGTATGAGTATGAGTATGAGTGTGAGTATGAGTATGAGTATGAGTACGAGTATGAGTATGGGAATGAGTGAGTATGATTATGGGTGAGTATGAGTAGTATGAGTGAGTACGAGTGAGTATGAGTGGGTATGAGTGAGTATGAGTATGAGTGAGCACGGGTACGAGTGAGTATGAGTGAATATGAGTGAGTGTAAGTATGAGTGAGTATGAGTATGAGTGAGCACGAGTATGAGTGAATATGAGTGAGTATGAGTATGAGTATGAGTGAATATGAGTATGAGTATGAATGAGAATGAGTGAGTATGAGTGAGTAAGGTTAATGCGGTGGGAAAAGGGCTTCAATGAATCAAAACGCTTTATATTAGATCTGCTTATGCAAAAATACAGAAATTTGTTAGATAAAGCCTCTTACAATATTACAAAATAAGAATTTGATTGGACAATAGCGAGAGGCAAGGTAAATAAGACCGTAAAAAGAGGAAAAAATAATACAAAATTAACAAAATTTAAAAAAATATACTTTATTATGAGTATGAGTGAGTATGATTATGAGTGAGCATGAGTATGAGTGAGTATGAGTATGAGTAAGTATGAATGTGAGTACGAGTTTAAGTGAGTATGAGCAAAGAGACTAAATGAGTAGAAGAGGTCCAGGTTCAGAGAGCCGCCTTTTCTCACTCAGTTTCAAGTACCTTTGCAAGAGTTGTCCTAAACTGAAACGACTCTTCTCAATTATTTGTCACAATTTTCCTTTTCTGTTCTTAGAACAGCTAAAATGTGAGGAATTGCTGTGTGCACAAGCGAGCTAAGAATAGGTTCGCTTATTTAATTGAAGTGTCTTCTTTTTCCATATGTCAAATCTAATTGAATGGAATGTACGACTGGCTGCAAATTAGTTGCAAATAAATTCGCGATATTTTAATAATTATATTAAAAATAATGAAGTGGTTTAAGTAAATTTAAAAAGTGATATATATATTATAATTTAATAAATCAATAAATAAAAACCAAAATATCAATATCTGTTTATATTTTCATTTCTCAACTTTTCAGCTGTGTGCACAAGCGAGCTAGGAATACCTCGCTTAATTCTGCTTTCCTCTTTCTTCCTATTCAGAAATCGTATACAATCGATTACTGCAAGTAACTTTTACCAAATTCGCGATCATTTAATAATTGTAGTGAAGTGATTTTAGTGATATTAAAAAGTGATTTATTTCTTATTTATGTCTTAATAGCAATTATAAATTTGTAAAATAATAAATATAAGATATGTGAAAAAAAACATTTGTTTACATTTTCGTTTCCAAGTTTTCATCAGTGTGCACAAGCGAGCTAGGAATAGTTTCCTTCGTTTTTAAGTTTATTTTTCCTATTTCATCTTATCAGGATCTAAATGGAATTTACCAATTTTTTGGCTGCATTTCATAAATTGGAAAAATAGCATAACAAAGACATATTTTGAAATTTATGAATGAAAGCACAAGTTGACTGCTTCTTATATAAGTGATTAGTTGCCAAATTTATTTTGTTTCTAGCTGGACATATTTGTTGTGATTTTGTTGTAGCTATATTTTGGTTGCTGCTGCAAGAAGATATTTCATTAGCCGAGTAGAAAAACAGAATTCTGATTCGGCTTATGAATTATTATTTATGATTTTTTTTTAATTATGTCTATAAGGAAATAAAAATGAAATTAAATAACATTCCCAGTATTCACCTATAAATTTTAAAAATCTTTATAAAATATATAAAAGAAAATAAAATTTGAAGTACTTACTTTTCCTCTACCAACAAACCTTATTGTTTCCCCGTTAAAAATAAAATTTCGAAAAGAATTGAACTCTTTATCTTATTATTTAATATAATAATATGCTTATTATATTATATTATATAATAACTTATAAACTAAAATGATATCTCTTATTATTTAATATAATAATTTAAAATCTAAGCGGACATCTTATTATATAATATAATAAGGTATGAACTCTTATTATTTAATATAATAAATTAAAAACTAAAGTGAAATCTTATTATATAATATAATAGGTTACAAACGAAAATGTTTTCTTATTATATAATATAATAACTTACAAACTAACTCATAACTAATGCGGTTATTAAAGTTTTTACAAGAAGAATTTCATGTTGTAAAAAGGTGAAAACTGTCAAATAGTAGCTGCGTGTGTGTAGCAGCTGAGTTTTTTTTTTTTCTTAGACGTATTTGACATTTTTCCTTAGCTTACCAGTAAAGCGTTCGTTTACTTTTCAAATTTGAAGTTAGTTCTCTCTCAATTTTATTACTTTTGACGTTTTTCATTGTTTTACCAGAAAAGTACGCGAACAGACCTATTATATGCTCTGACAATTGTGCCACAAGTTTAATCCAAAAGAATTTTGATTAAAGTGACTAGTTTTAAAGCTTCAGACTATCTGAGAATTCATAAAACTTCTGGTAAGATCTGGCAAATAGTGAAAGTCTGGTAGTATGAACACAATTCTTTTTTTAACGCCTAACCATAGTAGTTTTAACCATTATTAGACTTAAAATTGGTATTTTTTTACCAGTATCCAATAGATCTAGCAAATTTTCTGTACGTTTGTCTGTATGCGCCAATAATAGCGATAATGATAACCATCGTTATGATAATTATTATTATGATCAACTGTACGTTTTATATGGTAAAAAGCTTTTTTGTTTATAAAAGTATTTATAATATTTAAATGATATATTTTTAAATATAGCAACGTAATTATACTAAATGTAGGTATATAATTCAAACTTAAATAAATCATATACAAATACAGAATTCAAAATAATACTGTTTTTTTTAAATAACATTTCTCTTAAGCAAAGAAAACTGCAAAAGAATTAAATTTCCATAACATTACAATATCTGCAAAGCTTTGCAATGATATGGACAAGCAAATATTCTGCATTGGTAAAAAATCAGCTTGGCTTTATTTCGTTGATAATTCCTTCAATTTACCAATTTAGCCAAAAAATTTGCAGCTTTGCTATCGGTTCTAATAAGAAGAAAAAGGATATAAAAATAAAGATATTCCTAGCTCGCTTGTGCACACAGGTTGAAATTGGTAAACAAACATTTTTTTAAGCTAACTTCGGTCCAAGGTTGCCAGTAAAAATTCCGAATTCCCACGAAAATGAACTTTTCCCCACAGCGATATACAGAATCCCATATGCATTAAAAAACTCTTACAAGAAATTCTATACTCATTACAAAATACCACAACAAATTCATATATGCATAAAAAAATAATAAATTCCACAAAATTCCAATTAAAAAGTACCACAATCGATTAAAAAATAAACTAGGAATTCCCAAAAAAAACCAATTTCCAACAAGAATTAAAAATTACAACGAATTTGATTTTTACCAAATTACTGGCAACCTTGCTGGCAACCTTGCTTCGGTCAACTGTTTTTTTTTTTTGATAATTTGGTAAAAACAATTTGCAGAATTCACCTAGATCCTGATAAGATGAAAAAGGAAAGAGAAACGAACGAAACTATTCCTAGCTCGCTTGTGCACACTGATGAAAACTTGGAAACGAAAATGTAAACAAATGTTTTTTTTCACATATCTTATATTTATTATTTTACAAATTTATAATTGCTATTAAGACATAAATAAGAAATAAATCACTTTTTAGTATCACTAAAATCACTTCACTACAATTATTAAATGATCGCGAATTTGGTAAAAGTTACTTGCAGTAATCGATTGTATACGATTTCTGAATAGGAAGAAAGAGGAAAGCAGAATTAAGCGAGGTATTCCTAGCTCGCTTGTGCACACAGCTGAAAAGTTGAGAAATGAAAATATAAACAGATATTGATATTTTGGTTTTTATTTATTGATTTATTAAATTATAATATATATATCACTTTTTAAATTTACTTAAACCACTTCATTATTTTTAATATAATTATTAAAATATCGCGAATTTATTTGCAACTAATTTGCAGCCAGTCGTACATTCCATTCAATTAGATTTGACATATGGAAAAAGAAGACACTTCAATTAAATAAGCGAACCTATTCTTAGCTCGCTTGTGCACACAGCAATTCCTCACATTTTAGCTGTTCTAAGAACAGAAAAGGAAAATTGTGACAAATAATTGAGAAGAGTCGTTTCAGTTTAGGACAACTCTTGCAAAGGTACTTGAAACTGAGTGAGAAAAGGCGGCTCTCTGAACCTGGACCTCTTCTACTCATTTAGTCTCTTTGGTATGAGTATGAGTAAGTATGAGTGAGAGTGAGAGTGAGAATGAGTGTGAGTATGAGTTTGAGTGAGTATAAGTATGGGTGAGTATGGGTATAAGTGAGTATGTGTATGAGTGAGTATGAGTATGAGTATGAGTGAGTATGAGTGAGTATGAGTATGAGTTTGAGTGAGTATGAGTTTGAGTGAGTATGAGTTTGAGTGAGTATGTGTATGAGTGTGAGTATTTCAAAAATTACACGAGCCTATAATTTCTTAGGTTTTTTCGGGGTAACTATTTTTTACAATTTAGTATCTTAAAAAACTCAATAGTTTACTGAAATTTTGAAGTAATTTTGAAATATTTTGAAGACTTTGGCGATTTTGTTAAAGATTTTTAGCTCAACTTCCTCTGGTGTTCAAAGAGTCGAATAGATAAGACTTAACCACTTATTACTTTTGAAAACCCCTACATAAAAGTTTTTATGCTAATCATGTGTTAAATATATGAGTTTTTGACGGTTTTGTAAAATATTTTTATTACAGCGCCCTCTTGTGTTCTAAATTATCAAAATAGGTAGCGTCAATACATTAATTTTATCCCAAAATCTATGTTTGCAAATTTAAATGATAATCGAATGAGCGGCTTACTTTTGGCGGATTTGTAAAAAAATTGCACTACAGCGCCTATAGTGGTCAAGATAGATAAAATTTAATAGTGCTAAGGAACTCATTATATCTAAGAACTCCTATACACAAATTTCCATGTTAATCATATGAAAGGCTTAGAAGTTTTTGAATGTTTACTCAATCGCAGCGCCACCTACTGATGTCAAGTGTAAATCTAAACCATTCAGGGATCCAACACACACGAAAAATTTCATCAAAGCCGTTTAGGAGGATTTCAGTGATATTCATCTATATATACATATATATAATTCATTGGTACGATTATGCAGGAGAAATTTATATATATATAATTATACAGATGAATTATATCTACAAAGATAAAGATAATTGATTTTGACGTCAAATATTTAAGTGATATACATAAGGTCATTAAATAGGGTGATAGTATGTATATATGGGTAAATCTAGCGTACATTTTTTCATAAATTGCGCAAATTTTATTAACAGTTTTTCAATTAAGATATATCTGGTTTAATAGCTCTGCATGAGTATAATTGATAATGATTATAAAATTCTGCATTTTACCGCAGTTAATTTTTTTCGTGCTTTCGGATGTTACTAAAAAAGGTAGTTCTTGTGAGACTAACACTCGAACTTAGAATATTTCTGCGAAATGGTTGATTGCACCTTCGACATCTACACGGAGGAAAGTCTACGCGGTTAAAAATCTTGGACTAAATTTTAAACTTTTTAAATTACATATAGGACAACATCAAATAAGATTACTTTTTAACCCAAGTAAAAGTTTAAAATTTTCTAATCCAGAAAACATTAGTTTTTAGTCCGAAAAAAGTTTATAAAAAGCAATATAAATATCAACTTAAAATAAAAAGCTTTTCCTCTCAGTTCATGATTTGAACACTCGTCCTCTGATGTGCTGGACCAACACCTTATCTAATCGTTCATCTCAGTTGTTAAAAAGGTTTCGCTTATTTTGCATCATTACGTAAGCAAGTAAGCTTGCAGTAAGTAAGTAAACAAGCAAGCAAAACAGTGGGTTGGAGACCCAGCTAAATTAAACAATAATAAAAAAATTTCTGGCCAGTTCGTGATTTGAACACACGTCCTCTGATGTGCTGATCCAACACCTTATCATCTCGTCCAACTCAGTTGATAATAAGGTTTCGCTTATTTTGTATCATTAATAATGCAAGTAAGTTCCTTTCAAGAGCGTGGGTTTGAGACCCAGCTAAATTAAACTACAATAGGGATTAAAAATAGTACTTTTTGGGTTAAGAACTCGTTTAAACCAAAGTTTGGATTAAAAAGTACTCCAAAATTTTTTACCGTGTCAAGGAACAAAAAATTGAAAATTAAACAAGTTTACGAAAAAGGCCAACATCATCTCAAATATCGTATTTTTAAAGCGCAGCTAACAATTTTATTTGTTCGAACTTTTATTTGTTGCTTCAAAGCCAATATCTTCCATTTTTACGTAAACAAAAAAGTTTACAAAAGGCTTATTAAAGGCTTGTAAAAATTAACGAAAAAGAAGAATTGCATTTGTGAAACAGTGCAGGCGATTTGATCATAATGTTAAATTACTTTATATATTAATTGCTTAAATTAATAAAACTAAAATGTTTTTCTTAGATAATTTCATAAAATAATACGTTTTTAATAAGTTTTAATTTAATGGTCACGGTTGACTTTCCTGTGGACTTGCCCATGATTTTCGATAAAATCTTTTCTATTAATTTTTAAATTAAAAAAAAAATGAATAGCTTATATAAACTTTCTAACTTTTTTACATGAAATTTTTAAATATTTTCCAGGTTCTTTTAAAACCGCCTACTTTTTGATAAACTAAGGAAAGTGGTCCGAATATGGGATAACTTTTTGATGATTTCAGGGAAGTATGGTCAAAATGCAAACAAAAACTTAAAAAGCTTGTAAGTACTACAAATATTATTAAATTTGTCTTTATTTTTCTTCTCTTGGGAACACCTGAAAATCACACCAAAAGATCCATGCATTTTTTAACTTCCTATGGCTGCAAATTTATACAAATTAGTTGTTAACTATTTAAGTCCTTCTAGTATAAAGAACAATATTAGGTCTATCTTATAAAAATTTTTCAAAAATAAGTCGGAATTGAAGCTAATTTGTTGCCATCATGCAGTAGCACATATTTAAAACTTATTTTTGAGATATCTATGAAGACCCATTGCATTTAAAAGTCCAGGAATATTCTAACAGTATACGATTTTCTCCTCCTTTGCAAAGTATTGAAGAATATCTCGTTCTATAGTCCGGTAAGTTTTAACTGATACGCCAGGCTGAAGACAACGTTTTTCTTTAAGTCTTGATGCTAGAAGCTCCGCTGATTTTTTGGATAAATTTACTGCATTATTCTGTATCATGAAGATGCCCACCAACGATGAGAAAGACACGAGAAGCAATATTTTTTCCATACAAATTTGTATTACTTCTCGTGTCTTTCTCATCGTTGGTGTGCTTGTTCGTGATACAGAATAATGCAGTTAGATCTCGAATTTTCCCGTGTGTATTTATTTAGAAGTTTTTTATCAAAATGAGATAACATCATTAAATGTGAATTAAGGCAAAACATGCCAATTGATTTTAATGAAATATAGCTTATTTTCTAACATATGCATGTTTATAACTTAATATCAAAAAACAGCTATTTTTACGTTTTTGAATTTTTATGAATTATGAAATAATAATAAGTTTAAATTTTGCATAAAAAAATTATTTTTTCAGAAGAACTTTCACAATATTTCCGAAACTATTAAGCTAATTAAAAAATAGTGTAGATGTAACTTGGAGGCAATTTAGCTGCGGATTTTTGGATTTTTTATTTTACCAAATCAGACTTACTGTTCTGGAGTTATGTTGAAACCTGTGATGAAACCTCCTTAATTTTTAAAATAGCGGTTTATCGCGAGAACCGGAGTCAATGCAAACAATGTGAATTAAAGGATTAAAACTTCATTATCCCATGTATCTTAATTGGCTCCAAAAACTTATGCCGCAGAAAAAATTCCTTTTTTGTTCCAATGATCTAAATAATAGCCTAAGATCTTTATCAATGTATATACTAAAATTGACTACCAAGTCCCGTGCCGCAGAATTAGTGTTGCCCCGTGTAATTTAACTTTAGGAAAATTTTTATTTAATTAAAAATAGTTTGCATACCAAAACTAACTTTTGAGATTATAGCAAACATATTAAAATTTTCATGTACCATACACACTGGACATAATGTACCATGGACACCGGAAGGTTATAGCAACCCTTTTTCTACGATAGTAAAAATGTCCCCACTGGCCTCGAACCTTGAAAACATGTTTAAATATACGCTCCCTGTCTGCGGCAATAACAGTAAAAACAACAATAACGACAGCAAATATTAACCAATACATATGCAAACAATTTCGTGTGGAAAATGGAAGGAAAAGCGCAGCAAAAAATGAAAACCCAAGCGAAAGTCTGGAACAATATGAAATTCAACAGGAAGAGCAGGAGTAGCAGCAGCAGCAGCAGTGAAGTTGTTCTACAATTTTGATGGGAGGGAGTGCGAACCATTGTGTATTATTGATAGCGCTATACTCATGAAAATACTGTATAATGCTCTACACATTTCTAGATACTCTATGCTGCAGCTTACTGTGCAGCAGAGCTGGCCAGGATAATGTGTTGTATACCATAGCGTTGGGTTGTTTACAGTTAAAACTTTTGCCAACATTTGTTACCTACATATAAACGTGTCGGACGAGCTGCCATGGCAACCATTTTTTTTTTAACCGGCTTTTTGTAGTTTGTTGTTTTTTCTTTTTGCTTTGTGAAAAGCAGTAGACGGATTTTACTTGTATGTGCAAAATTTTGTGCGACTTTGTCGTTTTCATTAGCGAAAAATGGGTGTGAATGGGTCAGTGTTCTGTCATTGACTTTGACAGCAAAACATTTCACAAATGCAATATGTTTTTGAGCGATGCTAATTTTTACTTATCAAAGTTTCGCTTTCAGACCCGAAAGGAATTAAGGTACCTTTGTTTTTATTCACTTTTGACTTTATTGCGTGGCTTATATGAGAGCAAAAACCAAATGAGCAGAACTTTAAAAACCAACAGAAAAATACACAAAAATCTTAAGTCTAAAAATATTTGCTTCTTCTCCTGCTCAACTAGATCGTGCAGCTTTGGCGATTTCTTCCGCTTGCTGCTTGCTTTCTTTTCTACTTTCAACTTCTCTGACGTTCTCGGCTTCTCTTGTTTCACGAAAATTCTTTACCAGATAATCTTCATCATGATAGATTTTGACATCCTTAAAGAACATGTTTGAGTGTTTAAAACTTTGCTCATTATCTATGGGACGATCGAAGGGAAATCCATACGCCTGACCATCTGGTGAGCATTTCTTTAGTACTCTTCTTGCAGGTTTTGCATGATCCATACTGAGACTTTTCTCTACAATTGGTGTGACCATTGCAAAGACCTGCATCGGCATACCTTCAGTCCAACCTCGGGGCAGCAGCAAACGATCAGGAAAGCCGCGGTTTTGTGATTGCAAAAATTGTCTCGATTTGTTCGGATCATTTTTTTTGGCCAACTTATCGCTATTCTTTGTGGTCAACATAAGCTCTTCATATTTGGATCGATCCAAATTAATGGGATCTAGAAATGAGAAATCTTAATTAATACTCATAGAAAAAAGTTAACCATTCATCTGTTTTTACTTACCGATGCTAACCGTACTGCCTTGGGTCAAAATAGCGCCAAGCACAAGTATTATTACCAGCATAATTTTGTGAAATGCCTTGAGTTAATTCTAATTCCTATGTGTTTGGCTCCAAATTTTATACTGCAGCAGCTTCTTTGAGATTTCTTTAATCCGCATTGGCCTCGTATCAGTGTCGTTTTGCTGAGGTCAAACAATGTCAGCAGTTGCAGTTTGTAGCTTCTTATCAGTTCCTCAGCTCAAAGCAAAATGTTTCTATAAACAATATAAAGTTGAGTGTTTTTGTTATCAGAAGCTGAATTATGTTGTTCTGCTCAATGTGAATTGACCACAGATGCTGTATGGACAATTGCTGGGTAACTTCACGTGTGACTTACACTACAAATAACTTTTTGGACAGTCGAAATTTTTTTTTTTTTTGTTTTAACACTTTGCTTTTTTCCAACAATTTTTGTGTTTTTTTTAAAGTTGACATAAAAGATGGAAGTATAGAATAAAATTAATGGTTTTTTAGTTGAAAATGTAGGTATATCTCACGAAAAAAAAGTCCAAAGTATAATCGTGACTTACACTACATGATAGGAAATAATAATGGAATTTTAATACCAAGCATCTGTATTATAATAAACTTTTGAGAAACAGAAAACCATTTGTAAAAATTATTAATTTCTTATTGTATTTCGTTTATATAAATTAGTTTATGAAAAATATTTTACTTATTACTATATTTGGATACGTTACAATATACGTTGTTCCAATGTGAAACGTGGGCGTATTTTATTAAGTAAAGCAATGAGAAAATATTGCTTGTGGTGCAAAAATCAATTATCCTTAATAATTGATAATTTCATGTTTTAAAAATGTTTATAAACTACATATATATTGCTAGATTTCTAAGTCATTACCATGTCAACAGCCCAATTTTTAACAAAACTTTTGTAAAAATTTCAGGATGTTTGAATTTGTACTCTTGTTTGATGAATCTATTCAAAAAGTTTTGAAAAAATTAAACGTATTTATTCATTTTTTGCCAAGCCGTTTTCCTTGCTAGTTCTTAGT
The DNA here is from genome assembly GCA_963920525.1 of Dichetophora obliterata. Lineage (NCBI taxonomy): Eukaryota > Metazoa > Arthropoda > Insecta > Diptera > Sciomyzidae > Dichetophora > Dichetophora obliterata. Next base: position 37,915,614 of record OY986438.1, on the reverse strand, counting down.
AAGTTTTGCTTTTTAAAGTTTTTTTTAAAGTTAATTGTTTTTGGTAGTTTGATTGTAAAAAAATTTAACTGCCAAATTCGAAAGCTTAAAAAATGTTTGAAAAAAATTCACACCATAGCACTGGCTTACAAATTTCGAAAAGTTGTTTATACAATGAATGCTGCTATCCATTTCTAATGTAAATTTGATTATTCCGAAAATGTCCAAAACCAAAAAAAAAATGTAAAACTACCACATCTCATTGATCCGTTAAGTCTCCACCAACGCCGTAGATAGGTATTTCATAAGGACGGGGCTTACCCGAGCAAAAAAAAAATTAATTTCAACAATCGAAGTTAAAAGAGTTAATTAAAGTCTATTCTAAGTTTATTTATCCTAAGTTTATAAGTCCAAAAGGACAAGAATCATGCGTAGTTGTTGTCTACCGCAAAGTATTATTGCTTGAATAAGAGGTACAAGTTTAGCTCTATAATCCTAAACTAATTGTTTATGTTGGGAGTCAATTTTTTTGATATCATGATATGTACACGGTAAAAAATCTTGGAATACAATTGAAACTTTTCTGTACTTTATATATGACCACACCAGCTTTGGTTTCAAATCTAGTCTTTGCAAAATACTAAAAAATCGTTTTAATACAGCTTTGGTTTCAAATTTAGAACAAGCTTGAATTGAAATATAACAAAAAAAAAATAACAAATACAGTGAGATTGGAATCAGGGACATCCAGTTTGTAAGTTCACTACGTTAACTACTGTGCAATTGCGCCATGCAAAAAAAAAAGCTATAAACAAGCATATGAACCTAATAGTCTAATATTGAGTTTCAGCATTGCAATATTTCTTTGGTTTAAATTTTAGTGCAGAAAAGTTTTAATTATGGGTTAGTATTTGTGAAAACTTAAATTTTAAACTTCAACTTTAAACTTATTTTAGATGGACTAAAATTTATTCCAAGATTTTTAACCGTGTATATAATTTTAAAAACTGATCTGCGAAAATAATTTAATTGTTGTGGTATTTGTTTTATTCGTGAAGTTATTTCTTTTGCATCTTCCTAATTTATGAATGGCTTTGTAACTCTACTTTGTAATTTCTGGTCAACTCTATCTCCAACCTGCTAACCAAAGAAAACACATACTGAACAAAACGCTTTAACTTCATCTTTTGAATACGCGAGACATCGGTGCTCGCTAAACCAGTTCTTCTGAATTGATAACTTCCTATTTTTCGTTTCCGAGACAGAAAACTTGTATGTTGATATGTCTGTTAGACAGATTTTGATAAAAAATTACTAACGTCTTTTCATCGTTGATTTTTCAACAAAAATCAATGCATTGATCCTTGTAATTCTTTCACAATTTGCGAATCATCCGTTAAGTCTTTAAAGTTAAACCGAAAAAATCAATTAGACTATACTTATACTTTTTCATATAAGCGATAATGTAATAATTAAAAAATATAGACAGGTTCAGTGCTAACTTTCACACATCCTTATCCTACTAGTTCTAAATAAAGATTTTTTTCCAATACAAAAGATCTCTCTTTAATTTAAGACTTTTAAATACAAATAATTCCCTCCGATTACTCGAATTAAAAATACCCCAAAAATCAACAAACTTAATATTCACCACTTGGTTCATCACTTCATGACTTTTTTTCTGATCGGATTTTGGATATATTAGGCGTGTTTTATTCGTTCTGGTTAAACCAAATAGGTTCTAAATAACATGCAGAACACTAACAAAAAGATGAACTTGCTCAGTAGCTAGTTTATCTCGTTGAACTATTTTTTTTTCGCTACGGCTCTATAGATGTCGCTATTGGTTTTAGTTTGTGGCAGCACTCGCAAGTAAGAGTTTGGTTTACAACCCTTCTTAGTCACCCAATGCTGGCAAAAGAAACATCTGTGCTGTTTAGTCATATCATCGTCGAGAATGCCCCAAGCGGTCAGCTAATAGCTGCGTTTTATTCGTTCTGGTTTAACCAGTGAACGAATAAATCGCATTAGTTAAAGTTTTGTAAGTTTTGCCTTAGACCGTTTGGGTCATTAGCTGCGTTTTATTCGTTCTGGTTTAACCAGTGAACGAATAGATCGCATTAGTTAAAGCTTTGTAAGTTTTGCCTTAGACCGTTTGGGGCATTGTCGCCAAATGATATGACCAAACGGCTGATTGCAAAACAATACCATTACTGCTTCTGACCGCTTGGGGCATTGTCGACGATGATATGACTAAACAGCACAGATGTTTCTTTTGCCAACATTGGGTGACTAAGAAGGGTTGTAAACCAAACTCTTACTTGCGAGTGCTGCCACAAACTAAAACAAATAGCGACATCTATAGAGCCGTAGCGAAAAAAATAGTTCAACGAGATGAACTAGCTACTGAGCAAGTTCATCTTTTTGTTAGTGTTCTGCATGTTATTTAGAACCTATTTGGTTTAACCAGAATGAATAAAACACGCCTATTGTTCTTGTTGGAATGGTGAAAAAAGATTCTTCACAAGTTGCAGTGGTGAAAATGAAATTTGTTGGTTTATGGGGTATTTAAAATATTTTTTAACCTAAAACCACGGTCTGATATGTTGGCAGCCCTGGAATTCCAAATTTTTTTCTAAGATCAGAAATATTTTTTTTAAAATAACAGAAGTCATTTTAAATAGGAAACATAGCTTTATTGATTTTTTTTTTTATGATTATTTTTGTGTTTGAAATGCCAAAAACAGACACTTTGAGCATTTTTGAAAAAAAAGTCAAGTTTCAATAGCTATAAATTTTTCATTCGAATCTTGGTTCTTGTAAATTTTTCCACAAGGATAGTTTAACCCATTTTCTACCGGGCTCCTTATTTTTTCGAGAAAATGTGTCAAACTTCTAAATAACATCTAACGAGGTTTAAAAATAAGTTACAAATGCTCTAAGCTAGTTTAAGTTTTAATTTTTTCCGTTAAGAGAAAAAAATGTGGTGGTCTTTTTTTCAACCGGCAGCGTAAAAGGTGATCACATATGGTAAAAAAATGTCCTTCAATAAATATCAAGTGTTTCGAAAAATTTCGAGTTTTTTTTAGTATTTTGTCAGCATTGCATTTGCATTAAATGTTTTTCTAAAAAATTTTCTCATGCAGCCAATAAAGGTCTAAAAATCATAATTTCTTTCCGAGCCCCAACGACTTAGCTTAAAAATTTGGAAAAATTTTTCAATAGACTCTTAAGAAAGTACAACATTCAAACTTTATTTAAAAAAATAAAGTAATCAAATTCCATTTATAAAAACAAAGAGATATGAGCGTATGTTTGATGGGCCCTTTCACTGATCGGATAAACGACCGGCGGAAGAAAATGGGAAGGGGCTTATGTTTTACCTACGCGTTATGTCTTTTTTAAAAATTTTGCATTTCTGATTTTTAACGATTTTTTTTTCGTAAAAATAACCAAATTCCAAATATTCAATGTATTTTACAAAAATTTTTACAAAAATATTCTTGTAAAAATTTCATAATGATTTTCAACATAATCACAGAATGTTTTTATTTGTATTAAGTGTTTTTTTAAAAAGCATTTCGACAACATTTCATTGAATTTTTTTTTTTTATTTGAATTGGATTTTTTAAAATTTTTTTATTTAATTAATTTTTTTCGAAAAGTATAATATCACAACATTTGTACCTTTTTATCCAATTTTTACGTTTGATAGCTCATTTTAAGAAACAATAAAATGAAAAAAGATATACAAAAAATTGAGATATATGTAAAAAGTCAATAAATTTTTTAATGTTTTTCCATTTACAACAAAGCGATCAACTCGTGGTCACTCGGCGTGCTCCTATGCAATTAATACATGCTGGTTTTAATCCGAAACCTAACATTTTTAACTAGTCATATATTTGATTTTCGAAAAGTTCTGGAAAAAGGCCAGTCTAATACACAATTTTCAATTTATCTTCATGTTATGGAAATATTAAATAATTCGCAAAATAGTTGGAAAACATTGCTTTAAAAGGCAGCATACAACACATAATTCTGTTTCAATTAAACAGAAAGTATTTATATAAGCTTATCGAAGTGAATGCCACTGCAGAAACCACAGAAGACTACTGAAGAGTTGATTTAAGATCAACGAAAAAGCCTTGTTGGTTTGTTTTGCAAAGAACTTGTTCTTAAAACGTGTTGCTTCATTAACTAAATTGGTATTAGGCTTAAAAATAACCTTAAAAAATATAATTTGGAATATACATATTTTTTTTATTTAATATATTAAAATATTCTGGATTGCTAAAGGGGGGCTTTGAACACCCCCTTATCTTCGGCGTTGGTCTCCACCCTAATTTTTATATTATTAAAAAAGTAATTTTACTAGCTTTAAGAAAAAATTATTTTATATTTTTAAATGGTGCTCTTCGAAATTAATTACCTTACCGCAAGGGATGAAACCACCAACCACTTCATACTAAAGTCCGTTTAACAATCTCTCCAACGGTTGTTCCAATTTAAAATTCAGTTAAGAAGTGTTGGAGATATGAATTTTCGAAAATTTAATTTATACGTTTTGGCCGATTTATTTAAATTTTGTGCACCCTTCGTTAAAAATTACGCTAAACTTTTTTCCTCCAAATTTAGTCTTTTATTTTCGTCAGTGTACGTTTAACTCTTTGAATTACCATGAGACAAAATCTTAACCACTGAAAAATAAACCTTTGTGGTATGTTGGGACAAAATTCAACCCACTCAGATTTAATGTTGTAGCTCTAAAATACAGCAGTTTAAATCCTCACCAGCCGCCGGGCTTGTAAATCATCCGTGCTTGCCGCATACACGTGCTTACGCTCTTTGTCTGAACATAGCCTGCAAAAATGCAATTGTATCCAGTTTGCGCTTTTTTCGTAAAAACGGCAATACAAAGAAGTTGTGTTTAATTTGAGTTTTTTCTTGTACCTCGAGGGTATTTTTAATAATAAAATTTCTTCACCTCAAAAAGTTAAAATGGAATTGATGTTTGGGAAAAACGTTTTAGGTACTATTTAAAAAGAAAAAGCCTAGTCAAAATTTGAAAAAAATTTATATTTTTATATAATCAACTATTGTCATTAAATAAATGTAAATATTAAGATTTAGTGTGCATGACTGGAAAGCTAAAAGAAGAGCCCACATTCCAGGTTTAAACTAAGTTTTTTTATTTAAGCGAAGTTTAAACTAAGTTTTTTTTACGCCTCGTTTTGTGATTTGCTTGAATGAAATCTCAAAAACGACACTTTTTCCATAAACCTTTTTCTTAGAATTGTTTTTGCATTTTGCTTGCGTCAATTACCACAAAAGAATATAAAATTTAAAATATTTCCATGACAGAAATAAGAATCGAACCCGCACCCATTCGATTAATAGTTCAACACGCTACCATCTAATCCAAACAGCTTCGTTACGTTAAGTGATGACTACTAGTGATGCAGTATTTGCTAGATATATTGACGACATAACATCTATAACATACGTTTGCTATTTCAGTTATCATAAACCCATCATTTCATTAATAAAAATCCATAATAATAATTGAACACATTTACAAAAATAATTCAATATGAATGTAACATGTAATCAAATAAAATAATAATGTTATGTAATAAAGTTTTCTGGTGTGATAATGACGTGTTTATTTTTAATTAACCTTGTTATTTTAAATTTTTGAATTTAAATACTATTTTATTATTGTATTATAAAAAAACTCATTAAATTATCAAATCTATGAAACTGCGAATAAGCTTCGCTTCTTTCGCGTGTCCAACGACGCATGTTTTTTTTATATATTGAAAAAAGTGAAAAGCGATTGAAAAAAGTGCTTTTTGAGAATGTAGAATATTAAAATAAATTTTCTTAAAAATTTCGCATCGTAATAAAACAAGAATAAAGTACTCTTTTAATACTTTCGACTTCTGACCAGTTATAAATTTTCTATGTATAAGATACTTAATACGCTTCTTCTACTTTTTCGCTTTTACCCCACTAAACTGACATGAAATCAATTAAATTCTTACAATTTTTCATTAAAAAGGTTATCTGCAGACACATATTTCCTAAAGTGTCTTGTAGTCAAATTAAATCAGAAAAAGTATCAAAGAATATTTTATGACTTGTATCCTTTTCTTATTTGCACTGTTTTAACTTTTTTAAGATTATCACAAATAACAAACATTTTTTTTAATAAAATTTTACTCTTGCCTTGTGCACAAAATAATGTCAAAGGTATATTAGGATTTTTTTTACTTGTTTTGTTAGTAGAATTCTAACTGTAGTGTAGACTTTATGATAAAATAAATAAAATTTTATAAATTCCCCTGCAGATTTTGAGTTATTTTAAGAATTCATTTATCAATTTTGTTTATTAACTAATATATTATAAATAAATCAATGAATAAAGTGAATTTGGTAGACTTTGTGCTTAAGTGAATTTTTCACACGAAAACACATTCAACTTGATTTTTCTCATTGGGATTGTGTTAAAAATTCATTCAAAATGAAGATAATTCATTCTGGCGGCCACTTTGTGAACACAACGTGAATACATGAGAAATTTTCAGAAATATATAACTAGACCTTTATGCGACCTAGCTTTATCAATGCCCGCCCTCTATTGGTTAATAGTAAAGCATTGGGTAGTATTTTCATATGCTTATTGTATTCTGTGGTTTGTGTATATGCTTAATTTTGTATTCGCTGTGTTCAAAAGCAGGAGCTGTGTTGGCAGCTTTTTTTAATAAACGCGCTAATTTTAATATTAAAAGCACATTTAAAGCTTTTGTTGTGGCTTCTACAAAAACCAAACATTCCATTGTTTGGTCTTTTTTAAAACTTACAGGAATAATATGAAAATTGGCACACAGCCATTAGAACAAACAGAGAATGAGTCGCAGGATTATCTTTTGTATTATTTATTAAATGTTTATTAGTAATATAATAAGATTTTTTATATTTATATGTTTATAATTATTTTTTTAACGTCACTAATATACTTACAGAGCTATTGAAATATATATTTAAACACTTACGAGTTCTATTCATAGTTCTAATTACGCACTAACGATTTATTTTTAATATTTTTTTCAAAATATTTTTAGGCCCGCTATATAAATGTACAAATGAAACAAACTACTTAACATTATAGAAAAGTATTTTTTAATATATGATAAACATTAACAATACTTAAAAGAATTGCTTAATTTTTATAAGATCTAAAGTATTATTACACTTTTGCTTAGAACTAGTTTGGATTGCCTTCTAAAATTATTTAAAATAATTGAGATTTTTAAGTAAAAACAAAAATTTTATATTTTGTTTGTAGTGAAGATGCTTATTTTTTAAAATAATAAAACTTCGGATTTTAAGCTTTGAATTTGGCCACATCAATTAATGACAGAAATTAAAACAAGAACTTAGATTTGTTATTGAGTGTATTGATAGAGAAAGTTTTCATTATAGAAGCTGATTTTATTGAAACCTTCGAAAATTTGTTGTGCCCAATACAAAACTTTATTAAAACCGAATCACTCTGTCGTTGGCAATAGGGTTACTTTAGTTTTAATCATTCTATTTTAGTTTTTAAAAGTTGTTTTTGAAATTAAACAAATTTACGTAATGTGTTTCGTGTTGAAATTAACAACTAGTTTTTCGGTAGTAAACTGTGATAAATGATCAAAGCTTTGCTTATAGAACATAACTAATATAAAACAGAGTTGCTGTGTTTGCCAAAACTAGCTCTTACTGAAGCCATTACTACTTAGTGGACGGATTTTTTGTATTAAAATGACATATAATATATATAATGTTTACATAACTTTTCAAACAAAAACATTTTATGTTAAAATACAATAAAATAAAATACGAATTTTATAGTGCATATGAACTTATACAGCCCCATTCTGAATAATTTTTCGCAGGGAATCAGAAAAGGGAGTTTTCATTTTTAAGTAGATAAAGATATCACATTTTTTCACACTCATGAATATGTATTGACGGTTGATGAACCAATAGGCATTAAAAATTTCGGAAAATATTTTTGAACTTTATCTTAAAAATTAAAACTCCCATTTCCGATTCCCCGGGAAAAATCATTCAGAATTGTGCTGATAATATAAGTAAAGAATTAAAAAAAGTAAGAAAATAATACAATTTTAAGTTTAGCATATAATCATAATTAATATTTTGTACATTTTGTTATGCCTTAAACAAATCATGATTTAAATCAATTGGAAGACAAAAAGTCGTATATTTTTCTCATAAATTATACAATTGGCCATTTTTGTGAAAAATTATTTCAAAAACATTTAAGAAGAAATCATAAAAATGCGAAACTTAATGTGACCAATTTTTTTGCCAAATATTATTTCATTTGGCAACATTCTGGGTACTTTAAAACTGAAAAAACTGATGGAATGGACAATTACCGTTCTGCAATGGAATGAAATGGTAAAGTTTAAAAAGTTCTCATGTTAACACCATGTTTCATATTTTCCTATCCCAAATAGCATTTTTAAAGTCCATGAATATGAAAAATGATGACATGAAAAACTTTATGAACCTTTTCATATTGCCCTGTTCACACTCATCAAATAGTTCGTCCAATCCAATAGAACAAGAAAGGAATTCCATGGAAATTTCACGTTGTTCTATTGTATTTGACAAACGATTTGACGAGCGGTTTGAGATGTGAACACCCCTTATTATCTTTTTACAAACGGTAATTGAACCTCTGAAGTTTTAAGCTCTCTGCAACTTTTAAGTTATTTCTATAATATTCTCTTGAATTTTATTTTCTTTTTGTACAGTCTTTGTTTTCATTTTGCGAATGTTGCTTGTTGCGCCCATTTTCTTTACCCAGGGCCCCATGGCTCACACTTCAGTGCTGTGTGTTTGAATGCGTACTTTTTTCACACTAGCCTGACGTGTCATAGGTGGCGAATGGCCCGAACCGGAAAATCCACGATTTTGTATACCCAGCGTACTGTCCGGTTGTGGGCGTGGCTTTTTTAAACTGGAACGTAGCGGTGAACGCGTAATTGATTCAACTGTGGAACCATTTGAGACGCTCGTCAATGTGGTGCTCATAGATGCAACGCTTCCAGCACCATTGCGTATGCCGCTATAGGGTTTTCCAGATGCGTCCGTTACAGAAACGCCTACATCAACAATAAGAGAAGACGAGAGTATTAGTTTGGTGAATAAGAGAGTAAGAGAACAGAACATTGTGTAAAAATTACCATTTCTGGAGCGCGGCTCCTTGTAGCCCGGATTATTGTAAGTGGTTGCACTACCCGGTGTCGCATTGGTTACTATCATAGTTGGATCACCGCCAGGACGACGTGAGAACAGGACATCGTATAGAGCGGCAACAAAGAGTGAAAGTGTCATGATAACTACCACGATCTGAGAAAATGTTCGTCAAATTATTAAAACTATGCAAAAAACACAAATTAAAGTACGTCAAACACACCTGTAGATAAAAGGATACACCACGCGACACCCGAAAACCGCTATTTTCACGATCATCTATTTGCAGCGCAAACATGACAGTGGCTATGATGGCCAACAAGCCTAAAAAACAAAAATTCATATGAAATAAGTAAAACTTCTTTAAAAAAATCTATATTATCTCACATGCTATCAGCGCCAGAATCATTTTGAATAAAACCACCGAGGTATACGGCATGACGACCTTCTCCATCGATGAAATCATGGCTATTTGTATAACTGACAAAATGCTAAAAATACCCAAAGCTGCGGAACTGAGTACAGCCAGCAAGCCGCTTACGTAAACGGCGGCTAAATTAAATATGATTTAAAATGTGCTCATTCTCTTTTACATTTGCATCAGAGTCTTACTTGAGAGTCGAAATTTTGAGACCATGTCACCGCATTTTTCGCGATTATAGGTTAGTTGCTTGCACACCTTGAAAGGACCGAAATAGCCGCGATCCAAATCGAAGCCAGCTGTGGAAAAAGAAAAAAAAAATTAAAAAGTACAACATTACCATTTTACTTGAACTTATTTTTATTACCTAAATAAGTTATCTCAATTTTTAAAATTTTTTTTATTAGTAAAATATAAATTTTTATTTTACCCACCTGTCGGATTCTCATAATAGCCCCAAATGGGTATGCCTATAGCAGCTGATGCCAGACCAAAGCATATGAAACCCAGACACGTTACCCCAGCAGCATAAAGAGCGGTTTTTGATTTAGCCATTTTCTGGTGATCAGCATAATTGTTAGTCCACTAAATGCAGAGTTTGAGCTCGCGGTTGATTTATTATTTTTATTTTATATCTTTTAAAGAACTTCTTGGTAACAAGTGATGTTGTTGTAAATGTGATTAATAGCATAAAAGCTGTTTCTAGATTTTCAACAGATGAATTCCTTTGAGATCACAACTGAAAAAAGAGACAAAAAAGTAGTTTAGCAATAGCTCATTGTAGACATAGGTAATGCAGCTCTGAGTTGCGTTATTGAGTTAATGCACGTAACTGCGTTATTGCGCTGATTTACATGGGAGAGTAACGTTAGTAAAAATATGCAGCGATGGCACACCAACACAATCATAATTTACTGTATCAGATAAATGCACTAACTCAATTGCTCAACTGCGCCAACTCAATTGTATTTAAATATTTATACGATAGATTTACATAAAGGCTATTCACAGTTTGAATACGCTGGTCTGCTATTTGTACGATTTGTTATTTGTACGCCAATTTACAAGAAAGCGTATTTTGCTTTGTTGTTGTTTTGCATGCAAACGCAAATACGCAAACACGCGTAAATAAGAGTAGCCCTTGGACGTGTTTTTGGTATCTCGTATTTTTAAGCTCTGCCTACAGCCGCATAGTTACATATATCACAGGGTTGCATAATTATTGAAAACGACAGTAGTTTATACAATAAAAAAATGCTATAAATACGATTTATTAAATGTACGCTTAAACTGTGAATAGCATTATTGATAGCGTTAGTCTGCACAGTGAGTTTTTGAATTCAGTTTGCTGATAGAGTAGATTGCTCAATTGCGCTTTAGCGTACTTTAAAATGTATCAACAACGTTTAGCAGCACAGTGAGGTTTTCAGTTGATAAAACGTTAATAGTACATTTTTTTTTTAATGCGATGAGTTTTGTAGCGCATTGAATTATGTAGTCAAATGAAAATAAAAATATTGCAAAACATTTTCCTTCGTAAACAGTCATATTATTCATAAATTTATTGAAATGAGGTAATTGAAGAAGTTATCGATACAGATTAATTGCATAAGTCGACAAATTCAAAAAGAATTACTGTGTTCCAGTAGAGACTATAAATTTCTGCTGTGTTACGTTTACTGTTCTTAAACAACAAAAACAAAAAATTTTAAATTCTATAAATACATTTTTTTATTAATTTTTTTTAAATAGTCGATTTAGGAAAAAGTGCTCGTACATTTTTAACCAAAACTCAAGAACTTATTTTCCGATTTGGAATATAAAAATTAGTTGTAAAAAGATTTTAGAATTTAAAAATGAAAATTAATTTCATTACGATCAAATATTGCCTTTACACATTTTTTTAAAATTTTTTATTTTTTAATGAGACAACTCTAATGGAAATGCAAAAAATCACTCAGCAAAATTTTTTTTGATGTAAAGAAATTGTGAAAATAAAAAAATAAAATGTTAAAAAACAATTATATTTTTGTTGTTAGTTACAAATAAAAATAGTCATTGTTAGTGAAATTCGATGGGAAAATCTTGGATTCAATTGACAATATACCAAAGGTGCCTCATTTCGGTGCATTTTCCGTAATGTATGAATAATTTTTTTAATTTACTAGACGGATATATGAAGGCGTGGCAGTATAAAAAGTATATACACTATTAACATGCATACTGTACTTTCCATTTCCGTCTATCTCTCTGCCTCTACGTATAGCCCTCTGTCCATATGGCTATTGTTAATACATTGAATTTCATTAGCAGCGGCTCATTTTTTTTAAATATTATATTTTTAGAACTAAGGTGTTATAGTTAACTTTTTGCCATTTTCATATTTTAATGAAATTTATTTGAAAAACTTCAACATGCTTTTCTGAAGCAATAATTTTTTTCATATTGCCATTAAAACTTACACCGAAACAAAGTAAAATGAAAAAATAACTATGTCATGACATTATTTGTTTGTTATTTAATTTGAAGTTTTTGCGATAGTTTATAACCAAACCGAACTATAGATTATTGGATAAGTGATCAAAAGTATGCATGCACCTTTTCGAAAATTACTTTTTTTTTAATTTTTTGTTTTTAGAGACACTAATAAATCAATAACATCTTTTTATTTTTGTGTTTAGAGGGCTATATATTACACATCAGAACTGGTTTAATTAATACATAAGTTGTCGCATAGTTTTATCTGAACAAAGAAGACATACTTGTACAAAGTGCAGAGCTCAAAATTCACCACAAATTAGCAAATAAATCAAACGGACACTTTTTGGCCTATAGAACAAATCGGAAGCTTTAAATTGGGTTTAACTGAGCTATCGTTTTTGATATCTAACTCGTTTCAATGTAAAAAACACGAACCAACAATATTTTATTATTGCGCTATTGAGATCCTTTGATTAAAACAAGAGTATCAGCGCAATAACTCATTCAACTCAATGTCACAACTCAACGTATCAGCAGCGATGTCTAATAAGTAATCTTGTTTTATGGCATTTTCTTTATCTCTCAAAAAATTATATATGCTTAGGGTAAATCTTGACATTTTTCGTAAAAGAGTTCGAACTAAAATGTTAAAAATAATGTTCAATATTTTCCTTACATTTAACTTTTTTGTAAAGAAAACTGAGATTAACATTTTCGAGAAAAGATGCATTTTCACATCAATTTTCACAATACAAGTGAGCAAAAAAATTAATAATTTTTTCGTGAAAAGAATATGCCATTATTGACAATAACGCAATAGCGCAGTTTATTCGAACTTGGTTAATTACAAAAATGCAAGCCAAAATTCAAATTCAAACTTTCGACCTGTTGGAATGTTATATAAATAGGCATGTAGGTATGTTAATTTTTAGTCGATGGTTCGCTTTGCGCTACAATAAGAAACGTTTTATATTGTTTTTTAATGATTAAACTCTTTGTAATGAATTTATTATTATATTGTTTTATAATTTGTACCTAATAGCATTTTTAGGTTAAACATATTGCTATAGGATTTTGATTTGAATTGTAGTACTTTTTCTAAGTGAGAGTTAAACGTGTTTGCCTTTACCACATAATTCAATGCGCTGGGCAGCTTATTAAGCTCAAACAATTTTTCCTTATAACTCAATGCGCGAACGAAATCAAAATCTTGCTGCTCTGAATGTAATATTAGCCTCGTTTTTTTCTGACATCCAAATCCGATTTCCATACAAACAACAAAAATCCTGCTATAGATTTAGATTTTGTGAACTTGTAGTTTGAAACATCACAGCCAGGTGGCGTATAATGAAGTAAGTGATCGGAAAAAGTATTGTTGACATTCCCATGTTTGCATTCAACGCCATCTAGTTGTCAAATACTTTTCATGAACAGCAAATCAAAATCCAAATCCAGATCTGGATGTTAGAAAAAACGCAGCTATTGATTTAGAAATAATAGTATTTCAAACTACGCCATGGCGCAACTGTGTTAACGCATTACGCTGACTAATATTTCAATGTTTTTACTGCGTTACTCCTTTCTAGTTTACTGAATTTCAAATAAATTGAATTTTTGTAATGACTTATCAACAGAATCTAACAATTAGTCAATTTTTTTAATAACTTGTTTGCGATTGTCACATATTTATGGCAGAGTAGAAAAAAAAACCCGTTAAAAGCGTGGGCGTCATGTATCTGAATATAATTGTAAAATATGTAGGTACGTGTATTTTCAATACCATTCGTATATACAAAAAAAAAATGCAACAGCTTTTAAGCAAAAAAAACTTTTTAAACATACAAACCACTTCCCAGCAAACAAAATGAAACTGTTTCTGACTTTATTTTCTTTGAAAAATCAAAATATCTGTGTTCACAAGCAGTAATCGCTTAAGTCGACTTAAGACAGAACTGAGTTATTGGTGTGGATGTGTTCCACCCATATATCTCTATAAATACTGGAGCTTTTAGCATGACCCCAGCTAAAGTTATGACACAGAAACAAAAGTCATGAGTTTCATATAACTCATATGGGCATTTCCGTAGCTACGCACGTGACAGTCGTACGACTTTAATGAGTAGAAATACAAAGAAAAATTAAACTTACAGTTTTCTTATTATGATTTTTGAATAGTTTTCTAAGCGCACTATACAAGGTGTAAAAGCTTAGAGTTGTCAAAAGTTCGGCTCTCAAAAAGAAGCCACCAAAAATGATACGTTACGTGACATAAAATTGAAGTGGTTTTTACCTGCATCAATATAAACGAAAAAAATCTGCAAAGTGTGCACAAGTGTTTTTATGAATGTTTTTTTTATATAATCTGCAATAATATTGCTACATATTCGTAATTGTTTTGTTAAAAAATCTTTTTGTATTATTTTTATACAAATTATAGTATGATACGTTATGTGACAAATTTTTTCCTTCAAAGAAGTGTAAATATTTATAGTTCTTAATTGAACTAGAAAAACATATAAAGTATAATTCAGGACCGTTACAATCGAAAACTGAAAGAATTTAATTAAACTTTGTATTTTACGAGTATTTATTATACTTATAAAATTTCAACTTTTGTTGAAATTTTTCAACTTTTGTCACCATTTTTTTACTTTTGTTGCCATTCATCATGTTTGCTGACACTTTCTTAAATTCAGAGTACTGAGAGCTGATCTCAATCTGATCTCAACAATATAAATTTCAACATTTTTTTCTCTATTATGGAGGCGTAAACGAATTTTAAGTAATATTTAATTTTTCAGTCATGGTAGACCTTTTGGCGGAAATGGCCATATGGCGATTAAAAACTTTGAAACAAGATTTCTCGAAACTTTGAAATCAGACTTAAGCTGTTCACGCTTATCGACACAGCTAATAAATACAACCTCTTTTTGCAAAAACAGAAAAAACTTATGAAAAAAAGCATTAATAACAATGTATGAAAAGTCAACGGATTTCGTTAAATCCGATTTTAACGATAGAAGATAAGAAAAAATGAAATGTGTATCGGCGTTTTAAAAGATTATTCAGGGTATTCACACAGTGTGCTTTTATGTCATTTTGTCCTAAAATTTTACAAAGGTTTAAAAATGTTGTTGTTGCCTTTCATATAAAAAAGTACTGAAATATTATAACCCTAAAAGCTATATTTAATGTAGTGCCGTAATCAATCAGCCATTATAACGTTCAAAATATGTTTTCCACACAAACTATTTATTATTTTATCATTTTTGCTTTCTTTTGGCATTGCAATTATAAACATTTATTTCGCTAGATTTGTGTCAGCTGATTGAGAGTTAACGTAACACATTAAAATATGAGGAATTGCTTACACTAGTTTTATATTTTTATGATTTCAACTTAAGACATAAGACTTTATTGTAGATTGTGATTACCAAAATTATTATATAGCTTCTTAGTTATTTTAATATTGGTTTTTAATTTACACTTAGTTATTAATTTACTAACAGAGGTAATAAAAAAATTTCTAAGTATGTGTCTTCAGCATAGTTGTTATGTTCACAGATCTATAAAAAATTGCAAGAGAAATATTTTTGTGTAATATTTTAACTCTCTACCGCCCTTTGATATGTGTCTTTTTAGGCACTTTTTAAGAAAAGTTATTAAAATTTTCCCTAAAAGTATTTGTAGAGGGCTAAAATATTCTATGGAAATGTTTCTTCCATGGAACACATTTTCATGGAATAAAAGTATCCAAGATCGCTGTTTAAAAAATTACGTTATTATAAAAAAAAACTATAAGAATAGGCGGCCTCGATGGTCTAGTGGTAGCGCGCTTGACTGTCGCTCAGGGGTCCCGGGTTCGAATCCTGGCCAGACCATGGTCCTACGCTATTATATTTCTTTCCTTATTTCTAATCAAAGCAACTTTAAAACACATTAATTTACGACGAAAAAGTTGTAGTTGGTGTCGTGGTGGTAGGAAAGTTTGTGGAGAGGAACGCTGCGTAACTTTATTTGACTGAGGTCAAGGCATGACACTTGCTTTGGATTTAATATCACATGTTTCTACAGCTTCTGCCACATTAAGAACACCTACACAAAAGTTTCACTTGATAACTCCCCTCTCCCAATCTGTGGTATCACAACGGACTAATAATTTGCTCTAAGTGGGCTGGTCTAAGGACCAACGATTAATCTGATAAATAAATTACATTTTCGTGGTTTTAACTATTGTTTATATGTTAGATTAGGTTAGGTTAAGGTGGCGGCAGGTCCTTAGACCAGCCCACTTAGACCAAATTATTGGTCCGTTGTGATACCACAGATTGGGAGAAACTTCAAGTGAAACTTTTGAGTAGGTGTTCTTAATGTGGTTTAATTGTGATCAAAGCAACAACAGAGTTTGGTTACATTTTACATGTGAATAAAAATACAAAGGCATTATGATTATGAAATAGCGTTACATTGAAAAATATACAATTTAAATCAAGACCAAATATTTATTTCCATAAATAAATAAAATAGATTTATAAACCTTTGTTCTAATTCAATTAGAATTTTTCCTAAAAATATAAAAAATGGCTTTTTCAAAACATCAGTACTATTTTCTACTAAAACCTATGGATTTATTTAATTTTAAGAAAATTCAACTTTAATTTTTTTTTTAAATTATAGCACTTTAAAGAATTTTGCAAACAATAGTTCCATCTGAGTCTGAAAATCGTAAAAAATCTGACATATCGAAACATATGGCAACATTGATTGTGATATAGAATTTTATATGAAAAGATTCTCTTGCAAATTTTAAACTATGTCACTGTTGTAGCAAGAGCACAATATTTATAAAATTATTATTTCAATGCATGTCCGCAAAGTTGTTTACAGTGTCCATCGACGAAACGATGAAATTACAGTCTAGGTTCAATGCGGCCATCAAAATAATCATAACAACATCGCTTCACATATGGTAAAATGAGAACATGAATGAATGATTGAGTGTTTAAATGCAGTGCATGTCATTGAAGCTTTAAAGCGATTAAAAGATATCTAATATTTAAATTACAAAATTAAATTTGTATGTATTAAGTGCAAATTTATAAAAGGTTGTATCTTTTAAGCATAGCTTTTTTTTAAAAAAAAGCGTACTTTGAAATTATGCAAAATCCACAGTGATAATTTAAATATTTACATAACAAATTTTTAAGTTTTTAATTATCTTTAGGGAAAAAAAAAATTTTTTGGTAAGTTGACTTATTTTTTAAAATTAAAAAAACAAAAAAAACCGTACATATATTTTACATTAATTTTTCCGTTATTTAAAGATTTTTTTTCTCAAAAGAAGAGGAAACAAATTGGTTTTTTTTCTGTGTTATCCACTTATTTACTTATGTTAATTCAGTAATTGACCAAAAATTTAAGTCATTTAGCTGTAACATATTGACCCAATTAAAGCAATGCAATAGCAAGTCAAACTCTAATCAATTAACATTAAATTCAATTATTAGTCATTACTTTTAATAAAAGTTCGATATTTCCACCTCTAGAGACATTGATTGCTATTAGACATTTGAGTAAAAAGAAGCATTTAAAAATATTATTTTCTTTATCATTTTTAAGCTTATGAAACATGTAACATCATGAAATAGCAAACCATTGCATATGGCGCTTAACTGTCAAAGTTAAATGTCAAATCAAAAGGTCAGATTCATACTTTTTCAATGCTTCGACACGAATTCGCACTCAAGTGCGTAGAAGTAGGGAAATTTTCCAAGTGCTGCTCAATAGTTTTTTTCTTATTTCTTTCCAAATCAATTAGTAAAGTGTGTCACTGTGTTTGTGCCAGAGAAATTAGAGAAAACAAACAGAGCTGCCATCATATTTAAAAATTAAATTTACATTAAAATGTGTAAAAAAATATCATATTGGTTAAATTTTTTAACTTGAATTTGTTTTGGGGTCACTAAATCCATATAATTGAGGTAAAACTCTATTGTTATTGCATGTTACTATTGCACTTTAAAAAAAATCGGCATCAATGACAAATAAAATTGACATTTAATCCAAACACAAACAAAATAAAAACTAAATTTTATTTATATATTTTTTAATATCTTAACCACATTATTGTTAACATAAACATATAAAGAGCTTATTGCAAAAAAAAAAATACTGCAACTTTTAAGGTAGAAACAAAAAACTTTTCTATATAAAAATATTTTTCAAGCAAAAGTTAAAATTTTCAACCTTTCTTGGTTGCTCTTTCAACCAAAACGTTGCTCTTTTTTACATTTTTTGGTTTTAAAACATTTTTAACCCGAAGCACAGTGCGCTTTTTTAATTTTAGGATGGCATGGGGTTTTGGGTTTTTTTTATTGAATTTTATAAAAAAATATTTTTATTCGTCAGATAATAAAACATGTATTAAAAATGTGGTATGAAATCTGGATGTATTGTATGTGTTTTTTATAAAATTCATCAAAGTTAAAACTTTTTTAACAAAAAAAAGCTCAATAAAAAACAAAAAATAAAGTCAAGTTGAAGCAATAAGAACTTCGAGCACAAAGTATATTTCAAGGTTTTGATTTTTGGACTTTTTTATGTCTTAATCACCATTGAATTTAATATAAAATACAATAAAAAATGTTAATAAATTAAAATAGAAAAATCGTTGAAATATGACTGTAAATTTTTGAAGGAATAAAAATTTAAGTACAATTTAGTAGAAAATATCTAGCTAATTAAGCATTATTTTAGTCTAAGGCTATAAATATCATAAAATATCATACTTCTACCTTCCGCTTCTGTAAAAACCTGCTGCATCTAGCTGCCCTTAAGAAAAACCACTGAATTTGAAAAAAGTCTTAAAAATCAAAATTTGTTTGTCTTCTGTTTTGTTTTAAAATGTATTATGTTATCTGAGGGTCGATTTTTTCATAGTCAAATTCGAAGTTTTCTCATTTATTTTAGTTTAAAACTTATTTCAACCTGATGGTAGAATGGATCATTTTTAAAATTTTCTTTTTGTACTATTTATGTTTAGTTTTATCCTATTTTGGCTTAAAAATAATTTCAATTCGAGGGTTTAATTTTTCATAGTTAAAAGTTACATTCAGTCAAAAGTCATAGTTGTTAGTTACATTTCAACTATTCTGGTTTAGAGCTTTGGCTTCGTTTGCTTGCAAATTTTTTTATTTGAAATAATCTGAATTTTTGCATCAGCTTTTGATTTATTTTTTGCTATTTTTTGTTTTGTTGGAAGTTTGTTGTTTATTTGATTGTTTGATTGAAACATAAATAAACTATTAGTTCGTTGAAATATGTATGCTTAAAAATTACCTTGTTTTCTTGGAGCAGCTAGAGAGGCTCCAAACACAGCTGTTGGCTCGAGAGCGGAAGTTGCAAGGGAGGCTTGAGCTCAGCTGCTGAAATTAAAAAATTGACTCAGTTTTAGGAGACCAAACTTTAAAAATTTAAAAGACTAGTACCCACAGGCGGAAGCTGCAGAATTTAAAAAATAAATTCACCTTCCTGAGGAAGATAGAAAGACAATACCGAAATGTCGGGAAAAGAAATGGAATAAATTTTCTTATTTATTTGTTTTCATCCTCAACAAAAATACCAATATAGCCTTAATAAACAAAATCAACTAGAAGTCAGCATTGGTCACAAAAACAACTTCAAAAAAATCATGTTCGAGCCATAATCCAGTAGCCTTGTTTACAGCCACTCGCTCGAGAGCATTTCCCTTCCATACTTTTTTGTTAAATTATTCTAGCTCCTTGGGTTGAAAATATCAAACTTATAGTTTAATTTTTTCACTTCTTGGGAAAGGTTGAATTTTTCAACTTCTTGTGTTAAAAATCATCTTTTAAGTTGAAGAAATTTGAAGAAAAAATAAAAGATTTTTAAATTTTTAAATTATTAATGTTGAATATTTAAACTTTTTTGTTTAATTATTCAAACAAATTTTCTTTATAAATTGGGTTTTTTTTTAACTCAAAAGTAAAATCACCAAAATATTTGTTGAATTATTTAATTAAAAAGTTGAAATTTTTTACTTTAATTTTAATAAAATTGTAAAATGTTTCAATTTTCTCCTTGATGCCTAAATTTTCAGCTTCAAAGATATTTTTTTTAACTTATAAGATGAAATTATAATTTAAAATAGTAAAAAATGCTTAATATGCATAAATTTTTTATTGTAAGGAAAGTATGCACATTTCAACTTAAAAAGTTAAAAAAGTGAATCTGAATTTTGATACGTTCAACTAATTCGATTGGCTTTTAACCCTATTACAACCCTTACCTTGTTTTTTTGTTTACGTAAAGCTATTTGGGGTTCCTCTACACCCCCACTAACTTTAAAGCGGCATTTCGTTAAATTCAGAAACATATGATACAAATATAACCTTTTTTATTCATAACTAGTTCATTTTTTAAAAGAATCACTAAAAACAGAGCACAAAAATCGCAGCTATAGTGGCAAAAATTCACGTTATAAAATGTTTCATAAAACAAAATACAGCTGCTTTTGATTTTGAATGGGGTTCCTACGCAACCCGTGTGGGTTCTAGGGTTAAAAATCTATTTTAATACTTTTCTTAAAATTCGCACTTTAAATGTATATATATTTTTTTTAAAATCCGAATAAATACTATGTAACGATTTTATAATAAACTAGCTGATATACCCGGTGTTACTCGAGAGTCACTTATATAAACATTTTAACATACACTTCTCGATTAAATGTTTTTTAAAATCGGGAAACGATTTTTTTTAAAATGCAAAAAATAAGTAGATCCACTATAAAGAAGATTTTATGTAATCCAAAATAATCGTAATTACTTCAGACACACAACTGCATTCTTAGAGATAAATGGGGACGTTCAAACTGTATAGAGAATTCTAACACAAAACTATGTTTTATTAATAGTCTGGTATGAAAAAATAGATTTTTAGCCATAACTTTTGATTGGAAAGAGATATTGGGGTAATTTTTTCACATAAATTATTTTTGAGACTTGACTTTTTTGTAAAAAATATAAAAACAACATTTTGAAAAAAATAAATTTCGCGAAAAAAATCAAAGGGGGTACGTACCCCTGTTGTTTTGATGACAAAAACAGTAAAATAATTTTTGCGCTTAGCTGGAAGAATTTTTGCAAATAAATGCTATGTCGTATGAAAGGTAGTCAGATTTGCTGTTTTAAATTGATTTCATTTTTACAACAACAACAATTTTTGAGTAATTTCTTGAGTAAAAAGTCAATATTTTGGACCTTTTTTGGCATACTCATAAAACATATATACACTGACTAAACGGTACAGTTCAACTTATTTTTGTGAAGTGATTTTATTGAACTTTTGAACAAAAAAAATTTGAATGAAATATATTAATGGACAGCGGAGATATTTGCATCGAAAGACCAAACTTTGATTTTCATGTCGTTTTTTTCTCATTCTTAGGTAATGATGTTTTATTAAAAAGTCGTTGTACTGAAAATTTCTCCAATTTTGAAGATATGTGAGTGTTTTTGATGTCAAAATAACAAAAAATTTTTAAAATTAAATATACAAAAATCTCCGATGGTAAAAAGTTTTATAATAACAAAATTACCGTTAGTTAAAAAATTTCAGAGGGGACGTGGCAAAAATTAAATATGTAACATTTTAAGTTGGGATAAGCTTAATATGTGTACCTAGTTTGAGCAAAATCCGTTGAGCCGTTTAGATTTGTATAAAGGCCAAACAAACAAACAAACAAACAGAAAATGAGTTTTATTACTATAGATTAACCTAGTATTTTTATAATTTATATTTTGATATTATTAATCATTTTTTTAAATATTATAAATTTTTTATATAATAATTCATAGTAGTTTAAAAATAATTATTATTTTATTTGTATTATTTTGGTATTTTGTTTGAATCATTACAAATTTATTTTATGTTCCTCGGCTGTTTTTACTTTTAATAAGCGTACAGTTTGAATCATATTTGTGTATACTTAAAATACTTCCACCACTGAAGAACTATGTTTTGATAAATTTTGTGTTTAAAATCATATGCTATTTTAGTCCCGAGAAACAATTTCATATTTTGTGTCAAAAAAATAGCTGATATATGTACCAAAAGAAGTGATAGTTCTGGTCAGGCGCAATGTACGAACGAAGACCGAATCGGGCACTCGTTAGTTTATTGTGTACGAATATAATCGCTCGTTTTTGAATACTTTATTGACATAACACAGACTTACTACGGTACCTCGGAAATGTTTCCTTAAAAAAAGTGTATGGCTTTTAACTAGTTAAAGGGCTTAAAACAGATTTTTCTCTAATATTGGAAATCCAACTGTGTAAGAATATTAAATTAATCGATATTCTAAAAATGGCTATATACATAAAAGTTTATTTGATAACACTTATGGATCGTTTACCAAATCTTTATTTGATTTTACTTTGTAGCATGTTTGAACATATATTTTTCCTAAACATTATTCAATTTAGGCCTTTTTCCTTTTGTCAAGACTTTTCTATTTCTTTACGTATGTATTTTGTGGATTAAGTATGAGGTCAATTTTTAAACATTTTTTTCTTCTTACACGGACCAATTTTTTCAAATTGAAAAAAATTTAAAAGAAATTTTCATAAATAGTAGATATTTTTAAAATAACTTTTCAGAACCAGTAGAAAAATCGAAATTTTTAAGAGTTTCTCTTTAGAAACTTTTCCTCAAGTAATGGCAACCCTGTTCACAACATTAAGGGCCGTAGCGCTGCGGCAAGTTCATTTGTTGACTGGGTTAAATGTGCAATTAATAAACACATGTTCGACGTTAATGGCACACAGCATCGAATTACCATCAGTTATGTTTTTGTTTTTTTTTTTTTGCTTTGCAACTATTTGTTTATTTAAACCATTTAAGAAAATAGCGCTTACTAAGTAATCGATTACAATTAGAGTTCATTAAAATTGTTGCATTTAAAAGTTAATTTTTAACCAGACAAATTATTCAAATTTGCAAGAAAATTGTTGGCCGCTGAGACAGTTCAGGCAGTTGAGGTAGTGGATGGGTGGAAGGAAGGAAGGATGCAAGTAGGAAGCCGAGCAATGCCTTGGCTTGAGTTAGCATGAGGCAGCACGTTTTTTGCATACAAAATTCAATTTTTATTCAACAAATTTTTATTTTCTCCGCACACAATTGATGAGTAAGACGCAGTTTTATTATACGTTATTTTTTTTGCTTTCTCAAAATTGCTTTTATGAGCGATTTGATTTCGAATCATCCTTTGTGTCAGTACTTTTTGACGTTGGCACACTACTGACATCTATTGTTGTTGCAATTAAATATTTATAAGTTGCTTTTATGGAATTTTTATTACTTTTTAGACCTATTGCAAACAAGTTTGTGCAACGAAGTGGGGGAAAAACCGTAACGTGATGAAGGAAATTAATGTTTTTTTGAAACGTGAAACTGTCATTTAAGTTAGTTTAAAGATTAGCAATACATTATTTGAACTTTTACTTAAATTACAAAGATTTATTTAAGTAAACAAAACGGAACCCAACTGTTTATGATTCGAAAGAATTATATCCAAAATGCTGTTAAGATTAAGAAATAAATTATTTAAGAAAAAGCTATCAAACAATAACACCTACCAGGTGAAAAGGTTCTAAAAATTAATCAGCAAGTCATAAATTACCCTAAATAACAATTAAAGGCACAAACTTAAGCAAGGCTAGCAAATCCTAACCTATAAATAACTCTGCAATATCGCTTGAACTACGACCCACCCTTGTAGACCACCCTTGTGTCGAAGCCTTGAATAGCTGTATTTGGCTAAATCGAAACATTAGATATACATTTCAATTTGGCATGTAAAAAAATACTTGTCGATAATGCAGAAATATAACGTTACAACCGTTAGCTAGTGCTTTTTAATCTAAGGTAATGGGTTTTATTTGAAAATTTTGGGGTCGTCTGCTAAGGTGCAATTTTCTGTTTGCATTTTTGTTATTGTTTTGCTTTTGTTTTTGTTGTTGGAGTAGTTGGTTTTGTTATTGTCGTTAGTGCAGTCAGGTACTGACTCCATGGCAACAACAAAAACAACTGCAAAATGCGCTAAACTTCCCATTACGTTAGTTGGCACAACCAAAACACACACATAAAATCGATAGAAAACTAAGTGAGTTTTATCTGGAACACGTGGAAAAACTCACCACCACCATCAACCAATAGTCAGAGTCGAAGTTACTTTTTCACTTCATATGTATAGTTGTTGTTTGTGTCACGCTTGATGTTTTCATTTTGGCCTAGTTTTATTTTTAATTGTATGCCGTGATAGCAAAAATATCAGATTTCAGGCAAATTTTCTTGGCCTTCTTCTAAATGGCTTTATTAGATATTCGATTCAAAAGCTATTTTAAGGTGTTTATCCAGAGCAAACAACTTAAATATAAACATATTATTGAGATTATCAGCGTTTATACTGCATCGAAGTGTAAATATATGAAGCAATTGGCTCTTAAGCCACATCAAAAATAGCGTGCTTTTCGCGAACTAAAACTATAACGAACCCATTTGAAACGAAGTTTATAAAATAACGAACCGAATCGAAAAGTAAAAAAATAACTTTAAACATATTAAAGTTTACACCTAAAACTAATTTCACTAAACTAAAACCATATTTTCCGGTCCCTGGAAAATCGATTTAAATAAAAGGTAAAATACATAAAAAAACTTTTTTCATTTAATTTATTAGCGAAACTAAGGTCAACAAGTTTGTGAAATGTTGCATATTTATGTTTGTTCATAACTAATTTACTAACGTCAGCTTCTGTTCTTTTTTTTTTTTTTTTTGCTATGATCATACCTTTGTAAACCCATAAATTAAGAGACATTATTTACAGTTATAAGTGTTATTTTAATTATTTAACACTGTAGAACAATTTCAAGGTTCTTTAAAGTAACTCAACATATTTCAAGGGCTTTCATAATTTTTTTTTTTTCTATTGTACATAGCGTTTTTTCAGGACTAGCTGAACTATGCTTCTCGAAATATATACTCTGTCAAAGTTAAAATTATTTCTCTATAGTTCTTAACTAAGATGTTTAGTTAACTATTTTTAGCGGAAACGTATTCTTAATACAATTAAGAAAAAATATTTAAAACAAAAAGCGGTGCGGTCGGGGGACCCTCGTGAGGAACGAATTCTAACATAAGATTTGAAATCAGTGACCCCATAATACTACCAGCACATATACTAAGAGTATAAAACAAAAAAAAATTATTTTTAGGGTCCACCCTGATGTAAAAATTCTATTTTTAAATTCCAACATACGATTTGAAATCAGCGCATCTACAAAGAGTATAAAAAAGACGTATCTAAGGCCCACCGTAGTGGTAATTTTTTTTAAATTCGAACATCAAATTCGAAATCAGCGACCCCTTCATACTGTCAGTACATACACAAAAAGTATAAAGTAAAAAACATACTTTTAGGGTCCACCCTAGTGTCAAAAATCTAACATTAGACAACACTGTATTACACAAATTTGCTGCAGTTTCCATTTCTTAATACTTAATTGTAATGAAGATTCTCACGTATGATTAAAAAGAAACACACAAATTTAAATAACAACTTTTTAACTAAGGCTCATTTATAAGGTTGTGGCACTTGATAGCGAGCCTGGTCGAACCATGGTATAATTATTTGACAAGGTAGCCGTTACAATTTTTTGGCGATTGGTAGTTGTCAAAAAAAGCTAAAGAAGTTGTAGTTTGCTGCTGTAGGCTAGTTATGTGCTTATTTTTAACTTTTCTTTGATTCATTCAATTTGAAATAGCCTGAAAATAACTCTTAAATATTTAATTTTTCAAGTAAAGTCCGACTTTTAACTTTTTTATTTAATAAAAAGGATAAAAATTACTTTTAACTTTTATATACAAAAATATAAGTTAAAAGTTCACTTTTACTTTTAAACATAAAAGTTTTCCCTCACTTTTAACTTTGAAACTTAAAAATAAAATTTAAGAGTCTTCAAAGACTTTTATTTTCGCAACAATTTTTTATAAGTTTTTAATGACTTTTTTGGAAAAATGTATTTTTAAGAGACTTTTAGTTTAGTTTTTATTTCTGAGACTTTTATTTTATATAAGTCTAAATAAAAGTCTTTCAATAAAAAACGGCGAAAAAAATTCAAAATATGCTTATTTATTAGTTAACAACAGCAACCAATTTATTCCACCGATTAATTTTGTTAATCTTGTCGACTCTTGAAAAGTTTCATATTAAACGAATAAATAATAAAAAGACTTTTTAAGAGACTTTTATAAAATAAAAGTCTCAAAAGACTCTTAGTATTATCTTTTTTAAATAAAAGTCTTCAAAGTCTTTTAAAATTATTTTTAATACTTAAAGGTCTTCAAAGACTCTTAAGTTTGATTTTATTTTATAAAAGCTAAAAATAACTGTTAAAACTGAGAGTTATTATGTGAGAGTTAAAAATAAGAGTTAGAAATAACTCATATTTGATAACTTTTACCAATGACTATCAATAATAATTTTTATATAATAAAAGTTTGTAAAGACTCTTATTTAAGAGACTTTTTTAAAAAAGTCATATAAATGTCTTAACCTCTGCTCTCAAGTGCCACTACCTTGGCTTTAACCATTGTACTGCCGTGCAAAGCAAAAAACAGTTGACTGCATTTTTCTAGTTTTGAGATAATTAGACGTTTATGTTTTGCTTAAACTTTTAGATGGATTTTGCTTTGCATAATTTTGAGCTCTCATTGATTTCAACTTTGAATATGTATGAGTAAAAAACGTGTAATGGCGATTAACTGTTTTTTGCACTGCATTTATAACATTTTGCTGCAGTTAAGTGTAAATGTAAATATATTCCAATTTCGAAACGAGACGCCACACTCACGTAATTAAAAAGGGACGAGATTATTATCCTGAAACAAGGCATGGAGAATTCAAAAAAACGTACATAGCAAAAAACATGAAACATACATTAAATGGTTTTTATTTTTTTGGACAGAGTATAACTAGACAAGGTAATGTTAGGGCTGAATGTGCTCTCTTTCTTAGTGACCATAGCTGTCAAACTCAGCCGTTTTGCTATTTTTGCCAGTTTTCGCTCTCTTATCGCATTCTCATCGGTTCCAGATTTTGTATGAGCTGTCAACTTCGTTTTAATATTTTCGGTCACCGGCTCTGCGCCCCAACACTACCTTGTCTAGTTTTACCATGGTTTTAGCGAAGTTTCTACGTGTCATAAACAGTGACACACAGAGAGAGAGAAAGAGAGGGAAAGAGAGAGTTGCGCACTCGCTTGCTCGTTTGTTATTCTGCTATTATCTCAATATTCGTAAGCACACACACAGCGCACTCGCTTCCTAGTTTGTAGTCTGCTCGATACTCGCACGCATAAACACACAACAATCTCACTGTTACGTGGCAGTTTCTACCAAGTTACACCACTCTGAAACACGTAGAAATCTCGATCAATAGCCATCTTTATTAAATCACAAAAAAATCTTTTCAACATTAGAGCTAAACCTAAGTTGGTTTCAATAAAGAAGTATTTTTTCTAAAAGTTCAAGAAAAAATTCTTAAAAAAATTAAGAAGACATCTTTTAAGTTATAAGAAAAATACTTTAAGAAATGAAAAAGATTTTTTTAAAAGTATGATAGAATTAAGAGCAAATACTTTTTAATGAAATCAAGAAAACAAATTTGCAGGAAAAACCTCTTAGTCAAATATATAAGAACTTTGTACAAGAATTAAACAATCGCAAAAACAAATCTTAAATATATCTATAAGAAAAATATCTTTTCAATATAATAAAGAATAAATATTTTAAAAATAAGATCAAAACCTTCATGTTTTAATCAAGAAGGATTTTTTTAACGTACGAATCATAAATGAAATCAAGAAAAATTATTTTAAAACAGGTTCTCTGGGATTGTCATACCATTTCTTAATTGCTTTGAAATAAAGTTTTCCTTCAGATAATTCATTTTATTTTCACATTGCATACATAACATATGTATCTGCAGACTAAGGTTCTCTGGGATTGTCATACCATTTCTTAATTGCTTTGAAATAAAGTTTTCCTTCAGATAATTCATTTTATTTTCACATTGCATACATAACATATGTATCTGCAGACTAAGGCCTTTTCCACACTTGATCAACGCAATACCAACGAAACATCAACGCAACAGCGAAAAAGTTGAAAAGCAATGCAACTATAAACCGAATGCTTTCAGACTTGCTTCAAAAGTCATGCAACATATATTTATTATTTAATATTTAACACTTGCTCATTCATCCTGCAAACTATTTCTTCTTCTTTAAGATTCTATTAATGAAAAACAGAACTAATTAATTAGCTTATTCACCTTGATTAATACTGCACTACAAACAATTCACAAAACAAACAAACTGATGCAACAAGTCGCCGATGAAAATTGCGGAAAGCCGCGTTGCGTTGAACAGGTTGAGAACGTGTCAAGAACTTGTTGCGTGCAAGTTGCTTAATCTGAAGGTTCCGGTAAAAATACACAGGCTAGCAACTTGAGTTGGAGTTGCGTTGACCAAGTGTGGAAAAGGCCTAAGAACAAAAAAAATAGTAATTTCAACAAAATTTCAAATTTCAAAAAAATAGTTATTAAACAAAACGAAAACGAGATTTAAAACAAATCTTTGGTCAATGTTTTCAAATTTTGTTCTATATTAGTCAAAGCCGTCCACAACAGCATCAACTAGAAACACTACAATTCCAACAGCTGACTTCGACATCTAGCTAAACTTTTGTCAGACTTCTCTCTAATCTGAGCTTACCTTGTAATTGCATCATGAGGAAAAAGTACACCATAATTAAAGAGAGCGCCCAGGAAAGAAAAACAGGGTACACATTAGGTCTGTTCGCGTAGTCGAATGCAAACGAAATATTTCAAAATTTTTTACAAGAAAGTGCCTGAAAAGCGTTCGTTTACTGAGAGAATTGGGTAATAGAGAGGTTATCACATTTTCTCTCCGTTCAAGTTCTTTAAAGTTTTTACAAGAAGAATTTCATCTTGTAAAAAGATGAAAACTGTCAAATGGTAGCTGTGTGTGTGTAGCAGCGGAGTTTTTTTAGATTTTCTTACAGTCCACCCTAAACAAGTGCGCGTGCGTGGTTTAACTGTCAAAATCGGCTCATGCACATATATTTTATATGAAGCCTACCGAAACACGCACCGGACTACCGCAACATGAATCGAATTTCCAATTTTGACAGTGCGTTCGGATGTGAAGTTGGCTGCATAAAACCAAAGTATTAGAACAAAGAGCAATCAGCTGCTCTTATTAAATTAATCTCAATTGCAAATGGAAGTATTTGCAATATTAATAGATTTTTACACAATGCTAAAAGTTTTTTAAGATTTTTAAACCATCAGACTGAGCTGGTTCTAGAGCTGCAGTTCTTTCCGCAGCGCACTTGATTAGGTTAAGCGTAAAATAAAGTTGCGTGGCGCTTGGGTACGCAGCGCAACGCGCACTTGTTTAGGGTGCACTGTTAGACGTATTTGACATTTTTCATTATTTTATTTATATTTATAAATATATATTTATAAATTTATATTATTCATTATTATTTTTAAAGTTGAAGTTCATTCTCTCTCAATTTTATTACTTTTGACGTTTTTCATTTTTTTACCAGAAAAGTACGCGAACAGACCTATTATCAAATTTTTCGTGAAGTCGTTGGTCAAACAACGATAGATCAACATGCATTTCCTTGGAATTTGAGTTTAAAAAACAAAGCAGTAGCACGTTTCTGTAACTAATGCGACAAATAGTAATTTTTCTTACGTCAAAGTATTTCATTACAAAATACTCACTTTTGCGAAAACTAGTGATTCTGTAACTGATAAGCGTGTAAATAGTGGTGCGTGATAAAAAAGATATATAAGCGAGAGGGAATACCTGAAAGTAAAAGAATAGCAGAGCACTTTGTGTACAATTATATCTGTGCTGCCTTCAGATATTAAAAAACTAAAAAATCAACAATGATATTTTGCGCTTTATTTGCAATTGCACTGTTCACACTCGTCAAATCGTTTGTCAAATCCAAAAGAACAACTTGGGAATTCCATGGAAATTTCACGTTGTTCTATTATATTTGATCAACGATTTGATGAGTGGTTTGAAATGTGAACACCCCTAATGCCTTTGTTTTCATTTGGCTTTAAAACCGTGGTTATCCGGTTATATATTTTTTTTTTAAATAATTTTATGGTGAAATATGTCACATACAAAACCTCAGTTTAGGACAAAATTTTGTAAAGCAAAGCTACATTATTGTAAAGAGCTTATATTTTTGATAAGATTAACAAAATCCTTATTCTTTAAATCCTTCATGGTGTCATTCCAGTTGCTCTGCCAAAATAACTCACAAAAGCACAAATTTTTCTCACCTAGTAAAAATATAGTGATAATTTCACTCGGTTCGAGCCGCATATTTTAGTTTACAGAAACACTTCAGCTATCGAATTCATTCGAAAATAGAATTGAAACATTAGAATACAGTCACCGATTTATCTTATTTATAACAGACACAGTCAGCGTTGCCACTCACTGCATTTTCTTCGTTGCAAAAAATGTATCAAGTCTTGCTGCAATGTAGCCAAAAAATTTTAAGCCTAGCTTAACACGATGTAACAGTCAATTTAAATTTATTTCAATTTATTTCAATTCAATTCATTTGTACATTGAGGCAAGCCTTATGTAGTACATCGAAAACACGTGTATATATCTACGAGTAATTTTGTTAATTTGATTCTTACAGACTAAGTTTGCTTACTAAAGCTAATATTCAAGCCTAACATTAGGTAATAATTAATTATGAAAGTACAATTAAATACTGAAAAACCTAACAAGAGCCAGTTTAAAGAGTTTGTTATTTCGAATTGATTTAATATTTGTTGGTATAAAATTCAAAAGTTTGACAGCACTAACAAAAAACGTTCTAGAGGTCACTAAGTATTTAAATCTAGGTATTATATGATGTAGTGTTCTACGTGATTGAGTATAGTTAAGTTTGACATACAGGTAATGAGGGCACCGGGAAAGCATAAGCTTATGAAGAAAAAGTAAATTTAGTACATTTAAGTAGGTCGCGATATCACAGTTTAATATTTGTCGAGAGTAAGTCGAAATATAATCATACTTCCTTAGAAGAAAGATGTATCTCGCTGCAATGTTCACAACCAGTTGAAGTTTCTGCTTAGAAACAGAATCCAAATTGCCATAGACTAGAGCACTGTATGATATAAATGCAGTCGTTTTGCATTTTTGAAATGACCTAGTGTTGAATGTAGGTCTGATCGAGTACAACACAAAACAGCGCATACAAGTTGTCTTACCGTCAAAAAATCCAGTTTTACGATCATTCATGCACTTTCTACCAATTTAATCAATCAGTTATCAACTGCTTCAAGATTTTATGCCAGTTTCGTAAAGATAATATATACTTTTTCATTTTAATTTATTCAACTTTACAATTTATTGGAAACAAATAAATTCAACAAGTTAAATGAAAATTTAAAGAAAAAACACTTTTAAATAAAGTTCCATAACTTTGTCAACTTTTGGTCTATTTTGAATAACGAATACTCATTTTACTCGTAAAATAAATGTACGTTATTTTTTAATATTTATACGATTGCTATGCTTTTTGAAGAAAATGTGTTGAAAAAACATCGGCAAAGGAAAATAAGTTGAAAAAATGTATCAAAAAATTAACATTTACTTGATAAATGTACGTAGAAACTATACAAATTCCACAAATTATTATATATCATTTGAAAGATCTGTATTATCTTGAAGGAGTCCAAACGGTAAGTCAAAATTTTGAGGATGTTAGACAATTTTTAAGCACCGTTTTGTGTTAAACTCGACCAGACCTACAACTTACACTAGGTCTTTTGAAAAATGCATGCTTTTAGTAAATTTTGTCGCACTGTGTAATTGAAGGCAGCTATTTAATAGCATTTGTTTTTATCAAACAGTTAATTCATTAAATAAATATTTTGTTATATTTCATTGAGTACATCAGTACCCCAATGAAGTTACGATAATGTGACAATGGAACTACAGCCTGCAACATAAAAATATTTAACAACAAAAATTTAAATTTCAGGTCTTTGTACATAAATTCTTTCTTGGGCGTCCATACAATTTTTTTCAACTAATTCCTTACAAGTCATGATTTATTTCTTCCAATTTATTTCTTATGTACGTTTTTTCTCTAATTGTGGAAAGGTCAAAAACTGTCTTTCTGCGACTGCAGAACAAAGAGGCAAATATAGTAAATTAAATACGAAACTTGTAAGATCTGGGAACATTTGCTCGCCTTGTACATTTTTAATGAAAGAGACTTTTTCCAATAAGGAATCGATATCGATATCACATTTTAAGTTATTTACTTAATTTTAATAAAGTCCATTGAGTTACGATATTATCACAATCAACATTACATAAGTTTTCAAAATGCAAAATTAAATCAAAAAATTTAATTGGCATTGTATGATAAAACTACGATTGGAGTTATTATTATTTTTAAAATTTCCAAGTATTATCTTGTGAAAACAAATCTTAATTTGATTTGCTCTTTAAATTAAAAACAATTTATTTAAGCCCGTTGATTTAACATAATATATCAATTAATTTATTTTTCATTTCACATCAGCTAATAAGTGCTTCAAGCGTCCCACATAATCATATTGATAGTTTTGACATATAGAAAAAAAAAATTAAATTTTGTTAACTGCCAATTGATATATGCGTTAAAGGTTAAATACAATGCAATAAAGGCATGAACCCAATCTTATTTCTGTGTTTTTACATAAAAGTGTTCCTTTTACAATATTTTCTATTGAAAATACAAAAAAATCATTGTAACTATGAAAATGTAGCCATTTAAGGAAGCATCGTAGCATTGTAACTTTTCATTTTAAATGTAGCCAATTGGCTACAATTGTAGCCAAACAGCAACGCTGGATACAGTGCAAGTGAGAGTGACGTGAAAGTGAGAAAACCTGGTAAGAACTGCGGTAAGAAATGTTACAGAACCGAGCAACATGAAAATACATAGAACTTGTCGAGATACATAAAAATGTTTGTATCTTTTTGATATACATAGTTTGAAATATCAAAATAAAAAAAGCCGCTCTTTACTTAACAAAGAGCCGCATTTGCTCGCCGTTGATATATTAGATTGAGATTTTACGAAATAATTCCAATATATAAGGATATTAATTTTAAATTTTAATGAAAAATTTATTAATTAAAAATTAATGATATTAATTGTTACACATAATTTACGACTTTAACATGCTTTAAAAAGTATTTAATAATATTGTTTTATGTTATGAAAGTCCCGGATTGAAAAAATTATTAATAACATAATTAAATATTATGTATATTTACAGAACTACTTTGAAAAAAAAGTTTCAATGAAAGATGATTTTTCGATTTCCAAAAGTCGAAAAATCGTAAGAACATTTCTTCAAAATAAGCTTTATTTCATATTCAGAATTCTGTTATATTTTGGCATGTCCTTAGAAAATATTTTTATCATATTTCATTCTATAATTTTTGAAACATTTTATAATTGTGTGAAGACTCAAATTTTTACACAATTTGGGTCTCACAAATTATATAAATGAATTGTTGACTGAATTTAAAATATGGAAAATGTAAACAACCAAAACATGAAATGTAAATTAAACTATCTTAATTAAATTTAAAGATTTATTATATATTATGAATAAAATGTATGGAAATTATTATATTATATTATATCTTATTAGGTAAAATATATAATAATAAATTATAAATATTCTATTGAAAAAATTATAATGTATTGAATAACAAATAAGTAAACAAATAATAAATACACACATACGAACATGCAAAGCCATGTACACAGTCACATATACACAGGCAGGGAAAACAAAACAAGTGAACACGGAACAGAAAGGCAACGGGAGAATATAAAGCAGTCGCGTTTGCTTAGGACAGGCAGTCTTGTCGCAGGCGCAGTAGCATGCACATGCTTTGAGACTGAGTAGTTAATTCAATCGTAGTTATCCTCACCCTTCGAACGTTGTTAACTCTAAGTCAGGCGTAGTTATCGTAAGCGAAGGTGTACTCACCCTTCGAACGTTGTTTACTCTAATTCAGGCGTAGTTATCTTAAGCGAAGGTGCC
Source organism: Dichetophora obliterata (assembly GCA_963920525.1). Lineage (NCBI taxonomy): Eukaryota > Metazoa > Arthropoda > Insecta > Diptera > Sciomyzidae > Dichetophora > Dichetophora obliterata. Next base: position 37,881,183 of record OY986438.1, on the reverse strand, counting down.
CTCACCCTTCGAACGTTGTTTACTCTAATTCAGGCGTAGTTATCTTAAGCGAAGGTGTACTCACCCTTCGAACGTTGCTTACTCTAAGTTCAAAACGTGGTTATCTTCAGCGAAGGTGTCCTCACCCTTCGAACGTTGTTTACGCTAAGTCGGGTGTAGTTATCGTAAGCGAAGGTGTACTCACCTTTCGATCTTTGTTTACTATAAGTTCAAACGTAGTTATCTTAACCGAAGGTGTACTCACCCTTCGAACGTTGCTTACTCTAAGTTCAAAACGTAGTTATCTTAAGCGAACGTGTCCTCACCCTTCGAACATAGTTTTACTCTAAGCTCAGGCGTAGTTATCGTAAGCGAAGGTGTACTCGCCCTTCGAACTTTGTTTACTCTAAGTTCAAAACGTAGTTATCTTAAGCGAAGGTGTACTCACCCTTCGAACATTGTTTTACTCTAAGCTCAGGCGTAGTTATCTTAAGCGAAGGTGTACTCACCCTTCGAACGTTGTTTACTCTAAGCTCAGGCGTAGTTATCTTAAGCGAAGGTGTACTCACCCTTCGAACGTTGTTAACTCTAAGATCAAAACGTGGTTATCTTCAGCGAAGGTGTCCTCACCCTTCGAACGTGGTTTACTCTAAGTCGGGCGTAGTTATCGCAAGCGAAGGTGCACTCACCCTTCGAACTTTGTTTACTATAAGTTCAAACGTAGTTATCTTAACCGAAGGTGTACTCACCCTTCGAACGTTGCTTACTCTAAGTTCAAAACGTAGTTATCTTAAGCGAAGGTGTCCTCACCCTTCGAACATAGTTTTACTCTAAGCTCAGGCGTAGTTATCGTAAGCGAAGGTGTACTCACCCTTCGAACTTTGTTTACTCTAAGTTCAAAACGTAGTTATCTTAAGCGAAGGTGTACTCACCCTTCGAACATAGTTTTACTCTAAGCTCAGGCGTAGTTATCGTAAGCGAAGGTGTACTCGCCCTTCGAACTTTGTTTACTCTAAGTTCAAAACGTAGTTATCTTAAGCGAAGGTGTACTCACCCTTCGAACATAGTTTTACTCTAAGCTCAGGCGTAGTTATCTTAAGCGAAGGTGTACTCACCCTTCGAACTTTGTTTACTCTAAGTTCAAAACGTAGTTATCTTAAGCGAAGGTGTACTCACCCTTCGAACTTTGTTTACTCTAAGTTCAAAACGTAGTTATCTTAAGCGAAGGTGTACTCACCCTTCGAACATAGTTTTGCTCTAAGCTCAGGCGTAGTTATCTTAAGCGAAGGTGTACTCACCCTTCGAACTTTGTTTACTCTAAGTTCAAAACGTAGTTATCTTAAGCGTAGGTGTACTCACCCTTCGAACATAGTTTTACTCTAAGCTCAGGCGTAGTTATCTTAAGCGAAGGTGTACTCACCCTTCGAACTTTGTTTATTATAAGTTCAAAACGTAGTTATCTTAAGCGAAGGTGTACTTACCCTTCGAACATAGTTTTACTCTAAGTTCAAAACGTAGTTATCTTAAGCGAAGGTGTGCTCACCCTTCGAACATAGTTTTACTCTAAGCTCAGGCGTAGTTATCGTAAGCGAAGGTGTACTCACCCTTCGAACGTTGTTTACTCTAAGATCAAAACGTGGTTATCTTAAGCGAAAGTGTCCTCACCCTTCGAACGTTGTTTACTCTAAGTCGGGCGTAGTTATCGTGAGCGAAGGTGTATTCACCCTTCGAACTTTGTTTACTCTAAGTTCAAAACGTAGTTATCTTAAGCGAAGGTGTACTTACCCTTCGAACATAGTTTTACTCTAAGTTCAAAACGTAGTTATCTTAAGCGAAGGTGTACTCACCCTTCGAACATAGTTTTACTCTAAGCTCAGGCGTAGTTATTGTAAGCGAAGGTGTACTCACCCTTCGAACTTTGTTTAGTCTAAGTTCAAAACGTAGTTATCTTAAGCGAAGGTGTACTCACCCTTCGAACATAGTTTTACTCTAAGCTCAGGCGTAGTTATCTTAAGCGAAGGTGTACTCACCCTTCGAACTTTGTTTATTATAAGTTCAAAACGTAGTTATCTTAAGCGAAGGTGTACTCACCCTTCGAACATAGTTTACTCTAAGCTCAGGCATAGTTATCTTAGGCGAAGGTGTCCTCAACCTTCGAACGTTGTTTACTCTTAGATCAAAACGTAGTTATCTTAAGCAAAAGTAACTCCACCCTTCGAACATAGTTTTAATCTGAGTTCTATCATATTCACTCACAGCTAGAGGGATCATAGCAAGTAACGGAATAAATATTAATAGGCAAGGATTAATTATATCAATTTAATTTATATAATGCTTAATAATTAATAATAATTAAGTAACGTACTCATTAAGTAATAAATAAAACAAATGAAAATAATAAAGACTTACTCTACAGTTTAAAACTAAAGCGCTGGCTTTCTTATTTAAAACAACGGAATCATTGGTTAATAAATTATTTTGTAAGAACCCCTGGTTTACTCACTGAGCCTACCTCAGCAAAAATCAGTAACGAGCAAAAGGATTCGTTACAATTGTTCTATAGTTTTTTGGGCGAATTCAAGGCATTTTTATGGCATATTTTAATTACAATATTGTTTTTTTAACAATTCTAAAAAAAATATTTTTTTTAGAATTATATTTGAGCTTAATGCCAATTAAGTTCATGAAGCAACAGGAGGTTGCAACAACAAGTTCCTTTTTTTTATTTTCATTACGACTATTATTTAGTTTCATCCCCAGAGCTTCATTTTTGAAAAAAGATTTAACTGTACACCTTTGTCCTATCCATTATTTTAATAGAAGAGCAACAAAAAATGTAACTTGCTCCTGGTATATTCTCCGTTCAGCAACCGTTAGACTATGAATTTTATCTTTGACACTGCATATTTTATTACTTCATTCGCACAATTGGTAATATTTGATTTCAGGAGGTCTTTTTCGCGAACAAGATCAAATATGTATATCCTTCGTTTGTTATTCGGTGACGCGATTCTACTAAAGGCACATTGCTCTTATCAATACTGGGTTGAAAATAGTACAACAGCCTTATTCTGGCAAATTAACAAATTGTTAACCCGTATTTTGAATATTTTTATGTGTTTGTTGTAATTTTTTTATTTCAAAACAAAATTTGAAGCTCAAAAAAAAAATTTGATAAAAATTGTCAACTGCTTTTCAGTTAGGGGTCGTCCATAAACTACGTTACTGATTTTCTGGTTTTTTTACCCCCCTTCTCCCCCTGCGGTACTTTTCGTAGTGCTTTTCAAAACTCCTCCCCCCCCCCTAAAGTAACGTGACATATGAAATTAGTTCATTCGAATGATTATATATTTTGACTAGCTCTGACAATTTTCACTAGTATTAGTATTAATATCATCTGTAAAAGCTATTCCATCTGCGATCTAAGATTCGATTTGAGGATTCTTCAAAATAGAATTTTTCATCGGATTCTATGTCGACCCATTCAGGTGAATCCTCATTTCTAACGCAAAGAAATTCACCTGGTCTTTGACAGAGTACCCTTAAAGGCTGCACCCGAGCTGCATCAAGTTCTGTGTTTTTGTGTAAATGCTTTCTGAAAATTGATTTATTTAAATAGTATTTCTTATTCCGATTTATTGTAAACGATATAATACAAACTTATGGCAATTCATAGAAGTTTTAAAAACGAAATACAAGCCGCAGGTAGGACACGACCTTGAACCGACTCCTTTTTTCTGAGAAGGACAGTACATGCCATACGGTATCTCCTTTCATCAAGAACATTCAGGTCTTAACGTCAAAGCCTGTCGCAAAAGCAAAGACCCAAATTTTTCAGACGTGTGCTGAGATGGTGAAGGAATACCAAAAGGTTCCTATGTCGAGGGAAAAGGTGGTGGAAGAAATCGTTGAAACAAATGTTAACCATCAAGTTAGACGATCAAACATAAACATGTAAGGTTAAAAATTTTGAAATGATTGTGTTATTAATTAGAGGTTTTTCGTCGATTTTTTTAATTTTTGGTAACGTTACAATATCTAAACACCTCCCCCCCTACCGTTACTTATCGTAGTACATTTCAAAACCCCTCCCCCCCTAAATTGGTAACGTAGTTTATGGACGACCCTTTATTGACAATTTCATTAACAAATTTTGTTTTTTGAGCTTTAAATTTTGTATTAAAAACAACAAACACATAGAAATATTCAAAATACTGGTTAACAATTTGTTAATTTACCAGAATAGGGCTGCAACTTTATATTTTTTTTTTTAATCACTTAAAAGCGGATACTCTATATATTTTAAAAAATTTCAGTGTATTTCTGAAAATCTTTTTTCTTCTACACTAAAATTGATATGGTGAAGAAAACCTGCAAAATGCAGAAAACTTACTACCAGAAATGATGGCACCTCAAAGTAAAGCCTTAATTTTTTGTTATTTTTTATATTATTTATATTTATATTATTTTTTGTTGATTTTTTTTACTTTCGTACTCGAAAATGTTGTTTTGAACATTTGTTTGGACAACAAACTTTATTTGACATAAAAAGCATTTCTTGAATTTTTCTACTTTTGTCCCCCTAATTTGTTCTACATCAAGCACTGTGCAGTAATCTGATACTAGGCAATTTTTTTGCTATTTTTAAATAAAATATCGGTTTAACTAATTAATAACAACTTTTAATATAAATAATTTTTTTCAAAAATTCTTTGGTCATTTTTCTGTTTTTATTGGCTGAAATTTATTTATTTTTTTTTTTTTTTATTTTTCATTTAGGTAATTTGAGATTTTTTTATTTACGATTTTTCTTTAAATATTATTTCCTAACGTGCCCAAACTATTATCAGATTTTTTTTCCTTTATGGTATTTGATATCGACAAATTCTACTCACTTGATGTTAAAGTTGGACAAATTGACAGAAAGGCATTGAGAAAAAAATTTCTGATCGCCTCTTAATTCAATAAAAAAAATCACTTTTGATGTCTTCGAATAGCGTTTTAATCGCAAGTTAAATGTTAAAATTATTATTTGGTTGGTCGGATACGAATTATAAAATTATTTGATTATCCAGATATCTGCATACGTATTCGGAAAACCTATATGCGATACCTTGATGCGTATGCAATGGCTTGACAAAAAACGGCAATAAAGGTGGTGCTTTCCATCCAAGTTTTTTTTTAAGGACTTTTCACGTGCAACAATCATCAGTCAGAAAACAAAATTTCTTACCATTATGCGTTACATATAAATTTATTTTTAACAACTTAAAAACTTCACAACTTAACAGTTGGTGAAACAGAGAAAAAACCCTTTCTTTATTAATTCAGAGCTTTTAGATTTTAGACAATTAAGCATTCAAATCCAAGGACGATTCGGCGACTTAGGACCATAACGAAAATAAACATTTCCAATAAACAATTATTAACTTGTAAAAAGCCAAATTTGACAAGCTTTTAAATGCCACAGAAGCTCCCAGAAAGGGAATCGTGCCCGAACTCACGTAACTAAATAGCTGATTTAACGGCAACTTTAACTAAAATTTTAATTATTTTCAAAACGAGCACTCTAAAATGCAAGTGCGGCCAAAACAAATTTATCGCAACTGTTCCCACCCCATGTGGCCACAAATGGTTGCCACATGTTTTTATAATTGTCGCTAGCCGATAGCTGGCATTTTCCAAACAGTTGTTGGACAAACCAATAAGCAGAAATTAGCTAAGAAACGTGATTAATATTCAGTCCATGCCATCTACATCTATTGTTCGTCGTCATGTGAAAGTGTTGCCACTGTGATGTAAAATTCAAGTGCTATAAAAAGAAAAACTTTTACGGTTTCTTGGCATAACATACACAAAACCAACTATATAATTAGAAACATTTGAATACAATTCAAATTTGTATTTAATTAAAGCAAATAAGTACCTTTCATAAATGAAAAGTTGAATGAAGTCTTACATGATTTCGCCATAAATAATTTTAATTGTTTTGCTATTGTTCAATGCAGCAAATAAAAATGTATTTATTTTTATATTTATTTAATGGCTATAACGACTCGACTTGCAGCTATTTGCATGCTTTTCTGCAGTGTTGTCAGTTTAGCCAGCATGTTATCAACGGCATCACACTTCATTGCCCATCCACATCATCGTTATCATCATTCACTGCCATTTTAGAGTTAATTAGGAACGTTGAAAGTTTTATTGAATGACGCTGGCTGCTGGCATGAAAAGGGCGTCAGACAATGAGGCGTTTTATAGACAAAGTTATAAACTGGAAATTGTTTGGCATGTAAAGAAAAGAAGTGCACTTGACTAATTTTCCTTTAATTTTTAAGATTTGTGACATTGTATATGAATGTGCAGTTAAATGGCGCAAACAGTGGGAACAGTTTTTAAACATAGGTAAAATCAAAATATTTTTTTTTTGTTGAACAACTTTGTCTCAAACAAAATTGTTTGTTGAAACATTTTTCAACATGTAATGTTTTATTTCATTTTTAAATTTTTTCATTTCGCATGTTTTGAGTGGAACCCTCAATTTGTAATACCCAAAATAATTCTTTGGTGCGCTGAAAAAAAATGTCCATCATAATCCGGCAAAATTCCAACTTGTTTTGGAGTTATAAGCATTAAATACAAAATTTGACAAACACACTAAAAGCAAACCAAACCGAGCCCAGCCCAAAAACCAGTTCAACACAAATACCGCATAAATGACACTTTGTTGTCTGATCAACGTTATACAGTCGTGCGTTGAAAAATTATGACGTGACTTTGTCCGAAAAAATGCATTTGTAAGCGTTGTTATTGTTGTTGTTGCTGTTGTTGTCTGGAATCTGATTGCGTAGCATTTTGTATGTGTCCGTTTGTTTACATGGCTGACTAGTTAGTTTGTTGGCCAGTTTATTTTTTTTTTTAAAGATTTTGGTAGACTTTTGTTTTCATGGCTTTTTAGTTGGTCCGTGTTTTTGTTTGTTTTCTGTTTCTGCTCATTTAAGCCCCACGCGTTTGGCTTGCAGTCCGATGACCTTATATAAGATCGTTGCTGAGGTTTAAATTTTTTGTTGTATTTTTCGTTTTTTGTTTTTTTTTTTTTGGGTTTTTACTTTTGTTGTCTTGTCTCATTTTCGAAATAATTTCATTTTCTATGCCTCGAAACACTGTTAACAGTTTTTTGTCTCACACAAGTTTTTACTGCGTTACCACCACATCTAGAAATGTAGGTGACGTTAAGCACCGTTATGTGGCTATTTGAGCTCTAAACACTTACATACTCCCTAACTATATATTTTTTTTTTGTTTTTTTTTCTCTTTTTATTATGTTGTCGCTATTCTTTAACAGAAAAACCAGATTTATTCACATGGAACGCGTAGTGTGGAAAAATTGTGAATAGATTTGCGTTTTTTTTTTCTATTTATGTTAGTATGTTTTTGTTAATTTTTCTTTATTGTGTGCTGCCTGGCAACTCTGTTATATTTGCAGGCGCTCTCATTAACTTAGTCTTCTCAGCACTAAAAGTTTTTACTGCACTTTGTTGCAGCGATGGTATTTATGGCCATATAAGCTTAATTTGGCCACCTTTGTGTTGGAATAGAACCGAACGGAACTTAACTTCCTGCCGTGCCAACATGCAGCTAATTAAACGCTACTACAAAATTGGGCTCATATTACGTAGTAAAGGTTCTATGTTTCATTACATAGTAGGTGAATTTGTTAACAAATGGGCTCGGATAAACCACAATGTACCAGAAGCTAATGTCTTTGACATAATTATTTTTATCTAATTTGGTATCAAGTGATTCAAGTGCATTTGATTATGCCGAAGTTGTAAATTTACAGTGTAGGGTTATAGAACAATATTTTAAAAGTTATAATTAAGATTTCAGATGAACATAAGACAGAGTCTCAGATGTAAAATCTGTCAAACAAGCTGTCAGACCGAAAGCTCCTTAGGCAAGGAGGTAGTTCTGGGGTTCAAACTCTTCTATAGGGCTCGAAGGTATACAAAAAAATAATACAAATTAGAAAACCAAAAAATCATAATTTTATAAAAAACCTTGATAAATTTATGAAAAGGTTTAATGAAAAAATAAATTTTGATGAAAAGAAAAAAAAAGTGTCTAAAAATAATTTTTTCAATCTACTTTAAGAATCAAAATTTCATCATTTTCAATACAGAATTTCAAAAAAATCCGTTTGTCAATGAAAAGTTTTTCGATTAACCCGAATCTGAGTTAAGCGAAAATTAAAAACTTAACTTATTGTATTAGTTTTAGAAAACTATATCGACAAATTCGCACAATTTTAAAATATTTGATCATTAAATTATTCATAAAAGTGAAAAGTATTAACAAGAAAAACATATTTAGCGTATTTATTTATTAATGAGAGCTGTAAGAGCGGCATTCAGAATTTTAAGTACAACTGATTAACTACATAAGAATGCATTCAATAAATGCAAAATTATAAATACAATTTTTAATTTACATTCATTTAAAAAAAAAATGATTAATTACTCATTTCAATTATTCATTTTCTTTATTCAAGATAATAAATCATTTTTGTTATTCATTCGAATGCTATTTATAAAGAATGCCATTTACAAAGAATTTCCGCATTTTCAATTATTCTTTTTTTATTCATTATTCATATTTTATTCGTTTTTCATTTTTTATTCATTATTCTTTTGTTATTCATTATTCATTTTTTATTCATTTTTTATTCATTATTCATTTGTTATTCATTATTCTATTTTAATTCTTTATTCATTATTAATTTTTTCATTATTAATTTTTTATTCATTATTCATTTTTTATTCATTAATCATTTTTTATTCATTATTAATTTTTTATTCATTATTCATTTTTATTCATTATTCATTTTTTATTCTATATTCATTTTTTATTCATTTTGGTCCCAAGCCATAAATAAAAAATTAATAACAATTGCATAAAGAATAAAAAACGAATAATGAATAACAAATGAATAATGAATAAAAAAGGAATAATGATTAAAAAAAAAATAATGAATAACATATGAATAATGAATAAAAAATTAATAATGAATATAAAATTAATTATGAATAACAAAAGAATAATGAATAAAAATGAATAACGAATAAAAAATTAATAATGAATGAAAAAAGAATAACTGAAAATTCTGAAATTCTTTGTGAATTGCATTCTTTGTGAATAGCATTCAAATGAATAAAAAAATAATTCATTATTCTGAATAACGAAAACTGAATAATTGAAATGAATAATTAATCATTTTTTTAAAAATGATTAAGAATTAAAAATTTTATTTATAAATCAATTTTGCACTCATTGAATGCATTCTTATTTCGTTATTCACTGATTCACTTTTTTGTAAATAAAATCATGCATTCTTTTACAGCTCTGATTAATACGCAAACATCGAATGTTGTCGTACAATTTTTTTATATATTTTAGAATAAGGCAATAGAACGCATGTCACTCGAAAGCTACTGCACCTTGAAATTGATGACCTCTGACCCAAAATATTATCGTTGAAAGTTTATATTAACTTCAGTAAGAAATCTGAGGGCTAGGAAGAGGTAGAATGGTGAATAAAAGGTATCGTATGAAAGATCTAACTGCACAACATATTTGAATTTTAGATTGGTGACCTTCGACCTTCGACTTGAAACATGAGCTTAAAAAGAGCATTTATTAAATAAAAGCTAATTTGTAGGAGATGGAAAAACATTATATCAGAGGGGAAAATACTTCAGACATTTTTCGCCATCTCTTACGGATACCCTTCTATAAGCATTTTTTTATGTAACAAGTGTGAATTAATATTGATATGAAGAAATTTCTTAAAACACAAATAGTAATTTTGAAAACGAAAACTTTAGATGTTCTCAGTAAAACGTATTTTTGTATGAAAAGTCGTTGATTGAGAAATATAACGGTATATGAAAGCTTTTTTGGTAATATTTTTTTGCGGATGTGCTAAAAAAAATTCCTGTTATAATGACATCAAAACTATTGCGATCATTTGAAAACTTAATATTTTCTTAGTACAACACATTTTCTTAACGGAGATTTTATGCAAAAGCAATTGAAACTAAGCCATATCTTAGAAGATGTTTTTTAAAAAATTATGAAAAACATATAGACAAAAAATTTAATTTACATGTTAATTAAACATTATCAGTTTAAATAAAAAAAAAATTGTAACATAATATTTTATATACAGGGTGTCTCAGATCAACGGTTTAATGCAGCGCTGGTTTATTCCTTGGGCCAAGACAAGAAAAAAGTTGTATTGCAGGGGGCGTTTCATCTTCCCCTATTTCGAACTATAAGCGGAAGTATAGCAAATAATTAAATTCATAAGTGTCATCAGTTTTAATGCAATAACTTGAAAAGTAAAACATATAGAAACCTATTTGAAATATTTTTTTAAGCGCTGTTATTATGTTACTAATATCTGTTAAGGTTTTTGGATATTTTCAACATGGAACAATTTATAGCAACTTAAATATGAAAAATATGCTTTTTATTTTCTTTTTTTACTTTAAGCTCGTTTTACAAAAAAAAAAAATCTATAATTATCTACACAGTGACTCAAAAATTTGATTTTGGCAAAAGAACAGGATCCTGCTATATAGGTTCGATACTATGAGCAAAGGTGAGTAAAACTCTAGCTAGATTTCGTGTGTTTGGCGAACGTTTTCTTTTTATGGCCCATTATATACAGTGGGTCTTAGTGATTTTGACAAAAATAAGTATAATTAGTTTTTGTTCAATAGCTCCGTCATATTTAGAGATATCAGTTAACTGTCTTTGGAAAAGTTATAGCTATAGTCTAATAAATAAGTCGTAAGAACAAAACAAATAATTATTTGTTTAAATTTTTTTTTGAAAAAATTGTGAAATTTTTTTTAATTTTTTCACTTTTTTGGTCATAACTTGAAGGGAATCGAAATTTTTCCTATACTATTTTCAACAAAACTGTAGCTAAAAAAATACTTAACAACTCTTGTAAATATGATAATGTGATCTGAACGTGTTTACACTACTTAATAAGCTTAAAAAGATAATTTTTTAATTAAAAAATACCGGTTTTTAGGGTTGTTTTCGCAGCTTTTCGACCATAACTCCTAAACTTAGCCAATTTTCAAATTCAGCTTATATGTAGCCAGAAGAATTGTGAATAATTTTTGTGAACTTACCTATGTGGTTTGAATGCGTCTACATTACTTAAAAAGCTCAAAAAGATTATTTTTTTTCTAAAATTTACATAAATGATAATATATGTGTTTTGGAGCCGTTGCTTAGCTTACCTACCTCGAAGAACCAATAAATGTATTGTATATTTCCAAAGAAATAAAACACACACTTTTTATAGTCGGAAACATTTACAATAACCAACTTTTATTCTTGAAATTTTTGGCATCATTCACATTAAGCAGCAAGTCTTACAAGTCTCACTGCTCGAAAAATCATCATCAGAGTCTTGATAACTTCAATGTCACTCTGGGAATCTTCTTCTTCACCTATCGAACCTGTGCTTTTGTTGACTGTTGCACAGTGTTATTTGTTTTTCTGATGCAGTCTTAATCTTCAAAAAATTCTCTGCAATATTTCATTATGAGGCTTTACCGTAGAGCAACGAATAAACAATTCAAGAATATGTAAAGAAATTCAAAATAATCCCATATAAAATACAGATTCTACAGCGCACAGTGGGGTATCCGATACTGAAAAAAAACTCTATTAAATCAGCCAAGCCCTCTAACAAACAACTTTATTTTTTTTTAATAAATTTTCATCATCATCAACGATGATAAATCACGTGTCTTTTTTTTTGGCAGCTTCCTTTTGCCAGCTATAAAGGGATCAGAAGTTTTGTTTATTTGTTTATTTGTTTACGTCTATGGACAAAATTCCTTACAGACTAAGCAACTTAAAAAATAATTAAGTACACAGTTTTTTACACACCATTTAGTAAAAAAGTTATTGTATTTTTAAAAGCCAGTTTAGGCATAGAAAAATCTAACAAATTGTTATTGTACATACTATTAATAGCTATAAGGACTCTATTTATTGGCTCATTAATGGCATAATTAGTTCTATGACAGTTAATATAAAAATAATTAGAGTTGCGTAACGATTTTTGTGGAATATTAAACGATATTAGTTCGAGTAATTTCTCACAGATAATGTAACCATTAATTAAGTCATAAATAATCATAATACTATGCAGTAGTCGTCTATCTTCAAGAGAAGATAAGCAAACGACGCGTCCTGTATGATGGCAGAGGATCAGAAAAACTTAAAGAGCGCAAAGCAAATTTCAAAAATCGTTTTTGGACTTGTTCCAATCTTTTTATGTGAACTGAGTAAAAAGGGCTCCAAATAAAAGATGCATATTCAAGGCTTGATCTTACAAGCGACGAATATAATGTTTTAAATGTGTATGGGTCAGCGAACCCAGCACTATTGCGTCTAACAAACGCTAAAAGAGAATAGGCTTTGGGGATGATACGATTTAAATGAGAACTAAAGTTAAGACCGGAGTCAAAAATTACGCCTAAGTCACGGATTTCGGATAATCTAACTAAAGCCGAATTATCAAGAGTATAATCAATTAAAATCGGAGAATTAAGTTTATAGTAAGAAACGACAAAGCATTTTCTTAGGTTTAGTGATAACTGGTTTAATTTAAACCAAGAAAAGACATTATTTAAATCATTTTGAAGATGAGTTGCATCCAACAGACTTTTTACTTTATGAAATACTTTAAGATCGTCGGCATAAAGTAAAAATTGGGCAGTATTGAAGCATGTGGAAACATCATTTATAAAAATAACAAAAAGTAAGGGTCCAAGAATACTACCTTGGGGAACTCCAGACGTTGCTAAAAATGAAGACGATTTGACATTGTCAATGGCAACGTATGAAACTCTATTAGAGAGGTATGATCCCAACCAAGAGAGAAAAACTGAATGAAAGCCAATCTTAGCTAGCTTTAGTAACAAAATATCGTGTGACAATTTGTCAAAAGCCTTAGATATGTCGGAATAAATTACATCAAGTTGCGAGCGTTCTTCAAAGGTGGTGATGCAGTAGTTTGTGAAAACACTAATGTTAGTAGTAGTTGACCTACCAGAGACAAACCCATGTTGATTTGGACTTATTAAATTTTTTAATGCAAAGTACATTTTGTCTTTAACGATTTTTTCAAAAAGCTTAGAAGTATTGGTTAGCTTTGAGATGGGTCTGTAGTTTAAAATATCATGTTTGTTGCCGGCTTTAAAAACTGGTGTTATAAGCGAAGCTTTCCATTTATCGATAAAAACTCCCGAAGTGAGTGATTTATTGAAAATAAAACAGAGAGGTGAGGACAAAGAGTGAGCACATTTTTTTAACAAAAAAGCGGGAAGACCATCTAGATCACATTTGACCGAGTTTTTCAGGCTATTTATAGCAGTTTCAACATCAGAGAGTGTAACCAGCATATTACCAAAATTAATGCTAGTGTTTACGTTATCAGCCACACAGGAGTTGACTTGATCCGGATTATTTACAAAATTAGATTTAAAATAATTTGCAAACAATTCAACTGTATCATTAACGGAGTAAGAAAATGCACCATTATAAAACATAGATGAGGGAATATTTGAAGAACCCTTTTTAGATTGTATAAAGGTCCAAAAAGATTTAGCATCGGTTTGAATCCGGTTTTCAATGCTTAAAACATACTGTTTATGAGGAAATTTATTTAAAAAATTAAATTCGCGTGAATAGTGAACATATTTAGATTTAAAATCAGGGTTTCCAGAAATTTTAAACTCATTGAAAAATTTGTTACGCAAATTTTTCAGTTTTTTTAATCCCTTAGTGTACCAGGGAAGCTTATGGATTAATTTCTTTAAAGGAATATTACAAGCCAGTATATTGGATAAGTTGCTTAGAAATATATCAAAGCATAACGAGACGTCCAAATTATCAAAAAGCGATTTCCAATTTATTTCATTAATGAGCCGATTTATAGTTTCAAAATTGCAATTTTTAAAATCATGAAAATGTTGTGAGGAACTAGTTATATTAAAATATTCATAAAATTCTATATTAAAAGTAAGCGCAGAGTGATGAATGCTTGATAGAAAATGGACATTCATATAATTCATAATTTAGCGATTTGGTTACAAAAATTAAATCAAGTAATTTGGATAACTTATTAAAAATAGAATTAATTTGAGAATTTGAATTAAGTTATCAGGAACCTGTTAAAAATGTCACCATTTCCCTTATGGTGACTACATTGCTCTCCTGCAACCTGACCTTGAAAATGTTTTTAACTGGTGCATAATTAATGGTTTATCATTAAATCTCAGTAAGTGTTGTCATATGAGTATTTCTAAGGCGACAATCGTCGTTAATTCTGAGTATATTCTTTTAGACTCACCCTTAAAACTGGTAGATACTATTCGCGATCTAGGCGTGATTTTTGATGTGAAGCTCACATTCATTGACCATATCAGCTTTATTGTTCCAAAAGCTTACTCCATCCTAGCGTTCTTACGTAGGAACAGTTTTGAGTTTTCTGACCCTCAAACTCTAAAATTTTTGTATAACTCTTTTGTAAGGTCAAGGCTAGAGTATGCCTCGTTTATATGGAATCCTTGCTATGCCACTCATTCATTTCGCTTTGAAAGAATTCAAAAATCTTTAACGAGACATGTTTTACGCTGCTTAAATTTCTTAGACTTTATGCCCTCGTATAATGCGCGTTGCTTGCTGTTAGGACTAAAGTCTTTAGAAAGTAGAAGAAGGATTCAATCTATGGTCTTCATATATGATATTTTATCCGGTAATATCGATTGTTCGTCTCTATTGGAGCTTATTAAGTTTAATGTACCTTCAAGACAGTTGCGGCATTTTAAGATATTTGCTATAAAAAATCATAGAACAAACTATGCAAAAAATGAGCCTTTATCAAGAGCTTTGTCATTATTTAATGAATTAGCAGTAAATAGTAGTTTTGATTTCACTATTACCAAAGATGCTTTCAAAATCCATGTAAATAGCTTATTTGTATCTTAATTGTAATCATATAGTCTTATATTTGATTGTTAAATCTAGTCTGTAAGGAATTATTGTCCAAAGACTGAATAAAGAATAATAATAAAAAAAAATTAATAATAATACATTTACGAGAAAAATGCTCTTTCAAGTTTTTAAAATTTTTGCTACGACATTCTTGAGCTTCTTCGGCCTATTGACCTATAGGCAATAACGCAAAAGATATTTTCTTGGGTCCATGTATTAAATATTTATGCACAGTTGAAGACATGCAATACCAAGGATATAGTTTCACAAACAATCTAGAAGTACTCAAAGCAAACTCACGAAAAATTTCAACTTCTATGTCATGGCCGCTTGAAATCGCAATCATCAATGTATGAATCTTTTTTATTAAGTCAATGTCGATATATGTAAATTTCTGCTGTAAATTTTAGCATTTTAAAAAAATCTTCTGGCAGTATAAACGTCGTTTGAGTTTCCAAAGCAAGATTTTGGGCAATCAATAACTAAGCCAATTTTGTCTTTAACCTTTTTTTGAATACGAGTTTTGTTTTATAATATAATTTCTTTATCGGCTTTGTGACCTTACTTGCCATTTCTTTATTGCCAATTTATACGACAGATGGACCAGGCATTCAAAAAATCTAACCCATCCATAGAGGATGGATAATCCAGATTGGAGATTATCAGTTTTCATCTCACTTTTCACTATTTCTTCAATTTGGTTAAAATGTTTACTGCTTGCGTCACATATACAGCAGACGAGTGTGTATTTGGTGTCAGTAAGTGCGTTACAGACTTTTCCGCTGCAACAGAATTTTTTAAATTTTATAAATAAGGAACACTTGAACTAGTTCTTGAAATAAATAATACATTTTTTAAGATTTGTAGTAGATTTCACTGTTTTCATTATGAGGAAATATATTTGCGTACAATAACACGAAAAAAAAACAAAGCAACCAAGGTTGCCAGTATTGTGGGAATTCCCATTCGCGGTAATTTTTATTTGGTCTTTTAAATTTTTTTCTTTTGGGAATTCCCATGGTATTTTTTAATTCAGCGTGGTATTTTTTATTTGGCGTGGGAATTCAGAGTGGTATTTTTTAATTGCATGGGAATTTGTGAATTTTTTCTTAAAATTTTTTTTTCACTTTTATTAAGCAAAATCTTATGATCGACGTATAAATACAGTAGAGTAAAGCTATAAGTTTACGCTGTACATTTTTTCGCACTTACCCTTAATATAAACGATTAAATTACATATTTGTTTTAAGAACAAGTTGACATCACAAAATTGCATAGAAACTAATAGTGCATTCTTTTCTGAAAAAAATTCTGACCTTTTCTGAAAATTCTACATTTCTGCATGCAAGCATTAAGCTTACAAAAATTATTTTAAAATTAAAAAAAGTGAAATATATAAGTACTACCAAAACAATAATAGACAATATTAGCAAGTTTACTTAACGAAATCATTGGTCAGCAATTATCTTTTAAAATCATAATTAAATCACAGTTGCCATTATACGCATTATATGCTCTGTTTACACCACGATTTTGTGTCGTATAAATATCGCTCTTACGCTATTAACATCACAAATACGGCGTTCATTGAATACCACTATTATATCTTTGTTTTTTTAGTTGTAAATAGTTAGTGTAAAAGAAGTGCTAAAAATGTGTTCGCACGTTTTCCATCCCTGATATATATACGAACACAAAAAACAAAACTAATATTATTTTAAAGCGTTCTTAATGAATTAAAAATATTTATATCTGAAGTCACAAAGCGCAAATATTTTCAAAAACTTTATATTTATTTTATTTTATTTATTTTTTATTTCTGAAGTCACGTATGTATATTATTTGATATTAGAAATAAGTACATAAATTTTTTAAAAATCATATTGTGTTGAAACTAACTATTTATCTTTTTACAAAGCACAAATATCTTTGAAAACTAGTATTTTTTTTATTTTTTTTATTTTTCATTTTTGAAGTCACTGACATTATTTTATATTAGAAATAAGTACCTAAATTTTTGAAAAATCATATTGTGTTGAATCAATTGTTTATCACTTCACAAAGCACAAATATCATTGAAAACTGTATATATATTTTATTTTGTTTATTTTTTATTCTAAAGTCACTTTATTATTTGATATTGGAAATTAGTACATAAATTTTTGAAAAGTCATATTGTGTTAAAATGAATTGCTTATCACCTTACAAACCACAAATATTTTTGAAAACAATATTTTTATTTTATTTTGTTTATTTTTTATTATTTTATTTTTATAAGCAATCTCAAATATAAGACTAAAATATGTGATATGCATAACAATTAACTTTATGTGAAACAATTTGTATATTATTTATTTGTTATAGTTTTGAAACAAAGACAATAAATGCAAAATTTTTAACTATGGACGTGTCTATTTATTTCTGCTTATTTAAATGCAAAAATTTCTGGTGTTTCTAAATTTTTTAAAATTTTTTTTTATATATGGAATTTTTCGTGGTATTTTTTAATACGAATGGGATTTTTGGTGGTATTTTTAAAACGCATGGTATTTTTGTGGTAATTTTTAATGATCGTGGGATTTTTTTTTATTATTTTTAATTGCTGTGGGAATTTTTTTGTTTACCTTTACCATGGGAATTTTGGTGGTATTTAATATATGTTACTTTGGAAAAAAGGTAATTTTCGTGGGAATTGTTCCGAATTTTGGCTGGTAACCTTCAAAGCAACACATAAGGGGTATTCACACCAACTTGGGTAGTTGGATATAGATAGAATTTTTAATAATTTTTAATAATTTTTAATAATAGATAGGACTTTTAACAATTGCAAGTACCCTAAATTGCAGTTGAGTATCTTGTAGCTTAGATTTGGTCAGTGACTTATGTCTGTTTGATCTTTCCAATATATGTCGGAGACATTCAGGATTTTTTGATAGAGTTAATATATTACAAATATTTGAAACTCTAAAAAAACATATTTGGTGGCAACCTTGTCGTAAAAAATTACATAATTTTGAAATTATGACTACGGATTTGTATTCTACGACCCATTTTTACCTAGTGTTCGCCCCAGCACCGAATTCGTAAAAATAAAAAAAAATTAGGTACGCCTATTTGCCATCTTGCATTTTTAAAATTCAAGTTAAATTATTTAGCTTTTTTTTACTTTTGAACTATTGAATTATTGCCTATTTTTGGAAAAGTTTGTAACACATAGAAAAAGTATTCAATTTAGTAAGAAATCGATTTACCCAAACAAGTCAGGGGGTCAGTTAGAGTTGATTTGTAGATAGGTAATCGGATATTGGCTCTATAAAAGAACAAAATGTAAGGCATTTGCCAATCACCCAACTAACAAAGTCAACTACCAAGTAAATACCCCTATTGAATGAAACAGTTTTATTGTACAAGCACTCTTGCAATAGAAAAATACAATGTTCGTACATTCACATTTAAATATATCATAAACATATGTTCTACTCTCCACCGACCCCCAAGAAATAAATTCTAACTACAGCACTCGCATTTTGCATTTTTAAATAAAGACATTTTTAGATTACAAATTTTTTTTTCATATTCTGTTTTTTGCTTGTTTCTTTCTTTTTTTTAAACTTAGCACTTGTGTACATTTACATATATCGAGTGCACTCTCATACGTATGTATATAAAAATTAATATTTCAAAAACGTGCCAAACAGTGTAACTTTTTATTTTTGGAATTACTTTCACAATGTTTATTCTCAACAAAAAAAAATTGATATTAACTACATTGCACTCTCATCACAACTTTATGCCTACATATACACCGAAAAAACAAATTTTTAAAGCTTAATTAGAAAATATATTTAAAATATTTACAAACACTTTTTTTGATAAAACTTTTAAAAACACTTTACTTAAATATATGAACTATAAGGCTCCATTGTAAAAAAAAATTAAACCTTTAATATTATTACAAAAAAATGACACTAAAATACCAAAAAACCTCTGGATTCGCACTATTTCTGCTCGAAAGTACACAAACAACAAACTTTAAAATTACATTACTCGGTAACTGTTAACTTTTTTCGATTATTCTTTCAAACAGTGATGTAAAATTTTTTATTCTTTAGATCGGTACTAATTTTTATTGGTTATCGTAAATTTAATTTTTTGAATTAATCGCGTTTTGGAGTATGAAATACCCCATCGTGCAGCGATTCAAACCTGGTGCGCCAGAGTAAATTTAACTGACCAGAGTAACTTTAAACGCGTTTTTCTCGTAACGAACTTTTTCAAAACGAGCCGCACTGCTGCAAATAAACTAATCGTCCGATTTAAAATTTTTTTAAATTATTTATAATGTAATTCTATGCATCATTTACCAAAATTAGCATCTTTGAATAACTTATCTAGTTTTTGCACGAAACAAATGGTCAAAATTAACGTAAATTTTTGGATTTTTGTTTCATTCCATTTTGGTAAATGATGTATAATTTGGTATTCATGGCTCTTATTTCGAAAGCATTTTGTATTATTTTTCACTTTATCTTAAGCACACCTACTTCAACATTACTTTTTTCATAAAAACTATATAATACAACAAAAAAAAATTACTTTATCTAAACGGATAATGTAAATTTAACACACAAATTAAATTCTTTGTCTATATAATTTATATAATAAATAACTTTTTTAGAAAACATCGTTTAAAATATGTCTTAATATCAAAACCTTTTGCCTAAGACCAATTTTCAATTTTGCTTTTGTGTCGTGAGAGAATATATTAATGGTGAATTTATTTAAACCTAAATTTCGTTTATCATAAAATTAAAAAAAAAGTTATTCCAGGATGAAAAAACTCAGTCAAATTTGGTAAAAGGAATTTGATTTAAATTAAATGATAATCATACGTCACGGTGAACTTTCATATAAAAACAAATTTTTTAAACAAAATTTAGGGACAAATAAATATAAACAACGAATAAACATATGCTCCCGAATATAAAAATCAATATTATAAGAAATCAGAAAATTGTTTCGAATAAATTGATCTGCTCTAATGAATAAATTTACATGCATAAAGAGAATAAATGTTTTACAAATCGATGAATTTAAAGAAATTAAATGTATTTTTGATATATTTATGTGTGTTATTCCCACTTTAAATGTCTCTTTGCTTCACATAACAGCAAAAGGATATGGCTGCTAGGTCTTAGTTGGTTTATTTTTTTTTTTAGGTGACGAAAACAGAATAATTTTCTCAGAAATCCTTATTAATTAATAGTTTCTAAAGCACAAAATGTATTCAGACGTTTTGAGATAATGCATTTGTTCTTTACTGTGTGTTTTTTGGGAAATTATTAAATGTATCAATGCTATCAATTTAAGTCGTGAAGTCTAAAATAGCGAAATATATCGCTCGTTAACTAGAGTTTTTGTGTTCTTAAGTGTCTGTTTTTACCTGTGACTATGAATATGTTATGTAAATAATGTGCATCGAATGCAAAACTGTGTAACTTCCAAAACATCAATGTAAAGAAATAACGATTTCCCACACAGTTCAAAATTTGCATTAGAGTTAAATTATTATTTTTTTTTTATTTTGCTGTTATCTCTTTAACCAATTTTAACGCACCTGTCGTTCACGTGAGAACGAAAAATTATGAGTTTCTCAAGAACTTGAAAGCTGTTTCCGGCTTACAACAGCTTTTAAGATAATTAGCGTGCAAAAACTGCTAAAAATATGTTAAATAATTTAAAAAACAGCTTTTATCACCTTTCTAATAAAGCTCAGTTTAAAGTTTTAAATATAAAATTGTAAGATCAAAAAATACTTAGACACAATGTTGTTGTTTTTTTCTCTCTTACAATCTGTTTTACGTTTTAAAGTTGTGAATTCTTTTTAATGCGTTTTATTAAATTAATGATCGCAAAAGTCATTTTCAATTTACTCTATCCGACAGACTTTCACCCAGATTTTTAAAAGCACTCAACAAACTAACAATTAATAAGAGGAGCAGAAGAAAAAGAAAAAAAAAAATCAAGTTTCTAATTTTTTGTGTGTGAGCATTAAGACGATGAAATATGACAACAAAGGTTATAATTTTTCGAGACCCATCAGCATGGAAGAAAATTGCTTCCTCTATAGTTTTTTTAAGCTTTCTGCTCTTGTATGCATGTTTTTGTTATTGTGTTTTTTGCTTTTTCCCCCGTCAGTTATTTACAAAACTTATCAGCAGGTAAATCAAAAAAGCAAACTTATGCATCTGAGGAGCAAAAAAATAAGGCAGTGGAAACAACACTGGGAAAATAATTAGAGAAAAATTTTCTGAAAATAAAGGTAACATGAGATGATGAAGTAGCTGCCGAAGAGGAGCCAGGCGCATCGCTGTTGCCACTGACCTACATTTTCAGCTGCATTTATTTACTCTTCTCTTTTGTTCGGTTCGGAAAAACATTCTACTGCATTAAATTTAAATTTTTTTTTCTTTTTTCTTCTCTATTAATACAAATAGCTTTTCTTTTTTTCGCGTTGTTCGAAGATTTATTGTATGCACGTGATTAACATGCCTTGGCTTCCTCTCTAACTCTCTCCCAATTCGCCAGCAGAACACCCTCTCTCCAAGTCAATTTCTGCCGCAATTTGTTGTCTTCGACATTTAAAATGTTGTGAATCCGCGGAAGTGGTTCTTTCTTTGTTGTAACTAGTTGATGGTTTTTTTTCTTTTCTCTGTTGTCTTTCATTTTTTATTGTTCTGACAATTGCCGAGGTTAATTGTATGTTGCTGATTGTTTGTTGTTGGTTGCTCGTTTGCAATTGACGACAATAGTCAGCAGCAGAGAAGTACGACTAGTTAATCTTTTAACAAAAAAAAAACAACAAATAGAAATGTTGTAGCAATAATTTTAAGCTCAAAGCAAATCTAACGGATTTAAGATTTACAATTGCTGTGGAAGATTTTAATCACAATGCTTGTAAAAATCTTGAGAATATTTTTAGTGTATTGAATTAAGTTATTTTTCGGATTTGTATTAGTGGGAACAGTTGACAAAATGTGTTCCTAAGGTATTAATATATAAAATGACTAGGCTACAAGGGCGGATCTCGGGGTTCAAATCCCCCATACTGTCCGAAGGTTTACAATCGTTAGTATAAATAAGACTGTTAAAAGCAAAAATTATAATTTTTTGAAAAAACAATTAAGCAAATTATAAAAATAGTTTGAAAAAAACTTAATGTCTTAAAAGAAATTCTTAATCAACTTTTTTCAAATTTTTGCCGATTATTTCGAAATATATTTAAGCCAAGATTAAAAATATCAACTTTTAGAATTGTTTATTTTAATAATTGCAAAAAATAATGCGGACATTTTTTAATACTAAATAAACATTGAATTTATTTTAAAATCGCCTATTTCTTTAAGCAAAAAAATCATTCAAATTTAAAATGTTTATTTATTATTTATTCTTTGTAAGTAACAATAGTATTAACAGGAATATACATACATATTTCTCGATACGATATCAATATAAATTAACAGAAATATTTAGTTGTTACTTTATAATTATAAAAATATATATATATTTTTTATTTCAAAATTATATTTTAGCATAATTTCAAATATTTTTGTTCAAAACTTGGACTGTTCAAAAAGTGAATTTTTGTAAGTTTAATTAAGGAGCCTCTTTCAATAACAAAAAAAAACATTTTTTTTGGCTCGATACATAACTTAGTGCATTACTAAACTACTCTGAAGATATTTCGGACAATCCCTTCTAATTTTTGAACCTATTAGGAAAAGTTTCCTTGTACAACTCCATTCTTCATACAAAAATTACTACAAAAAAATTTTATGTGACATCACACGTTTCGTATAGTACAAAATTCGAGCACGCTTTTCAATATTTTTTATTTAAATTAACATTAATTTTTTTAGAACTATTAATAGAACTTTTAAATAGGCAGATTTCTCAAAAAAATTTTGGTGGGGCAGTTTTGTAATGACCTAAAATATCGCTGTGAATAAAATAGACCAAATTGGAAATAGTTCTTTAAAAGTTCTAAAAAGGACCAGCACTAATCTTTTCGAGACAAATTATTGTAATGACTCGACCCGAATAAAACTATTAGCGGGCGATCAGCGGTCGAACATGGGAAGTATTTTTATTTATTAGTTTTAGGTGTAGAGCAAGACTTAGTGTTTTATAGAACAACAATTGGTATTAGTATTAGTTTAAGAAGTAAACTTAAAATTATAATAATTCTGCTTGCAAAGTATCAATAACTAAGAACCACTGAAATTAGCAACATGTAAAATTAAAGTGCAAAATGGAAAATAAATTTTTTAAACTTTTTTACATTAGTATTAATTCTGGTTTAAGAAGTGAACATAAGGTTAAAATTATTTTGCTTACAAAGTAACATTTTCTGAAAACTATTTTTTTAGGTTTTTGGATGAATTGTAATACAATAAAAAATCGAATAAATATAGGTTTAAACAGACAAGTGACGTAAAAATTTGGTAAAATATAAATTTTTGAATAAAAACAAGAAAATGATTTTTATTGATTTAAAGAACTGAAATATTCAAAGATGGCATGTTTAAAGCTGGTTCGTGAAGTTACTTGTTTAATAGAATTGGGTTTTGCATTCCAAAGTCTAATGGTGCTGATAAAAAAGAACCTTCCGCTGCTTAGATAGCTAATTCTTGGCACGACAAGTCTAGTTGACCGTTGTTACTGAAAAAATTTAAATTTCACAAAAAGATAATGAGGGTTTTGAGTGTGCAATATTTTGTTTAGAAAAAAATAAATAAATTTTGTGGATGTTCAAATACTCAAACAAACCACAGCCCAGTACAAGAGTCGAACATGACCTAAAAATATGCCAAAATGCCTAGCGGACGAAAGTAGGGTCGAACAACGGATCTACAAGGCCTAAATTAAGTTGTACGACCGCTGTACGCCCGTCACATGCCATAAATCAAGTAGAATCAAGTAAATATAATCGTTCACTTTCAAAATAACAGACTAAAATATTGATTTATTGTATAAAACTCAGGCACACTTTTTTACATTAACGTTAATGTTTACGTTTATGTGTATGTGTATGTGTATATTTATTTGTATGTTTATGTTTATGTTTATGTTTGTGTTTATGTTTATGTTTGTGTTTATGTTTATGTTTATGTTTATGTTAATTTTAATTTTAATTTTAATTTTAATTTTAATTTTAATTTTAATTTTAATTTTAATTTTAATTTTAATTTTAATTTTAATTTTAATTTTAATTTTAATTTTAATTTTAATTTTAATTTTAATTTTAATTTTAATTTTAATTTTAATTTTAATTTTAATTTTAATTTTAATTTTAATTTTAATTTTAATTTTAATTTTAATTTTAATTTTAATTTTAATTTTAATTTTAATTTTAATTTTAATTTTAATTTTAATTTTAATTTTAATTTTAATTTTAATTTTAATTTTAATTTTAATTTTAATTTTAATTTTAATTTTAATTTTAATTTTAATTTTAATTTTAATTTTAATTTTAATTTTAATTTTAATTTTAATTTTAATTTTAATTTTAATTTTAATTTTAATTTTAATTTTAATTTTAATTTTAATTTTAATTTTAATTTTAATTTTAATTTTAATTTTAATTTTAATTTTAATTTTAATTTTAATTTTAATTTTAATTTTAATTTTAATTTTAATTTTAATTTTAATTTTAATTTTAATTTTAATTTTAATTTTAATTTTAATTTTAATTTTAATTTTAATTTTAATTTTAATTTTAATTTTAATTTTAATTTTAATTTTAATTTTAATTTTAATTTTAATTTTAATTTTAATTTTAATTTTAATTTTAATTTTAATTTTAATTTTAATTTTAATTTTAATTTTAATTTTAATTTTAATTTTAATTTTAATTTTAATTTTAATTTTAATTTTAATTTTAATTTTAATTTTAATTTTAATTTTAATTTTAATTTTAATTTTAATTTTAATTTTAATTTTAATTTTAATTTTAATTTTAATTTTAATTTTAATTTTAATTTTAATTTTAATTTTAATTTTAATTTTAATTTTAATTTTAATTTTAATTTTAATTTTAATTTTAATTTTAATTTTAATTTTAATTTTAATTTTAATTTTAATTTTAATTTTAATTTTAATTTTAATTTTAATTTTAATTTTAATTTTAATTTTAATTTTAATTTTAATTTTAATTTTAATTTTAATTTTAATTTTAATTTTAATTTTAATTTTAATTTTAATTTTAATTTTAATTTTAATTTTAATTTTAATTTTAATTTTAATTTTAATTTTAATTTTAATTTTAATTTTAATTTTAATTTTAATTTTAATTTTAATTTTAATTTTAATTTTAATTTTAATTTTAATTTTAATTTTAATTTTAATTTTAATTTTAATTTTAATTTTAATTTTAATTTTAATTTTAATTTTAATTTTAATTTTAATTTTAATTTTAATTTTAATTTTAATTTTAATTTTAATTTTAATTTTAATTTTAATTTTAATTTTAATTTTAATTTTAATTTTAATTTTAATTTTAATTTTAATTTTAATTTTAATTTTAATTTTAATTTTAATTTTAATTTTAATTTTAATTTTAATTTTAATTTTAATTTTAATTTTAATTTTAATTTTAATTTTAATTTTAATTTTAATTTTAATTTTAATTTTAATTTTAATTTTAATTTTAATTTTAATTTTAATTTTAATTTTAATTTTAATTTTAATTTTAATTTTAATTTTAATTTTAATTTTAATTTTAATTTTAATTTTAATTTTAATTTTAATTTTAATTTTAATTTTAATTTTAATTTTAATTTTAATTTTAATTTTAATTTTAATTTTAATTTTAATTTTAATTTTAATTTTAATTTTAATTTTAATTTTAATTTTAATTTTAATTTTAATTTTAATTTTAATTTTAATTTTAATTTTAATTTTAATTTTAATTTTAATTTTAATTTTAATTTTAATTTTAATTTTAATTTTAATTTTAATTTTAATTTTAATTTTAATTTTAATTTTAATTTTAATTTTAATTTTAATTTTAATTTTAATTTTAATTTTAATTTTAATTTTAATTTTAATTTTAATTTTAATTTTAATTTTAATTTTAATTTTAATTTTAATTTTAATTTTAATTTTAATTTTAATTTTAATTTTAATTTTAATTTTAATTTTAATTTTAATTTTAATTTTAATTTTAATTTTAATTTTAATTTTAATTTTAATTTTAATTTTAATTTTAATTTTAATTTTAATTTTAATTTTAATTTTAATTTTAATTTTAATTTTAATTTTAATTTTAATTTTAATTTTAATTTTAATTTTAATTTTAATTTTAATTTTAATTTTAATTTTAATTTTAATTTTAATTTTAATTTTAATTTTAATTTTAATTTTAATTTTAATTTTAATTTTAATTTTAATTTTAATTTTAATTTTAATTTTAATTTTAATTTTAATTTTAATTTTAATTTTAATTTTAATTTTAATTTTAATTTTAATTTTAATTTTAATTTTAATTTTAATTTTAATTTTAATTTTAATTTTAATTTTAATTTTAATTTTAATTTTAATTTTAATTTTAATTTTAATTTTAATTTTAATTTTAATTTTAATTTTAATTTTAATTTTAATTTTAATTTTAATTTTAATTTTAATTTTAATTTTAATTTTAATTTTAATTTTAATTTTAATTTTAATTTTAATTTTAATTTTAATTTTAATTTTAATTTTAATTTTAATTTTAATTTTAATTTTAATTTTAATTTTAATTTTAATTTTAATTTTAATTTTAATTTTAATTTTAATTTTAATTTTAATTTTAATTTTAATTTTAATTTTAATTTTAATTTTAATTTTAATTTTAATTTTAATTTTAATTTTAATTTTAATTTTAATTTTAATTTTAATTTTAATTTTAATTTTAATTTTAATTTTAATTTTAATTTTAATTTTAATTTTAATTTTAATTTTAATTTTAATTTTAATTTTAATTTTAATTTTAATTTTAATTTTAATTTTAATTTTAATTTTAATTTTAATTTTAATTTTAATTTTAATTTTAATTTTAATTTTAATTTTAATTTTAATTTTAATTTTAATTTTAATTTTAATTTTAATTTTAATTTTAATTTTAATTTTAATTTTAATTTTAATTTTAATTTTAATTTTAATTTTAATTTTAATTTTAATTTTAATTTTAATTTTAATTTTAATTTTAATTTTAATTTTAATTTTAATTTTAATTTTAATTTTAATTTTAATTTTAATTTTAATTTTAATTTTAATTTTAATTTTAATTTTAATTTTAATTTTAATTTTAATTTTAATTTTAATTTTAATTTTAATTTTAATTTTAATTTTAATTTTAATTTTAATTTTAATTTTAATTTTAATTTTAATTTTAATTTTAATTTTAATTTTAATTTTAATTTTAATTTTAATTTTAATTTTAATTTTAATTTTAATTTTAATTTTAATTTTAATTTTAATTTTAATTTTAATTTTAATTTTAATTTTAATTTTAATTTTAATTTTAATTTTAATTTTAATTTTAATTTTAATTTTAATTTTAATTTTAATTTTAATTTTAATTTTAATTTTAATTTTAATTTTAATTTTAATTTTAATTTTAATTTTAATTTTAATTTTAATTTTAATTTTAATTTTAATTTTAATTTTAATTTTAATTTTAATTTTAATTTTAATTTTAATTTTAATTTTAATTTTAATTTTAATTTTAATTTTAATTTTAATTTTAATTTTAATTTTAATTTTAATTTTAATTTTAATTTTAATTTTAATTTTAATTTTAATTTTAATTTTAATTTTAATTTTAATTTTAATTTTAATTTTAATTTTAATTTTAATTTTAATTTTAATTTTAATTTTAATTTTAATTTTAATTTTAATTTTAATTTTAATTTTAATTTTAATTTTAATTTTAATTTTAATTTTAATTTTAATTTTAATTTTAATTTTAATTTTAATTTTAATTTTAATTTTAATTTTAATTTTAATTTTAATTTTAATTTTAATTTTAATTTTAATTTTAATTTTAATTTTAATTTTAATTTTAATTTTAATTTTAATTTTAATTTTAATTTTAATTTTAATTTTAATTTTAATTTTAATTTTAATTTTAATTTTAATTTTAATTTTAATTTTAATTTTAATTTTAATTTTAATTTTAATTTTAATTTTAATTTTAATTTTAATTTTAATTTTAATTTTAATTTTAATTTTAATTTTAATTTTAATTTTAATTTTAATTTTAATTTTAATTTTAATTTTAATTTTAATTTTAATTTTAATTTTAATTTTAATTTTAATTTTAATTTTAATTTTAATTTTAATTTTAATTTTAATTTTAATTTTAATTTTAATTTTAATTTTAATTTTAATTTTAATTTTAATTTTAATTTTAATTTTAATTTTAATTTTAATTTTAATTTTAATTTTAATTTTAATTTTAATTTTAATTTTAATTTTAATTTTAATTTTAATTTTAATTTTAATTTTAATTTTAATTTTAATTTTAATTTTAATTTTAATTTTAATTTTAATTTTAATTTTAATTTTAATTTTAATTTTAATTTTAATTTTAATTTTAATTTTAATTTTAATTTTAATTTTAATTTTAATTTTAATTTTAATTTTAATTTTAATTTTAATTTTAATTTTAATTTTAATTTTAATTTTAATTTTAATTTTAATTTTAATTTTAATTTTAATTTTAATTTTAATTTTAATTTTAATTTTAATTTAATTTAAATTTAATTTTAATTTTAATTTTAATTTTAATTTTAATTTTAATTTTAATTTTAATTTTAATTTTAATTTTAATTTTAATTTTAATTTTAATTTTAATTTTAATTTTAATTTTAATTTTAATTTTAATTTTAATTTTAATTTTAATTTTAATTTTAATTTTAATTTTAATTTTAATTTTAATTTTAATTTTAATTTTAATTTTAATTTTAATTTTAATTTTAATTTTAATTTTAATTTTAATTTTAATTTTAATTTTAATTTTAATTTTAATTTTAATTTTAATTTTAATTTTAATTTTAATTTTAATTTTAATTTTAATTTTAATTTTAATTTTAATTTTAATTTTAATTTTAATTTTAATTTTAATTTTAATTTTAATTTTAATTTTAATTTTAATTTTAATTTTAATTTTAATTTTAATTTTAATTTTAATTTTAATTTTAATTTTAATTTTAATTTTAATTTTAATTTTAATTTTAATTTTAATTTTAATTTTAATTTTAATTTTAATTTTAATTTTAATTTTAATTTTAATTTTAATTTTAATTTTAATTTTAATTTTAATTTTAATTTTAATTTTAATTTTAATTTTAATTTTAATTTTAATTTTAATTTTAATTTTAATTTTAATTTTAATTTTAATTTTAATTTTAATTTTAATTTTAATTTTAATTTTAATTTTAATTTTAATTTTAATTTTAATTTTAATTTTAATTTTAATTTTAATTTTAATTTTAATTTTAATTTTAATTTTAATTTTAATTTTAATTTTAATTTTAATTTTAATTTTAATTTTAATTTTAATTTTAATTTTAATTTTAATTTTAATTTTAATTTTAATTTTAATTTTAATTTTAATTTTAATTTTAATTTTAATTTTAATTTTAATTTTAATTTTAATTTTAATTTTAATTTTAATTTTAATTTTAATTTTAATTTTAATTTTAATTTTAATTTTAATTTTAATTTTAATTTTAATTTTAATTTTAATTTTAATTTTAATTTTAATTTTAATTTTAATTTTAATTTTAATTTTAATTTTAATTTTAATTTTAATTTTAATTTTAATTTTAATTTTAATTTTAATTTTAATTTTAATTTTAATTTTAATTTTAATTTTAATTTTAATTTTAATTTTAATTTTAATTTTAATTTTAATTTTAATTTTAATTTTAATTTTAATTTTAATTTTAATTTTAATTTTAATTTTAATTTTAATTTTAATTTTAATTTTAATTTTAATTTTAATTTTAATTTTAATTTTAATTTTAATTTTAATTTTAATTTTAATTTTAATTTTAATTTTAATTTTAATTTTAATTTTAATTTTAATTTTAATTTTAATTTTAATTTTAATTTTAATTTTAATTTTAATTTTAATTTTAATTTTAATTTTAATTTTAATTTTAATTTTAATTTTAATTTTAATTTTAATTTTAATTTTAATTTTAATTTTAATTTTAATTTTAATTTTAATTTTAATTTTAATTTTAATTTTAATTTTAATTTTAATTTTAATTTTAATTTTAATTTTAATTTTAATTTTAATTTTAATTTTAATTTTAATTTTAATTTTAATTTTAATTTTAATTTTAATTTTAATTTTAATTTTAATTTTAATTTTAATTTTAATTTTAATTTTAATTTTAATTTTAATTTTAATTTTAATTTTAATTTTAATTTTAATTTTAATTTTAATTTTAATTTTAATTTTAATTTTAATTTTAATTTTAATTTTAATTTTAATTTTAATTTTAATTTTAATTTTAATTTTAATTTTAATTTTAATTTTAATTTTAATTTTAATTTTAATTTTAATTTTAATTTTAATTTTAATTTTAATTTTAATTTTAATTTTAATTTTAATTTTAATTTTAATTTTAATTTTAATTTTAATTTTAATTTTAATTTTAATTTTAATTTTAATTTTAATTTTAATTTTAATTTTAATTTTAATTTTAATTTTAATTTTAATTTTAATTTTAATTTTAATTTTAATTTTAATTTTAATTTTAATTTTAATTTTAATTTTAATTTTAATTTTAATTTTAATTTTAATTTTAATTTTAATTTTAATTTTAATTTTAATTTTAATTTTAATTTTAATTTTAATTTTAATTTTAATTTTAATTTTAATTTTAATTTTAATTTTAATTTTAATTTTAATTTTAATTTTAATTTTAATTTTAATTTTAATTTTAATTTTAATTTTAATTTTAATTTTAATTTTAATTTTAATTTTAATTTTAATTTTAATTTTAATTTTAATTTTAATTTTAATTTTAATTTTAATTTTAATTTTAATTTTAATTTTAATTTTAATTTTAATTTTAATTTTAATTTTAATTTTAATTTTAATTTTAATTTTAATTTTAATTTTAATTTTAATTTTAATTTTAATTTTAATTTTAATTTTAATTTTAATTTTAATTTTAATTTTAATTTTAATTTTAATTTTAATTTTAATTTTAATTTTAATTTTAATTTTAATTTTAATTTTAATTTTAATTTTAATTTTAATTTTAATTTTAATTTTAATTTTAATTTTAATTTTAATTTTAATTTTAATTTTAATTTTAATTTTAATTTTAATTTTAATTTTAATTTTAATTTTAATTTTAATTTTAATTTTAATTTTAATTTTAATTTTAATTTTAATTTTAATTTTAATTTTAATTTTAATTTTAATTTTAATTTTAATTTTAATTTTAATTTTAATTTTAATTTTAATTTTAATTTTAATTTTAATTTTAATTTTAATTTTAATTTTAATTTTAATTTTAATTTTAATTTTAATTTTAATTTTAATTTTAATTTTAATTTTAATTTTAATTTTAATTTTAATTTTAATTTTAATTTTAATTTTAATTTTAATTTTAATTTTAATTTTAATTTTAATTTTAATTTTAATTTTAATTTTAATTTTAATTTTAATTTTAATTTTAATTTTAATTTTAATTTTAATTTTAATTTTAATTTTAATTTTAATTTTAATTTTAATTTTAATTTTAATTTTAATTTTAATTTTAATTTTAATTTTAATTTTAATTTTAATTTTAATTTTAATTTTAATTTTAATTTTAATTTTAATTTTAATTTTAATTTTAATTTTAATTTTAATTTTAATTTTAATTTTAATTTTAATTTTAATTTTAATTTTAATTTTAATTTTAATTTTAATTTTAATTTTAATTTTAATTTTAATTTTAATTTTAATTTTAATTTTAATTTTAATTTTAATTTTAATTTTAATTTTAATTTTAATTTTAATTTTAATTTTAATTTTAATTTTAATTTTAATTTTAATTTTAATTTTAATTTTAATTTTAATTTTAATTTTAATTTTAATTTTAATTTTAATTTTAATTTTAATTTTAATTTTAATTTTAATTTTAATTTTAATTTTAATTTTAATTTTAATTTTAATTTTAATTTTAATTTTAATTTTAATTTTAATTTTAATTTTAATTTTAATTTTAATTTTAATTTTAATTTTAATTTTAATTTTAATTTTAATTTTAATTTTAATTTTAATTTTAATTTTAATTTTAATTTTAATTTTAATTTTAATTTTAATTTTAATTTTAATTTTAATTTTAATTTTAATTTTAATTTTAATTTTAATTTTAATTTTAATTTTAATTTTAATTTTAATTTTAATTTTAATTTTAATTTTAATTTTAATTTTAATTTTAATTTTAATTTTAATTTTAATTTTAATTTTAATTTTAATTTTAATTTTAATTTTAATTTTAATTTTAATTTTAATTTTAATTTTAATTTTAATTTTAATTTTAATTTTAATTTTAATTTTAATTTTAATTTTAATTTTAATTTTAATTTTAATTTTAATTTTAATTTTAATTTTAATTTTAATTTTAATTTTAATTTTAATTTTAATTTTAATTTTAATTTTAATTTTAATTTTAATTTTAATTTTAATTTTAATTTTAATTTTAATTTTAATTTTAATTTTAATTTTAATTTTAATTTTAATTTTAATTTTAATTTTAATTTTAATTTTAATTTTAATTTTAATTTTAATTTTAATTTTAATTTTAATTTTAATTTTAATTTTAATTTTAATTTTAATTTTAATTTTAATTTTAATTTTAATTTTAATTTTAATTTTAATTTTAATTTTAATTTTAATTTTAATTTTAATTTTAATTTTAATTTTAATTTTAATTTTAATTTTAATTTTAATTTTAATTTTAATTTTAATTTTAATTTTAATTTTAATTTTAATTTTAATTTTAATTTTAATTTTAATTTTAATTTTAATTTTAATTTTAATTTTAATTTTAATTTTAATTTTAATTTTAATTTTAATTTTAATTTTAATTTTAATTTTAATTTTAATTTTAATTTTAATTTTAATTTTAATTTTAATTTTAATTTTAATTTTAATTTTAATTTTAATTTTAATTTTAATTTTAATTTTAATTTTAATTTTAATTTTAATTTTAATTTTAATTTTAATTTTAATTTTAATTTTAATTTTAATTTTAATTTTAATTTTAATTTTAATTTTAATTTTAATTTTAATTTTAATTTTAATTTTAATTTTAATTTTAATTTTAATTTTAATTTTAATTTTAATTTTAATTTTAATTTTAATTTTAATTTTAATTTTAATTTTAATTTTAATTTTAATTTTAATTTTAATTTTAATTTTAATTTTAATTTTAATTTTAATTTTAATTTTAATTTTAATTTTAATTTTAATTTTAATTTTAATTTTAATTTTAATTTTAAT
Organism: Dichetophora obliterata; assembly: GCA_963920525.1. Lineage (NCBI taxonomy): Eukaryota > Metazoa > Arthropoda > Insecta > Diptera > Sciomyzidae > Dichetophora > Dichetophora obliterata. The sequence goes on along the minus strand of OY986438.1, from coordinate 37,847,555 downwards.
TTTAATTTTAATTTTAATTTTAATTTTAATTTTAATTTTAATTTTAATTTTAATTTTAATTTTAATTTTAATTTTAATTTTAATTTTAATTTTAATTTTAATTTTAATTTTAATTTTAATTTTAATTTTAATTTTAATTTTAATTTTAATTTTAATTTTAATTTTAATTTTAATTTTAATTTTAATTTTAATTTTAATTTTAATTTTAATTTTAATTTTAATTTTAATTTTAATTTTAATTTTAATTTTAATTTTAATTTTAATTTTAATTTTAATTTTAATTTTAATTTTAATTTTAATTTTAATTTTAATTTTAATTTTAATTTTAATTTTAATTTTAATTTTAATTTTAATTTTAATTTTAATTTTAATTTTAATTTTAATTTTAATTTTAATTTTAATTTTAATTTTAATTTTAATTTTAATTTTAATTTTAATTTTAATTTTAATTTTAATTTTAATTTTAATTTTAATTTTAATTTTAATTTTAATTTTAATTTTAATTTTAATTTTAATTTTAATTTTAATTTTAATTTTAATTTTAATTTTAATTTTAATTTTAATTTTAATTTTAATTTTAATTTTAATTTTAATTTTAATTTTAATTTTAATTTTAATTTTAATTTTAATTTTAATTTTAATTTTAATTTTAATTTTAATTTTAATTTTAATTTTAATTTTAATTTTAATTTTAATTTTAATTTTAATTTTAATTTTAATTTTAATTTTAATTTTAATTTTAATTTTAATTTTAATTTTAATTTTAATTTTAATTTTAATTTTAATTTTAATTTTAATTTTAATTTTAATTTTAATTTTAATTTTAATTTTAATTTTAATTTTAATTTTAATTTTAATTTTAATTTTAATTTTAATTTTAATTTTAATTTTAATTTTAATTTTAATTTTAATTTTAATTTTAATTTTAATTTTAATTTTAATTTTAATTTTAATTTTAATTTTAATTTTAATTTTAATTTTAATTTTAATTTTAATTTTAATTTTAATTTTAATTTTAATTTTAATTTTAATTTTAATTTTAATTTTAATTTTAATTTTAATTTTAATTTTAATTTTAATTTTAATTTTAATTTTAATTTTAATTTTAATTTTAATTTTAATTTTAATTTTAATTTTAATTTTAATTTTAATTTTAATTTTAATTTTAATTTTAATTTTAATTTTAATTTTAATTTTAATTTTAATTTTAATTTTAATTTTAATTTTAATTTTAATTTTAATTTTAATTTTAATTTTAATTTTAATTTTAATTTTAATTTTAATTTTAATTTTAATTTTAATTTTAATTTTAATTTTAATTTTAATTTTAATTTTAATTTTAATTTTAATTTTAATTTTAATTTTAATTTTAATTTTAATTTTAATTTTAATTTTAATTTTAATTTTAATTTTAATTTTAATTTTAATTTTAATTTTAATTTTAATTTTAATTTTAATTTTAATTTTAATTTTAATTTTAATTTTAATTTTAATTTTAATTTTAATTTTAATTTTAATTTTAATTTTAATTTTAATTTTAATTTTAATTTTAATTTTAATTTTAATTTTAATTTTAATTTTAATTTTAATTTTAATTTTAATTTTAATTTTAATTTTAATTTTAATTTTAATTTTAATTTTAATTTTAATTTTAATTTTAATTTTAATTTTAATTTTAATTTTAATTTTAATTTTAATTTTAATTTTAATTTTAATTTTAATTTTAATTTTAATTTTAATTTTAATTTTAATTTTAATTTTAATTTTAATTTTAATTTTAATTTTAATTTTAATTTTAATTTTAATTTTAATTTTAATTTTAATTTTAATTTTAATTTTAATTTTAATTTTAATTTTAATTTTAATTTTAATTTTAATTTTAATTTTAATTTTAATTTTAATTTTAATTTTAATTTTAATTTTAATTTTAATTTTAATTTTAATTTTAATTTTAATTTTAATTTTAATTTTAATTTTAATTTTAATTTTAATTTTAATTTTAATTTTAATTTTAATTTTAATTTTAATTTTAATTTTAATTTTAATTTTAATTTTAATTTTAATTTTAATTTTAATTTTAATTTTAATTTTAATTTTAATTTTAATTTTAATTTTAATTTTAATTTTAATTTTAATTTTAATTTTAATTTTAATTTTAATTTTAATTTTAATTTTAATTTTAATTTTAATTTTAATTTTAATTTTAATTTTAATTTTAATTTTAATTTTAATTTTAATTTTAATTTTAATTTTAATTTTAATTTTAATTTTAATTTTAATTTTAATTTTAATTTTAATTTTAATTTTAATTTTAATTTTAATTTTAATTTTAATTTTAATTTTAATTTTAATTTTAATTTTAATTTTAATTTTAATTTTAATTTTAATTTTAATTTTAATTTTAATTTTAATTTTAATTTTAATTTTAATTTTAATTTTAATTTTAATTTTAATTTTAATTTTAATTTTAATTTTAATTTTAATTTTAATTTTAATTTTAATTTTAATTTTAATTTTAATTTTAATTTTAATTTTAATTTTAATTTTAATTTTAATTTTAATTTTAATTTTAATTTTAATTTTAATTTTAATTTTAATTTTAATTTTAATTTTAATTTTAATTTTAATTTTAATTTTAATTTTAATTTTAATTTTAATTTTAATTTTAATTTTAATTTTAATTTTAATTTTAATTTTAATTTTAATTTTAATTTTAATTTTAATTTTAATTTTAATTTTAATTTTAATTTTAATTTTAATTTTAATTTTAATTTTAATTTTAATTTTAATTTTAATTTTAATTTTAATTTTAATTTTAATTTTAATTTTAATTTTAATTTTAATTTTAATTTTAATTTTAATTTTAATTTTAATTTTAATTTTAATTTTAATTTTAATTTTAATTTTAATTTTAATTTTAATTTTAATTTTAATTTTAATTTTAATTTTAATTTTAATTTTAATTTTAATTTTAATTTTAATTTTAATTTTAATTTTAATTTTAATTTTAATTTTAATTTTAATTTTAATTTTAATTTTAATTTTAATTTTAATTTTAATTTTAATTTTAATTTTAATTTTAATTTTAATTTTAATTTTAATTTTAATTTTAATTTTAATTTTAATTTTAATTTTAATTTTAATTTTAATTTTAATTTTAATTTTAATTTTAATTTTAATTTTAATTTTAATTTTAATTTTAATTTTAATTTTAATTTTAATTTTAATTTTAATTTTAATTTTAATTTTAATTTTAATTTTAATTTTAATTTTAATTTTAATTTTAATTTTAATTTTAATTTTAATTTTAATTTTAATTTTAATTTTAATTTTAATTTTAATTTTAATTTTAATTTTAATTTTAATTTTAATTTTAATTTTAATTTTAATTTTAATTTTAATTTTAATTTTAATTTTAATTTTAATTTTAATTTTAATTTTAATTTTAATTTTAATTTTAATTTTAATTTTAATTTTAATTTTAATTTTAATTTTAATTTTAATTTTAATTTTAATTTTAATTTTAATTTTAATTTTAATTTTAATTTTAATTTTAATTTTAATTTTAATTTTAATTTTAATTTTAATTTTAATTTTAATTTTAATTTTAATTTTAATTTTAATTTTAATTTTAATTTTAATTTTAATTTTAATTTTAATTTTAATTTTAATTTTAATTTTAATTTTAATTTTAATTTTAATTTTAATTTTAATTTTAATTTTAATTTTAATTTTAATTTTAATTTTAATTTTAATTTTAATTTTAATTTTAATTTTAATTTTAATTTTAATTTTAATTTTAATTTTAATTTTAATTTTAATTTTAATTTTAATTTTAATTTTAATTTTAATTTTAATTTTAATTTTAATTTTAATTTTAATTTTAATTTTAATTTTAATTTTAATTTTAATTTTAATTTTAATTTTAATTTTAATTTTAATTTTAATTTTAATTTTAATTTTAATTTTAATTTTAATTTTAATTTTAATTTTAATTTTAATTTTAATTTTAATTTTAATTTTAATTTTAATTTTAATTTTAATTTTAATTTTAATTTTAATTTTAATTTTAATTTTAATTTTAATTTTAATTTTAATTTTAATTTTAATTTTAATTTTAATTTTAATTTTAATTTTAATTTTAATTTTAATTTTAATTTTAATTTTAATTTTAATTTTAATTTTAATTTTAATTTTAATTTTAATTTTAATTTTAATTTTAATTTTAATTTTAATTTTAATTTTAATTTTAATTTTAATTTTAATTTTAATTTTAATTTTAATTTTAATTTTAATTTTAATTTTAATTTTAATTTTAATTTTAATTTTAATTTTAATTTTAATTTTAATTTTAATTTTAATTTTAATTTTAATTTTAATTTTAATTTTAATTTTAATTTTAATTTTAATTTTAATTTTAATTTTAATTTTAATTTTAATTTTAATTTTAATTTTAATTTTAATTTTAATTTTAATTTTAATTTTAATTTTAATTTTAATTTTAATTTTAATTTTAATTTTAATTTTAATTTTAATTTTAATTTTAATTTTAATTTTAATTTTAATTTTAATTTTAATTTTAATTTTAATTTTAATTTTAATTTTAATTTTAATTTTAATTTTAATTTTAATTTTAATTTTAATTTTAATTTTAATTTTAATTTTAATTTTAATTTTAATTTTAATTTTAATTTTAATTTTAATTTTAATTTTAATTTTAATTTTAATTTTAATTTTAATTTTAATTTTAATTTTAATTTTAATTTTAATTTTAATTTTAATTTTAATTTTAATTTTAATTTTAATTTTAATTTTAATTTTAATTTTAATTTTAATTTTAATTTTAATTTTAATTTTAATTTTAATTTTAATTTTAATTTTAATTTTAATTTTAATTTTAATTTTAATTTTAATTTTAATTTTAATTTTAATTTTAATTTTAATTTTAATTTTAATTTTAATTTTAATTTTAATTTTAATTTTAATTTTAATTTTAATTTTAATTTTAATTTTAATTTTAATTTTAATTTTAATTTTAATTTTAATTTTAATTTTAATTTTAATTTTAATTTTAATTTTAATTTTAATTTTAATTTTAATTTTAATTTTAATTTTAATTTTAATTTTAATTTTAATTTTAATTTTAATTTTAATTTTAATTTTAATTTTAATTTTAATTTTAATTTTAATTTTAATTTTAATTTTAATTTTAATTTTAATTTTAATTTTAATTTTAATTTTAATTTTAATTTTAATTTTAATTTTAATTTTAATTTTAATTTTAATTTTAATTTTAATTTTAATTTTAATTTTAATTTTAATTTTAATTTTAATTTTAATTTTAATTTTAATTTTAATTTTAATTTTAATTTTAATTTTAATTTTAATTTTAATTTTAATTTTAATTTTAATTTTAATTTTAATTTTAATTTTAATTTTAATTTTAATTTTAATTTTAATTTTAATTTTAATTTTAATTTTAATTTTAATTTTAATTTTAATTTTAATTTTAATTTTAATTTTAATTTTAATTTTAATTTTAATTTTAATTTTAATTTTAATTTTAATTTTAATTTTAATTTTAATTTTAATTTTAATTTTAATTTTAATTTTAATTTTAATTTTAATTTTAATTTTAATTTTAATTTTAATTTTAATTTTAATTTTAATTTTAATTTTAATTTTAATTTTAATTTTAATTTTAATTTTAATTTTAATTTTAATTTTAATTTTAATTTTAATTTTAATTTTAATTTTAATTTTAATTTTAATTTTAATTTTAATTTTAATTTTAATTTTAATTTTAATTTTAATTTTAATTTTAATTTTAATTTTAATTTTAATTTTAATTTTAATTTTAATTTTAATTTTAATTTTAATTTTAATTTTAATTTTAATTTTAATTTTAATTTTAATTTTAATTTTAATTTTAATTTTAATTTTAATTTTAATTTTAATTTTAATTTTAATTTTAATTTTAATTTTAATTTTAATTTTAATTTTAATTTTAATTTTAATTTTAATTTTAATTTTAATTTTAATTTTAATTTTAATTTTAATTTTAATTTTAATTTTAATTTTAATTTTAATTTTAATTTTAATTTTAATTTTAATTTTAATTTTAATTTTAATTTTAATTTTAATTTTAATTTTAATTTTAATTTTAATTTTAATTTTAATTTTAATTTTAATTTTAATTTTAATTTTAATTTTAATTTTAATTTTAATTTTAATTTTAATTTTAATTTTAATTTTAATTTTAATTTTAATTTTAATTTTAATTTTAATTTTAATTTTAATTTTAATTTTAATTTTAATTTTAATTTTAATTTTAATTTTAATTTTAATTTTAATTTTAATTTTAATTTTAATTTTAATTTTAATTTTAATTTTAATTTTAATTTTAATTTTAATTTTAATGCTAATGTTAATGTTAATGTAAATGTTAATGTTAATGTTAATGTTGATATTAATATTAATGTTAATGTTAATGTTAATGCTAATGTTAATGTTGATATTAATGTTAATGTTAATGCTAATGTTAATGTTAATGTTAATGTTAATTTAAGTGTTAATGTTAATGTTAATGTTAATATTAATGTTAATAATAATGTTAATGCTAATGTTAATGTTAATGTTAATGTTAATGCTAATGTTAATGTTAATGTTTATGTTTATGTCAATATTAATGTTGATATTAATATTAATGTTAATGTTAATGCTAATATTAATGTTAATGTTAATGCTAATGTTAATGTTAATATTAATGTTAATGTTAACGTTTATGTTTATGTTTATGTTTATGTTTATGTTTATGTTTATGTTTATGTTAATGTTAATGTTAATATTGATATTAATGTTAACGTTAATGTTAATGTTAATGTTGATATTGATATTAATATTAATGTTAAACCACTTCAATAGTACCGAACTAAAAAGGGTCAACCATATAGTGGATCTTGGAGTTGTCTTAGATTGCAAGATGCGCTTTAATCTGCACTATGATAAAATTGTGTCCAGGGCCAGCAAACAGCTCGGTTTTATAAAAAGACGTGCAAATGAATTCATGAATATATGGGTCACTACATCTTTGTACCGTGCATTAGTGCACCCAATACTTGAATATGCATGCATAATTTGGAATCCATCTTTCGATTCCCATAGAGAAAGAATTGAGTCTATTCAAAAGCAGTTCTTACTATACGCGCTTAGAGATATGTACAATCCCCATGATTATTGTAGCCTTCCATCATATGAACACAGACTCAGCCTTTTAAATTTGATGCCACTATCAACAAGAAGATCGTTATTGGGCTCATGCTTCACATTTGATGTAATTAATGGTGCTATTCACAGCGAATATATTTCTAATATTATTTCCTTTAACGATCCAATTAGGCGCACTAGGCATACTCGATTGTTAACTGAATATCAGCACCAAACTACATATGCAAATAATGAACCCATCAATCGTTGTTGCAGAGAATTTAATAATATCTCTATATACTACTCACCTTCTATGTCCAAATCCTCTTTCAAACAAACCCTATATAAATCACTCAGTAATCAGAATTAACCCAGGCCTCAGATAAACTACATACATGTATGGATTTATATGTATAAGCATTTAGTTTAACAAATCAAAATTCTTTAACATCCCTCTCCAAATTTCCCATTTACGTCCTTTTGTCCTTATAGTCTTTAAGAATAATATATATACATCGTATCTTAAGTGTGTATATAGTCTCTCTTGTTTTCCTCCCCTTCTCTTAGTTCTGACATGGTTTTTGAAATCATGTCAATCCGGTGGGCGGAGTATGCCCACTAAGAGCACCAAATAAAAAATGAAATAAAAACAAGGAAAGGGGAGAAGAAAAACAAAAAACTTAGTAATCTAAACTTAGTAATAAGTAAACAAAAAATAAATAATATTAATGTTAATGTTAACGTTAATGTTAATGCTAATGTTAATGTTAATGTTGATATTGATATTAATGTTAATGTTAATGTTAATATTGATGTTAATGCTAAAGTTAATGTTGATATTAATATTAATATCAATGTTAATGTTAATGCTAATGCTAATGCTAATGTTAATGTTAATGCTAATGTTAATGTTAATAATTATGTTTATGTTTATGTCAATGTCAATGTTAATGGTAATGTTAATGTTAATGTTAATGTGAATGTGAATGTGAATGTGAATGTGAATGTGAATGTTAATGTTAATGTTAATGTTAATATTAATGTTAATGTTAATGTTTATGTTTATGTTTATGTTTATGTTAATGTTAATGTTAATGTTAATTTTAATGTTAATGTTAATGTTAATGTTATTGCTATTGTTAATGTGAATGTGAATGTTAATGTTAATGTTTATGTTAATGTTTATGTTATTGTTAGTGTTAGTGTTAGTGTTAATGTTAATGTTAATGTTAATGTTTTTGTTAATGTTAATGTTTATGTTAATGTTAATGTTAATTTGTTATATTGATATTTATTTAAATGTTTATGTGTATGTGTGTGTTTATGTGTGTGTTTATGATTATTATTATTATGTTGATGTTTATGCTTATGTTTATTTATATAATGTGTGTGTGTTTATGTGTATTATTATGTTTATGTTTATGCTTATGTTTATATACATAATGTGTGTATATTTATGTTTCTGTTTTTATTTTTGTTTGTGTTTGTGTTTATGTTTATGTTTATGTTTTTGTTTTTGCTTATGCTTATGCTTATGCTTATGCTTATATTTATATTTATGTTTATGTAAACGTTAATGTTAATGTAGCTATTAAAGTAAATGTTTGCTTTGAACTATTAAAAGAACTTTAAAACAAACAGTTTTCTCAATAAAAAATTCTTGTGGGGCATTTTTGTAATGACTTAAAATATCTCTGTGAATAAACCGAATTGAAATAATTATCAACAAGTTCTAAAAGGACCAGTAAAACTAGTAACGGACGAACAGCGATCGAACATGGGACGTACAAGATTCAAACATGACCTAAAAATAATCTAAAAAGCCTGGCCCAAAGTTGGGTCAAACAACGGTCGTACAAGGCCTAAATTAAGTTGTATGGCCGCTGTATGTCCGTTGTACGTTATCAGTTTTTTTTAATGCTCTTATTCAACAGCAAACGTATGCGAAACGACAAAAACCAGCCTTAATCGGTGATGTTAATGTTGATAGTATCGCAACTTATGTGTAACGATAGTTTTTAATATTTTTCATTAACTTGTATCAGCCTAAATATAGAAATATTTAATTTATTTAATCATGAAGGTCCAATTTTATTTGGAAGCGGAACTTTAATCTTAATAAAAAATAATCTCTGTTGGACAAAAATGTGTAATTTTACACAAAAAATTTAGATTATTGCGGATCAATTTAATTAGTGTTCTTTGTTTTTTATAAATTTGTAAATTGGAAAATATTTAATATTTTTTTAAGGATCAAAGAACCAAGGCATGCACCTTATACAAACAAGGTTTCGTTTTCGACCTGAAAGAAAAGTGATAAATTATTAAAAAGTGGTATATAGAGGAATTGCTTGGAGCCACACGTGAACTATTTACTAGGCGAAACAAACGTGGAAGACAATTTGAATTGCTTTTAACCGAGGACAGTGTTATGCCTTAACCTCGGCAAGCATTTCCAGCCCTTAGTTGTTCCTGTCTTTTAATTAAACATTTTCCACAATTTAGTTGTGAATTTTTAGTTTTCCATAATTCTTAAATGTAGGAAAGAATAAAGAAAGTGAAAAGATCCATGCCCGAGCCCGGATTCGAACCAGGGACCTCTGGGTTGATAGTCTAACGCACTCTCCACAAGTCTACAAAGGCCGACAATATGTTAAATTTTTGTGATTTTTCATTAGTTTCTAATTAAAACCAGGGACTGGTCTCTTATCAACCCTGGCATTGTAAAATAATTGAAAAAAAGTATAAAAGTCATTTGGAATAAGAAACATATCGCACATTTACATGAAGACTGTCATAGTTAAAAAAAAAGCGATTTTTGGGTTTATGATGCAGAATTGTTCTTTATATCATGCTTCATATTTTGTAATAATTTTATGTTATTATATTGAATACTCTCCGCTTGAGAAAAAAGTATGCGTTTCTCTTTTCATACAAGGTGCAAGTCAATTCAAAACTTTAAACGTATTTTCTGTGAAATCGCGATTTTTGATTTATGCCGGTTTTCAAGTAAAGGAATGATATGTTTTTCGATTTTTTATGAATTTTTGTTTGTATTCGATAGGCCAGAAAAGGGAACATTGAAAGATTTTTAAAAACCTTAAGTTTGAACATCTATAACTTTCGCTTCAAAATTTTGGTTTTTTTTTTTTTTTTCTTCAAAAAAGCACACGACAATGCTAATTTTTTATTTTTAATTTTGCTTTTTCGGATTTTTAGGGATTTTTTTCGTAAAAATACCAACAATCGATATTTTCGAAAACTGCCCTTCTAGCTGAAAAAAGCATAGCGGCTATGTTCTTCACCCTAACCGCTCCTTTCTTTTATTTATATTAGTCATGGGTTAAAAAAAATATCAGTGCATCGTAAATAGATTTTGCGATTATGTCTTAAATAACAAGAAAATAATGGAATTTTCATAAAAAGTGATTCAACACGTCTTAAACTTTTTCAATCGACTTCAAAATTCAAGACGTTGGTTTTGAGGTCAAATGGAACAATTATTGAAACTAAAACATTTCAAATTTTTTTCACGCCCCATACATTTAGGGGCCACTCTAATGAGAACTCGATAAAAGCGCTTTTTGCTACACCAAAATATTTTTTCGCTATAAAGGTAGTTGCGGAACTAGTTTTTACTAGAACTTCAACAAAGGATTACTTCAAAAATATATTCCAATTTAATTTCAACCTAAACAGAGGTCCCTTCTGCCTTTTCACCTTTCAACCATGATACAATAATATCCCCTATAACGAAAGCTGCAATATAACCAGAAAAGTATGCTTATTAAAATTCATAAAACGAGATTATATTTCAACTGAATTTTACTTTCCACTGTTGAAGTTGTCATTTTAGTCACTAACCCATATGTGCCACTTTCATAGTTTATTTATTTCAAATAAAATTTCACAAATTTAATCAATAATGTTTTTGAATTTAATAGGAAATATAAAATGCACGTTAACGAGAAAAACAGAACGTTTTCTCAACTAGATGGCATTTGTGCCAGAATGAACCAGTTGAACTTTAAAATTGGCTTCAAAATAATAGTTAGAATGTGATGCATGAATGAACTTTTTAAAATAATTATAAATGAAAATGAGAAATTTGTCACAAATAAGTTCATGTGACTTTCAGAGAATGTTATTGATTAATTATCATTCAGATAAATTAAGTCAAACATTTCAAAACTATGCGAACACGTATTTCTTTTGTAGAATTCTATGAAAATTAGTTGGCTTTTCCCAAACAATATAATTTTAGTAACACTTTTAAAGTTACTCAGTTGAAATTATTCACGAATTTATTTTATATGCAATTTCTAGGTTATTTAATGGAAACTTTTAAAAAATGTCAATATTAAAGTTTTTCTCTATGACCTTGTTTTTTATTATGTTGATTTTATATGACTTAAATACAAATCCTAAATGTTTGATAGTTAAAATCATACTCTACAACTAGAATTTTTATTTAAAATCAAGTAGGATTTAAACTATCAAACATTTAGAATTAAATACAAATTCATGTAAAATCAACATAATAAAAATCAATATTTTTAATGTTTTTTATCTCTCAATACTATAACATGAAAAATACTCTACTTTAAACACTTTTGCTCCGAGATCAGAACAAATATAATGAATGAATTTAATTATGTGCTCAAAGAACTATAACGTTTTGCAAATATACATATTTCGTCTAAGCAGCATTAAAATTTAATTGATTTTTATTGCTGGTGACTCTTGTTCAAGGTTTTAACCCACACTTTAAGACATTATTTAAGCATGCGACTATTTTGAAAAAATCGAATGAAAGAGCAACTCATATGAGTATCTAAGTTGATTATCATTAAACAAAAATCACTCATTCATTATCGGCAGATATCAACAGCTAGTAGTTTGTTACAGTTTTTTATTTTTTTTTTTTATGTTAGCAGATCTTTATAATGTTTGGTCTCCACAGTTGAATGTGCGATAACTATGAAGCTTATGATTCACTGGATTGTAATGCCTTTGCGATAAAACTTTGAAAGCAAAAAAAAAACAAAAAAAAACACACCCGTATTGAATGCTATGAATTGCTTGCTTGATGTGTGTCTAGTTCGCTTATGCCAAGATCATGGATAACATCACGAGTACTCGATCGTTGGTTTCTAATTAAATGTCTACCTAGTCGCTATTAAGAGTTGTTATCGTTATTGTTTTTTTAATTGTCCGTTCATTTTAAGCCTTATGTTAATTAAAAATTCATTTTATATTTATTTTATAATTCAATTATTGCTTTTATGAGATGTTGTTGTTATTCTTGTTTTTTAGTTTTTTGAACTAGGAATTGATGTAATTGATCTTTGCGCTGAACTTGTAAGTTTTGAATAGAAAAAAACACTTTTGTAATTCTCACGGTTAATTTTCAATAACGTTGAATTTCTTTGAGCTTAATGTTATTCTTGTTGTTGTTGTTGTTGAAAGTTTGTAATTTCTTTTTAAAGCCATGGCAATGTGGTAAAAGTAAAATTTCTGTTTAATGATGATGATGCAGCAGAGAGTTTAAAATGTAAATTTGAGGAGAAGGCTTCAAAGGTAAAAAATCCAACTATTTGCAACTTAATATTCTACAAAAGAGTAATAAAAACGGTAGCAGTAAAATGGGAACAGTTACAAATTTGAAAACATTTTTTTATTACTTTTCAACTTTTCTATATTTTAATCACTTAAAAATTATTAGAAGGCAGCTTCTATTAAAAGTGGCAACAGTTAAAAAATTGGGTACCTTTTAAGTTTAACACCTTTTTATAATTTTCCGGTTTTTAAAACTTGTATCACTTATAATTAAGAACAAGAAAGCATTTGTTAAAAAAGAGAACAGTTTAAAAATTGGTAACAGTTTAAGTTTAACTATTTTTTATGACTTTTCAGCTTTTTTTTACGAAAAATCTACTTTTTCAAAAGTGAGAACAGCTGTGAGTTGGTTTTCGTTTTAATAGTAAGTATTGAGAAAATCTTTCAAACTCTATTTGACGCATTTCAAACAAACATAAATATACTAAATTAAGAGCTGGGATGGAAAATTCTGTCTAACTGCTTCATAATTTAATTTAAGGAGCCAAATTCTTTTGAGTTGTAAGTCACAGTTTACTGTTTGAAAGTTTTGAAATGGGAGTTTATGTTTAGAATTTCTATCAAAATGTTCTCGCTCTAGCCAATTTTGGTTGTATTCTTTTATGGCTTCAAGCTTCCAGCAATATGCTCCAAAAAACACAAAGCTTAACAATTAAACCAAGCTAGCTGTTTATCAGCGATCGACACCCGCTGCTCAACAACACGAGTTATGGTCACAGTTATTCTGTCTATACCAGTATAGTCTATTAAGCTAGAGAACAACGTTTGCTGATCACGACACACTCGATAGCGCGTACCTTTTTCTGTTGAAGTTATTAAGTAGCTAAAAAAACACACACACACACACACGTCTTAAATAAAGCGACATTATAAACTAGAACGAAATTCTAGATGGATGCAGCTGATACTGCCACAGCATTAAGTTCATAGATCTTGCTTAAGTTGTTGTTGTTCTTGCCTCATACCAACAATGCATATGCACGTTAACATCTACCTCAAGTTATGATCAGCATAGCGGTAACATGATCATCGTTAAAGTGAATGCAAGCGGCTTGAAGACAGCGATGAACAACTTACAGAGACGCAGACATGTTAAAGAAGTTCGAAGGCTTGTAGAGTTTCTTAAGGCCAAAAAAACTTCTTTCATTTTAGATAGCAAAGAAGTGATCTTTTTTTTCAACGCAGCTAGCAAATATAGTTTAAATTAAGTTCGGCTATTTGCAGTAAATATTTTTTGTTAACGTCTTTATTATTTGTTGTTTAAACAATATTTATCATTAATTTGACGTTAAACTTTCAAAAGCAAAGGTCAAAACTTAGAGGCGTGTCTGCAGCAAAGGTCAATGAATTCTATGAAAAATGTTTATTTTGCATTTTGTGCTAAGTTTCAATTTGGTGAAATGTGCCGGTCTCGCAAAACTGGGTGAGCCGCTGATTTATATTGGTTCCGTCGAGATCAGCAACAATTTGTCTAAATAGGTTGTTCAAAGAAATGCTGTTGGAAGGATTGGCGTCACATTGGAGGATGTTATTTTAATCTATAGTTGTTGTTGTTATTAGTATTTCGTTTTTTTTTTTCAAATATGCCGTGTCGCTTTATTGTTTGCCAAACCATGTCGAAGGCACCCCAAATGAACTTTTTCAATTGTGTCACGACTTTTACCTGACTTCAGCACAAACTTAGAAAGCTTAAATTTCTTTCATTTTTTTTTTCCTGTTCATTTTTTGTGATTGCACGGAGGTTGTAAACGTGATCAGAAGGTTGACTGGCTAGCTAAAGCGTGTAGAAAGCAGGAGCAGCGGGAATAGAGATATTTGACAGGCATAGCAATGTGTCAAAAGTTAAGTGTATGTCAAATAACGGTTGAAGCAGCAAAAAGTTTGGCCTAAAAATTTCCAACTCAGACTCTCAAGGCAATGTAAAGTGAGAACAGCTAAAAGTAATGTTGATTTAAAAACTCTATGAAAATATTAACAAAGAAATAATTGCAAAAATTTTAATCGTAAAAGTGGGTACAGTCAAACGTGTAGGAACAGTTTAGGTTTAACAATTTTTCGTACTTTTAAGTACTTTCGAACTAAAGTTTTTAAAATTGAATAAGAAAATAACATTTATGTAAAGTGGGAACAGTCTAAAGTAACTTTGAATTCTAATAGTACGGATTCAAAAACGCTTCAAACTTCTGGCACTTCAAGTTAATATAGAAAATATACATTGAGAATCGTTTGGAGTTGAACTGTTTAAATATAAAAATTGAGACTTTAAACTCTTCTAAGTTTTTAGTAGGAAAAAAACCAGGGAACCAAATTAAAACTAAAATTAAAAAGTAAGAACAGTTCTTAAATAAGTTTTTTCAATATTGTGAACTTTTGAGCTCTTTCGTAGTGAAAACATATAAAATGATTTATACAACTTTAAAACCATTCATGACAACAGTTTAAATTTGTTTTCCAATAATTATATTTATAATAAAAATAATTAAATTGCTCGATGACAACACAAACATATTATATATAATTATAATAAAGTTTTTCTAAACGACCTTGCTATTTATTATGTTGATTTTATATGATTAAAATGCAAATTCTAAATGTTTGATAGTTTAAATCATATTAAATTAACATATAATTATAATGTTTTAATATTAAATAAAATAATTATTATCAAAATTTTTTTATAATTGTAAAAAATTAATTTCTTAGAAATATATTTCAGCTCAATGCCAAATAATATGAGCTTAATACTCTTCCGAACCTCTGCTTTTTGCAAACTAGTAAAAAACATTGCTTTGCAAGGTGGCACAAATAATTCTGTTTTGATAAAAAAAAGTGTTCGTATAAGCTTATCAAAGTGGATGGACTGCAAAAACCACAGAAGACTATTGAAAAGTTGATGTCTAGTCTGCTTAGGGTTTGTTTTGCAAAAAAATTATTGTTAATGCAACCTGTTGCTTCATGAACTTATTTTGCATTAAGCTCAAATATAATTCTAAAAAATTATATTTATTTAGTAATTAATCATTTAATCATTAATTATTCATATAATAATAATGATAACTATGAAAAAATAATTATTTATGCGTTGTCTTCGAGACCATTTGACAACTGTTCGAAAAAATTATATTTATTTAGTAATTAATACATTCAATCATTTAGTAATTAATACATTCAATCATAAATTTTTCATATAATAATAATGATAACTGTAAATAAAAATAACTATTTATGCGGTGTCTTCGAGATCATTTAACAACTACTTGGACATATTAAAAATTGCATGATCTTTCTAGTCGTGAATTTAAATTTTTTCTAAAGGAATATTTTAATTACAAAAACTTTTTAACAAAAAACAACGGACGTAAAAATCACTACAAAGTAAGTCAATAATCTTAAATTCCTATTCATTTATTGGTCAAATTTGATAGTTTATTTATAAATATATTATTATATTGTAAGTCTTATTATTTACTGTAAATATATTAATTACTTTATGAACATAAAGCTTTTAAGTTGGCGCTAATATAAATAGATTTTTATAAAATTAACGCTTCCGATCACTGATCGCTGAATTTAACTTTGGGACCTAATCTCATTCGTATTGGTAATGCAGGAATAGTAAAAAGATTTTGGTAAAGATTAGCGCCGACTTCAAAGCTTTTATATTCATAAAGAAATTAATATATATATGATAATAAAACAAATTAGAAAAAACAATTAAAATAATAACATTTCCAATATAATAATATATATAAATAAATTATCAAATTTGACCAAGAAATTAATAGGAAAAGTGATTTAAAAATATTTTTTACTTTGAATTGATTTTGAATTTGGTTTTATTTTTTGTTAGAGTTTTTATATCTTTCTTATTAGAGAATATGAAAAATTTGTTGATATAATTCTTCCAATTCTTGTAACGAATTTCAAAACCCTATTTTTAACATTCTGCGACTGACGTGCCCTAATTTTCACAATTATATTTTAAAGTTAAGAGTGTGTATTATTGTTTTAAATGACTAATATATAAAATTAAAAATACATATAAAGTTAAACAACATTTATTAATAGGACATAAATTATCATGAAAGGTGACTCATTAAAATTTTTTCGATTTTGTGGTGTCTGTTATACTTCCACGTCTGCCGCAGAGGGTTACTATTATTCGAGATACAGTGTTTTTCTAATAGTGTATGCCCTTTGTTGAATTCCGCCACTTTCTTCATCGTGTTTTGTAATAATTCTACCCATTTCTGTAATTTTATTACCCAAGTGTCAATATTATTCGTGATACAGTATTTTTCTACTATTGCCACGCCCTTTCGTCCAATAATGCCTACTTTATTTATCGTAATTTGTCATAATTGCGCCAGCCACTGTACTGTCAATATTATTCGAGACATAGAGTTTTTCTCATATTTCCACACCCCTTTGTCGAATACCGCCCACTTTCAGACGGGCACCTCCGTGTTCACTCTCTATCTGTTGACAAAAAATACGGCAATCGGGCAAGTGCTTTAGGAGTTATCGATGTGCATACATTAATAAAAAAACCCAAAAAACTTGAGAACCTCCTTGTTTTTAACACTCTACTGCACACGAAGCCATATATGGCTTTTCATTTTCAAATTCTAATTTCCAACGGATATTAGAAGTTACGAAAAAGAACAGTTATTAAAATGCATAAGTAGTCGCTTGTTAATGTGGTTGTCTCTTTTTTTTACACAGAAAATCTCAGTTTAGTTTATGAGTGCGTGTGGTTTTTTATTTTTAATTCAAAAAAACAGAGAATTCAGAAAATGAAACATTGCCTTTTCTAAGTTAGGTGTAAGTAAGTTTACTTAAATAATTTTTTTTAAAGAGTTTTAGGCTACTGATTTATGTTTATGTGATTGTTTTTCAATTGTACATGTAAAACTCATAAAATCACGCATTCCTTCAAACAGCCAGAAATGACTTCTAACGGAAACGGAACTACTTTTTTGAAAAGAATTTTATTTGCGTATCTAATTATTCCATTTCAAACATAAATCCAACAAAAAAATTTATTTTCTCTATCTGGATCATAATGAGTGCAGAAGAGGGTTAAACTTTGTAACTTTCATTGTTTTCTTAATTTTAAAAAGTTCCTATTAAAAGATATATAGCAAGTATTTTTAGTGCTATATATTCAGAGTAAGTTTTTAATTTAAAAAACACTACAAAATACCGAAATTTTAAAAAATCATTCTGAGCTTGAAATAATTTTTGAATAAAAAAATTTTTTAAAATTTTAATTCTACGATTACGAAGATCATGCAATTTTTAATAGAAATCACTATTTAACTTATTTTTCTAAATTTTTCAAGACCCGTAAACGTTTTTGACATAAGACCCTTTATTGATTTTGTCAATTGTTAAAATGCTACAATTCGGTAACTCGGCTGCGAATACAACATATCCAAAAAAAAAAAACAAAATCGAAAAGATAAAATTTTTTGTTGCCCGCTTCACGTGGAATGCGATTAGAGATAAAAAAAAAATATTTTTTAACAACCACAGTAGATAAGAATTATTTTTGATTGATATATTTTTCGATAAGAATAAAAATTATTACATTGGTGAGAATTTTATTGGTGAGAAATTAAATAATTTGGCTTTTGAGGTTTTTTGAATATTTTCTACACTAAAACAAGGGCATATTATGCTGACAGCCTTGGAATTCCACAGTTGTCAATACTTTATAGAAGACTTCCACTTAAGCTAAAGAAAAGTGAAAATTTGTTTAACCCTTCCGCCCCGGAGTTTTATTTCAAAAACTGGCAAAGATATGTAAATTTTGGCTTCAGTTATTGATATAGAACAAAAATATAAGCTGTTTGGCATACTTCAAAATTTTCTTATCCTTTATATATCCTGGGATATATTCTGTCCTTTAGAGGGCGCCATATTAAATTAAATGTAACTTCGCACAGTCTATAACCAGCAGACGATCAAAACGCTTCCAGCGATACCTCATTTGTCAAGTTATGATAAGTAGTTTAGAAGTGAGGGTGGAACAGATGAACATATATGTATATACATACATCCATACCGGTCAAACACAAATTTGCCAAATTTGCTGGGACATAAAATCCCAGTAAGGGTGAAAGGGTTAAGGATACATAATTTTAAAAGTGGGAACAGTCATAAATTAAAAAATTAAAGAAAAAAAATAAAAGAAATTAAAATTTCTTTAAACATACAAACAGATTGCAAAAGCACATAAAATTCAAAAAAGACACTATACAAGAAGTTTCAAATTCATCTAGCTAAGTATAAAAATATGAAATTTTCTAGAAACACAAAACTTAAAAATGGGAACAGTTTTAAGTGACTTAAAATTGAAATATTTTTAGTTTTTAAACTCTTTTGAAGAATTTTAAATGAATTGAATTAAGAAATTAATTAATTCAACTCCAAAAGTACAAGAAACTAAATCCAATAATTTTTCATTAAAAGTAATTCTTAAGCCCGGTTAATTTAACAGTACATTAAATCCATTGGAAAACTAAAATAAAAATTATTTAATAATTTCACCATTGTTCTTTTTTACACTGGCCGCATTCTAGCCGAAAAAGTGCTCAAGTAGCGAAGTAGCATAAAATATTTTCGCTATATAAATTGTGACATCTCAAGGAACATATTCTGTGAGAGCTGTTATTAAGTACAAGAATTGCATTGAATGCGGCTGTTATTGGATATTAAAAATGCAATTTCATAAAACACTACCGCGTGGGCATTAAACTTGTGTTTGGTTGGCATTGATTAAAATCTTCTTATGCGCTAATTAAAAAAACTCTTCTCGATTCAATGACTTTGCCTTCAGAGTTAAGAGTCGTCAGAGAATGAGTTAAAGAATAGAGACTTAGCCGTAGTTATAGAGTCATTAGCAAAAGCAGCTTAATTATATTCAAATAAACTTGGTTGTGCAGCAACAATGGTAACAACAACCACACAAACAACAACAATAATTGCTACAACAAATAGAAAGTGCATCTATTTACACATATTATGCACTAGTCTTCAAGTACCGAAGTGTACCTACTTCATGTATGTTCATCGTGTCGTGTTGGGCATGGTTGAGAGGCAAAGGAAAAAAACACAACCGGCGAATGTACAACAACAAAAACAACAACAACTTATTAAACTTGCTCCATAGATGTGGCAGCAATTGAAGATGTGAAGCATTAGAAGTTTAAATAACGTAGCATCTGAACCGGCAACAACAACAACATCCCAACCATAACGTGTCGATTCATGGCTAATGGTGTTGGTAATAAATTTTTTTTCTGCCATATTTCTTTCACGCTGTTGCTGGCTGTTGTGGCTTCTATGTTTTTGTATTTACTTGGCAACACTGGAAGAGTTAGCTAACCAACCGACCAACCAAGTATTTTGCCGCAAACAAGCACTTGAATTACAACAACACCAGCTATGACTTTCAACAAGTATAACAGTTATACAGATACATGTTGCTTGCAAAACATATTTATAACCAAAAAACTAGATAAATAATTAAGTTATATCTATAAAATCTGCACGTTCTCGAATTTATTAAGATAAGCTGGAAGGACAAGCCATTTGTTGCTGCTGAGATTTTACAAAAAAAAAAAAAATTAAGCTCGTAACAAAATTTGATTAAAAATTATGCTAAATGACTTATTTGATATAATATAAATAATTTATATAAGATATAAGAACTATACCAAATTTTTATATAAGCCCGGTTTTAAGTATTTAATTAGGTAAGGTTTAAATTGACATAACTGACTTTTTTTAAATGAATCCACGTGACCACAACGCCTGCAAATACTAGTCTTTCACATTCTTTTCGGCATGCCCGCTCTTCTACTAATGACATCTACCTTACACAGTATGCGGCTATTGGAATAAGTATGTTGCTCACTACCCACAAAACAAAGAAAAAAAAAGAAATTTTATATCCTTAACAATATGGTTCAAGTCAAATCTCGCTTATAGTTCTGCATTACAAACATTTTTCTCCGTCTATATATATACAGAGAAAATTAACCAAATGACCTGAGAATCAGTTCTTGAGGGAGTACGTGTTATCGATCGGAATGTTTGCCTCCTGAAAATCAGCTCTGCAAAAATCAACCAATTTGCGTTTTTCTAATGCAAACTGTCATAAAGAAAACGATTTTAATGTTAAACAAATCCGAAATTTTTATAATACTTGATTTAAAAATTAAAAAAAAGAACATTTTGCAAAATTTGAGCTTAATGCCAAATAAGTATGAAAAATATTTACTGCGCACTTCGTCATCGGTGCTTGTCAAATGTGACACTTGATGAAAACATACAAAAGAAAATATCAAAAAGAGAAAATTAAACAACAAAAGAGACGAAGATACCAAAATGAAAAAAAACTGTCAAAATTCTGTCAAGCCATCAAGCAACGTAGCTGCTTTTTTTGTAAAGGGGTAAAAAGGGGAGAAAACACCCCTACAAAATATGCTATTTTTTCACAAACAGTACTAAAAAATATATTTACTTTATTTTGGACATGTGTTTTATTTAACGATATTTATATCATTTCAATAAAACAAGTTTTCATAAGAAAATTTCGACATTTTAAAATCTTTATACCATAAGAATAAATTGTGACTACGGTTGCAACAACGAGCTCCACCTACGTCACTGCAAAGATGGAAGAAATGCGCAATACTTTATCTGTAGTTCCTTGTATCATGCAGTCGACTCACCTTTACAAGCTTTTAGACACAACTTCTGCTTAATCAAAGCGGAATTATATGCAGCTTTTGTCTTTTAAAGCAGTATTTTCCTACTATTTTGCGAAAGGCAAAAGTTTCAATAATGACTACATTGCAATTATTATCCATTATTACTGGGGAAAGTAAGTAAGAAGTAGACGATGAACTTTTTATAAGCTTTTATTTAACTTGCTTCGTTCGTATGTATGTATGTGTATTAGGGCGGGTCGATTTAAAAATCGCCCATTGCTCAGTGAAAATCGTATTCTAGGGATCAAAATAAGAAACTCTGCCAGAGGAACTATGCCTCTAAAACGAATTCTAATGCCCCAAACTTTCCATAGGGTGAAATTTTTAAAAATCCCTCTAAAACGAATTCTAATGCCCCAACTATTCCGTTGGATAAATTTTGAAAAATCCCTCTTTAGCCCATCAAAGGGTCGACCCATTTTTGGTGAACCATTTTTTTTTGCCAGCCCCGAATTCATAAAACTACAAAAAATTAAGGTGGCAACCCAATCCACTATCTTGAATTTTAAAATTCAGACTTTAGATTCGAAATCAGTGACCTCTTAACACTAATAAATGACTTTTAAAAATCTTGAAAAGATATATTATAAGTTGGCAACCCTATTATTTCAAAATTTTATAATTTTGATATTCTGACGACGATTCGGATTCAGCGACCCATTTTTGGTGTACCATTTTTTTTGCCAGCCCAGAATTCATAAAACTACAAAAAATTAAGGTGGCAACCCTATCCACTATCATGAATTTTAAAATTCTGACTTTAGATTCGAAATCAGCGACCCCTTAACACTGATTAATGATGTTTAAAACTCTTAAAAATACATATTATTAGGTGGCAATACTGTGCTAAAAATTTAGGTGGCAATTACCTCCATCTTAAAATTTTAAAACTGTGACATTATATTCGAAATCAAATCCGTTGTCAGAATTTCAAAATTAAATTAAATTTTAAAGTTTGACAGCATCCTCGAAATCATTTACCCTAAAACTGCACACCACGGAGTCCACAGAATCCTTAAAAGTCCTATTACGCTTAAGCTCTATCTAAAGAAGCTCATTGAATTTTTTGGATACTTGCTTTAATTCAATAATTTGGATACTTGCGAGCTTACAAGCTTTTGCCGATCGTTTTAAGCTTTTCAACTTTCTAGCCGAAACAAGCCAAGCCAACGAGCAAGCATGAATATGGCTTGTATCTGTTTGGTATTTTTGAAAGCTGGCTAAAGTTTGCTTTTTCAAGATTGGATACATACTTGAATTCAAGTACTTGAAAAGGCTTGAACTTCAAGTAGGCTTGTGCAGTTCTCTGACTTGCAAGCCATTTTTCGACAACTTTTTGGTATCCGATTAAGCTGAAATTTAGCATACATATGTAAGTCCGGTGACAATGCAATATTACGATAAAATTTTTTGCCACACCCCCTTTTACCGCCCACAAATCAATGCTATATATCCAAGACTACTGGCTCGATTCAGCTGGAATTTCGGTAGTAAATGTCACTTAAATTGTAAAACGTGTAAATAATGATAATACTGTAATAAGGTTAATGGTCTAAAAAATTAAAATGCTGTAGTATTTGCTTAGTTTTGAAAATAAAAGATGTTAGTAATAAACCTTTAAGACTAAAAAGTTAAAAATAAATAAGAGTAAAAAATTTTTTTAAAAATAAGCTTTTATTTAAAAAAAATCGTGAACTAAAAAGAAAAAATAAATTTAAGGGACATTTGTCATATATGTGTATAGTAGGTATATTCTAGGCGCAGAAGAAAGCCTCTCTTGGTTACTCATCATCATAATATAAGCGTACGTAAATAGGTACGTTCTAAGGACTTATATAAATTTTGAATTTTTCAAATACATTTATATTTAAAAGCTTAAGGCACTAATATTGTGTAGTAAAACTGTATAACGGATCGCAGTTCTTATACAGGTAAGCTTACTTAAAGATTCAATGACACTGATAATGTGTAGTAAGCCTGTATAACGGATCGCGGACATCGGTGCCGCAAGCTTTTAAGTATAAATGTATTTGAAAAATTCTAAATTTATACAAGTCCTTAGAACTTACCTATTAACGTACGCTTATATTATGATGATAAGTAACCAAGAGAGGGGTTCTTCTGCAACTAGAATATACCTACTTTATACATATATGACAAATGTAACTGAAATTAATATTTTTCTTTTAGTTCACGTCTTTTTTTAATAAAAGCTTATTTTAAAAATTTCTTTTTTATGTATATATTTTGTCTTCTCATCATTTTTTATATTAACAATTCTATTTTATAGATGTGTTGAAAACTTGGAGTATTTAACATACGTATGTTCATGAAATAATATAAATTTTTTTTGCAAATGTAATCGACAAGAAATTTTTTATGTGTAAGTTTTTTAATTTTTAAATATTAAGAATAATAATTATAATAATTTAATTTCAAAACCAAGCTGATATTGTTATTTTAAGCCGGGATACTTTGCAAGAGTTGTTTTTGGTAAAAAGTCGATACGAAATGTCGCCCGAAGAAAAATCGAAAAAAAAAAAATTTAAAAACCCGCAAAATTTCGCCACACAAAATTGTATGATTTTTTTATATGAAATAGTGCATAAAAAATTTTGATGATTTTGTTCCACTTTCAAGAGGAATTGCCGTTTTTTAATGTTGGCTAATTTTTTATACAAAAAATCATCAACTTTTTGGGCGAAGTTTCAATTTCTTTATTTTGGGAAATTTTTGGTTTTTTTAGTTATTTTTCATTTTCAATATTTGGTCGAATTTGATTGAAGAGTGTAAACCTCGAATTAAAAAAAATATTTAATTGATGGCCTATAGAATAGCTCCAGTTTCAACAAACTTATTTTTTTAGCACTTGTATTATATGATCAAAATATTTTTAAAAAAATTTTAAATTGTGAAATTTATTAGCGCGGTTCATGGACGTAGGTGCCTTACCTCGTGGAGGGCATTCCATTTTATATATAACTAGCTGAAACCTAGCGCGTTGCTGACACAAAAGAAATGATTATGGAAATATCGTTAAAAATTTGAAAGAGTTATCATGTTTCGCGCACAATTATTTTTATTATCTTTGTCATCATTGTTTTCTTTTTATTCTCACACTAGTGCACGCAATACGTTGACAAACTTTGAATATTAAGTACGTTCCGAATTTCAATAATGAGTGACTTATAGTTCGAAAGCTATACCGAAAATTTTGGCTGCTGAAAACGTGCTACTGTTTAAACTATCCCTTGTTTAATGCCCATAAAATGTTACCAGTAAACTACACGTGTAAATTGAGGCCGAATACTGAATTCCGAGGCTGTGCGACCTACAATTCTAAAGATATTGGATATCGCAAATTTGGGTTGTATGGGCGGTGTCATGCTCTTTTCCAACGCCCATAAATCTTATTAGGGTAACGGCATGTTTAAATTGTGGTCGAATATCGAGGCTGTGCGTCCTTTAATCGCAAAGCAATTTGGTATCACAAATGTTTGTTGAATGGGAGATGCCACCACCATGTTTAATGCCCAAAATATGTTGTCAAGGAAACGGCACGTGTAAATTGTGGTCGAATACTGAATTCCGAAGCTGTGCGACCTATAATTCCAAAGCTTTTCGATGTAGCAAATTTAGGATGTTTGAGAGGTGCCGCGCCCTCTTGATCAAATCCCATACATTTTATTAGGAGATCGACACATAACAGCTTTGCGTACCATCCGTTAAGCGTTGGTCACATCAATGTTGCTCAAATCAAGCTTAGAAGAGAGACTTTTACTTTCTCGCTGAGGATAAGAATAAATAAATTGCATGGTTATGCTCTTTTAATTTTAATTAATTATTTACACGATGATTAGCAAATTTATATAGCCTATATCTCAACTGGCTACCATAGCTATCCAATAGAAAAATAATTATTGAAAAAGCGCCAGCCGTTCTCAAGCGTTGCGGTCCCGACCATAAGAATATACATAATAGCATGGGCGTCCACAGGGGAGCGAGGGGGGTGCTCACCCGCCCTAGGCAGTGTTTTTTTTTTAAATATCTTCATATTAAATCAAAAAGCCGTAAGCTAAAATTAAAAAATTTTACGGGAGAGTCAAAAAACTTTCTAAATTGTAATTGTATGTTGCGCTCAAACTTTGGGATTTTAGAAATTTTTACTAAAAATATCGTTTTTATTTGTAGGAGTGTAAAATTAAGCAGGAAAATGTATTTTGATAAGGTGCATCAATAATCAATCAAAAAGTCGACTTTGAATTTATTGTAACTTACGGCTTTTTTGATTTTATATGACGATATTTTTAAATGTTAATATATTTTTAAGAGAACTCAAAAATACTTTTTTAAAGTATATTTATAAATAAAGTTGAGCTAAACCATGCATGCATTTTTAAATACTATGTTGTACCCGTCGCAGTGATAAGTTACGATATTATTTCATTTACCCTTGTTTCACAGGTACTTTTCAATACGTATTCTTACACTTAAAAATTTTGTGAGTAAATATTACTAATAACTGCGTTCATTCTATGAATTTTATTCGTAGTTTTCAGTCACGAATAGGATTCGTAGATTGGACGAAGTTTGGTACACATTACAAATATTTTATTCATATTCGTACAAAAACAAATGTATATTATACAAATACATTTGTTACATTTACCAGAGCGGTAAAAGATTTTATCAATTATATTTTATACACAAAAAAGTGAATCAGTGAATAACGAAATAAGAATGCATTCAATGAATGCAAAATTGATTTATGAACAAAATTTTTAATTCACATTTATTTTTAAAAAATGAATGATTATTCATTTCAATTATTAATATTCGTTATTCAGAATAATGAATAATTTTTTATTCATTTGAATGATATTCACAATGAATGTAAGAATTTTCAATTATTCTTTCTTTATTCATTATTCATTATTCATTTTTCATTCATTAATAATTTTTTATTGATTATTAATTTTTTATTCATTTTTTATTCATTATTCACTTGTTATTCATTTTTCATTTTTAATCCATTATTCATTTGTTATTCATTATTCATTTCTTATTTATTATTCATTTTGTATTCATTTTTTATGTATGGCTTTAGGACTAAAATGAATAAAAAATGAATACAGAATAACAAATAAATAATGAATAAAAAATTAATAATGAATAAAAAATTAATAATGAATGAAAAATGAATAATGAATAAAAAATGAATAATGAATAAATAAGAATAATTGAATATTCTTACATTCATTGTGAATATCAATTAAATGAATAAAAAATTATTCACGAATAACGAAAATTAATAATTAAAATGAATAATTAATCATTTTTTTTAAAAATGAATGTGAATTAAAAATTTTACTTATAAATCAATTTTGCATTCATTGAATACATTTTTATGTAGTTATTCAGTTGTGCTTAAAATTATGAATATGAATTACGATTTTACAGCTCTGACATTTACTAATAACAAAAAAAACATTATATCTTAGCTGGGGTTTGAACCACGGTTTTTTAGCCTATGTATTCTTTCAGTAGACTACGGCCACCTTGCAATCATACATTTCCTTATATTCGGTAATTGTTCAACAAACCAGCCTGAAAGATTTCGGTTGTAAATTTTTTAAACTCGACTAATACTTCGTACATTCTACGAATAGTGCCTACGGTCAACCTACGAATGACTTTTTTCTACTAATATTAATTTTAATTCGTAAATAGTATGATGCCATTAGTAAATACTACGAATGTAATGGAAGAAATTACAAAGTTATTCGTTCGAGAAATTGAGGAATGATAAGGAATGATACCCCTATTAGTCGAAGATCATTCTTCGGAGCAACAGATGGAAAGCAGGATTTAAGCCAATAATGCATATGAACTTGGGCGATAAGCAAATTAATGTTTAAAAGCAAATCAACACGAAAAGAAAACCAAGTAAAATAAAAGTTAAAAACTAAATGTTTTCCTAAAAGTTGGCTTAAAAAAATCGTTTTTTTGTCATAAAGATGATCCCATTTGGATTATTTTTAAATTTTTTGTAAACTTAATAAAATTGCTAACAATATTGCAGCGTTTAAATTTCAGAAAAGTGCAGCGATCTAGGCGAGGGAAAAGCTTCTGATTCAATAGCGAAAAAAAATGAGGAGATCCTGAATAAAGTAGGCTAATTTTAAATCATGCACTAATTTTTAAAAAAATCTGATCTCAAATTCTTTTTAGGAAAACGCTTTTTCGTTAGAATATCTTATAGTCAAAAGTTTTTTTATAACTAAGATTTAAATAGGACTCTCATTTGAAACATTTATTTAATACTTCTTCAAATTCACGTTTTTTAACAGGCGTCCACCCATATTGAGAATTTTCTGGATTTTTTCGCGTCACATACTTATATTATATCCAGGATTCAGAATAAAGCCTTGCAGGGAGGTTCTGGAATATGTTTAAAAAAATTAATGGATGCCAAAACCCATCTATACATGAACCTATTTATATATTTATTCATACGTTTTGAATTAAAAAAAAATAAATTTTTTTATAGTTCATATAATAGATATGTTTCCAAACTCGATTTTAGTAACTTGCATGCTGCTAAAACTGATGCATGTTGAAAAAAAAATAAGCCAGTTGATGTCCATGCGGGGAGCATTTCAAGAATAGCGATTTTTACCTTCTAAATCCAAATCTGATAAATTTGAGGCTGCTTGCAATTGGTTTATGAGTTATAGGCCTCCGAAATTGGAAAAAATTGTCTACAAATCATGCTGGTTGTAATCATTTTTCAAAAATAAAATTGGAAATTTTTGTGTTCTTTTTTGAAAAGAGAAAAACTTGGGGGCTAAATAGTAATTAATGCTATTTTATTTAGGGATAAAGGAGACTCCACATCACTTAATTTACTAAATTACTAAGAACATTTGTTGAGAAAAAAATGTTTTAAATTGCATAAAAAAAATTAAATTTAAAAATGTTTCGGGCATGATACGAGATAGATTTTTACACCATCTTTGAAATATATTTAATGTGTACAAGCATGTGTCAACCGGCGTATCATGATAACAAAATTTATACCAAAAATTTAAGAAAATGGAATTATATAGGTTACATTTCCTTTCCCCCTAGAGCTAATACTGCGGACGCCCTTGCATAATAGTATAGCTTAAAAATGTTGTTCAAATCAATAGGAATTGATGTGAGCAATATATTTTATTCAAAAATTGTTGTTGTACTTTGAAAGACCCTTCCTTCTTAATAAAATTTTGTTTTGCATCTTAATTTATTATTTGTAAAAATTTCATTTTTATCTATTTAAATTTGAACTTTTTATGTTGTTCTATTTTGATTTCAACCCCTGATACTTTTGAAATTCTACAAAATTTCTTAAAACATCAAAATATTAGAACACTTTGTTACGAAGCGTTTATGTTACGATGAAATTTGTCGCACATTCGAATGATTTTGCCAAAAATAGCTCATAAGGTGTTGTCGAGGTTGACTATTTTAGGGATTGGTTTATGGTGTTTACTTCCTATTATTCTTTGAAATACGTCATTGTTTGCTGGAATAGTGCCACTTTAGTGTGCACATAAATCTGGTCACCTTCTTTGTGCCATGCCAAACGTCATGCGAACAACTCGCTCACATATATACAATTTTGCAGAACCTATTCTGCTGTACGTATGTCATAAATTATTACGTTACATAACAAATTTAAATTACTTTCGTCACGAAAGTGCCTTGAATGACGGCAACTCGAAGTCGGAGTCGCCCATCAAACTCATTCACGCAGGTAGCCTAGAGCTTTTAGCATTGTAGCAAGTTGAAACACAACGTCATCGAATGTCCAACCTTTACGGCCCAGTTGTTTATTTCTGATTACATATATAGAGCTCGTTAATTATTTGTGAAAATTTTAAATTCATAGGATAGCAAAAAACGATAGTATAATGTATTGAACTAAGTTTTTAAAAGGCTGGCAACCCTGGCCAAACCATGTTATTTTTATCTACGCTATTGTAATGCAAAGTTTTTTGTTTTCGCTGGTGTATGTTTGTTTTTTTTTTGCAAAATGCTATGGTTAGTTATTTAGTTATTAATAGTTTTTGTTATTTTTTTGTTTGTATATTTTTTTTTAAGTTATTGGCGTTGACACGTGAGAACTTTTCGCAGCGCTTATCAACAAGACAATAGGCAATTTTAGTTGCAAAATGGTGGAATATTTTCAATGTATTTTGAAAAGTTTTCGGCTGTATCTAGAATTTATTTAATTTTATTTGGTTTATTTTGAGAAATTTCATAATTTGTTAATCAAAAGTTGTTAAACTTTTTGCTTAATTTATTAAAATTTGAGCTTAATTTATTCAATTTTTTTTAAGTAACATTTAAAAATTGCGATTTAAATATTGGTCTTTATATAAAATTTGTGTTAAATCATGAAATAATGGCTGAAGTTTTGTGTTAAAAATTTGAAGATTAAAATTATTTGTTTTTAATATTGTGGAATTTTGTTTGTATTTAATTTTTCTGTGCATTTTGAACAGTTTTGAACGAAAAACTGAAAGATGGGATAAAGTGCATTTTAATTTTTATAAAAAAACAAATAGAAACGACTTTGACTTTGTATAAAAAAACAATTGCTATATTTGTTATAAAAAATAAAATAAACTGGCAATTTCAGCCCTTGGAAGGACTTTGACCTAGCTTCTTTTCATCAATTGTGTTATGCGTGTTATTAAATGTTTGATCACAAACGACCGAGAACTGGACCTACGTGTTTTATGCCGACTCCGAACGGCTTATGTTCTCAAGAAGCTTTACATGGCAATTTTTACTCTCTGAGGTTTGCCATTGTCTACAGAGAGGTGACGACCGAACAGAAAAATGAATTCAATTGAAAAAACTTTCTGTCTGAGCTGGAATTGAACCCGGGCTACCGCAGTTCTTTAGCTTAGGAGCCACGCACTTTACCCACTAGGCTACGGCCGCCACTATATATTTGTTATATAAATAAATTTGCTATATTTGTCATAGTATTGAAAATTTACAAGAATTACAAATTGTAAAAAAAAATTATTTGATAAATACGGAGTAACTAATGGTAAGATGATATCTATTTTACTTATAATTTTTTATTTTGTAAAATATACTAGCACGCCACTGTTGTCTGTGGCCACTTATTTTTATCAATCTTCTTTAGAAAATACATGTCAAAGCAAAAAAGTCTTATGTTCTTTTAAAAGTTAAAATTAATGTTGTTTAAACGCTTTGAATGTTACTAAAAACTAAATTTAAAAAATTAATTATCTATACAGTTGTAAATCAATAATTGGTTATGATTTTAAATTTCACTAGTTTAAGTTCATTTTTTTATTAATTTCAATATTCATCGAAAATATAATATTTTTAAATAATAATTTCATGCTCTTATAACACAAAACATTTATTTAAGCAAAGATGGTTAACAAACTAATTGTTTGTAAGAAATTATTAAAACAAAAAATTTCGGTCAAAGTCATGTGTAATTGAACATTTGGTTGTGAAAATAGCCACCTTTCAGTTAGAACACTAGCTTCTGGCGAAGCAGAAACTCGTTTCATTTCTATGGTGCATTTCGACAAACTATCGAACACCAATGAATATTGAAATAAATGGAGGAGCAACTAGAACAGATGGGCAACCCATGATAGAGTTGATGGCGGTGATCTATAAATAGCCTACTGCTTTAAAATGTCATATGATTAGCAGCCATACAATTCATAAGAATGAATTCCAGAATCTGCACATTCATATACTAGTTTAAACAGTGAGTTGATCACAGCTTAATCACTCAAAGACTACTGATGAGGAAAATGTAGCTATTTCCAAAACAGACTGTCTAGTCAGCTAAGTGATTGACTCTATACAGAGTTGTTGTTGTTGTTGCCTTCTTGAAAACTTACTTGATCTAAAGCTCACAATTTTAATTCATGTAATTATTCATAGATCATAAAATCTAATTAACTTAACTATGGCGGCGCACGGCCAAATAAGTTTAATTTATGTCAAATTAATTAAATAATCTAATAATTGATCGATTTTCGGTCAAAGTCATGTGTAATTGAACATTTGGTTGTGAAAATAGCCACCTTTCAGTTAGAACACTAGCTTCTGGCGAAACAGAAACTCGTTTCATTTCTATGGTGCATTTCGACAAACTATCGAACACCAATGAATATTGAAATAAATGGAGAAGCAACTAGAACAGATGGCAACCCATGATAGAGTTGATGGCGGTGATCTATAAATAGCCTACTGCTTTAAAATGTCATATGATTAGCAGCCATACAATTCATAAGAATGAATTCCAGAATCTGCACATTCATATACTAGTTTAAACAGTGAGTTGATCACAGCTTAATCACTCAAAGACTACTGATGAGGAAAATGTAGCGATTTCCGAAACAGACTGTCTAGTCAGCTAAATGATTGACTCTATACAGAGTTGTTGTTGTTGTTGTTGTTGTTTTTGTTGCCTTCTTGAAAACTAACTTGATCTAAAGCTCACAATTTTAATTCATCTAATTATTCATAGATCATAAAATCTAATTAAAAAAATTTTTAAGCCTAAATTTTTATAGACTTAAAAAAATAAAATTGTTCTTAATATTTTGTCGGTTTGAATTTCTTATCAAAAAACACTCATACAAAACTAAAATTTTTTTTATTAAAATATATTTAAATATAAATAAAATTGTATAACGTCCCTTAAACAATTTACATCAATTTTTTTAAAAAAATCATAGAAATTAAATAAACATAATTTTAAACAAAATTTTAAAAATATTCTTATTATTTAATATTGATATTAAAATATTAACTAAAAATAATTTTCTAAAATAACTCAGTTTACCTCATCATGATTTTGGCGACATATCTCTATCAATAAGCAATAATAGTGTAAGTCACTTTAAGATAAAGCTGTATTCCACGAATATAGAATCAAAAACACACAAAATCTGGAGCTTCTAGCATAACCATAGAGAAAGTTATAACACAAAAACGAAAGATCCTTTCATATAAGTTATATGGCAATTGAAAACTTTGAGACAAGATTTCTCGAAACTTTGAAATTAGACTTAAGCTGTTATTGCTTATCGACACAGATACATTCAATAGAAATACTTTTATTTTGGCGACATATTGATTGCTTTGAGACCTCAAAAAATGTAAAATAAAATTGGCCTAACAGTATTCATAGTAAAATTTTTCGTACGTGGTCATTTCCGAACACGTGCTATTTTCACGTTAAAGGGCCACGTTGATTTTAACCTAGAAAATAGACATAAAATAAATGTTAATTAATGGCACATCTCATGAATTATAAAGGTAGCCATTCTCCACCCTTCCTGCTTCGCATGTTTCGCAAACACACACCTTCTTATATTCAGACAACTAACTTGAAATAGTGAAATATGAAGGTTGTGAGCATAAAGTTCAACCTAGTGTCCTAGGTTGCATAACGCCAAAGCGGCCCAAAGACAAAAGGCATATTGTATGCAGATAAACAGCTACGCCACAAATGCGAATTGAGGCGGTTTTTCATTAGAAGGGTGTGTCTGCTAAAAGGATATTTAAAGGGGTTTTTTTTTTGTGAAAGCATTCATGACCTAATATAATGCTAATTTTATGACCTTTATATGCGTCAAACGTTGTGCTACAAATGTATGTCGAATATTTTGACACTACTAACACACAATGGCGTGCCTTTCACTGTCTTGGCCCTATTCTCGGTTTTTTTTTTAATAAAATTTAATTAAACCATGTCAAATGATTGAGCTACATGTGGTCTTAGGAAAAGTTTTCTATCAAATGAAAATGTTGAAATTCATAACATTGTTGATGCAAGTTATTTTTTGTTGTTGTGCACAATATGGCGTTATAAGCATAATTGCACATTTTGAAAAACGTGTGCAAAAAATGTCGTCTTGATATGCAAATGATGTCATTTACAGTTGAATGACTTGAATTGCATTACATAAAAAATCAAAAACAAACATGTTCCAAACATTTTTGGTGCAAGTTTTAAACCACTTTAGCAGCATTTTATTAGAGTTAACTCTAGGTCATAAAAAAGTGAACAGGTTTTTGCATTACTCTTTTAATAATTAGCTTGCAGTTATTTAAGTTAAGTTATATTCTTCAAAGTAATATTATACAAAAATTATTATATATATTAATTATATTATTATTTAGATATATATTAAAGAAAGAATTCTTAAAAATTCATTATGTGTTCATAATTCATGCTATTAAAGGATAAAATCAAATAAAATACAAATGCGGAGTACAGATTACGATTACAAATTGACTTGGATGTGACTTGACTGCTTATCTCAATGCCAGAAACTGTATGTACCAGCATAAGTTAATTCATGAGAAAACACCTAGATATCTATATAAAAAACTCCAGTTTTGTATGTCCAGAAGAAGCCATGTTTTAATAGTTCTGAGGCACAACTCGCTAATATCTTCTCAACTGTTCTTCATCATCGCCATTAGGTTGTGGAATTCTCTACCACGGAGGCTTAGGGAAATCACTGGGAGAGGTTCTTTTAGGCAATCTATTTTATCTTTTTTCTCTACTCTTTAGTATCTTTATACTCTTGTTCTAAGTACTTTCTCTAATGATTTCTGTATTTCACTCAGTCTATACATTATATTCTTAACTTTTAACTTACTATAGTTTCTAAGAGCATTAACTCATTATTGTATTAGAATTAAGTTATTTTGTCTTTAAAATAAGTTGTTTTTATTATAAGTTGTACTATAAAAGAGCATAGCTCTTAGTGTACTTATATTTTCAACTATACGAATAAAATTGAATTGAATTGAATTGAAATTAACTTTCCTTAATTTAAGAGCTATTATAAAAATATTGAATATTTAAACTTCTATCTAAAAAAGAATGATTGAATTTGAAAATGAGCCAAATAGGATGAAAATCACGTCTACCTCTAGTACAAACTGACGTCATGAAAACGGTAAAATCTTTTTAGAGTCTACTAAAATTTACTTTAATGACTAGAAATTTTTTACATAAGCTTTGATCTCGAAAACTCTCAAATGCTCTCAATTAAAAATTTTGCAAAATCAAAATCAAACCTGGCCTACCTCCTATATAAAAAGAATATATGAAAACGGTTAAACCTTCTCAGATTCCACAAAACTACTTCAATGACTTGAAATATGCACACAAGCTTTGATCGCTAAAATCAAATTAAAACCTCTCCTACCTCTCATACAAAGTGACTATATGAAAACTCTAAAATCTTTAAAAACACCACAGAAATTAATTTAAGTACTCTAACTATTGTACTTTGTAGCTTTGAATTTAAATATTCACTCTGCGCTTTACATGGAGCAAAATCGAATTTAACCTCCGCCTACCATCTGTCATCAATATATCAAATCCTTTGTTAAGTCCACAAAATATAATAGGTGGTAACACATGAAAAATGTACTCAATTTGGCAAGAAATCGATCTACCCAAACAAATCTGGGGGTCAGCTAGAGTAGATTGGTAAATGAGTGCTTGACTACATGGCACTTTACAAAAACAAAATGTACGACTTTTGCCCAACTATCCAACTACCTAAGTCAGTCTGAATACCCCTAATGTAATAACTTGACATTTTAGATATACGGTTCAATGCTTAAAACATACTCTAATTTTAAATTTGTAAGTCTGATTTCAACCCAATTTTGCACATACAGTGGCTCACAGCTTCAATGATCCAGTTAACTCTGAGAATTTTTTAATGAATTTTATTATTATTTTTTTAAAGCCACACTTCTTTTAAAGTAACCTTATTTTTATGCAGACAGAAAACAAAAATAAAAATATATTCGCTCAACAAAAAAAAGAAACATAACCATAACTTTTTAGCAAAATACCATCACACAGCTTAAATGACTCACTTAACGTACAGTGTTGCGCAAAATAATAGCAACAAAATCGGTACGTTGCTACAAAATCGTGTATCTTTTTAAATATTAGGGATGCACACAAAAATGATTATAGGAACCAAAGCATATACTCATACATCATGTTAAAAACAAATCTTATTCCAATTTGATTTTGTTTTCTTCATTAAATTTAAAATTAATGTGACTGCATTCAGTTTGTCTGAGAGCAAAACAAAAGCAGCATAATTAATATTTGGTGTAAGATCCATTATTCTTGATAACCGCTGCACAGCTGAGCGGCATCGACTCTATTAAAGTAGATATGTTAGTATTAGCATATGTTCCCAATTAAGTTTCAGAGCTTCATACAGTGCACTCTTATTGGAAAACCTTTGACCAGAAACTTTTATCTTCAAAATCCCAAAAAAATTTTCAATGGGATTCAAGTCATTGTGACTGTGCCGGCCAATCAAGGACTTGAATCCCATTGCCTCTAATGTAATCTTTGATGAGCTTTGAAGTGAGCTTCGGGTCGTTGTCGGGCTGAAACGTTCACTGAAGCTACTTATTCCACTCTGAATGTGGTTGCATCTTGCTTTCTAAAATGTCATTATATACAAATCCATCTATAATTCCATCGATATTTTGAAATGGTTCAACTTCATTATAGGAAAAACATCCATCCAGCCATTATGCAGACCATAATGCCACCGCCTCCGTGCTTAAAATTTATTTTGCAGTTTCGGGCTTCAAGTCGTGTACCTGGGTGGCGCCGTACCGTGCACATCCCATCTGAATTAATCAAGTTGAACTTTGATTCATCGCTAAAAAACGGTTTTCGATTTTTGAACGGTCCAATTTAGGTGCACTTTTGAAATACTGAGTCTAAAATACAATAAATTGCAACTTGTTGTTACAATTTCAGACAGAATTGTTAAAATTGTAACACCTCACCTTGTTTTTTATGCTAAGCTGTAAGCAAAGGTTTCTCTGCCGGTCTGTAACTTCTTTAATCGTTCTCAACGGCTCGTCTTCAAACAGTGCTGTGGTGGATATCTAAATCAAGTTTCCGAACAACCTCTTTGGATGTGGCAAATGCATTTCATTTGAACACGCCACAAATGTTCCTGTCATCACGCAGCGATGTTTTCCGCGGTCGTCCTCTTTAATATACCGTTGTTACGTCTTTCGTGAAGGTATATTTCTTTATTAATCTGCAAACTATTGACCGATTAATACTTTCACTTTAGATATTTGCGAATTTTCGTTTTTATTTTCGAAAATAATTTGTA
Source organism: Dichetophora obliterata (assembly GCA_963920525.1). Lineage (NCBI taxonomy): Eukaryota > Metazoa > Arthropoda > Insecta > Diptera > Sciomyzidae > Dichetophora > Dichetophora obliterata. Next base: position 37,810,702 of record OY986438.1, on the reverse strand, counting down.
ATTCAAGAACTTCACAGTATTTAAAACGTGCTATTATAAATGGAACAGTCAATGTCACAACTAGCACAAAAAAAAACTCAACTTAAATGCTTATGACATACAAACAACACGTGCTTTACAATAACGGAACTTTTACCAATAATTCTTCGAACTTCTGTTCTCTTTTTACATATTTCAAGTATTGCTGCTATTGTTTCGCTCACAGACAAATTGAATTTAGTCACATTAATCTTAAATTTAATATAAAAAAAAACAAAACCAAATTTGAATTAGATTTGTTTTATATATGATGTATGAATTATGCTTTGATTCCTATAATCATTTTTGTGTGTCCCCAATAATAAAAAAGATACACGATTTTGTTGCAGCGCACTTATTTTGCTGCTATTGTTTTGCGCAACACTGTATATGCTTAAGTAAACAACAAAATTACAAAATTTTAAAAATTTGTGGTAGACAAATAGGCTCAGTACTTAGTAGAATACCCTTTTGGCTTAATACGTCCTTAAGTCTTTTTTGCATGGAATCAACGAGCTTTTTGTGTACTCCGAAGTTATTTTTGACCATTCATGTTGCAAACCATTTTTAAGGTCTGTTGCGTTTCTAATTTCGTGTTTTTTAATTTCTCGCTCAAGTATATGCCACAAATTCTCAATAACACTCAGGTCCAAAGATTATGGGGGTTTGTATAATGTGGAGATAGTGCCAAATAAGCTAATCGTTGTCTTGGTAAAATCTAAAATTGTATCTAATGGATAAATTTAAGGCACTTTGTAGAAGATTGCCCAGCAGAATTCAATGTTACATCGTCTTGTTCATAGTTAAATCAATAAATGTCAAATTTCCACTCCAGAAGTGGAGCCCGTGGAGCCCATGAAGCCCCACACTATCTCGAGGCCGCCTCCATTTTTAACTGTGCCATGTAAATTTTGTGGTTGGAGATCCGTATAAGGCTTTTGCCAAATATACGCCTTACCGTCAAACCCGAATAAATTAAATTTTGACTCATCAGCGAAAATGACAGTCTTCCAAAATGATTCATCCTAATTTACATGGTCACGAGCGAACTGCCTTCTGATCTTACGGTTTTTTGCATTAATAAATGGCTTGTTACGGGCAGTGCGACCATGCAAATTAGCATCTCTGAGAACCCTACGAACCGTTTTGGGATTGCATTTCCTTCTGAGGTACTTTTCGCACTTACGTGCAAGAACTGTGGCACTTAGAGCCGGGTTTTCACTCACTTTTCTCAAAATCCACCGGGAATATCTTTCGTTGAAAATCTTATTTGGGGCATTTCTAATTTTATTATTTACACGATTTTCACACAAAAAAATATTCTGGTCAATTTAACCAAATTTCAACTAAATTCAAGGTAATTATTTGCCAACATGAATCGTCAGGTCAAGATTACCACGTGCAAATGTGGTTATCTTAACCCAATTTTAATCAGTATTTGTGGTTAAATCACATTGAATCAGGTTTATTTAACCAAATACTAGGTTTAAATGGCTCTATCTCAACCACCTACATGCAAATTCCTACAATCACATCACGATAAACAAATAAAAACACCCTTTTTCCCCCCAGCAAGGTCCAGAGGGAGAGCTAGGCACTTCATTTTTAAGCCCAAATAACCACTGAATTGTATAAAGTAGAAAACTTAAAGACAGGTTCATTTTACCATATATCGAGGTACCCTTTGTTACACTAAAGCAGAATTTGACAGCTGGCAGCTACATTTTTGTAAACCAGAAACGTCAGGTGAAAGTGACTCTCCTAACGAAATTCGTCAGCTAAAAATAACCTGGATCAGATAAGAGTATTTTTCCCTGAGTGCATGCTAGACATGGGTAACGCATAAAAAAATGCTGCGCTTATACACCAACCCAAGTGCATCTTACTATATCAGCGTAATGCGTTAACGCAATTGAGTCATGACGCTGAGTGCTTTGTGCTAATACAAATTTGGAAATAAATAGAATGAGTGTTCCTATGATAATGAAATTTTGTATGCTTAGTAAGTTTAAAATATCTAATAAATATACCGAAAATGGTTGGAATCGGTTGGTCCTTAGGGGTATCTCCCTTGGACCTATATTAAATTTTAACATAATTTTGTATGCTAGGTAGACACAAAAGTAGACCGATCTTAAGAAAATTTTGTCAAAAGGCTTAAAATATAAAGGAACAGATGTATACTGAAAGTGGTTTAAGTCGATTAGTTTTTAGGGGCACCTCCCTTGGATTTATATTAAATTTTCACATAATTTTTTATGAGAGGTAAACACAAAAGTTGACCGATCTTAATAAAATTTGATCTAAAGGCTTAAAATATTAAGTAATATATGTTTGCTTAAAATGATTCAAAGCAATTAGTTTTTAGGGGTACCTCCCTTGAACCTATAGTCAAGCAATTCTCAATTTGCAAAATCGGTTTTTAAAAAATAACTGAATATGCGGAATTTTTTTTCATAGCCAGCTAGACAAGGGTCTAATATTATAAATAAAAAAGAAAACCGGAATATACAAGCATCCACGTTTTAATACATGCTTTCCAAAATTTGCTAATTTTTCTGTTTTTAGTAGTCTTTTTTTTTTAAAATTAAAAATTTAGCAAAATTTTATTTTTTAGTATTTTTCAAAAACTCAAAAAACCAAAATTTTGCATTTTTTGAAAAATATTTTTTTTATTTTTGGTTGACCAATTTCTTTTTTAAGAACTTTTTCTTTGAGCCTTAGAAAGCATGTGACACCACCTATGAAATTCGTGCAAAATAAGTCAATTTTAAATGGTACCGTGCTTACAGGCGTAATTCTTAAAAACAAAATTTTCGAATTTATCTTCATAGGAAAATTACTTGTCGAATGATACCAAATTTGTGCTATTTGGAGACCAAATATTTTCTGATTTATTTCCACTACGCAAAGCACGTAGTTTGTAACGTAGTTTAAAATGCTATGATATCTATATTAACACGATGTTGATCAGCACAGGATGTTTCTTTGGTTCGATAACGCATTGTTTAATGTGGTCAATTTATTGAATGCGGTAGTGTCTTGTCCTAAGCGCAAGTTGCCTTCTTTTATTAAAAACAAATGGAATCATATAACAAATCCTGAAACAATATATCTGATTGAAAGATCTCATATTGATGCGGTTTTGCGTTACTGCAATACTCATCTTCAACGCAAAAACAAACAGTAGAGCTGCTTACGTTTAAATATTACGTTTAGTATCAATAAATATTATATATTGACACTTTAAATAAAATATTTAAAAAAATAAATTAAAAAAAAATAAATATTAAATAACGAACACGTTAAATATTGTTATACATATTGAAAAACCATTCCGTGAATGGCAAAGCATCATTACAATCAAAAGTTTTCCAAACACTCATGCTTGACAGCATCTTTCTCGCAACTCCTTTTCCATATTTAAATAAGCTAATAGTGCTCTTTTCGAACATTCTATCCGCTATGTTTGAGGCGTCGTAAAATTTGTGCAATTTTTGCTAGCTGAATAAATATTTCCTCATTTTTCTATAAACGTGTTATTTGCATTACTGCGCTATTGCGTTACTTTTTTTAAAACAAGTGTATTAGCGCAGTAACGCATTTATGTGCTTCAACTCAAAAGCGCAACGCAGCGCAGCGTTACCCATGTCTAGTGCATGCATAAAATGTTCGATAATATTTTGAAATGAACACCGATTTAAATTAACAATTTCTGAGATTTTGCGTTGACTTTTTCCATCTTTATAGTTCTTAAGAACTAGTTCACGTATTTTAATAGAAATTCGATGACCCATTTTTAAAAACAGATAATTGAAGTCAAAATTTATTTTAAAGCAATGTAAAACCTGGATACTCTCTGATCAATAAACAAAATTCATTGAAAATTTCATTATTGATGTGTTTTAGTTTGTAACTGATAACGGTTAATCATGGAGGATCATTTTCTTTTGAGCTGTTACCTGCTTATTTATTTGTTTATTGTAAAATTATTTTTCTCTTTCTAATAAGTGAACTTTTTTGTTTTTTTATGTTGTTGTTTATATAAAATAAATATGTAGGGTATTCGAAACGTGTGCTATCATGCTATATTGTCATATGTCCTAAAATTTTACAACTAAAATTTATTTTACAAGATAACTCAATGCAAATAAGAAACAGCTGTTCACACTTCAATAAGCATAGATTTCAGAGTTGTAATATATTAGAACTATTTTATATGGAAGGCAACAATAAAATGTTTAAACTAGTGTAAAATCTTAGGACAATATGACATTATGACATGATAGCACACCTTGTGAATACCCTAATGGTGTAAAGGGTTATGTACGTTAAAAAAATACACAAATTGACTTTAAAATACTCAATGTGTTTGCAATTAAAATTAAAATTAACTGGATCATTTAAGCTGTGAGCCACTGTATATTATTTACTATTATTTACACTATTACAGTATTGCAGTTCGTAGTACTGCTCAAAAAATTTATAGGTCGACCGATACATTGTAGCAGGTGCTAATTCTTGTGTACATAAGGACATACATATGGACATTACCCACATTCGTACGCATATAACTCAAAGTAAAACAAAAAGTTATCTACCAATATAAAGCTTATTTTGGCTGTTATAGTTAGAGTTATAGTTATCATAAAATTTTAATAATTTTGTATTAAATTGAATACGAAATGCAACAGCTTAGAGCTAATTTAATGAACAATTGAGATGAGATGGCCATTTTATTTTTACACGAAATACTTTATACGCTAAAGTTTAGAATTTATGGTAACTAAAATGACAAAAATTTTTTAAAGTGTACACTCAAAACACAATCGTTTTTAAATCAATTACCTTTTGTCTTTGGATTAAGGACACGTTCTTATCTTTAATTTAAATACATTTTCCTTAAATTTATGATAGTTTACTAAATTAAAGTAAAATTTACTATAATTACAAAATTATCACTTTAAAAATTATAGCTCATTGTTCCTTATTTTATAGATCATAATATTACGAGATTTAAATAATTATTTACGTTCTGTAAAAATATAGGACCTTGATTTGAGGAAAATTTCACATTTAAATACACATTTCCTTTCTAACTTACTTATGTTACGAGCCTACGAAGCACTTACGAAATGTCATGAATCGCCTTATTTTAAGTTTTCTAATTTTGGTTCAACCGTAAACTTAAATTCTAATTTTGCTTTTTATTTTGAATTAAAAAATAAAAATCAAAACTTAGCATTTATTAAGTGTTTAATATATATTAAGAATGGGTAAAAGTCAAAAATTAAAAAAAAAATCGTATTTTTCGTATATCCCACCCACTTGAGCGAACTCTTAATCAATTTGAATGGATTCGAAATTTCATATATCCTCATCATTTAAATTAAGTTTGCTTGCTTTAATTAAAAAATATCAATTTTTAAAGGGATAATAACTAAAGCTTTTTATTATTTTTTACCATATACCAAGGACTGATATTCCTGATAACCCTGAAAACAAAATGTTTTTCGAATGTAAATCGGAAATATTTTTTTAAAATTATTGAAATCATTTCAAATAAGAAATATATGTTTTCTGATATTTTTTTTTGTGTTCGACATACCAGTTTCAACAGCTATAACTTTTTTTTACCGTATATTGTTTTTTTTTAATTTTTTTTTGTACAAAATTATGTCACAAAAATCTGTGATGTTGTTTGGAAATTTTTGGAAATTTTTTCGTAAAAACACTCAACCTCGAAATTTTAAAAACGGTACACTTCTATGAAAAACTGTCATAACGACCAGGTTTTTCAACGTAATCGCATATTTTTTTCTTACAGTATTAGTCTAAGTATTTTAAAAAATATTTCTACTGCATTTTTTTTAAATACTGTCATATTTGAATTTTTGCTTTTTTTTATTGAAAGTACAAAAAAGATCATATACATATTTCGTATATTCCACCCACTTAAGCGACCTCTAAATCACTTTGAATTGATCTTTGAAAAATAAATTTAGATTTGGACCCGTAAAAAGTTAGCCTGGCAACGGTAAGACTCATTATTAGGCGCTTCGGTTCATTTGTTTATCGCTTTTTTTCGTATAGCGCAATAGCTTAGTGGTTAGAATAGTGAACTTAATGTCGTGGGTTCGAGTCTCACGGTGTTTGTTTTTTATTTTATTTATTTTTTTTTTTATGTATGTATTAAGTATTTTGCAAGTATTTACTATATATGTAACCAAAGCTGGTGTGGACTTATAATATGTTGCACAGAATAGTACAAAATTTCTTACCGTGTACAAAATATTTGAAAATATTAACTGAATGTTTATGTGAAAAGAAACGAAGGCTGAACGTCGTGAAAGAAACGAGCAACAACATTTTTGGATATGGAAAAATGTATTGGTCCCCGTGTCTCGCACCACGCTCATTGTTCGTTTCGTTATACATAAACATGCAGTAAGGGCTAAGCGATTAAGCTGTCAAAAATATTATACATATAAAGCTTTCAGATTTCTTTAACAATATTTTATCCCAATAAACCAAACTTTTTCATTACTAAATTCATTTTTTTTTATGTCTTATATAAAAATTATTCAAATTAAAGAATTGATTTTTATGTTTTTTATTGTTTTTTATGTCTTATATAAAAATTAGCCAAATGAAAGAATTGATTGTATTTTATAGTCAATTATGAATATTCTAGTAAGAATTTAATAAGAATTTATTTATTTGTCTTTGTCGCTTTATTGAAGAATTTATTTATTATTCTTTGTTCCTTTATCCTTATAATCCTTAGATAAATAAACCTAAAACAAGATTAAGTAACTCATCTAAAATCAAATAAAATCGAATAAAAGATATTCTTTTACCCACGCTTGCTCCTGTGTGAGTAAGCTCGGCTGACTGTGTGAATTTTTGTTCATTCATAAGAATCCTGCCAAAGGAAAGCTAACGAAGTAGCGTCATGCAGATATTAATATAAAAATAAACGAAAGAAAATATGTCAAATTCATGACTGACATACAGACAGGCTGACAGACAGAGAGACATACGGAAAATCGTGCACTTAGATGTACAACAAAAAATAAACAACTATGCATATACATACATATGTAACATGCTTAATGTTATATGCTTAGATACATATAAGTTCGTTTTGGTAGATACTTAAGCTAGCTAGTGTTACCACTATGTTGAATGACCTATTTACGGCTTTAACATTTGATTGATAATTTGTTGTTTATTTGATGAAAAGTAGACATAAAATTTTAGAATAAAAGCACTTAAATAAACACAACATTAAGCTACTACCTAAAGGTGTGTACTCAATAAAGATGTTAACAAGAATTTGAGAGAAAAAGAAAACAATTATTTACATAAGCTTTGTTTGAAATATTTATGATATAAACGCTAAATTAAAACCTAAAGGCACGCAGCTTTAAGCCAAGTTAAAAAAAAAATATGATCTGTAGAAACAATATATGAACAATTGAGCACGACAAGACAGCACAAAATGTTTTTCAAATATGCTGTAGGTGAAATGAGTTGGTGATTGAAAAGTTCTTCATACAAAATAGTTTGAGAGTTTTCTGTTTTCTAAAATAAAAAAAAGTACGTTACGACTGAAGGCTTTCGTCGGTATTCCGGCCTCTTAAGTTTTATGTGTAACTTTTAATGAAGTAAGCGCTAATTTGCAACCTTAGTGCACGCAGCTTAAAGCCAAGTTTAAATAAAGGTAAACCATTGTGTCGTGCATCTAAATGTTTGTTGAAATAATATATGGAAAAATAATTGCTCTTAACACGTCAGCAAGCTCAAAACGTTTTTCTAATTTGGTGTCGTAGAGCTTAAAGCCAAGCACATAGCCTTTAGTGTAGCTGATGTCGAACAGTTGTATTAAACATTAAATATTAAAATTGCAAGTAATGTATTAAAGTTATCATCAACAGCAGCTTCCTGTTATTAAAGCCTTTCACTTAAGCAACGACAAAACAACTGCAATCTTCTAAGGCTTATCTTGCTGTCAACGACAATCTTTACAATTTTTACATGAAGTTAAATTTTCTTTCTACGCTCATTAAACTAATTAGAAATCTTTCAACAGCAGCGGCAGCAGTAACGTTTGCCATTGAAATTTCTTACAATCTTTTTAGAAAAATCTTTGAAAAATCTTTGAAAAATCTTTCCCACAAGCTCAATGAATCCACTTGAAATAAACGAAGCCACTCTTAAAAGCTTTGCTGGTGTTTATGAACGTTTGAGTGGCTGACACCATGGGACAAAAGAGTGCCAACACGTTTTCCAACACCCACACTTGTTTGGCATTGTTTAGACAATGGCAACACTTTGAAAAGCATAGGCTTTGTTTTTAATTTTTTGAGTAGGTACATTTTTATGCATACATAGAAGAAATTTCTTCGACATGTAAAGCTTCTTAAAAATATGATATTAATAGAGCGTTAAGTGTTTTTTATAACTTATGTTACTTGTGTTATGGAAGTTTTTGTTTTTTGTTTTGTTGTAACGCACATGTGGTGGCAGGATATAAAAAAACTTGTACCCATGCACAGTGGAGTTGTCTTCACTAACAAAAAGAAATACAATATAAATTCAGCCCCTGACCTAATTAAAGACACCCTATAGACTCCCTATTAAAGATAATATAGACCAAATTCTTACAAAAAGGACTTATTAGAAATAATTTATCATTATATTTTTATGAGATTTATTAAGGTTTTTGGATTTTAATGACTCCCTTTAAAAGATCATTTAGACCAAATTCTTACAAAAAAGACTTATTAAAGATAATTGATCATTATATTTGTTTGTATGAGATTTATAAAGGTTCTTGGATTTTAAGGGCCTGCGGGAGTTTTTCGAAAAACAAGACACTTTTATAAATTTTTTTAAGCTTTATTTTATTTTAGACTAAATATTTTTTACATTGTTAAAGTATAACTATTCAAGATTTATAACTGAAATTTTGGTCCCAAAAATTTTCGCTGACGAGGTAGAAAAGTGCAATACCACGAAAGTACTTTTTGAAACTGGTGAACAGAGAATTGCTCAAAAGCTACTCATCCGACAAAAATATTCGTCGACGAGGTAGAAAAGTACGATGCCACGAAAGTACTTTTTGAAACTGGTGAGCAAAATTGCGCAAAAGCTACTCATCCGATTGCTACCAAATTTTTTAAAACATACTTAAGGACTCATCAAGGGGCGTTTAGTCATTCAATTTTTTTTATACATTTTTTTATGTATAAAGCTTAGTATGCTGTAGGAACGAAAATTTTTAGGCATTTAATTCTACACGCGAAATTTTGGTGTAGACTCAACACTAACACATACTTACCATAACGTGTTTGTTGAATGTGTTAGTTGAATATTATTGTTGAATTTCAAATTTTCACGCGAATTAAATGTACCTACATATAAAAGACTGCGAAATTTTGACATTTTAACTCTCCAATCATGGTTGTAAACTTGGCTGCATTGAACAATTTTTCAGTTCAACAGCGTACAACGAACGAAAAAAAATTTCGCTAACTTTTCGCTTTCAAAAACACAATGCATTTCTTTCGGAAGATTTCTTTTCGCTTCTACAGCATACTAAGCTAAACCTTAAACGAACTCAATTTGGTACACAAAAAATGAACATTTTGTTCTACGCCCGCCATTTTGCCAAAAATTAATATATTTTAAAAACTTTACAAAACCAAAAACCTATTTTTTCAGAGGAATCCGTCTCTAGATATCTTGCTCACCGCAAATTTAAGATCTTTCGTGGCTTTGCACTTTTCTACCTTATCGACGAATATTTTTGGACCAAAATTTCAGGGATAAATCTTGAATAGTTATACCATAATAAAGTAAAAATAGTTTTGGTCTAAAAAAAAAATAAAACTAAAACAAAAAATATTAAAAAAATGTCTTTTGTTTTTCGAAAAATTCCCGGAGGCCCTTAATAGGGGTATGGATGTGACTTTTAACTAATTTATACCAAATTCTTACAAAAAAGACTCATTAAAGATTATTTATCATTATATTTGTATGACATTTAGAAAGGTTTTTGGATTTTAATGTGGTAAAGTAAGAGGGGTATGGACGTGGTTTTTAACTAATTTAGACCAAATTCTTATAAAAAAAGACTAATTAAAGATCACTGCTAATGTGCAAAAATTTAAACAGGTGGATCTATTGTTATGAAACTCATGAAAGTTAAATATTTGGAATTTTGACACTTTGTGTGAAAAGTATGCCTTTTATTATCGGATTTTGTGCAATTTAAAACGAAGAAAGCGAATTTCAAGACATAATAAAAAAATAATTATTTTTTTCAAATTTTGATAAATTAAACGGTTCATTTAACCGTAGTCCTACGTTGAGAAAAACTTTTAAATTCCTCGTTGAGGTGTAGATGAGGAACTGCAGTTTTTAAATATTTTGAAAAAATTTATTTACAAGGAGCATGATTTCGGTCTACACTCAGCATAAAATAAAAATCATGTAAGCTTGCCTTTATCCCAAAACTGAACGGTTTTGGAAATATTTAAAAATTAAGAAATATGTAGTTTTCTTCACCAACGTAGGACTACAGTTAAGGACGATTGGTGTGGTTTTCATAGAACTTGGGTCATTCACACACTTGAATCTTTTTTATTATAAACTAGCAGGGCACAGTGGTTCGCGGCCACGGACGTTTTTTTATCGATCTCCTTAAGACAATACATGTCAAACGAAAGAAAACATATTTCTTCTTCAGTGAAGAGTAGAGAGCAACATAGAAACTTATTAAAACTCTCCCAACTCAAACGCGTAAAAAGAAAACGATTAAGCCATTTTGGCGTCTAGGAAGATTTCTAAAAAAACTTAACACTTTAATTGACTCTAAGCAGAGCTGTTGTTGTTGTTGTTGTTGCCTTTTTAAACTTTTCTGATCTAAAAAGCTCACAAGTAAAATCATGTACAAATACAAAGAATTGTGATCAATTCATTAGTATCTAATTAATACTTTAATGTTAAATACTTATTACTAAAATTTTTACCCCTAATAATATGCCTTAGCACAAATACAAAACTTTAAATCTTTTGTAATAAAAGTCGGCCCAGTATTTTTGGACTTTACTGGTAACAGAATATTTGCACTTAAATTTAAGATAATATCTCTTATAGATGGAAAGATAACACAGATTAACAAAAAAAATTAAGTGAATATTGACCTAATATCTCTGCGGCTTTACAAAATTATATAAAACCAATTATCGAATTAAGTATTTATAGGGATAAGATCTACTTTTTGAAATATTTGTGGGAACAAAAATTAATTGAATGTTCAGAGGCAAACCGAAACATAATGATAAGTAAAATTTTGTTTTAAAGAAAACATTTTATTTAGTTAATGCATAATAAATTAGTGATTAAACCAAAAATTTTGAGACATCAGCTATTACTTTGGTACCTATGACTGAAAACATTTGAAAGAAAGTAATTTTTTATATATATTTTTTTTTTCATTTTGTCAACTATAACAGGCTTGGAACAAGCGCGTCGGAAGCTAATTTCATCTGGGGGGGCAGTACAAATGGGGGTGCAAAAAAAATCACCAAAATTTCTTAAAAGAAACATGAATATGAATAAAGAAATTTTATTTTAGTTTCAAAAGTAAAAAATATATAAAACTAAATAAAAAAATATTAGAATTTCATTATTTTTAAAAGTTTTTCAATTTCGATATTAGAGATCATTTTTTAAAGAATCTTTCATATGGGAATATGAAAATATAAGAAATAATTGTTGCTTTTCTAAAGCAAGATTAGGTCTATCTTTACATGGTTTAATTGCAATAAGGTACAAAAAGTTATATCAATTTAAATTCTTCCAAAATGCTTCTTTCTGTCCTTGCGAGAAACAAACTCTTTCACCACCTCCATCGAATTCAATTCTTCGGTTTTATCTATGTGAATGTGTAAAAGTGCCGCATGAGTGAGTCGTTTCTGTGTCATATTTGCTCGAAGATACGTTTTAAGTCGTCTTAGTGCACTAAAAGAACGCTCAGATGAAGTTGCTGATGCAGGCACAGTCAAAACAAAAGCAACAAGTTTTTCAACTTCATTTAATAGTTTTTTCAGTGTATCCGATTTTTTTTAAATTTGAATTGCAGTAGAAACTCTACATTTTGCAAACACAAAGACAGAAAATGGTTATCCGAAAGCATGCTTATGAAGAAGAGAGAAAGAAGAGCAAAATATATAATACAAAAATATTATCGTTGTAAAAAAAGCTGATATTTTGAATAAATTTTGAAGTTTTCTTTTTAAATTTTTCATCTAGCTAAATAAGCGAGGGGCATTTGCCCTCTTTCCTTCCCCCGCTTGCTACGCCAATGGCTGGGAATTAAAAACTCATACTTTTTATACCACATAGCTGAATCGATCCGTCCGTCTGTTTATGGATATGATAGCAGCCATAACAGATTTCAGTTATCGTTATTAAATGCCACATATATAAGCTTTCATTTAAAAAATAAAGGTTAAGTTTGAAGATGAGTCAAATCGAATGAAAACCACGCTTGGCTCCCATACTTTATCAAAGCTGTAAAATTAGCTTTAAATTCTAAATTTTTAAAAGCAGAACTTAATTTAGAGTTCTAAAAAATTAGATTAATTTAATATTTTTCCACATAAATGATTTCTTTTTAACTACAATATCTATTACACTGGATAACTGGATTATCGATTTCGACAGATTAGTAGTTACGCTTTGATATTTTTCAATTTTTTTTTTTTCAAACTGAAAAGATAAATTTCTACTACTTTTGGATTTTTATTTTATATTTCTAAAATTAATATTTTAATTAAATGGTAAAACATAGTTAATTGAATTTTTTTTTATGGAATATTATTTTACAACTAGTATCGTCTGTGGTCGAAATTCGACCAACTATCTGAAGTTTCAATCGTTTTTCTCATTCTGAGGCATTGACCTTGCCTTAAGAAAATGTGTTGTACTAAGAAAATCTTAAGTTTTGAGAGAAAGCAACAGTTTTCGAGATTTCGCCATAACTTCTATATCAAAATTTTTCAGAATTTACTATTTGTAAAATAAAAAAATGAACTATAAAAAAAAGCTTATTTTGGGGTATCCGTAAGAGATAGCGAAAAATGTTTTTCCTACAATGTATTTTATACATACAATGTATATCTAAAGTTTCCTCCTACGCCATGTTCTTCCATTTTTTTAGAGTGTAGGTTTTACTTCAGAAATATTCTTTCAATGCTCGTATTTCAGGTCAAAGGTCACATAAATATTCGGTGAACATCTTCTCCCTACTCTAATTTATTTGAAAAAATTATCAAAATCGGTTCAGAAACACGGAATAACTGTTTCTCCTACGCCTATTTTTATATATAACGAAATGGCTTAAAACATACATAGATTTGTGTATATAACTTTGGAGTGGTTTGAAATATTTGAAAATTTTTTTTACAGAAATTATTTTTTAAGCTGTAGAGCTTTTTAGAAAATATAAAAACAACATTTTGAAAAATGTATATTCATCAAAAAAATCATAAATCATAGCTCATGATTTTCGATGATAGAAACAGTTTTTTGCATTATGTGTCAAAATGAAGCCATTTTTGCTAATAAGTGATATGTCATATGAAAGAGTGTGAAAAAAGAAAATTTTATAAGAAAAAAAATTACAACAACAAAAACGATTGGCCTATTTGTTGAGCAAAAACTGAATATTTTAGAGGTATTTTTAAAACCATATAAAACATTGAATTGGTGAGATAACGGTCAATCTTTTCTTATTTCTCCAAAGTCATTTAATTGATCTTTCAGTCAAAGAAAATTTGATGAAAATCTATTGAAAAATGGCCAAGATATTTGCTTGCAAAATCAAAACTTGAAATTTCAATCGTTTTTTTCTCATTCTGAGCTGATGACCCTGCTTCAAGGAAATACGTTGTACTGAGAAAATCTACATTTTTTAAGATATCTCAATAAATTTAATGTCATTATAACGGAAATTTTTTCTAACATATTATCCAAGAAAAATATTACCAAAAATGCTTTCGTATACCGTTACATTTCTGACCCACGACGTTTCATACAAAAATACTTTGTACTGAAAACATCTATAGTTTTCTAGCTATCACAATAATTTTCTTGTCAAAATAACGGAAATTTTTCATAATTTGCTATTGGTAAGAAATTTCACCATCACAATATGTATTCACACTTTTAACATTAAAAAATGCTTATTGTAGAGTATCCGTAAGAGAAGGCGCAATATGTCGGAAGTATTTTTTGCACACCTTATCAATGTCTAAAATTCCCTCTTACATTAAATTCTCCCATCTGTTACAGATTAGCTTTTATATTTAATAAATGCTCTTTTTACGCTCATATTTCACGTCGAAGGTCTCCAATCTAAAATGTAATCATGCTGTGCAGCCAGATCTTTACTTTGATACCTTATTCACCATTCTACCTCTTGCTACACTGTTAGAAATCTTGTACTAAAATTGAAACTTTTCTGTACTACTACACCAGCTTTGGTTTCAAATCTAGTATTTACAAAATACTTAAAAAATGGTTTAAATACAGCTTTGGTTTCAAATTTAGTACAAGCTTGGATTCAAATATTTTAAAAAAAATAACAAACAACGAGAGATTCGATAACACGACATTGAGTTTGTAAACTCACTACTCTAACCACAGAGCTATTGGGTCATGTGAATAAAAATCAGCAAATGCTTTTACTGAATTTTTCTAGTAAAAAGTATGGATTTAGTGAATAAAAAAAGCTATATCTATATAGCTTTTTTTATATCTATATCTATATAGCTTTAAGCTTTTTAAGCTATATCTATATAGCTTTTTTTATTCACTAAATCCATACTTTTTACTAGAAAAATTCAGTAAAAGCATTTGCTGATTTTTTATTCACATGACCCATTGGCTTATACATAAAAAGCGCGATAAACAAACATATGAACAGGGACTAGAAATTAGTATTATTTGTATTAAAAACAAATATTAATACAGAGTTGTACTTAAATTGAAACCAAAAAGACTAAAATTGAAACCAAAAAGCTAAAACTTAAACCAAAAAGCTAAAATTGATGCTGTAATATTTCTTTTGGTTTCAATTATAGTACAGAAAAGTTTTAAATATGAGTTAGTATTTGAAAAGTTTCAATTTGAAACCGCAAGGTTAAAAAACATGTAGTAATATTTTAGTGGGACTAAAATTTAGTCCAAGATTTCTAACCGTGTAGCACTGAGACTCCTTACTTAAAATAATTAAAATTTTCAAAGTTAATATTTCGAGTCAGAGGTCATTAATTTTAAATCTTAAATGATTCTGCACATAAAGGGCGCAGTACCTTTCGAATGATATAAGTTTTATTGCCCTTATTCTAAAATAAATATCGAAAAAGTGAACGACAACATTTGATGTTTGCTTATTAATATATAAGATTTAAAAAAAAAAATTTTTAATCAAAACAAAGTAATCAGTGCATAGATATTTTTTTTGAGTAATTTTGTAATTTTATGTTTTTTTTAAGGTACTGACAAAAATACTGTTTCTGACTATTTGCGGGTACCTATGCCACTTCAGAATCTGGTGTTAGATTTCCTAACAAAAATCAAAAGTAAGTAATTTTGTTTTAACTTAACATTATGATACGTTTTGTAAATTTTTACAATAATCTTAAGGTTTTTGCCATAAGCCCATTAAACAAAAATACTTAAATAATATTGTGCTAAATATAACTCGAAAATGTTTTGAAGCAGAGGTATTTTCTAACAGCTGATTCATAAAAATATTTTAAAACAGCTTTCAAAAATTTTTTAAATAAAATGCTTTTTAAAGTTAAATACTCTTTAAAAGCGTTGTATTCATAAACGAGTTTTGAGAGTCTTATTGTTGAAGTGAGAATACTGATGCTCTAAAATAGGAACAGTTGTAATTTTCGTTTGTGACTTTGATAAATAGAATGAAATTTGCTTAAAAACTTAAAAACGAAAAAATAGGTTTGTGCATTTGATATATTGACAGACATTTGTTTAAAATTTTGTTTACCTTTAAATAAAAAAAACAGTGTTGCCACATTTTTTTAACTTTAATTTTCAAAAAAAAAACTTATCTTTTTGTGAAAAAGCTGACACTCAAAAAAAATAACTAAAATATATGTTTTTACTACAGGTATCGTTAAAACAACATAAACTAGTTTTCTAAGTAATGGAAAGACTTCGGAATTATCTCCACGTTTCTGATCACAAATTGCTTTTCAAAAAGTTTCAATATTATTTTCATTCAGTAAATTCAAATCACTGAAATTAATGTGGCGCAACTCATCGTCAATTTCTTGCAATTTTTCAAATGGATGACATAAGGTAGAAAAATACACAAATTTAAAATAGTTAAAATTTGTTAAAAATAGTTAAAATCACGCCTTTTTAAAATGTTCGTTGGTGCTAAAAATTCGACACATTTTAGAAAATCATGTCAAAAATAAAACTTTTGTAATAACCAAATGCATAGCTCAACATAAAATTTTAAACAATGTTCTCTAAAATCCATTTCATCTGATTCAAATAATTTATGCGTAGAGCTTAAAGCCGAATATACCTCGGCTCCTAAATCAATGCCTTTAGGATTTTTTAAAAACTTGGAATCATTTACATCAATTTCTTTGTAGTTTTCAAAGCATATGTATTCATTTATAAATATTGACTATCAAAACTTGACGAGTGGAAATCGAGACAAAAGAACAGAAACAACAAAAGCAACCATAAAAGCAACAGCATAAATAAATTTTTGAAAGTGCGTGAAAAGTAGTAGTAGCATCTTTAAATGTTACTTATATTTTTCAGTAGCATAAAATTTATTTTATTTATTATATTTGATTCATTAAACTTGTAAGTATTTATTTAATCGTAAAAACTTGAAAAACTGGGTAAAATAAAAAGAAGTGTTATTTTTAAGCAAAAACTGGAAAACTGACTAACCTCTAAAAAAACTGGCAAACAAATTTTATCTGCCCATATGGTAACACTGATCACAAAACACAATTATTTTCATTTATTTATTTGTTTGTTGACATTTTAGTTTGTCAAAAAATGAGAAGATTGTGCTCAATTGAGAGCATTCAAAATTAAAATGGCTTTATAGGAGGTTTACCGAAGGTTTGTTGCTATTTTAAAATTCACTCATTTGTGAAACTGTTTCAAAAGGTTTTTTTCGTTATTGAACATTTATGAATAATAGGGCGGGTCGATTTGTAGGGAGTGAAAAAATTCACCAATTTCCCTATGATTTCCGTATTCTATGGGTTATTCCATGAAAATTTGCCGAAGGAACCATACCTCTTTCGTTAAAATCGAGTCCCCTACTTTTTGTTGGTAGATTTTTTCCCAAATTGACGTTCGTATGAAATATTACCTACACGTTTACATCCATAACTCAAAAACTATCGATCGGGTTAAATCGCCAGTAGGCGCGTTGGAAAGGTGAGCTCAATTTTGACCAATTTATAAAAAACAATCTTCAACATTGGTCCAACGGTTCAAAAGTTACGGGCATTTTTGTCCAAATTTTGGAGCATTTTTCCATGATTTTGTCATGATTTTGTCCAAGAATATTACTTTCATGGCCATTTTTTTGGCTCAATTTTTTTGACTTACGAAGCTTACGAACCTTACGTTACGACTGGACTGATTTGCGCTTTACATTATTGGCATATTTTTTCACAGGGTGCACACCCTGTGTTATGTTTGTTTATTTTTTTTTGTTTTTAGTTTCTTTATAGACTTCTTTATTTTATTTAAAGCGCAAATCAGTCCAGTCATAACGTAAGGTTCGTAAGCTTCGTAAGTCAAAAAAATTGAGCCAAAAAATTGAGCCATTAAACCTGATCGATAGTTTTTGAGTTATGGATGTGAACGTGTAGGTTATATTTCATACGAACGTCAATTTGGAAAAAAATCTACCAACAAAAAGTAGGGGACTCGATTTTAACGATAGAAGTATGGTTCCTTTGGCAAATTTTCATGGAATAACCCATAGAATACGGAAATCATAGGGAAATTGTTGAAAAATAAATCGACCCGCCCTAATGAATAACGTTTTTAGGCATGTGTCTTACAAAGGGTTTGCATGAGGTTTGTAACTTTTTATGAATACGGCTGTAAGTATATAATTTTAAGCATTATTTATTCATGAGTATTTTTCTCAAAATCAGGGGTCCTTTTTTAAAATTACAATGAAATTAATTTTGGGTTTTGAGACAAATTTGTAATTTTTGTTTACAGGACAGCTCTCCCGTCCAAAAACATAATGAAGTAACTATACCCAGCAAATACAAGTCAAAGGTTTGAGAATTTTTTTTTCTGAAATTTCTCAAATCATTTTCAAATCAATAATTAATTTTTCATATTAACATTTGAGTTCGACTTAATGTTGATTTGAGAATAAATGTTTTTCTCAAATGTAAAAGTATGTTTGAAATATTGTGCATCACTAACAAATCCATAAGGAATTCGTACGTTTTTGCACATCACTATCGCATTTTGAACCCATCTATTGCGCGAAAACAAACTACTCTTGGCAAAAATATATGTAATAAATTCAGTGAAAACTGTGAGTAAAATTTGCAAAAAAGTGTCAGCCCAATCATGAAACATTTTCTCCCGGGAGTTGTAAAAGTTTTTAAGATAGCAGATAAAGACATTTTTTTACACTAATGAATATTATCGGTTGATAAACAAAATTCCATTTCCAAAAAGTTTTTAAGCTTTATCTTAAAAATGGAAACTCCCCTCTACAACTCCCGTGAGAAAATGTTTCATAACTGGGCTGATTATGTTTGGTTTTTAAATTTTTTAATTGAATTCATGAGATAGTTTCAGTTGCTTTAATTGCATTTTTAATGATTTATTTTTTCTTATATCACAAGTAGGTGTGTTTTGTTATGACTGAAATAAATATAAAATATTAATGCGCAAATAAACCAATTAAACTTAAATATTTTGATCATATGCTATATCATATATAGTTATAATATTTTATTTTTGATTCGTTAATTAAATAATATTGTGATTTTTTTATATATATCGTGAAGTGTGCTTTAGTTAGCATTTTTAAAAATAGAAATAATTAAAATGAAATAAGCGAATAATAACAAAAACCAAACATTTTTAAATTACATTTTGACATTCATAGTTCATAGTTACAGTTTGAAAATCACATTTGAAACAGGTGTGGGAACAACGTTTGATATCAATTTGAGCATGAACCTATTTCTCAATTTGAGAATAAAGTGCCCTTTCTGTTGAGAATGCTATCATTCTCAAATCAATTTCAAATCGATATCAATCGTTTGACATTTGAGAAATGCATTTGATATCAAATCATTCTTAAATCATTCTCAAACCTCAATGTTTGCTTGGTATTTACTTACCTTTTATTTAATTTCGTTACTATACTAACGCCCCTATTACAAATTCATACGATACACGATAAGCGCTTGCATTCTGTTGTGCGCTATTACGAATTTCAGCTTATCGTATGAAATTCGACAAGTAGCGTTTAACGTATATCGTGAAAAATCAGTATTGCCACACGATAAGTGTCGTATTTGCTGTCATATTTTAAACGAATACAAGCGGCTAAAAATTATTGTTCGATAAATTTTGTTGTCAAGAAAAAATATAGAATTTTATTAATTAGATATCTATCTAACTATTATCTCCATACCAGTCGGGTTTTAGGGCAGGACATGGGTGTTCTTCTGCAGTTTTGAAAGTGCTTGATGATATTCGGCCTGAATATGACGCTGGCTCTATGACCTTACTCTGCTTACTTGACTTTTCCAAGGCCTTTGATAAAGTAAACCATAATTACTTGTGTCAAAAGCTTAAATTTCTCTTTGGGTTTTGTAATAGTGCTGTCAATCTTTTGTCTTATTATTTATGTAACAGAATTCAAAGAGTCAATGTCGGTGAAATGTTTTCATCGCATAAAATTGTACAAAGTGGCGTCCCACAAGGTTCCATTCTAGGCCCGCTGCTATTCTCTTTGTACGCTTGCTATTCGCTTAGCACGCTTTTGTTCATGCGTACGCTGATGATATCCAGCTCTATCTGTCTCGGCGAACTGGGCTTCTTGATGATCTGTGCGTCAGGTTGAATGAAGATCTCAGTAGCATTGATGAATGGGCTAAATGTAATGGGCTTCAACTCAATGCTGCCAAATCGTATGTCCTTCCCATCTGTAAAAGTAAAACTTGTGTTGATGATGTCCCTGACCTGTTTATAGGAACTAGCAAGCTAAATGTGGTATCAAAAGCAGTAAGCCTTGGTTTTGTCATAAATTCATCTTTGTCTTGTGTTGACCACGTTAATAGTGTTGTACAAAAAGTTTATTATGTCCTTCGTAATTTAAGAATGTCTGCTAGTGTTACTCCTGTTGATTTAAAACGTAGATTGGTAAAACAATTGATCTTACCTTTAATTTCATATTCAGAAACAGTGTACAGTAAACTCGACTCTTCCTCCCAATATAAACTATAGATTGCTTTTAATTATGCAACACGCTACGTATATGGTTTGCGAAAATTTGACCACCTTTCCACGTTCAGAAACGCTATACTTGGATGTAACCTAACTACATATCTTAGTGCTCGTAACTGTATGTATCTCCATAAAATCATACATGAAAAACACCTCGCTACTTGTTTTAAAAACTCCAGTTTTGTCTTTCAAGAAGAAGTCATGTTTTAATAGTCCCTAGGCATTATTCGTTACATTCGTCTCATCTTTTTTTCATTAACGCCATTAAATTGTGGAATGCTTTGCCTCGTTGGTTAAGAGAGATTAGTGGGAGAGGTAATTTTAGGCGCTCTATCCTATCTTTCTTCTCTACTTCATAGTTTCATGACTATATTTTAATCTATTTCCTGTATTCTTTACTCTATTGTATATTATTAATTCTTAAAAAATAATTGCAATGTGATTCAATTCAGCATTCAATATACTTAATATTTATTATAGTTTTCTTTCTTTCTTTTAAAAATTTAACGTAACCTTAAGTATATACTTGTTGTTATGACTGTATAGTTTAGTATTATTGTTTTTTTTTTTTTTGTTTTTTTCAAGCTAATGCTTATATCGTACTATAAAAGAACCTGGTTCTTATTGTACCAACACGTTTCTCTAAATAAATAAATAAAAATAAAATAAATAAATAAATGTAAACATAACTTCTGCTTTTCTTAATTTTTTTTTTAAGTTTTAACGTTGCTGACACGAAATTATTCCTTTAAAAAAATTTCTGATTGAGAATAACAGCTTTTTTGTCTAAATAAATGGTCAAATGTAAACAAAAATCACTGTCATTCACAATAACTTATCTATCGGGCGTATGAAAACGACAATTTGCTTGATTTTTGCGATACACTTGCAAGCGTTTATCGTCTATCGTATAAAAATTCGTAATAGGGGGAAAGTTTTTTATTATATATATTTCTGTGTTTTCAGTTTTTCTATGCAGCTCTTCATTATCTTGTAATAGGATGAAAAAAAGGATGTAAAAAAGGCTTAACTTTAAAAATATTCATAAAATACCAAAACAATTGGCAGCAACTTGAGTATGAATTTCATATAATAATTTAGAGATGCTGCCTCTTTTACTTGCATGAATGCTATAAATGAATAATAAATACAGTCTAACTGTAAGTTGCTCCTTTTTTTAGTAGGATCCTAACTAAACAGTTGGCCGCTAATACAGGCATCCGCCTAGAAGCCACCTCCCGGTGGAAAGAAGGTACACTAGGACATTCTTGCATTAGAAAATGTCTCCCTCCCATACCTAGGTCCATTGACTACATCACACAAAAACTATCCTTTGAAAGGAAGTTCGATGTATCCATTCCCTCTCGAGAAGAGTGGGAAATAGGAAACCGTTCACCTCACAATGTCATTGAGATCTTTACTGATGGATCAAAACTAGATGATAAAGTAGGTGGAGGAGTCGAACTCAGAAGCATTAAGCATTAATTTAGCCTTCAGGCTTCCTCATCAGCGTATTTCAAGCTGAAATCGCTGCTATACATGAAGCTGTAACTTGGCTTCACGTTAATGAAATATCTGCCATGGATATTTAAAAACTATCTGACAGTTAAGCCGCTTTGAAAGCCCTAAGAACTGTTGAAATAACATCTCAAACAGTTTGCAACTACCGCAGATCTCTAAACGAGATGGCAGAGCAGCTCAAAGTCCTTTTATGCTGGATTCCTGGACATAAGGATTTTATAGGTAACTGCAAAGCAGATGAACTCGCTCCTACAGGAACTACCAAACAACTATCTATAGATAAGGCATGCTTTGTTATTCCACTCACCACATGTAAACTCCTTGCACATGAGTTGTCCGGTATCACAACCAACAACAGATGATCAGCAGGTAACACGTGTAATATAACGCATCAACTCTGGCCAAACTCAACCCTAAGCGTCTCATTTCTCTCAGAAGAGACCACATTAGTACCACGGTAGGGATCCTTACAGGGCACTGCCTTATTGGCAGACACGCTCAAAGATTGAACATACCCCATAACGACTTCTGCAGAAGCTGTAGAGATGAGGAGGAGGAAGAATCTACAGTACATATCCTCTGCACCTGCCCAGCGCTGGCTCAAAAACGCTTCCTTCACTTAGGCAACTGGTTCTTCAATGACCTGAACGAACTCTCGGAATCTTAGGTTTACCGAATCCTAGGCTTAGTAAACAGCTCAAACTGGTTTAAATAGAGATAGGAAAAATTAGCCCTTGGTATCACAATGAGTCTCATTGGCCTAAGTGTGTCTCGTTTGAGACAGCCACACTAACCTTACCTAACCTATAGTGGGAAATTTTTCAAACCTTGTTAGGCAACAACTTCGACCTTCACCTAACACAATTTTTATGTAATAAAAATTAAATATGTACATTTGCGTTAAGCGTTGGTTTAAAATTCTGAATTATCAAGTAGTTTTTTAAATCCTAAAATTAAATAAGCTCTGGTTAAAAAGTCTTTGTTAAACTTAAACTATTATTATAGTAAGTTGATGCTTTCCATCTGAGTAGTTAATTTATGTTTATGCCATATATAACTGTTTCTATACAGCAATA
Organism: Dichetophora obliterata; assembly: GCA_963920525.1. Taxonomy (NCBI): domain Eukaryota; kingdom Metazoa; phylum Arthropoda; class Insecta; order Diptera; family Sciomyzidae; genus Dichetophora; species Dichetophora obliterata. The sequence goes on along the minus strand of OY986438.1, from coordinate 37,787,507 downwards.
CCTCAATAGCGATGATAAAATGCAGTAACTGAATTAAGTGCCTTTATAAATTTGTATTAAAGTACTTATAATTTAAACAAAAAATACAGAAACAAAAGGCTTTTTAAAGATGCTGCCTTTTAAACAAAAAATACAGAAACAAACGGCTTTTTAAAGATGCTGCCTTTTAAGCTTTAATTTATTTTTAAAATGTACGTAAAAGTCAAATTTAGAAGGATTTTATGTTATAACTGCTGAACTATTAAAAATTTCAATTGTAAATGTTTCTTTAAATCATCACATCAATGACGTACCGAGGCCATTTTGATTGGGGGGTATAAATGTATTTCGGAAGACTGGATGCCCCTAAGTCCCGACTTTTTTAAATTCCATATAGTTGAATTATATAAAGTTACTCATCCGTTCGATAAATAAAAATAAATCTTAAGGGGTCTTTTTAATTTGAACGGCTAAGAAAAACACTTTGTAATTATTTTTACTAAAAACTTTTTTAATGATAAAAAAAGAACTTGTGTACATCAAAATACATATAATTAAGTATGTATTTAATTTTTTTTTTTTTTTTGGCCTTTTATCTGCTCTCTTAAGCTTTTCGCAATTTGGACATCATTTTTCGAATCCAAAAAGGTGGCAACGATTTCTCAGCTTTTTCTCAGCACCTGAAAATTTTTTTTCAGATAATACTTGAAACTATAAGATTACGTTTAATGAGCCAACTAAACCTCATAATTGTTTTTGACGCCATTTTCAAAACAAAAATTTAAAAATTATCCTATTTTTTTTACATTTCTAACGCTCTAAAAATTCAAGTTTTAGCTTTTAATAGATAATCTTAGAGACAATAATCTTAGAGACAATAATAAATATATTGCAAAATAGTTTCAGCTCAAATGGCCTTTTTCGTTAATCTTTGGTACCGTTTTAAGAAATCCTGTAATTTTTAATCACATATAGTAACACTTTTCAATCTTTCGATTTTTTCCAAGTGAAAAAGATTTCTTAAATGCAGTTTTCAAAGAAAATAAAATAAAAGTATTTCAACATTAACGAATCAGCATTTAAAAATTTTATTTTCGTTTTTGTTTTTAAAATTCATAGTCTTTATGTGTTAAAAATAAACAGGACTTTCAATTTCTTTTACATTTTTTCTTTTAATTGGTTAAATGAATTAAAAAAAATAGTGTTTTAAGAAAAAATACAAGCTTAAATTTTAAGTATAACATTTAAATATTAATTCTTCTTTTTTTTAAGGTAGCCCATTGCTGCGCAATATTATCTAAGTCAATGAGATCAACTATGTACTTTTCCGATGAAAGTATTAATAAGTCATTAAGACGTGAGTCACTTTGCATGGTTCTTAAATAATTGTTAACTTATTTTAATTTGCCGAACATTCTCTCATTTCCTGAAACAGCAACAGGTACTGTGCACAGCAAACGCAACAAATGTTTACTGCAGGAAGACATTTTTTTTATTGCGTTCTGAAACATTAGCTGTACCCGATAGAGTTTCTATGCCTTCGCATAGATCATAGAATACTTCAAATTCCGCTTTCAATTGAAGTGAATCCAACAAACAGTTTTTTGGTAACAATTTTATTGATTCTAGAATTCGCATTTGGGTCAAGTTAGTAGAAGATATAATTGGATTAAAGAGTTCATACAGACGCTTATTGTTTCTAAGCAACTGCTTAATTTATCTCGCATCAGTGAGGTTATCTTATCCAATACAAGTTTGAATTCTCTTCTGTAAAAACAGTTCAATGAAAAATAAGCCGCGTTGTCATTGTTATCATCCAAACGCTTCGTCGCAAGACGACGGCGATGGCGAATGGAGAATTTCTTTTCAGCATCATCATTAAAAGATTTTAACAATGCAACAGCACTACTAATTAGGTTATCCGTACCTTCAGAGTCCGAATTTATTTTTTCTAATGATTTAAGGGCACAAGAAATAAATTTCATAGCAATTAAAATATTCAGTTCAACGGCTTCAAGAGATTCACTCAGGAGTTTCATTTTTACTAGCACATTTTTCATAAAAACAAGACTTATAATAAAGTCCACAGAAATGAGTTGGTTTGATAGCGAATATGTAGCATTTCGAGTCCACTTGTCAAATTTTTCAGAGCTTTGGGAAATTTCGTTTAGAACATCAACAATGACATAAAGCGATGCTTTTATAATAAATGCATTTTGAATGCAGATTTAAAAGTGGTGTTCTTTTTGCCATCATCTCGAGTTAAAAAGTTAAAACGTACCTTTTTTCAAAACTCTGACTAAATCTTTTAAATTCATTATATATTTATTTATTATAATTGTATTCAAATTAAAATGTTTAGTCTATAAAATTACGGATTTTACATCAGAGTTCTTGAGTTAAGAAAATTTATTTAAATATGTTGACCGATTCCAATCTTCATTAAATTTTTTATTACAAATTTTGGGTATTTCTGGATAAAAATTTCAATCTCAAAAAGTTCTACAAAAATGTATTAAGAAGGTTTTAAAAAAGGGAATTAGGGTGTGGCGACTGAGTAAGCCTTTGCTCGTTTGGACTTGTTTTATTCCACGTATTTTTTCAACTTTTTGACAAGGTATTTGTATCAGGGACTGTTATCATTAAGCTATATCCAAAAATTTAAGCATTAATCATTATTTTATGATTTTCAAGTTTTTTCTCAGATATAAAAATAGTAATCTGATTTTATCTTTTAAATCTTAAATAAAAATCATTAATATTAAAGATTTTTCTAAATGACCTTGTTATTTATTATGTTGATTTTATATGATTTAAATACAAATTCTAGTTGTTTGATAGTTTAAAATCATATATAGAGCTTTAGGTCAAAGTAAGAACAATTAATTGTTCGAACGAATCTTTTCAAAGAAACAACAACAACAACTTTTTTCAATATGAAAAGAAAAAATCACTAGCTGATTTTATTGCAATTTCGGCCCTGCTAAAGGCTTCATCAGAAATCATTGTGATACCCGTGCAAGCGCCCACTAGCGCACTGCACCACAGAGGCGATGAGATTTTAAGTGTCAATTTCTCAGTTTTTCTCCTAATTCACATTCTCACATTTGTTGTATTTTTGCTTTAATTTAGTCTTTATGCTTATGTTATTATTATGGAGTCCAACAGTCTGCTGGAAGTCTTTCACTAACAAAGCATGGTTACTTTAACCTAAAGCACAATAAATGATTTTAAACTATTAAACAACTGGAATTTGTATTTAAAATCAAGTATGATTTAAACTATCAAACATTTAGAATTTGTATTTAAATCATATAAAATCAACAATCATTAACATTTTTTTGGTCAAACAAAAATATCATTTTCTGTTTTTATTTTTGGTCAAGGACACTGTTGCACAATTCTACTAAAAATGGTCCATTTTTTTCATTTGGTCCGCTGCTCTCTTTTACATTACTATGCATTATTATTTCCGTATTTTTTTAACAGAATTTATACTACTTTTCTGAACTTTTTCTGCATTTTGTCACAAAGGAACACTGGATTCGTTTACAACAATTCAACGCTGATACGACTTAAAATGAGTTGGCCGACAGAAGTTTGTTTAAGATACGACTGAAAGTGAATTGGCTAACTGAAGATTGTTTAAGGTACGACTGAAAGTGAATTAGCCGACTGAAGATAGTTTTGGGTGTAAATTAAAATGAAGTAGCCGACTAAAGTTGGTTTTTGTTATGAAAATGGCAATAAAAGGTACGATTGGCTTTGATGCGTTCATAATTATTGTTTTTAAAAATCAATATTTTAAAAAATTTTAGTAAAAAATAACAATTAGGCCGACTTTAAAAAGTAAGGAGGGTAGTATATCCCCTTACCCACCGCTTGTTACTCCCCTGCATCACATGAATAAAAATACTCCCATAAAAATTAAAATTTTTAAAAAGATTCTGTATTACAAATGTGAAACATGAAGGTAAAAGGATCTGCAGATAGAATTTGCTTTTCGTTATTGAAAATTTGCATGTATGATGTTCATGTTTTTCATTCAAACGTTATAATTAAAAAAATTTAATAATAAAAATCACAACAAATCAAAACAAATAAACACCAAAAAATTATTAGAAAACTAACGCTCAATAGTATCCTAGTACTTTTTTATAACTCACTCAGTTTTTTTCTCATTTTTTTTTCTTTCCTTTTAGTATTATCATACAACGCTTATTATTTTTTTCCTTATAAAACGTGCTCACAACTTGAGTGAAGCTTAAGTTAGTAATTGGCCACATTTTCTGGCAATACTCATGGCTAACAATGAAGGTGCGCGTGACAAAATAATTAACAAAATATGTATGAAAAAAATTATGAATAATGAGCTTGTGAGAGCAATTTATTTGTAACAAAATAAATAATTTTAATGGAAAATCAAACATTTCATAAACAGGCGTAAAGTTGCCGTCAAGTTTATACAAAAGCTATTCAGTGTCACAGAAGTTTGTATAACGAAAATAAATAAAAATATACAGAAATATATTTATATAGATACAAATGTGTTATATATAATCCAAAAAAAAGTTTAACTAATACAGTAGTTTTGAATTAACTGCCACTCTTTTAGCTGCCAATTTGAGATACCTGCCAAAAACCACAAAATTTCACTCTTTTCTTCCATTTCGTATGAAATGTACTTGTTTAAGTGCCAATTTAAGTTAGCTGCCACAAATATTTGGAATTATTATCCCATATTCATTGATAATTTTTCATTTAACAGCCACAAAATTTGTTTTTGCAACTGTTGCTAACGAAAACTACCCAGCAGCGGATTTGCCAGTGGCTACCATAGAACTAATACAGAATAAATTACCAGGTAAGGAAGCATTACTTTTTTCAAAAAGTAATGCGTCTGCATATAGCAGAAGTAATTAACTCATACCTCATTACCTGTAATGTAGCATACAAGAAAAAGTAATGCAGTAATTTTTATAACTTAATACAAGTAGTATGTTACTCCATAACTTCTAGGTAATGCTGAAGGGAGGCGATCACTTACCTCCTGTCTCATTCAATGTTAAATGTAAGGCCTTTTATGCATAGTAAGGTAATATAGTCGGACGTAGTGGTCATTACAAGGTAATTGATGCTTCATATATTCGGAATATATTCCATCCGCTACTGGGTATGTATGTATGTAGTTTGTTTTTGTTACTGTGGGTTTAGACCGCCTGAACGAACGAAAAATTTATCGCGAACAATTTATTGCAATAAATTCTTCGTTCGGAGTACTGTTTAGACCGCACGAACATCAATACCGAACAAACATTGGCCGCCATCTTGTACGTTCAGGCGGTGTAAACAGCAATTTGTGCATTTAGCCGAACATCAATAAATGCAGGATTGATTACTCCTTATTTTTATATTAGTACTAAAACTTTTACTCCGTTTCTCAACAACAAATGGTTTGCCACTCCATAACAATATATTACTCGTATAAGTTATTATAAAAAAGACGTGTGTTTAACTTAAGGGCCCATTTAAGTTTTTCAACGAACAAAAATTAAATGTTCTCTCGTTTGTCAATTAATTTCGTAAATTTTAAGTCAATTAAATAAAAATTGCTACCAAATTTTATGCACTTGTTAAGAAAATACAATTGGTACTTTTAGTCGTCCGATTTTTGTTTTAGAGAAATACTTTTTATGTTATATTTTTAAGGAATCGCTTTTAGTCACAAATCGATTTTCTACTATCTTTTTAGTTAATACTATGTTCACACACAGGCCGAAAAGCCGCTTTTCAGCTGAAAAGTCTCTTTTCAAAATAAGGTGTTCACACTGAAAAAAGGACTTTTCATTTGACATTCAACTTGTAGTAATATGTTTGTTATTATTGCGCTTTGCTCAATTTTTTTTTTTATTGTATTAAATAAAATTATTTTAAACCACATTATCAAATACTAAATATATTATTCTTACCTGCATTTAATAGTTAAATTGTTTATTTTGACTTCCGCTGCATTTAACAAGAGCCCATGTCGCTGGCCATTCCCGCATATATATGCATATTTTTCCGTGCACCACGAAACTCTTCTGCCTCATGGCCTCATGCAGCTCACTCCATATAACTTGTTCTTTGTATTTTTTTTTATCCAATACAACAAATAAAATGTTCAATTGGAGATTGACCAAATAAAAAATATCAGCAGACAAACAAAATGCCAAATATCAGTGACAACTTTTTTATTTTAATAATAGATTTTGACTTTCCCCCAACAAATAGTCTGTTCAACAACCAAAATCAGGGTTGTTTTTTAGCTTTTCAGAGTTTTTCGCTGAAAAGCAAACAATTAGCAGCTTTTCATTTGACAGTTCTTCTATGGCGAAAAACTTAATATCATGCAGCTTTTCAGCTGAAAAGCCATTTATGTCCGAAAAGCGGCTTTTCGGCCTTAGTGTGAACATAGTATAATATCCACATTTTTCTAAAATCTTCGATTAAAAACTCAAAAAGTTTCAGCAGAGCCTAAAATATTTTTTTTATTTTATTTGAACAACTCTTTTGTGGATTCCTGCTATATTAAATAATATTTGCTATCCATAAACTTAAAAATTTGCATTAAAAGTTATATAGTTATTAAAAAAAATTACCTCAAATAAACAGTCGCTTTAAAATTAAACTTCAAATATAAGGTTTTTCGCTTAAAAAACTTTAATTGGCCCTTTACACAACACAATCATATTGCAGCGAAAGTTAACAGAACACTTTAAAAAACATAAAACTAAATTACTACATATTTTAGTACTTTTCATAAATTATTCTCTAAAGCTACTCCTCTTTGCACCTTTTCTGTTTTTAAACACAGCGCAACACCGGATTCGCCCAAAAAGATCGAAGCTTGTTCGATCAGAGCGAACGAAGGAATCTTCGTTCGTTCGCCCTAATTTACTGTTTACACCGGGCAAACAACGTTCGCGATAAATTTATAGCGAACACTGTTCTTTCGGGCAAAGTGTTTACACCGAGCGAACGAACGAGGTTTCTTTCGTTCGTTCAGGCGGTCTAAACGCACAGTTAGAATGCTCGCAGCCAGTGTGACCAGAAGATTTTTGAAAAAATATGCTTTTTGTTAAAAAAAAAATATGCTAAATATTCCACTTTCAATTTTTATATTCCACAAAAATATTCCACTTTCAATTTCAAAGATATATATCTAAATAAGTCTAAATATGCATATAAAAAAACACAGAAGCAAGTTTAAAAACATTTATTTATTTGATTACTATCGCACTTATATTTATTTTCTTCTCCTATAAAAAATTATAAACATTGTTATGGTTTGTTATGGTTTTTTGAATTTTAAGTAACGATATACAATATACAAAACTAAAATTCAGGCACATCTTCGAGGTCAATTCTTAAATTGTTGCTTGTATTATTATCATAGAAATTCGCATTTCTAAATTTTTTTATTAAGCTATCTGGTATTTGATAGGCATTACAACACTTTTTTTGAGCATGCAGCCATGTTTTTACATTCAAAAAATTATTTAAGAGTTTTTCTTGCATTCTATTTCGAACTTTCGTTTAAATAAGAAAGATTCATATAACTAAAAATGTTCTCAACCTCAGCATTGCTAAATGGTAAGCTAAGCGAGAAAAGCACAAATTTTGATAAATCTTCAGATTCCGAACTTTGATCAATAACTTTTTTTCTGCTTTATTGTTTTGAATCCACATTTTAAAATAGTTAAAAGAAATAGCTATTGTTAGCAATAATAGTGGTTTTCACGATGTGGTGCACTTGTGATAAATTTTTGCAAAATTTACAATACTTACAACTTATTGTGATCGAACCTTCAGTAAAGTACATATTGTATTTTTAAAATCAATTATATTAATTTTTATTAAATAAACTCACAGCGTAGCCTTTAGCTTGCTCCATGCTGAGTAGAAATGCTTGTACAATCAGCTGATCTAATACACAACTTGTATATTTTCCACAGGGTTGTATTTTGAAAACTGAATTTTGTTTTTGTTATATTAAAAAATTTACTACAAATATCAAATTTATCAAAAATACACAATACAAGGGAAAATACAACACATCGTGAATACCCCTAATGTTTTCTTAAGTAAATTACTTACTGCTGTAACATAATCCATAAAAAAATCTAACCAAACAAACATATAAGCAAATTTACTTCACTTATTAAGCTGCGTGAAGTTATTACATGAATTGCAATAAAATTGACAACGAAGAAGTTAACCACAAAATTAATTCCTTATATTGCGTTTTACAAGGTGGTTCAGAGATAAACAAAAAAAAATGTCGATAGCCAAAAAAACCTATTTAGTAACCAAATAGACATTTTTTTATTGCAATTTTTGTGAATTTTGAAAAATAAAATCATACGAAAAATATTCCACTTTTTATGCTGCATATTTTTATAAAAACAAATATGCTTCCCGAACCTAAAATATGCCAAAGTGGAATATAATATTCCACTCTGGTCACACTGCTCGCAGCCTATCTATAATTCTCTCATTCTCTGTATAACTCTCTCTTGGTTTTAAAAAAAACCACTGTGTATGTATGTGAGTTCCTAGTATAAATCAAAACAATATGTGGCAGGTAAACGAATCAGATAACTGCCAATTTTTGGCAGTTAAAAAATTTAACTTTAGTGCCATTTTGACTTACCTGCCACAAAATGCGTTGAAAACACGGTGTGGCAGTTAAGTCAAAACTACTGTAAACAGAATATTTCAAATAGACTTTTAAATATCTCTTGCGATTTTGCTTTTTTCCTCTACTGTGAAATGTAAAAAAAAAGCCCGAGTGGAAATCAGTTAAAAGTAAAACAGATAAAAGGCTGTAGTTCGCTTATTTGGAGTCTTGCTTGGCGAAACTTGATATTTTTTAATACTATGTTTGTGTTTTTATTTATATTTTAGTTTTACATTTTGTTTTTATTTTTTTATATTTATATTTTTATTTTGTTTAATTTTGTTGTTATTATTTAATTTTTATTTTTAGAAATTTTTTTCTTTTTAATTTTGTTTGTTTTTTCTTATTTGTGTCGTTTATTTGCAAGACGAGGCCTTTTTCATCCTAGTTACTTTTTAGAAAATAGTGAAAAACTGATACACCTTAAAGTTCGCATAAATATAAATAGTTTTTTATATTATTACCATTCTCTAATGAGAATGACATTAAAATTTGTGCAATTATTTGGAATAGACTCAATTTGGTACTCATTGTCTGCAAACAAATAAACACAAAGGAATAGAAGCGTTTTGCTACCAAATATGGAATATAACTGTTTTGCTACTAACAAGTCGTTGGAATAAAATCGATTTGCTTCTAAGTATGGTTTTTGATATAATTTTTGACGGAATAGAACTGTTTAAACAAATAAAATGACATGATTTATGTGTGTTTTCATTCGCCAAATGCAAAAAAAAATTGCATTTTTTTTTTATTTTTGGAGTTGATATCGTTTTGAAACTAAACGATATTCTCTTCAAATTGGCGGCCTTTAAAAAGTATTGGTTTTTTTTTTGCTTGCATTGATATCTGATATCAAAAATTCAAATTGATTTTGATAAATAATAGCTTTCGCTATTTCGCTAGAACCATAATCAGTACCTTTTGTTGAAAAATAATAAAAATTGTTTACCTGTTCTATTTCCTTATAAATTGCTTTTGAATTTGTTAAATACTCATGCTTTTTTCTGTAATACTAATACTAATTTGATGTATAAGCCCTGAAAATTTTAAAAATATCATTAACGAAAGCCAAAAATGTGCTTTCAAGAAAAACACGTTTTAATTTTTTTTTCTGCACCCGAACGCTTTTGAGCTATCAGCGTTCTTCAGCCTGTTATCGACCTTGTAAGCCTTACAAACCAGTTTTACCATATTTTTAGATTATATTACCACTCAAAAACTAAAAAATAATAATTATTTTTTTTACCGAACTTACTCCCATAAGTCCATACATCATCTGAATATGATATGGATGGATTGATAAGGTGGATATCGAGCTTTTCGTGAGGCTATCCTCAAGTACATCTAATCTTATCAAATTCTGATCCGGCTATTACCAGAATCAGGTCATTTTTTCAGGATATATCTCAAAAAGTGTGTCACGCTTGAAATAAGAATTTCTTTATCATCTTCTAATACTACCCTAAGGCAAATTAGAATCCATTTTGTTCTAAAATTGTTTCTTACACCGTGTTACACACATTCTGTCTTATGAACCAAATTTACTTTTTCGGAAAGGGGATACAAAATAAAAATACACGTGTATCGGCGATTTTCATGTACACGTCAGAATTTTTTTTTTAAGTTTGAAGTATATATATTTTTTTAATGGTTATCGTTTTTTTAAGGTTTAAGTTCGTTAAAAAAACAATTTTTTTTATTACTTTTGTTTTATAAAAATAAAGAATTGTTACATTAAAAATTTTAATGTTTTTAAAGAAATTTAGGCCTTTTATTTTTGCGACAAATAGACTAACAGTATTCGCCAAGCATATGCGTAATGTCTTTTCCTTTAAAGCGCTTTCCAATAGCCGCAATGTCCTGATGGAACCTTTCGTCATGCTCATCGCTACAAGCTCCTAAATCATCAGGGAAAAAATCTAAATGATTGTGAAGAAAATGGATCTTTAGCGACATTAAAATGCCCATTTCGCCATATGCCGAAATCATTTCTGCGACAATATTTTTATAATTGGCAGCTCGTTTGTTGCCAAGAAACTGCTCAATAACGGCAACTGTACCTTTCCATACACGTTGTTCGATAGCATTTAATTTTGATGAAAATTCAGAACTTGCAATTATTTGTTTTATCTGCGGACCTAACGCTTTAGTAGTTTAAAAATTTGAAGTCCCTTCAAGTTATGCTAAGAAAAGTGAAAAAATATTTTTTTTTCAAAAATAATAAAAATTGGGGAAAATCTGAGAATTGATAAAAATTGTTTTTAAAAAATTTGACGTGCTACAGACATTTCCAATCGATTAGATCACTGAAAAAGGGTTAAAAATCGGTCTAAAGGCTTCCACACAGGCCACTACGAGCTTTATACTTCAAACTTCTGACGTGTACATGAAATTCTGACGTGTACATGAAAATCGACGATACACGTGTATTTTTATTTTTTCCCCTCTTTCCGAATATGTGCATTTGGTTCATAGGACAGAAAAAAATTTATTTTTTGTAACACCGTGTTATTGAGAAAAATATTTTTAAAATTTATAATTATTATAATAATATTTTTACATTTTATTTAATTTTATTTGCATTTTAATTTTTTTGGTAAAAAAATTATGACTAAACCAGAAGGATCAAAGGCTTAGGCAGAATGAAAATTAGGGGGCCTAAGGCCTTATAAAATTGTTTGACCATATCTTTTATTCATGCATTTTACGAGTCAATGAAAATAGTTCAAAATGAATGTTTGTTTTTTTATTACCTGATGTTTTTATATATAATCGAGCTAAAAGGGAAAAATACTTTCAACTCTTATATGTCATCCAAACGCAATGAGATCAAATAAAGCTACATATATTGAATTCAGGCTATGTTATCGATTAAAAATGTACTTTAAATATAATCATCAAAAATGTACAAAAACTTAAACTAAGGAAAACTCAACAAAATAATACAAAAAATTAAAGTTAAGTAATAAAGCGAGAATACCCTTGCAAAAACACAAACTACGAAATACCAAGCACACTACTCCAACTCACAGAGTTAGCGCTGATTACTAGCCATATGCCAGCTCTCTTCAACTTGAAATGTCACTCTGGCAAAGCTTAAAATCGACAACAGTTTGTTACGATTCACGTACCACTAGCAATAGCCGAGCGGGTTAACACTCTGCTTGTTATGTTTTATGTATTTCAAATTTGTATCTTTTTTTTGTGTGATCCGATATAGTGTCGAAAAAAAAGGAAGTGGCAAATATTTTGAAGCATTTCAAAACTGTCAATTCCCAGATTTATTCGGTTAATACCGATACTAAAACCTCCAATACAAACGGTATTAACAAAGGTTATTTTTATTTTTATATAACAATTAAAAATAAAATAAAAATGTTAATTTTACACTGTAAGTAAATTTTCAACTTTTAAAAAGACACAGAAAAACGCCGGACACGTAAACTTTATTTTCGATCGCAGAATTTAGTGGAATACTCAGTTTTTTTCAAATCAGATCAAAATCTCGAGATATTCAGATTTTTGATATTTGACCTTCATTTTACCTTTATTTAAAAGCAAATTTTATAGTTTCTTAACAACTAATTTTTATTTTCTTTTCAAAAATACTTCCAACGTGAGAAACGAGTAAACCTTGTTGAATCTATGATTTTTAAAAAGTATAAAAAGTAAAGTAGAATTTATTTACTCAAATTGGTGTTTTTATTTCATGAGTAAATCTAAATTCCGAAAGTTTAAGCAAAATCAGAGGTAGTTAAAATTTTTCGTCTTCAAAAATAAATAAAATTTAGCTAAAAATGGGTCTAAAAGTGGCTACATTTCAATCGCAAATATCTCGAGATTTTGATCTGACAACCAAAATTCTACGACCAACAAATTAGTTCACATGTCTCGGCATTTTCGTGTTTCATTTTGACGTCCCTACAGTGTTATCTACTCAATGTAAATATCTAAGTTTTAAACTTTCCTTTTGGAGAGTATAAATTTCCAGGAAATATTATCTAGACACATACTAACTGACTTGGACAAATTTATATAATATTGATTTGCTTTTTACTTTTTCAGTTCTACTTTCAAAGAAAAACGTAAAACCACACATTATAAAAAGGATCACAAATAGAAACTACTTAAAAATACTTTGGTTAAATAAAAAATCACAAATTCCAATAAATTAAGTCATCAACAGTTACGGTTTCATGTTATGGTTGAATAAACAAAGTAACTCTGTCGAGAATGCAATTTTTATGGCATCAAATAAAAGTAGCAAAAATGGAATGCGAACAGTAAATAATTCAACCGGATACCAAGAAAATGTGGCAATTCCGTCAATACGCACTTCAACATAAACTTTCGATTGGAAGAAAGTCAATTTAGGCAATTTTAAATAATGCGGTTTAAGCTATGAAAAATTAAATGGTCGAATAAATTACAATATATTATATTTTTTCTTTCTATTGAATCCCTTTACACAACAACAATGGCCATTTCTGTAAAAGCTACAAAATGAATCGAGGAAACAGCAATAAAAGAAAATAACCAAACCTATTCAACAGTAATGCAAATTACACTTAATATAGAAGCTGTATCTGTTGGAAACGATAGTTTGGAAATACTGATTGCCAAAGTTTCATGAGAACAAGACGTAAGATTTTTCGTGTTAAAAAAAAATATTTAACTGCTTTTTAGCCAAAATGATTATTGTTAATCAGAAAATTGGAGCAAGATTTTTAAAATAGCAAAAGTAAGTGTGAGTATTTGTGCTTAAGGGTAGGGAACTACGAAATAAGGTAAATTTTTATTCAGTGTTTTATTAATGTAACTTTAATTGTGTTTAAAAAAAACAAATGTTTATAGTAAGATAAATACATCTGAATCCGTAAGATTTTTAAGTGAAAATAGACTGCTATTGCTCTTGAGTAATTCCAAAAAGTTTTTTAAATAATAAAATTGAAACAACAATTCAAATACCATTGCAATTTCTATATCTATATCTACCATTTCTATATCTATACACAGGGTGATCCAATAAGAGATTCTTACTTTGTTTTCTACATAAAATCTTTAATCAAATCTTTATTTTGAATGATAGTTCGCTTCCTACAACTCAATGATTAAAAATTTTTTCGTTTAAATGTTGCCCACGACTTGCTCTTAAATGGTCCATTCTGTGGGTCTAATTTTCAAATTTCGACAAAATTCGAGATCGGTGACGGTTTCACGAACACTCTCTGCTACTGCAGCAATATTCTCAAAATTACGGGCTCTATGCACTTTGGTTTAATGATGAATGTCCAATAGTGTAAAATTGGTTCGAAATTTGGTGATGGTTTATTTGATTTGATGGACACTCATAACGACCAAAATGATGTTGAAGAACTCTTCTCTAACTGATGACTGATTTTGTTAGAATGTTTCCAAAATTAATAAACATTTTTCAGGAGTAAGTCTATTCGTGATTGAGTCGTATTGAATACTGAACACAAACGTCATATGGACCAGCCATTTGACACATAACAGCTGTCAAAATAATCCAGTTGAAAAAGGAACCTCGTATTGGATCACCCTTTATATATATAAAAATGGATGTTGTATGTGCAAGGGCGTAGCCAGGGGCAGTTTCTATCCTGCCTTAAATCCTAAATCTGAGATTTTTTATTTAATCGATGGATTTTTCAGTAGTTTCTATGTGTGCTCCTTTTTTATTGTATGGTTTTACGTTTTTCTTTGAAACTAGAGCTAGAAAAGTCAAAAGCAAATCAGTATTTTTAAAGCGATATTGTATAATTTTGTCCAAGCCGGTTAGAATGTGTTTAGTTAATTATTTCTGGAAATTTATAATGTTCAAACGTTCAAAAGTTAAAAACTTAGATATTTACATGGAATCAGGCCCGTAGAGAGCTAAGTTCGGGCCCCCCAAAAACACTAAAAAATGCAATAAGAAAAATATAAACCAGGGCAAGCTATTGCGAGGTCTATGCGAAAATTATTATTGTATTTAGTCCTTAGTTATTATTAATAGCACAATGTGATCTTTAAGTCATGCACCATGACAAGTTAAACATATGTTATTGCCGTTCTTGTCCATATTAATTCTCTCTATCCCTTGACAATTTTTTGTGTGACATTCCGAATAATTAAAATGTACTGATAATTCGCATTATTATGACAATCTTTTCATTCAAATTTTTTAATTATGTTCATGGTATTAATTCACTGCAAAAATCCGAATTTTTAGATTTTTAAGAAGAATCAATTGATGCATAAAGTTTTGTACAAACTTAAAATTTTTATATATTTGGTAAAATTGTCAATAAAATGGAGAAAGTGAAAGGGTCAATTTGGCACATAAGCACCCTTTGAAGTAAGTTTGGTATTTTTAACATTTATTGGAATGTTTTTTCAATTCAATGTCAACAAAAAAATCTACTCTTGGCTTTTACACTGAAGAGAATTTAAATAGATAAAAAAAAGATATGAGGAATTTTTTTAATAAATAGTGTTATTACGTTTAACAAATTTTAATAAGACAAATTTTCTACTTGATATTTCTACAGATGATTGAAGGCATTCTTATACAAAGTTGCCGTGACATATAAAAAGAAGGTATCCATGAAAGCCAAAAATGTATCCAAAAGTGTCCACCTTAGAACAAAGGTATCAACGTATTAAATTCAAAAGTTCCCAACCCAGGAGAAAGTTTCATTGTAATTTTTGATATCGTCAATACAAAGAAAGGTAAGAAAGGTATGAAAAAAAATACTTTTCCGGAATACAAAAACCACTTCTATTCCTCAACAATACTTCAGCTTTTTGTTACTTTACTTACCCGCCAATCAAGGCCCCCTTAAGACCCAATGCCAGGGGGAAAACACCCCGTTTATACCCCTCTCGGCGGCCCTGCATGGAGTAGATAACACGTAAAAGATTCCTGAAAATGCTGAATTTTTTGGTCGTAGAATTTAGTGGCATACTTAATATTTCCCAATCAGATCATAATCCCGAGATTTTTGCTATTGAATTTTAGTTACTTTAATATTTAGCTATATTTTCCTTATTTTTGGAGACCAAAACTTTTGACCACCTCCGATTTTATTTAAACTTTCATAAATTTATCTACTTATGAAATAAAAAAGCTAATTTGAGTAAAGTTTTAAGATTTTTTTTTTTAAGTTTTTACGTTCAACATTTAAATTTAGTCAAAATGGAAGAAAAAGTGAAATTGCTTAACTTTTAAAAAATCATAGATTCAACACGACTAACTCGATTTTCACGTTGCAGGTATTTTTGAAAAGACAATAAAAAGTTAATGGTAAAAAACTATTAAAATGGTTTAAAATGACGCTTAAATGAAGATCAAATATAAAAAAATCTGAATAACTCGAGATTTTGATCTGATTTGGAAAAACTGAGTATTCCACTAAATTCTACGACCGAAAATTATATTTACGTGGCTCGGCGTTTTTTTGTTTCTTTTCAAAAGTTGAAAATTTACCTACATTGTAGTGCACACATTTTTATTTTATTGTTAATTTTTGTATAAAAATTAAAATAGTCTTTTTTAATACCGTTTGTATTCGAGGTTGTAGTATCGGTTTTTGTCCGAATAAATTTGGAAATTGCCAATATCGAACTGCAATATCGAACTATTTTCGGAATATTTTTTAACTATTTTCATTGACTCGTAAAATGCATGAATAAAAGATATAGTAATTATCTTTTATTTTTCCCCCCTTTAATTTCCCCCTTTAATTTTCTTGTTAAGTTTGGCGTCGATTGAACAAGGAGGTGTAGTATCTCCCATACAAGCCAAATTTGCGATATCGCTCACAAACCAAAAAAAAAGGAGTATATCAAATTTTTTTCAGATGGTTACAAAAAACGGACGCAGTCGTACTATTCATACGCCCACTTTTTCGAAATCATGCTAATTTCAGAGTTGTACACGATTTTGATAGTGAAAATTGATATGTAGGTGCACCAAATATATATACTATATATTGTAATGTTGCCACGCCCACTTTAACCGCCCACAAATCAATAGAATTTTTTATATACCAGACGGTTTTGAGCGAATAATACTAAAATTTGGTAATTTAGTTCATATGTCTGAACCGATTTTCATGAAACTTTTGGAAGTTATTATACTCATGACGAGGTGGGTTTTTCATTGAAAAAGGGGGTGTGGCACTTACCATACAGCCCAAATTTGTGATATCGAATAGCTTTGGAATTATAGGTCACACAGCTTTGGAATGCGGTATTCGAACACAATTTGCACGTGCTTTTTCACTGATAACATTCTTTGGGTGTTAAACAAGGGGGCATTGAACCTCCAATACAGCCCAAATTTGTGATATCGAATAGCTACACTGAGAAAAAATCAAATAAATATCCAACAGATAAGTTTTTGAAATTTACAGTCTGCACTGTTAAGAAAATAACTGTTTAACTCAATTCTCATTTGAATTTTCAATTCTCCTGCACTATGATGACTGATACCAACACACATTCACATAAAAGAAAAGAAAATTCAGCTAGGACTTGATTAAAATAGTTTGTTTATTGACAGTTCAGACTGTTAATTTGAAAAACCTTCCTGTTGGACGCAATTTTACAGTTTTTCCTGTAAATCCCTCTGGTTTTTCTCTGAGTGTATGGAGTTATAGGCCGCACAGCCTCGCGATTCGGTATTCGACCACAATCTACATGAGCCGTTTCACTGATAACATTTTATAGGCGTTATACAAGGGGGCGTGGCCCCTCCTACTCATCCAGAAGTTGCGGTATTGGAAATCTTTAGAGTTATAGGTCGCATAGCCTCGGAATTCAGTATTCGACCACAATTTAAAAATGCCTTTTCACTGATAATATTTCATGGGCATTGGACAAGGGGTGTGGCACTTCCCATACAACCAAAATTTAAGAAGTTTAATAGCTTTTGAGTTGCACAGCCACGGAATTTAGTATTCGACCACAATTTACACATGCATTTCACTGATAATATTTTATGGGCGTTTGGAAACGGAGGGTTATAAATCGATATATCGATTCAGATCTTTAAAATTTCATTCTCAAAAGTTGCAAAACAAAGATATAGGCTGTTATGCCTTACGACCACAGAAGTTATTCAAATATTTTTACACTTTTAAAATAATTTAAGTGGACACCAAATTTAATGTGAGATTTTAACCCTACGTCTGCGAGACGCATGCTTTCTGAATATTTTGTTCTCTCTTTCGTGAAATGCTTTCACTGTAAGTTTTTATTCTCATTTTTATATAAAAAAAATTATAATAAAATGTGGTTGAATAACAAGGGAATATGTAATAAAACCAAGTAAGTAAAAAAAAATTGTTTGATTGCTGCTAACCCATTAGTGTGTAGTGGCCTTAAAAAGGCCGGTAAGAAAAACTTAAATTATTAAAACTCAACTGGCATCCCTGCCAAATAGTTTAGCTTTTTGCAAAAATATGGCGTTATATTAAAATAAGAAATCAGCTGTTTTCTCAAAGTTATCTCAATTCAGATTTTATCAAGCATCAAAGTGAAAATTTCTTATAAGAAAAAAGTGCAAATATGGCTCGAAGGAAAATTTTTAAATTTTATAAAAATGGTGATTGGTATTGTGTGAAAAAGTTTTTTTTTTATTATCTACCATGTTTATTCCGATGACACCTAAATATGTGTCATTTTTCTTCAAAAACTTTTTTCGACCTTTATAAAGGCCACCACGTAGAATACCATTCTTCTATTCATTTTGTAGGAAAGTGTTGCACATAACTTTACTTATGTTTATTTAGAAATAAATTAAAACTTCATGAGTTTTAAGATATTCTTGAGGAATGTGATGAAGAAAAAGCTGGAACTCCTACCGTTGGCACATATATTTGTATTTTGCCTCCAAGAGAGGTACCACTGGCTGAATCAAACTGCGACTCCGCGCCATTAGATTATGCTGAGATTGGACCAATTATATCTCCTCTCAACCATATCGGGCGTCATTTGATGAATACTAAAGCAGAGTTACATCATATTACTGCAAACGAAGATGATTCTGATTCGGACTCTGATTCTGACCTAATTTTGAAACGACCATCAAAAAGAAAGCGGCTGCCTGGTAACCAACTAAAATCGGTAGTTCTATAATATAATATTTTTTTTTCTATAAATGCAACTTTTGTCAGCGATATGATGGGAATCAACATTGGGTTAACTGCAATCCTGATCAACGTCATTGTGGTCATTGTGGCCTAAAAACAAAATTCATTTGTGTAAAATGCCAACGTCCATTCAACAATACCGCAAAACGAATAATAAACAATTTATTTTTCGTTAATATGTAATATTCATCTCCAATTCGAAAAACTTCATATAAAAACATTTTTAAAAATTTAAAAAGTGTGTTTTTCTTTAGATGAATGGTATTCTAGGTATGGCATTCTAAGCATAGCGTCCTTTAAAAAGGACGGTCCGGAAAAGTAGGAAAATTAATTTTCCGATCGATGGGAGCAGTTTAATTTTCTTATTTAGCTAAAAATAACACAATTTAGAAAATTTCAACTTCCTGACTTTTGTAGTTTCGTCTATGCACTAATGAGTTAATATAATATTAAGCCACGAAAACAATGACACGTCTGTTAGACGTATGGCTAATTTTTGAGAAACTTCTAATCAGGTTATCAAAGCAGGGTTAAATATATTGATTTTAAGTAATCTTTATTTATTGAATTTTGTAATTTTGCTAAACAAAGATCTCTAAAATATGCATTTTAAAATTTTCGACAATTTAGATTTAGACGAAAAAAAAGCAACAAAACTAAGCTTTTTTATAAAAAACCCAATTAAAATTAAAATTTTATATAAAAAGAATTTTTTAAGGATATTATTTAAATTCCTAGGAGTTTTCCTACAACGTGCAGTAAATTGAGAACAAGATAAGTGTTTTTAGAAACAAAAATATTTTTATTGTTTTATTTAACTTGTTAAAATTGCAAGTACTTATTTTTAGTTTGTTTCATGCAGATGGGCATATGGAAAAAAGCCGTTGGTTTATGTCTTAGATAAGATAAAAAAGATTTTGCTAACTTTCTGTAGAATTTAAAAGGCACCTACACTGCTTGCCAATTTCGGAACGTTTCGACAATCCCGGTATTTCGGGATTGGAAAAACAAAAATCCGGGCTTGACAAACCTTAGAAAATTAATTTTTTGGAAAACGTAATGTGAAGTTTCAAAGTAGTTATGCCTTTTTTTACAACACAAAACAATGCAGAAAATTTAAAAAAAACTAAAAAAAACAGTTTTGATTAAATGTTTGGATAGCATTTATTGTTTATTTCTGAATAACACAGATGAATTCGTAAACAAAAAATTTATTAAATGAGATCATTCGGAAGGCTCATAAAATTATTTAAAAAACAATAAAATAGTATGATAATTTTAGTAATTCTAAGTACCATTTTTGTGATATTTTGTACAGCTTGTTTAAGGAAGTAATATTTTGTAAGTTTAGTTCAAGAAAGGTTCATATTTTTCACGTCATATTTTGTATAGAAAGTTACAAAATATTTTTATTTTTGGATATTTAAATCATATTTCAGTATTCCGAAATCATGTGTTTCTTACATTGTGCTCTTTTGTAGAGATATTTTGAGAAAGATTTTTATTTAAAAAATTTTTAAATCACATTCAGGTTTTTCTTAAGTAGTATCACTGAACTTTTTGGTGGAATATTTTTGAATATTTTTTGCAATGGAGGCAATCCCGCGATTTAAGGCCTTGCAATCCCGAGACTGCCGGGACTAAAAAATGTCCGGAGCCCCGGGAACCCCATTGTAAATTAACAATGGCCGCATTTAGCGCAGACAACTGTTGTGAACAATAATGGTAGCGCTACCTTAGTGCGCGATGTTTTTCTCTGAATGTGTTGCTACTCTACACGTCAGAAGTTAGATTCAATTTAATTATATTTAATTTTTATGTAAATTTAATTCAATTGCAAAGGTTTCTCACTTAAATTTACTGCGTCCTTTATGTGTTTATTAACTTAACAGCGTCAGTAGCAGCATCTGACAGTTAACCAAACAGTTGTGTTCATGTAGCATAGAATTTGTTCGCTCGATTAAAAGGCATCCGCTACGTAATCAGTTTTAGTTAGCGCTCCCAAAATTTGACCATTCAGCGAATTTTCACACAACAGTTGCCAACTGTTGTCTGCGCTGAATGCGGCCAATGTTTAAAACATTTATTGATTTTGAGTGAAATCCGCCTAGCCCTTTGGATTTATACTCCGGTCAAATAAACTAGAAAATTAATTTTATAAATAAAAATGAGTCGTTTAATAACAAATTTATGCTCGAAAGAATTTGTTGTCAGTATTATTTTTAGTTTTATTTATTTTATTTTCATAAACTATATCAACACATTTTTCCTTTACAATTTTCTTTTAAAATCGCAATAAGCTTTAAGTACAAAAGATTGACTGAAAAAATGTTTCTTTGAAAAACTTTTTTGTTATTTATTTATATCTCCTAACGAACAAAGTGGAAAATTAGCATAAAATCTATTATAATATATTATAGGTTTGCGACAGTATAGCTTTTGTGTCTGCCTTAGCTGTTTTTTATATATATTCATTCCTTTTACTACAGTGAGGCAAAAATATGGACTTTTTCATACGTAAAACAGCTTATTTTTTAAAAAACTGCTTATGTTCCAGCTGTTATTTGTTAATTTAGCAAAAATAAACTGTTTTATTTATTCTGTATCACGAAGAAAAACACCAACGATGAGAAAGACACGAGAAGCAATACAATTTTATGTGGAAGAAAGTATTGCTTTCTCATCGTTGAAACGTGTGCTTTTTCGTAATACAAAATGATGCAGCAAATATATGATTGGAATTTAACGCTAAAACTGTTTCTGAGAAAAAACGACTGTTTTTGTTATCAAAACAACTGTTTAAATATTTCAAGGTTTTTTCTACCTAGCTTTTTAAATAACTTTGCACAGAAATTTCTCTGAGTGCGTGGATTAAACCTAAGAGGCTCTTCAACAACATTTTAAAAGCTGTTTTGAAAACTAGACCCTTTACCCTGGCTTGAGATACAAACTCGTGCTGCGATCTTCGCCTCTTCAAAGCTCATAAATTTATTAAGTTGCAACACTTTAAACAGAAAACTTATTGTTAATAAATAAAAATAGGTTTTTTCTTTATTTTATTAGCTGTCTTATGAAATACAAACAAACCTGGTTTTTAACGAGGCGCTGAGGAGGGTGCTCAGACACACACACACACTCTCGTGCACAGCTAGAATGACAGTTTTGCATTCAGCTACAACTAAACATGCTGCGCGCAATGTTTTTCCATAGCTTTTATTGACTTTTGTGGGCTAGAACCTGTTGCTGGTTGGAGCTCTTGTTTCTTAGCTGGTTTTTCACTTCAAGCTGCAGTTTGACTTTTGTTATATGTTTTGTTTCATAGCGATACGAGTTTCTCGACAGTTTCTCAATTTCACTTTGTTCGCTTGTATAACGAAAGCTGGACTTGAATGTTCTCAAGCTCTCGTGAGAGGCAGGCGCTCTTAAAAGCTTAAATCCTAAGCAAGCAAGCAAGATCGTTGCGCAAACGATTTAGACGGGTTCCGTACAACTGAGCGAACTACCAAAATACAGGTAGGTGTTCAGGTAGATGTGTGTGTATGTGTGTATGTGGACAGGGGTGTGTTGGGGGAGGGGGTTTGTTTGTACCTGAAGCTCTTACAATTAAGTTCTCAAAGCAAAGCTTAACATACACTGAGAAACCATATTTTTACACAAATTTTTTTTTAATTCCATTTAAATTTGCATAGGTGTTTGTGCAGGTATTTTTATTGGTAATGTTGTAGTTGTTGCTGTTGTTTTTGTTGTTATATGTGTAACCAAGCGGTGTTTCGTCGTCGTTGTTGTGGAGCGCAACTGGTGTGTGGACACAGCGGCACCGGCGGAAGCAGCAACTGCAACCACTCGAGAAATAAACCAAAAAGAAAGAAAAAACACCGCACTCGTTTTAATTTATTCACTCTACAACATGTAATATAATTTTTCTATTTATATTTTCCAAGCCTTTATCTTATTGTTAAAAGAGTGATGAATTTTTTTTTTTTATTAGTTTAGCAAAATTGCGTTTTTACTTTCTCTAGAATCACATTTTCTTTAACTTTTTTTCGTCTCAATTCAAAAAAGGCGCTCGAAAAGCAGTAGCTAATAAAAATAACCGCAAGAATGCCGATAAAAACCAAGTGTCTTCGAATGTTTAAACGTACGTCAGCGACAGACGCAACAAGACACACACAAAAATCATGTCGAATTAACCACACGTCGAAAGAGTAACTAAACCGTAACTAAAACTTAGTTTGGCATCAAGCGAAACTTTCGATGTGGCATTTAGTGTGTTGCGCGCTCTAAATGGCCGGAACGCAACGATACTGGAACGCTTTGGAATACACTGAACTTTGACAAGCTTGCAAGCAGCTTTTGAGGCGAGCTTTTTTTAGTATGTTGTTTAGTTGAATGCTTACAGAAACGACTGTTACTTTAGCTTTGATGCATGCCATAGCTAAAGAAATGCTGCCTTTGTTGGATGGCGCTTTTATTTTGAACGGTTTGTATAAAATGAACTTTTTTGTGAAAAAGCTCTGAGCACAGTTTTACAATCCATGTTCATGCTTTTCTTAAACTTTAGCAGTTTTGTCATCTTCCAACAAAGCAATACTACTTTTATTCTTAGTTCTTATACAACTATGCGTAGAAGAAAAGTTCTTAGTGATTTTATTTTATTCAAATGAGTATTTATTTGCTAAGAAATAAATTTTGTTTTTAATAAAAATATTAGAAAATATCTTTAGGGCTATTAATACTTATCTAGTAATTTATCTTTATAATAAGTTTTATAAGAAAATTAATAATATGTTATATAGAATAACTAAATATGCATTTAAAAATTAAAGAACAAGTTTTGAAAGTTTGTCAGTACCAAAATTTATATGTTGAAAACTTACTTAAAATGTAAAATTATTTAAATAAATACAGTGAAAGCTCCCGTAGACGGACGTTCTAATAAGCGGACATTTCCTATAAACGGACACATTCCTAGGAACGATCAGTTTTTGGTTTTTTTCCATTGAAAATGCTCTCCCATACACGGATTTTCCGATAAACGGGCGCGGACACACAAGCATGTCTATTTAGAAAAACAAAAATTCCCATCAGCTGTATAAGCGGATAATTTTGTCTTTTTTAGATCACAAAGATTACTGATTTTCTTCTTTTTTTACAACTTATGTTATAACTAAAACTATTTAATGTCCTTTTTTATTGGTGTTTTTTCAAAACTTGAATTCTTAAATTAGTTTTATGATCTATGAAACTATTACATGAATTAAATTGTGAGCTTTAGATTAAGTAAGTTTTTAAGACGGCAACAAACAACAACAACTTTGTATAAAATAATACATCAACTACTGATAAATGATGTTTAAAACTCTAAAAAATACATATTATGAGGTGGCAACCCTATTATTTCAAAATTTTATAATTTTGAAACTCTGACTACGGATTCAGATTCAGCGACCCCTTTTTGGTGTATTATTTTTTTTGCCAGCCCCGAATTCATAAAAATGCAAAAAATTAAGGTGGCAACCCTATCCACCATCTTGAATTTTAAAATTCTGACTTCAGATTCTAAATCAGCGATCCCCCTAACACTGAGAAATGATGTTTAAAACTTTTAAAAATACATAATATTAGGTGGCAGCCCTATTATAAAAAAATTACATTATTTTTAAATTCTGACAACGGATTCGGATTCAGCGACCCATTTTTACCTGATGTTCGCACCAGCATCGCATATGTAAAAATAAAAAAAATAGGTGGCAGCCCTATTACGCATTTTTATTTTTAAAATTCTGACTTCAGATTCGAATTCAGCAACCTCCTAGCACTGTTAAGTAATTATGCGTGACCCATTTTTACCTAGTGTTCGCGCCAGCACCGTATTCATTGTCTGATATAAATCATCTATTGCCAGTCAACAAGCTTTCGTTGCATTGACTGCAGTGAGCTCTCTGACAACGATATCTTAGATCAACAATATCAATGATCTCTTCGCTGCAATCACACACAAGATTTCTTTGCAGCAAGCAATACAGTGCAGTGTAGTGTGAAATGAACAAATGTTTTGAAACCGGTTTTAAGTGCACCTACGCAGGGCACTAGTGCATACTATGCATGCTGTATTGGTACTAAGGCATGAACTCTGCATGCATAATAGTCTTGCTTAAAAAATATAAACTCCCATTTTTCGTTTAAACTTAAAAGAGTGCAGTTGTACATACTTTATTAACAAAATACAAATAAATATAAATACAAAATGCAATTAAAAACAAAAATAAATAAGATGATTAATTAATGACAACAGCCATTTTTTATTACAATATTAATGGCAATGTTTGCACACAGTATTAATGGCAATGTATGCATGCAGTATTAATGCTAATGTATGCATAGACTACTACTAATTCCCCATGCATACAGCATTGGTGATTATGCGGGCACACATTTCACATGCTCTTGTATGACATCGCCATGCAAAATGGAAATGAGCTTGCATTTATGCTGGCATGCATACAAAACATCATACGCAGGGTTGCCAGTTTGGTAATTAATTACCAAATTTGGTAGAGAATTTTTGACTTGGTAACTTGGTAATTTTTTTTTATAGTTTTGGTAACTTTTACCTTTAGTTTTTCCAAAAAATTCAAAATAATCAGTTTGTTTGCAAGATTTATATAAAAAATTGTATTTAAAATAAACGCATCATCTGAAAATATTGCGAACCATGTCAAAAGAAAATGTCAGAATATTTCAATCTTTAAATTTAACGTTAACAAAGAACGCTTTTATAAAAACGAAGCTACGAAACTAGTTGGGTTTTAATACAATAAATAGCATAATGATTTCAAAGGAACTCTGCGAAATGAGATACAAGCCTCATTATGTGTGGTCGCCAGAAGAAGATTTATAGATGTAAAATTGAGATTTTTTTTCGCCATCAGCTCAAGTTTGTGAGTTATTGGCAAAAATCTAAAAACCTGTTATGTTCTAACAGAATAATATCTTTAAATTGCACCAGTCTATTTCGATCGTATTTGACTGATTTGATTAGGAAATATTCAGCCTTATCATGCATAATTTCACGCGGAATCGGAAAAGGGAGTTTTAATTTTTAAGATTAAGCTCTAGAACATTTAGGACATTTTTAAGTTGTTTTTTCCTGAATGTTTTTTCCTTGTTGAGTTTCCTGAATGTTATTGAGGTTTATTTTAAAAATTAGAACTCTAATTTTCGATTCTACTTGAAAAGTTATTCATTATAGGGCTCATTTAGGTCTAGGTCTAACCATTTTTGTAAACAAATTCTTTTTCATCTTTTGTTTTGAAGATAATGGCCTTCAAAAATCAAAAACTTTAAAACTTTTTCGTAATAAAAAAATTTGCTAACGAGAATGGTCTGAATCATAAAAATATCTTTTGTCTTTGAAATGTAAGCATACATTTTTCCTTTGAAAATATTGCGGATAATTCCAGATATATTTTGAAAAAACGAAAATTGATTACATGAAAAATTTATAGGAAAAATTTCTAAACTAACTTACTGAAAAATTAGGGTTTTCCAGCCGCTTAAAGTTGCTTTGAATAAGTTTAATAAAATTATCGTTTCTCTCACAATATGTTTTTTTTTAAACGTAAAAAGATATCAGCAAAAGCTTTTAATACTATGCAATAGTTTGTGCTTAGGAGCAGTTATTGGAAAAAACTGTATGTCGTATTTTTTCACAACTCCTTAATTTGAGGTGAGATGAAATAGTTTCCTTATATTTAAAATCAGTGCGCGTAGTTAGAATTGATATCCTATAAAACAAACGACCTGTGTAGTTTCTGATTTTTAGTTATAACAAAATAATTAAAACTTAAACTTGAAGAAATCGATTATTTTTTTAAAGCATTAAATGCCATATCTTTGTACTTATTCATTTATTTTCTTAAAATATTTTTTTTAGTACCTACTTATTTCAAATAAAAAAAAGGATCTCATTTTTATAATACCATTAATTTATAATTTTTTCTTTTGTGACAAAAAAATTACGTTTACCTGAATTTACTACTTATTTGTGATTTTTATATTAATATAATAAATAAGTTTTAAACAAGAAATAAGTCATACTTTTTATTTATTTGTATGCATGTATTTATTTTTTTATTTAATTCAAATATAATAGATATGCGTCTCATTTTTATAAGTACATGAGTTTATGAATTTTACTTACTTTTTATTTACTTTTGTGATTTTTAGTTATTAAAAATAAAAAATTTTAAAGAAGAAAAATGTAATACTTAATAATATTAACTAAATTTATTTTACCACTATATCTGTTTATAATTTTAAGTATTTTAATGTTGAACAAATGTTTTTTATTAACAAAAATTATAATTTTTTTGATTTTCTTACTTTAAAAAAATGTTTGTTTATTTAATTAATTCTTATATAATTTTGGTAGCTTTTTGATGAAATTTTGGTTACTAAATTTTTTTACAAGTGGCATCCTTGATCATTCGTATTAAACCTCTGCACAAATGCACTCGTTTTTTCTACTACAGTAGAGCCAACAGTGCCGAGTTCAGAACATAATATAACTCTGTTAAGTCAAGCAGAACATAACCAATTCATTAAACGACAAGAATCGGGCAGTGCAGAGCACTCGTCGTCTTCAAAGCAGAACTTGTTCGCCGCTTGTTTTACCAGAACACGATGTTATGCGTTCTATAAAACAAAATTTATTGATAACAGCGAGAAAAGCATCGATCACACCTAACGCAGAAGAACATTGGCAAAGAGATTAAGGGCTAGGAATTTCATGCAAATGTAAGTTTTTACTGGGCATCTTAAAGCGCAAATGGTTAAGTTATCTTTGCGAATCATGAAAATTCCTTCTAAATGGCATTCAATAGCTAGTGCATATTTATAAATATTTTGCAATAAATCCATGGTTTTGCATATTTTACAAAAAATGCTTATTTTTGCATATTAATTGCGTATATTTTTTATACAATAAATTCATGTGGTTTTTGCATATTTTGCTTTTTTTGATTTGCAACCATTAAAATTTAATACGACATACGGGAAAAGATAACTTAGAATTATTAGGTACTTTTAAATGCACATTTTTTTTTTTTTTTTTTTTTGATAAATTAATTTTATATGCATTTAAAATTTAATTGTTTTTTTTTTTGTTAATTAAATACAATATTTGTTTTAAACCGATAATATTATATAAGAAAAATTTTTTTTTGCATATTTTACCTTTTTTTTGCGCATATTTTAGAGTTTTAAGTGCATTATATTGTATTTTGCAAATTTAAGTGCATTATATTGTATTTTGCAAATTTAAGTATTATTTTATGTGATTTCGGAGGGTATTTTTTTAATCATTTTAACTTGATTTTTTTTGAAATAATTAAGGTACATGAAAAATAACGCCAGTATTTTATGCCAGGGCCGTAGTCAAGATTTACCAATGGGAGGGAGATCTTGATGAAATTTTTTTAAAATTAAAATAAAGGTACAATTATTTGTTTCATTTAATTTTTACTTTAAGTTTGCAAAAACTATTGCACCAGCCAATATATTTACGAAAAACATGAATTTTTGAGGTTTTTGCAAAATGTTAGCTCACTGGCGATTATCGTAACAGCTAAAATATTTTGGGAATTGTTATAAAATAGACAAAGGTTCATTTTTAGATGGGTAAAATATAACTTTTTACCCCATACAAGTCGAGGCACCTTTATATACATATAGCTGCGAGCGAAAAAATAGCAGTCTACTTATATTCAAATATGTTTGGATAAATAATACAAGTCTACAAATTTCGTATCCGGTAAACCCAGTATCATTCCTATATGTACTTTCAACGCTGGTTTTAAATCTGTACTTAGTTTCCTTCTATATTGTAAAATTTTCAATATACAGGTTATTTTACGCTTATGGCACGTGTTAAGTTTTATTGATCTATAATCTTAACTAATAACCATAAAATACAAAATATAATTTTGTATTTTAGAAAAAATATCAGCTTTTCAATCCATACATCAACACTATCATGTCATGTGCGGTAGCGGAGCAAAAATTTTGATATTATGCATCAAAATATCAACAAATTTCGTATTTTTGTTTTAGCGGAGCTGTAATAGTCCAAATTTAAAATGTCTTTTTTTTCATGTAAAAATACAAATAATCAACAGTGTTTTTCAAATTCTAACTTTGGACGATTACAACTCCGCTAAAACAAAAGATACAAAATTTGTTGACATTTCGTTGGATAATCTCAAAATTTTTGCTCCACTACCGCACATGACACGATAGTGTTGATGTATGGATTAAAAATCTGATATTTTTTCTAAAATACTAAAGTATATGTTTTATTTTATGGTGATTAGTTCAGATTCTAGATCAATAATACTAAACACGTGCCAAGAACGTTAAAACCCTGTAAATTTAAAATGTTACAATATAGGGGGAAACTGAGTACAGATTTGAAACCAGGGTTAAACGTACATATAAGGAATAAGAATGGGTTTACCGGATACGAAATTTGTAGACTAGTATTATTTATCTAAACATATCTGAATATTTATTTTGTTCGCAACTGATTATAATTTTGAAAAAATTTCATCAAGATCCCCCTCCCATGGGTAAATCCTGACTACGGCCCTGGCATAAAATACTGGCGTTATTTTTCAATTACCTTAAATATTTCTACAAAATTAGATTTGAAGTGATTGAAAAAATACCCTCCGAAATCATATTTTTCTAGCAGATCATTCAGTTTTACTAAGATCTACCACAAAATAATAACAATGAAAAACATAAACGTCATCGCAATAAACCAACAACAACACCAATACTACCATAAACAAGAACGCCAACATCAAACGAAATCACATCATTACTACCCAGTGTGCCAAACGGATCTGTTACGAATCCGTAACGAACTCACTTCTTCGTACTTTTTGTCCGAAACGGATTGCGTTTCGCATCCGGAACGGGTCCTTTTTCGTATGAAATTCCTCTCTCCGTTACGGACTTCAGTTACGAATCCGTTTTGGACTTCAGATACGAATCCGTTTCGGACTTCAGATACGAATCCATTTCGGACTTCATATACGAAACAGACGTTTCACTCTTTTTTTTTTTTTAAATAATGCGAACTCGCAACGGACTCGTTTGACGCATTTAGCTACAGATGTTAAAAATATAGGTTCTCTAAACAAGTTTGACGCATTCAAATTCGAAAACTTTTTGCAGGAAATTAAACGAAAATTAAAACAAAAAAAAATTATTTTGTAATCAAATTTATAAGAGAGTAGTGGAGGCTAGTTTAAATGGTAAAAAATTAATTCAAAATATCAAACAAACGAGTACAATGTTGGTGAGTTCCAGGATGGCTCATACTTGTTTCTTCAAACAGCTAAACATTATTTTTCATTGAAGCATCCCAATAACTTTTACTGCTATAATGACAAAGCGTACAAAATTCACGCAATTAAAAAATTTTCCGAAAAATATCTTGTGTACGGCTATCCTATAGTCACATTTAACTTGATCACTAATGATAATTATTTAAAAATTCTGACAAGTACTTTTCTTTGATTTAAAGGAGAGCTTGAGGAGCACGAGCCTAATGAAATAAAAAAGTTGTTTAAAATAAAAATAAGCACACAATTGTATTTCGTATCCCTAATCCACTGAAAATAAAATAAGAAATTGTAAAACAAATTTAAGACTGTCTTTTATGTTAACGTTGTGGTAATTTTTTTGGCGGATTCGTTACGGGTTCGTAACGGGTCCGTCAAAACATAAGAGCGGTTCCTCTCAAAAATAGGAATGGCTTTTTCCATTTTTTCGGATCCGCCTCGAACTCAGAACGGACTTCAGAAACGAATCCGTAACGGACTTTAGATACGAATCCGTAACGGACTTCAGATACGAATCCGTAACGGACTTCAGATACGAATCCGTTTCGGACTTCATATACGAATCCGTAACGGACTTCAGATACGAATCCGTTTCGGACTTCATATACGAATCCGTTTCGGACTTCATATACGAATCCGTTTCAGACTCTTTTGGCGGATTCGTAACGGGTTCGTAACGGGTCCGTCGAAACATAAGAGAGCGTAGTGCGTACTGACGGACTCGTAACGGGTTCGTAACGGATCCGCATCCGTTTTTGTGCACATTGGGTAGTAATCATATTTACAAATTAATCAACATTATAATCATCAACAGAAAAAACAACAATCCAACATCATAAGAATGCAAGAAACAATGGCCGCATTCAGCGCAGACAACTGTTGTGAACTGTAATGGTAGCGCTACCTTAGTGCGCGATGTTTTTCTCTGAATGTTTTGCTTCTCTTCACGTCAGAAGTTAGTTTCAATTTAATTATATTTAATTTTTATGTAAATTTAATTCAATTGCAAAGGTTTCTCACTAAAATTTGCTGTGTCCTTTCTGTGTTTATTAACTTAACAGCGTCAGTAGCAGCATCTGACAGTTAACCAAACAGTTGTATTCATGTAGCAAAGAATTTGTTCGCTCGATTAAAAGGCATCCGCTATCTAATAAGTTTTATTTAGCGCTCCCAAAATTCGACCATTCAGCGAATTTTCACACAACAGTTACCAACTGTTGGCTTCGCTGAATGCGGCCAATAATCAACAAAACCACCAACAATAGTAAAAGTAAAAACAACAAGAAAATATCCTCATAAACAACACAATAAAATTTAATTAATTTTTTTGTTGTTACTTAAAACATATATTTATTTTTAATTCTTTAATAACTGTTATTGAATTAAATATTGTGAAAAATTAAAAAAAATTAATTAATTTAAATATAATAAAAAATCTCTTATTATAATTTGAATAAATAATAAGAAAATCCCTTTTTTTCCAACGCTTGCTCCATGATACAAAGAACTACAGATAAAGTATTGCGCATGTCCGCCATCTTCGTTGTGACGTAGTTCGAGCTTGTCAAAGTGGCTAAATAAAAATGTAGTCACAATATATTTAAAGGGGACTATTTATTTATAGCGATGAAAAATATCGACATTTTCTAATTGAAACTTGTTTTATTAACATGAAATAAATCACATTATAAATATATTTATAAATAAATTTACGCAAATATATTTTTCAGTACTATTATTGAAAATAAATTTATATATAACAGGGGTATTTTCTCCCATTTGTTCTCCTACACAAAAAAATAGCTACGTTGCTTGATGTGTTTGACAACACTTTTATTGCTTCTTTTTCATTTTGTTGTTCTTATCGTTTGTTGAAAAAAATTGTGAATTCATTTTATGGCCCAAACTAAAATCGTTGTTATTCTCATTAAAATCATTTAAAACTTTAGTACTAATTTTAATTACATAAAAGATAATTGAAAATTATCATTTACACGTACTATAAGTGCACAATATTAGAAATTAAACTAAATGAATGCAATATTTCTTAAATGCTTGCAATTGCGCTGCTTGCTGCTTGTGTTTACCTTTTGCTTTTCCACATTTTCTTTTGTATGTATGCACCACGTGTTACAGCTGACAAGCTCGAGTGACGTAGTGCGCAGAAGATTTATATTTTTGCGGACGGAGTATGCTATCTGGATATCTTTGTTTCATGTGCTTGCTCCACAAATCATTGTTCTGAAATGTATTTCAAGCACATTCGTGCAGAGGTTTAATACGTATGCGTACATTATCAATGCTGTATGCATAAATGTACTTACTGGGTACGTCTTTGTTTTGCTGTCGTTTTTTGCTCACCGAATTGCACCTACCCATGGTAGAAGAATACAGGTATATGCACCAGATGAGAGCATACTGCCGGAATTGTCAAAACGAAGTAAAACTTTTTCTTTATTTTCTTTTGTTTCCATTCGCCACACAGCTAAATTTGACAGACATGGCAGTATGGAAAGAGAGCACAGTCAGCGCTGCATATACCTCTATCCTTCTACCATGCACCTACCTGATTATTCTGCCATGGTAAAAAGTCTAGAAACCCAGTTTTAATTTGATTTTCCCCTACTCCGAGTAACAATCTTGACGCGATGTAGGGGCTTAAGTTGCAATGACACAATACTGCCGGTTGGAGTAGTTCCTCCCTGTAGGGCATAACCCTACAGCTCAGCAGAGCCTGCATCTTTTGTGAAGCGACAACTAAAAGTTACTCCCCCCTAATCCAGGGTGTCATGCGCACCGTGCCCATTGGATGGTTTGCAGTCAGGGGGTATACCGACTGTATTGGAACGGAGCCTTCATGATAACAGGCCGCCTCATGAAGTAACTGTGGCCTTACCATGGTATGCGGGCTCTGGCATGGTTGACCACCCTTTCCCAGCCATAAAACATAGACTGCGACGCTTTTGTCCTCGGACACGAGCTACCGGTCGAATCTTAAATATGAGCACAAAAAAAACAAAACACAACAAACAGGAAGACTTGCGGGGAGTCACCGCAAGCAGAGCAGCAGACCTCATGGAACAGAGATTCCAAGAGGAAGGTCAACGGCAAGGCACCAAACCTAGGAGAAATCCTCCTCCGCCAGCCAGAACACAAGTCAATAGGACTGTACGCAGCAATGATCAGGTGGAGCATAGAATCCATAATGATCACAGACACTGCAGCACACAGATGAGGAGGCACCCGTACGGCAAAGATCGAGTGGAGCATACCATCCACAGCGGTCAAAGGCCTAGTACCAGCCACCAAAGAAAAACTGCGAGCCCCAGGAGATCACATCCTGTAAAAATTCCCCCGGAAGAACACCGGGATGATACGACGTCGGCTCCAAAAAGTATCCCAATCTCGGAAACTGCGTCAACATCCAAGGATGCGGCACAGAAAAGGGAATCAGAAGAAGGGCAAAAACACAAGCCCTTCCACAGTAGACGTCGCCGTGTCCACCTCCCTCAGCGCGGGGAGCCAGGAGGGCTAGACGACCCACTAAGAGTCGGCCTTAGTGGAGCAGGCGTAAGATGGTATCTGCGCTATCTGGAACAGGGCATGGCACCCGAAGTAGCTCATGAAAGAGCGGTAGAGCATCGGGGTAAAGCACCGGTACCAGAGGCAACGAAGAGGAGCTGCAGCGAGATAACGCCTCCTCAACGTCCAGAGAGCAAGAAGGCCAGAATAGCTCCTGGAAGCAACAGTAGGTCAGTGCCAGGGGCTAAGGTACCCGAGCCAGAACCTCAGAAAAATAGAAAAAGCTATGCAAGCATAACTAAGGGCATACAAATAGCGGTTCTGCCCAAAGAATACCCCCGGCAAATGCTAAGTCCGGATGAGCTATCGGAGCTAGAAGAAGCCATATTGAGCGAAGTAGTGAAGGGCTGGTCCACCAAGCTACAGTTTGAGGGAATTCACTTTCGTCCGGGCATGTTACTGGTCGACTGTTCGAATCCCTCAACAGCAGAATGGCTGCGAGCAGCAGCACCAAAGCTCGAGCAATGGAAAGGGCTAGAACTTATGGCTTGCCTAGGGGAGGAGGTCCCAAAAGGGCATACCGTTAGAATGTTCTTGCCAAGAAGTTCAAGCACGGAGATCAATAGATCGATGGGACTAATTGCCGCCCAGAACGATGGTCTCAATACTAAGTATTGGAAGATATTGAGCTCCAAGGATGAGGGAAGTGGGCATATGCTCACGTTCTCGATAGATAGGGAGTCACTTGAGACTATCAAGTCAAGGGGCTCCACTATCAGCTTCCGCTTTGGAACCATTCCGGTGTTGGGCACAAAATCGCCACCAACCAAACCGGTCAAAGCAGCAACATCCACAGCTGCAGCGCCCACAGCTGTAACGTCAACAGTGGTATCGTCCACAGAAGCCACATCTGCGACTCCAAATGAAGGAAAAGACGCAACGCCACCAATACAACCAACTGGTGA
This sequence comes from Dichetophora obliterata, assembly GCA_963920525.1. NCBI lineage: Eukaryota > Metazoa > Arthropoda > Insecta > Diptera > Sciomyzidae > Dichetophora > Dichetophora obliterata. The sequence goes on along the minus strand of OY986438.1, from coordinate 37,752,745 downwards.
AGTTGTTACGGAGAAGTTCGCCTCCGTCTCGGTCATCACCGCAACACCTTCAATCGAAGATCAAGCAGAGGGCATGAACCTCGCCGCTCTCACGATTGAAGGTTGTAAAAGCGAACCTCCGACTGAGGTAGTAGCAACGCTGCCTGAAGAAGACCGGGGCAGCAGTCCAGTGCTATGACGATCGGCACAGTAACCAGCACGAAATTTGCCCAAGTAAACCTCCACCATGCAAAAGCTGCTTCGGCAGTTATTGCTCGGAGGTTTACCACAGAACAACTGGGCTTCGTGCTGATCCAAGAACCCTGGTGCTACAGGGGAAAAGTAAGTGGCCTCTACTGCAAAGAGGGTCAGGTAACTTGGGACCAGAGAACAATCAATCCCAGAGCATGTATTCTAATGCAGAAAAATATTAATTATATTTGTCTTTCAGAATTTATGACGCGGGACCTTTCAGTTATCGAGACTCACATCGAAACTGATGGCAAGCACCGCGCCATAGTGATCGCATCCGCTTACTTTCCTGGGGACGATGTCAACATTCCCCCAGCGGAGATAAAAAGACTCGTGGAGCATTGCAGGAAAGAGCACCTTCCACTAATCATCGGCTGTGACGCCAACGCGCACCACACAATTTGGGGAAGCACCAACGTCAACACCAGAGGTGAGTACCTTTTAGAATTTCTTTTAAGTAGTAATCTAGACTTCTTCAATGTGGGGGTAACACCTACCTTTGTAACTAGGGCTAGAGAAGAGGTCTTAGATCTCACCATAGGAAGCCCAGATGTGGGGGATATGATTAGGGAATGGAGGGTATCAAGGGAACCTTCAATGTCTGACCATAGAATAATAGAGTTTAGATTTGGGGCGAAATGTCAAGAGACAGAACCCAAAAGAAACCCAAGAAATACCAGTTGGGACACATACACCAACAACCTGAAAGAAAACCTACAGAACGTAAAAGCTAGGAGTAGAATTAGTAACATCCTAGAACTTGAATGCTATGTAGAGCAAGTAAACAATGCAGTATATAATGCCTACGAATCTAGCTGTCCAACAGGGCACAAGGCAAGAACAAAACATACTCCTTGGTGGAGCGCTGAGCTGACCAGACTCCGGAAGAAGGTGCGATGCAGCTTTAATGCCGCAAAGCGCAACGGAGAATGGCACAACTACACGGCGACTCTGACGGAGTATAATAAAGAAATCAGGAAAGCCAAAAGACAGAGCTTTAGAACCTTCTGTGAAGACATTTCTTCCACGCCAGCAGCAGCCAGGATACACAAAGCAATGGCTAAAGGCAGAGTGGAGACAAAAATGTCACTTATATTGCCAGACGGAAGCTATACGCTTAGAGAAGAGCAACGAGCCAGTCACCTTCTAGAAACTCATTTCCCGGGCAGTACACCGGTAACTGAGTATGAGACAGCAGACAGGCAGATCACTCCAAATCAAGAAGAATGGAAACTTGCAACGAGCATTTGTACTAAGGCTCGTCTAGATTGGGCACTCAGAACCTTTCAACCATTCAAATCAGCAGGTGTAGACGGCATCTTTCCTGCACTTCTACAAAAAGGTGCAGAAACTATATTGCCTCACCTAGTCAAAATAACTAGAAGCAGCCTTGCGCTGGGCTATATCCTAAGGAAATGGAGAAGGGCGATAGTCACCTTCATACCAAAAGTAGGGAAAATAGACTACACGCTACCAAAGTCGTTTAGACCCATTAGCCTTACCTCATTTGTACTTAAAACAATGGAAAAGGTAATAGATAACTATATAAGAACTGAGATTCTGGAGAAGGCACCAATGCACCCCTGTCAACACGCGTATAGGGCAGGCAGGTCTACAGAATCTGCTCTATACCAGTTGGCTAGCAACATCCAGTCAGCTTTCAAAAACAAAGAAACCGTACTCTGTGCCTTTCTAGACATAGAGGGAGCCTTTGATAATACTTCTCACGAGGCTGTGAAGAAGTCTTTACACAAAAAAGGAGTAAATGATACGCTCAGCAGATGGATATGCCAAATGCTTAGCACTAGAACTGCAGAAACAAAAGTGGGCAACACCACTATAAGAATCAAAACAACAAAAGGCTGCCCACAAGGCGGAGTCCTTTCTCCACTGCTGTGGAGTCTTGTTGTGGACGAATTATTAACGATGCTAACCGAGAATGGCATAAAATGTCAGGGTTACGCAGACGACATCGCCTTAATAGCGAGAGGGAAGTTCGAGGATACACTCTGTAACCTGATACAGAGAGGACTGTCAGTAACAAAGGAGTGGTGCAACACAGTGGGATTAAGTATCAACCCAGCGAAAACCACCATAGTACCTTTCACTAACAAAAGAAGCCTGCCAAACCTCCGAACAATGAGAATGGATGGCACTGAAATTCCCTTCAAAGGAGAAGTAAAGTATCTGGGACTTACACTAGATTCAAAGCTTCTCTGGAGAAGACATGCAGAGGTAACTATAAACAAAGCAACGCGAGCACTCATGGTATGTAGGAGCCTGGCGGGGAAAAGCTGGGGTTGTAACCCAACAATTCTCCGCTGGATGTATACCATGATGGTGAGACCCATCCTCACCTATGGTGCAATAGCATGGGCTGAGAGAACCAAGCTAACCACAATGAGGAATATGCTAACAAGGGTGCAGAGACTGGCCTGTGTATGCATCACAGGGGCCATGAGAACATGCCCTACAGCAGCACTAGAAGTAATTCTGGACCTAACACCCTTACACCTTGTCATAGAGGGAGTAGCCAAGCGAACTCTGTTGTGCATTGCAAAAGAGGGGACAGGTTCAGGTAAAACTATCAGCAGTAGAGAGAAGGAGGATATTGCAAAGCACACTCCCTACATCGATCTACCAAGAGACGATATAGTAAAAAGGTATAACTTCGAAAAACACTTCGGAATTAAGCTTAGTACCAAGAAAGAGTGGGACAGCGAGATGATATCGCAGGTCAAGAAACCACACAGTATAGCATGGTATACAGATGGGTCCAAGACATTGGAAGGTATAGGCGCAGGGGTGTACGGGCCAAGAACCAAGCACTTTGAACCTATGGGGACAACACCCAGTATCTTCCAAGCGGAGATCCTAGCAATACAGCTGTGTGCACAATTCAATCTAGACCGTAAATACAAAGGTCAGGATATAGTTGTGATGTCAGACAGCCAAGCAGCAATCAAAGCATTAGTTTCCTGTGAGATATCATCGAGAATAACATGGGAATGCCTAACAAAACTCAATGAACTAGGCAAGAATAACACTGTTACTATACTTTGGGTCCCAGGACACAAAGGAATACAGGGTAACGAAGAAGCCGATGGACTAGCACGACAGGGTGCAGCCACAAAATTTATAGGGCCAGAACCATTCTGCGGATTGGGCACACACTCTATAAAAGAAGAACTAAGAAGGGAGGAGAGGCATAAACGATCAAACCTTTGGAAAAGCCTCCCAAAGCTAAGACAATCCAAATTGCTCCTCAGAGATTTTAACACTCGGAGAGCAAAATTGTGCATAAGCTTAGGCAAACCGAATCTTAGGATTCTAACGGGGTTCCTTACAGGACACTGTAAACTCAAATACCACCTGATGAAATTGGGCATAGAGACCGATAGTAACTGCCGTTTCTGTGAAGAAGCAGAGGAGACTCCAATACACCTACTTACAAACTGCGACGCCGTGGCTCGCAGACGTAAACTAGCACTGGGGAATTATGAGCTGAGTCTAGAGCAGGTTTCATCCCTTGAACCTAAGAACATTCTCAAATTCATTAGAGAAATAGGGCTGGATGAAATTCTGTAATCCGCAAACCCAGCGGAGCTTTGAGAAGGAGGTACAATAGATCTCATTTAGGTCGCAGTACGCATCTCCACCACACAACATTAACATTAACATTTAATTTGATTTTTTTTTACAGGGCAGGGCGTTTTGGATAAACGAAATTTTGTCGGCCTTTGTAGTCTAGTGGAGAGTGCGCTAGACTCTCAATCCAAAGGTCCCTGGTTCGAATCCGGGCTCGGGCATGGTTCTTTTCACTTTCTTTATTCTTTCCTGCACATTTAAGAATTATGGAAAACAACAAATCCACAGCTAAATTGCTAAATTCACAACTAAGAGCTGGAAATGCTTGCCGAGGTTAAGGCATAACACTAGCCTCGGTGAAAAGCAATTCAAATTGTCTTTCACGGTTGTTTCGCCTAATCAATAATTCACATATGGTTCCAATCAATTCCTCTAAATAATCTATCCTTTCCTTTCAGGTCAAAAGACCAAACCTTGTTTGTATAAGGCGCATGCCTTGGTTCTTTGATCTTTAAAAAAAAAAAAAAAAAAAAAAGAAGAAGATACAAAAAAATGCCCACAAATTTAAAGTCAAAAAGGAAATATTTTTGTGACTGATCTATGTAATGCGCCCTTAAAATCCATCATAAAAGTTTTTCTTTCTCAAATCAAAATGTTACTTTTGTAGATGATTGTAGGCTATTTTTGATTTTTTTTTATCCATGAAAACTAACATTAATGAAAATATATGGAAAAATAAAAATGGATATGGATATATCCATGGATATATCCATGAAATATAAAAATGGAAATATATGGAAAGTTATTATGGAAACTAAATTAATTCACTCGTTAAATTTCAAAATATAAAAAAAATAATGATCGAATAGATCGAATAAATAAAACAAAGTAATAATTACCTTTTCACTATTTAAGTCAATTTTTCATTAAAAACTGTTTTCCTAAAAACTAACTTATAATTTGTCATTTATTAAATATTAAAAAGGCAAAATCAACCAAGAAAATTATTAAATATCTTTTTAACAAATTTTTATACATTATTCTACACATAGATTGAACTATGGACAAAAAAAATGTTTAAAAAGTTTTTGATAGACTTTAGAGCTTTCCCGCAAAAAATGTGCATGCACTTTTTGAAAAACCGCCATTTTGGTAGCTTTTGGTAGCTTATGGCAAGAATTTTATCCTTAGTTCACTTTTTAGAGTTGTTCATATTGATTTGACCAAAAAATTAAAACTTATTAAAAACTTATTATTTTACGATGTTATGTACGAAAAACATTTTAATTTTATTAATTTAAGCAATTTGTACATAAATTCATTTACCTTGAAGATCAAATCGTCTGCAGTGTTTCACAAATGTAGTTTTTCTTTTTCGTAAATGTTTAGTAAATGTTTCGTAAACTTTTTGTTTAATTAAAAATGGAAGTCATTGGCTAGAGATAATGGAAAAATGGTTGAGGCAAGGGAAGGACAATATGTTAAATTTTTTTTTTGATTACTTAGTTACATAATTACTTAACTACCTAATTACCCAAATGAGCTATAGTGGAAATTTAGGTAACGTAACGCCAGTAACGCAACGCCAGATCAAAAAGCCTAATGAAAAAAAAAACAGAGAAGATTTGATCACTTGAAAAATTAACTTTTATTTTTTCAAACCCTTTCGAAAAAAAGTTGTATACAAGAATTCTTGTCCAGTTCAGAGTGTTTATTAGATTTTGCAATCCAAGTCAAAAATCACTTCCGTTTTTCGTAACGTAACGCCAGCACATATTTTTGCTTATATCTTTAAATCCTTAGGATAAATTGTTGTCATTGTTTTTACTTAATACAGTGCTACTTAATTACAACTCAAATGTAAAAAAAAAACTTTTAAAAAATACACTTTTTCATTCTATTTTTGTCGTATTCTTCGTGCAAATCGTCCGTAACGCCGTTTGGAAATGCCCATATTTAAACTATCGAAAAAATTCAAAAATTCTTATTTTTTTTCATTTTTTCTACACTAGAATACTGCCTTAACCGTAGTCCTACGTTGGTGTAGAAAATTATGTATATTTTTTTTTTAATTTTTATATATTTCCAAAACCGTTTAGTTTTGGGATCTAATCTGACATTATTTTTATTTTATGCTAAGTGTGAACAGAAATCACTTTCCATGTAGTAATGGAAAAAATATAAAAAAATTATAATAATTTTTCAAAATATTTTAAACTTCAATTCCTCATCTACACCTCAAAGTGGAATTATGGTGTTTTTCTTAACGTAGGACTACGGTTAATACAAAATTGGGTCACAACTTGTCTTAAGTTATAAAATTAATTTTATTTTACTTTAAATTTTAGCGCACCTTCATGTTTTCTGGAAAATCAGTGCGTTTTAAGGCAAAATATGATTTTTAAGTGTTTTTTCAAATAACCAATTTTTTCTTATACACGCGTTAACGCACAATTTTTTGCAGATATATAATGTTAAAGTACTACATTTTATTAAAGCTATAGCCTTCAAGTGATATATGGTGAAGTTACCACATATTTTCTACAAAACTTTAGCAACATTCAAATTCTTTCAAGAATTTATAGGACAATTTTTGTAATTTTTTTAACTCCGTATTTTGTTTTAATTTTTTTTTTTTAATAAAAAAGTGGTTAAGACTTTAATAAAAAAAAAATAATGTCAAAATGTACACTTTGCTTTAATTTATTGTCTTGCATATTTTACTTGCATACTTGTCTTGCATACTTTCACGAACTTTTAAAAACAAAGTAATGAGAGTATAAAGCTTTTAGTATCATTTTCATAATGTTGAGCTAATTACCTGTCGAAACGCATTTTTTTATGAAATTAAAAAAAAAAGATTCTTGTCATCCTAAATTCGAAAAAAGCGCATAGTGCAATAAAAAGTAAAAGTATTCAGGTTCTTGTGTTTGGAGCATATTGCCCCCATGTGCATTGCACTTCGATCTGAGAGAACGATTAGTAAGCGTGTTATGAAAGCCATTTTAGAAACGGAAAGTCAAATATCATTGTCTTAAACTCTCTCTTGAAATTACTTTTTTGTCTAGCATATTTGATGATAGTTTCAAATAAACCCAAAATATCAAAAAAATGGCAAAATTATTGTTCAAAATACATTATTACATCTGTAACTATTGAAACATATTCTTATATATATTACGCAAACGCAAATTTTGAACGGCGTAAGGCTTTTTGAGTACAAGTCCAATCTTAATAAATTTAGTATGGTTTGGTAGATTTAGACCTGTAGATGTGCAAACTTTACTATTTATTTCTTAAAAATTTATATTTTTTAAGTTATAGCGAGTTAAAATTTGCATATAATTGTTGTTATGTTGTTTTTTCTCTTCTTAATTTCAGCATATGCCTAAAAATATATGAGGTATTTAGCGCCATCTAACGACTAATAGCTATGAAATTGTTATGCTCATGGTGTAAGAAATCAGGGTGTAAGTAACGTCGACGTCGTTTGCTAAGACTGTCAAACTTATGAATGACTGAAAGAGACAAAAGTGGATTTTGTATGGTTTGACAACTTAAGTGTTGGATTTTTACAACAAAAAATAAAATTCGCTGTCACCTGGTTTCTTACACCATGGTTATACTGACGAATAATCTTTTATACATTCACAGCTAAAACTATGAATTGATATATTAAATATTAAAGTGATACTGTAGGTAGATTCCAGGATTTGCTATCACTAAAACTCTAAAAATCGCTAAAATGCTTAAAATCTTATATTATCAAAACTTTAGTAATTCTGCTAAAACGAGATTCTGAGCTACACATCGCTTAGCTAAAAACTAGTTTCTTTATCCGCCGTAAGTGCGCACAAGTTTTTCATGAGAACTGTCATATTCTCTGTTAGTGTGTGCAAGCATTGTGGTTAAAATCGAAATAATAAAATTTGAACGAATCTGTGTTAGATACTATTTTCATCATAATTATTTAAATTTAAATTATAAGGAAACTTATGTCTTGCACATCGTTGACAAAGTCCCTATGCTCCTCTAAATATTGGAATAAATATATGTATTCTTTTGTTACGCGTTTTTTTTTTGGCGTCCATTTCCAAAATTTATTGATAGTTTAATGGTTCGAACATTATATCAAAAGTAATCTCTTTTTGTATATTTTGCTATATTTGAAAACAAAATTTAGTACTGTTTTTTAAACTAAATTATAAAAATTACTCATTTCAAAAAGTGTCTGGGTGTTTTACATCCACGTTAGTAATGGATTTCACAAATGTGAAATAAAAAAGGTTTTAAATAAAAAACCTCTCCTGAGCAACACAGGAAATTCAAATTAAAGATTTAAACCTTTGCTCGACTTAAACAGCTTCGACGATTTCATCACGTTATGTAAATCAATAGAAAAAAATTTTAAGAATGCGGACTTGTCTGTGCTTGCAAGATCTCATCTCATCTTTCTCAACACTGTGAATTTAGATTTAGCTCAGTGGAAATGGTCAAATTTCTCGTTGTAATTTTAACGGAACATTCAATATTGTTCTATTTTATTTGACTAGTCATTTGACAAAAAATTTTAACATTTGAACAGGGTTTTTGTCATAATATGCAATTATTGCATCATTCAATTACTTTTGTAATGGTCCAATTAGTCATGGCTTAACAAGTGTAACATAGAAATCTGTTTAAAGGGATTTATGTGTATCTGATTATGCACAACATGTCAATGCATGGCATTGCTCAGATAAAAACAGAAATGCATCCCTAGATAGATAAACATAGAAGTTCTACTTAATTTTGATTTTAGCATATTCTTCAATGCATTTGACGATTTCTCAAAAAAAATGTGAAATTGTATAATTCTTTGACCAAGACTTTCTTTGATTGTTTTCTTTTGACTATGTGACTAAGTTTTGCATAATCGACATTTATTCTATGTGCTAGCCGCTTATTTACGATGCTTGCGCTGCTGTGCCATGAGAGGCTAATGTTTCTATTGTAACGAATAATTAATCAGAGGTCATTATTTTAAAAAATTTTCATTGCAAAAAAATTTTTTTAGATAATTTTTTTATACATCTTTTAGCTTTTCAAATTGGCCCTCTCGAAGAACTTGGCAAATAATTTGACCTCGGAATGTGAAATTATTCAAACTATTATGATATTTGTTTGTTTTTAGTTCTCTAATTAACGTTATTTTGATATATTTTTAATAAAATTATATATTAATGAAACTTGTCGAATTTTATGTTTAATCGAATAATAAAATATACGAAATTAATAAAAGCAGAACCGTTTTACTGTTTTAGCGTTCTTTTTTACAAATTAATGAATTAAAATGTATGGGTGCCTTACACCTAGGTTAGTAATGACGTTACTCCGAATAGCGTTAGTAACGGAGGGTTAAGTGATGTTTTAAAATTTTAGCGCCTAAAATTTTGTGTTGCTAATAATTTTAGCAATTTTACGCAAACTTAATAAACTCGGAATTGCAAATTAGCTGTTTTTTAGTAATAAACATATATCAAAGTCAGCTGTTTTTATCCGATTCGTTTTGTTCATGGCTTAATTTTAGCGTCGAAAATTAGGAGATGATTTGTGGGTCAGAATCGCAAATGTCGCCAAAACTCGCTAAAAATGATTTAGGGATCGAGATTTAGACTAAGCAAATCCTGGAATCAAACTACTGGAATGATTTCTTACAGTTGAAAAAATATTTCTAAACTTTTGGTCGGAAAATTTTTTAATGTTTAAAAATGTGCACAAAAATTTAATTAGAAATTAGAAATTGGTAATGAAGTATTTTTGTTCAAGCATTTTTCAATCAAGAAATATTCTTACTCCTGTTTATATAAAATAAATTTAGGTATGAAATTAAAAATGATAACATTATATCGTCGTTGCGCGTGCAATACCACTTTTATTGCAAAAAAGCCAAAATTCATTTAATTTTAATTTTGATCAGTTGAAAATCTATTCAATAGCTTCAAATAAAATCTAGGTATGTCTGATTTTGGCGTTTTAACTTCACACGGGGTTACCATGGTGTAAGAAATAGATATGTTAGTGAGTTTGACACTTCTTTCTCAAAATGATAAAATTATGTTTTCTCGCTCTTGTCAAAAACAGCTGATGGTGAATTGTAATGAAAACTAATTTTGTTAAATTCGTGTATTTCTGCAAGTTTATAAAATTTTTACTGAGATTAAAATTAGAATGAATTGATATGGAAAACAATAAAATATATATGAGACGCTGTGCGTTATGCAAAAAAAAACGACGATATGAATGCAAAACAATTTGCATGCTGGCTGAAGCTGGCACCTTCCAGCGCACGTTTCTGATAAAATGGCCAAAACATTCAATGACAAACTTGGCAAATCGGCGAATACTGCAATAATTTTTTCTCAACACAACACGTCACATTAATTGCATTAAATATTTAATTACACTTAATTCGACACTTTAAACTATAGCACATCATCTAGCAAATCAAACAAATAACACAATTTGACACCTATCAACAGTTCCGCTCTTTCGCTCACAGTTTTTTGACAGAAGCGAAGAAATTCATGGTGTTGTCAAAAACTCACTAACACCTGGTTTTCTTACATCATGGAGCTTACTAGTTTTATATAAATATTCAAAATTATTTATCTCCAACATTTTTACTTTGTATTTTAATATATTATTTAATTTATTCTAGCTATTTCTCAAAATATATAATGATATTGCGGTTAGATTTTGCTCCAGAGGCGTCAAGGAATTACACCATGGGTTTTGACCATGGTAGAAGAATAGAGGTATAAGCAGCGCTGACTGTGCTCTCTTTCCATACTGCCATGTCTGTCAAATTTAGCTGTGTGGCGAATGGAAACAAGAGAAAATAAAGAAAAAGTTTTGCTTCGTTTTGACAATTCCGGTAGTATGCTCTCATCTGGTGCATATACCTATATTCTTCTACCATGGGTTTTGACATAATTAAAATTCACCTTTGCTACAATAAAAAGTTGGCAGCTCTGGATGCGCTCACTCAGTTTTTACTAATTCAACATATTAAAACAGCTGTTTTTTGTAAATTTGGCATTTCCTGACATTCGTTGCCTGCTTTCGTAATAATTGCCGCAGCTTTCAATCAACGTGCTGAAAAAAACCGAAATTTACTATTAAAAACAGATAAATGTTAAGATTTTTGAATAAAATTCACTAGTTACATTGAAAATGCTACGTTCTGGTTCTGGCGTTATCACGCGCTTAGCGTTAAACACGGAAACGAAATGTGGCCAATCTGCCTTTGCACTTGAATTCGTGCGATGGAACCGGAAGCCTCGGTGGGTGCCGAAGGCCAAAAGCAAGATGAACCGCGTGCCGGAGCGTAAAATCCAATGTCCTGAGGAACGGGCTGAACTAATGCGCCTACACAACAACTACAAGCTGCAAATGCGTTCGGTTCTGCAATACTTTCGCGAGGAGGCGAAGCGAATGGAACATACCTCCACGGCGGATCATATAGTTTTGACGCCAGAGCAGGAGGAAGCAGAATTTCAGCGCTGCTTGCGTCTAAATGATGAGTGGAATTCGAAGATTGCGGAAGAGCGTGAAGTGCGTTTGACGAAAGAGCGCGATGCTAGAACGGCTGAAATCATGGAGCGTATAGAGCTGGCGAGACAGCGTGAAAAGGATCGCATGGACAAGATCGAAGAGCTGGTGCGACGCGAAAAGGTGCGTTTGAAATAAATTTTATTTTATGTTTAGTGCTAATTCGTCTCTGGAAAATAAGGCGTCAAAGTTAAAATTATATAAAGCTTCTCCAAAATGGGACCTTGTTGCATGATGAAAAAGAGTCCACGATATAAAGCCTCTAGTCGATCAAAAAACAATCCACAAGCATTTAAATAAGGCCAAAAAAATCGTATAAAAATACTTAACCCTAATGAGAGTGACGAGGTACCCAGGTACCTTTTGCGTTTTAAAACAAAGAATTTTTTCATTAATGACCCAGATAAAGTACTGAAACTTCCTGAGAGCGCCTAATTTTCTATTAACTTCGCCTTTTTTACAATAACAGCAAAATCAACAAATTGTGATGGGTGGGGGGGTGCCAATAATATTCTTACACCTTTATTGGTGTGACCAGGTACTCGGGTACCTTTTTGTGTTTTGTGAGAAACTTCTTAGAAACTATTTTTTGTTTTTTTAAAAAAAAATTAAAATATTTTTCGTTTGTAAATAAAAACAATTGTTTTATTGTATTACAATAAAAAATTAATAAAAGAAATTCTGTGTTTACTAAGATAAACTATCTACTCTTCTGAATTTTTTACCAAATGTGTCAAATAACAGCAGCTTTTTCTGTGGCTAGATGAATGGGCCGAGAAGAATTGTTGTCAAACCGCATGGAGCGTAACAAGCGCTTGAATCTGTCCTGACACAATTTAACACGAATAAAAAGCAAATGATATTGGTTTCCACAATTCAGTCAGATGCTCCCTATTAGATTTGTTTACACCACAACAAATGAGTATACCAAAATATGTATCTAATTTAGAGTCAGTGAATGGCATCTGTATCATTTGGTCGTTTTTAGCATCTGGATAATTTTCTTTTATTGCTGTAGTTTTCAGTAACTTTTCCTTCTTTTCTTTTTGTTTCTCGCAAAATTATATCGCACATATCAGGTGATAAAATCCTTTTGAAAATTTCTTTAGCTGTATATAGTTTGGTGTAATTTGCTGCACAACCTCTATAATACATAATATTTCGAACAATCGTTTTTGTTTGTGTAATTGGATCAAGTATCCACCATCTTTTAAAAGAGTAAAAGTTCCTGACATTACTGCAACACTATCATCCGAATCATATGGATCCTCCTCTATTTCGATTACACCATCTTGTTCAATATCCGATTCTTCAGAAGCTGTCTGGTTTATTAGTGGAATATAATCTACTTCGGTATCAGAAGCCGCTAATCCTTATTCGACACTTTTTGAAACGTTAAAATCTTGCTCTTGTTCTTCAACTTTTTGGTTGTTGTATTTTAATTCTCACTTCACAAAATATTTGCACAAAATAATACAAAAAATAACACAAAAACAATGTTTTCGATGTCAACAGTTTTAGAAATTGATTTCAACTGAATGTTACATGTGCAAGAATCTACATGCATTTTTACGATCATGTACCGTACTAGAGCAGCGATAGCCTGCAAAAGTATTCTGATGCATGGACAATAACGACAACATCGACAAAAGCGAGCAAATAAGCAGAAGCTGTGTAATTATGTCTACAAATAGCAACACTAAGGCTGTTTGCAGTGTAAACGCCGAAGCAGGCCTGCCTACGAAGAAACGAAATAGAAATAACTTTTTTCTTTCTTGTTCACGAAGTGGCGACTTCTTACTTTGCCCGATCCAAGCTGAAATTCAAAATCGCATGGGAGCAATAGATAACGCAAGTCATGCATCTCTTTTGCCCCAATAAATTTTTGAGTTTCAGCTCGGCTCGGTTCGGTCGTAAGCCGGCACTATAAACGCGCCCTAAGATAATTATTGCCAAAAAATTTATTAAATATTTTTCCCAATATATTTTTTAAATGTTTTAAAGAGTAAAATACACGAAAAATCGTCACTCTAATGAAGGTGTTTTTTTCGTCACTCTCATAAGGGTTAAAAAACGAAATAGGGCCTCAAAAACTAGATCGGTTTTTGTTTTGTTTCAAAATTTTGGGGCTTGATTTTGCTATGAAATGCAGGCTCTAAGATATAAGGCCCCAAAAAGTAAGAATTTGAAATAAATAAGAGCAATCGTTTCAATATAAAATCAAACACGAATAATGGAGCTGTTATTGCGTGTATTGAGGCTTTATTTCATTTTTAAATCTAGGTCTTATTTCATCATAAGACAAGAGCCTAAAATTGTAAAGCAAAACAATATCTTCAGGGGTGTTATTGAAATCACAGAATTGAAACAGAGCCGGATTTGAAATCAATATCTGTTTCAAATGTGGTTTGAAACAGACTCGATTTTGTTATTTTCGAAGTAAGGCAAAATAGATTTCGAACATAGGCAAAACCCATGATACAAAGAACTACAGATAAAATATTGCGCATGTCCGCCAATTTTGCTGTGACGTGCAAGGTGCTCCTTGGTTAAAACGTAGTCACAATTTATTCATAGGGTATAAAGATTTTAAAATGCCTACATTTTCTTATGAAAACTTGTTTTACTGATATGAAATAAATATTGTTATATAAAGCACATGTCCAAAATAAAGTAAATATATTTTTTAGTACTGTTTGTGAAGAAAAATTTGCATATTTTGTAGGGGTGCTCTTTCCCCTTTTTACCGATTTACACAAAAAGCGGCTATGTTGCTTGATGTGCTTGACAGAATTTTGACAGTTTGTTCGTTTTCATTTTGCTATCTTCGTCACTTTTCTACATTTTCTTTTGAATGTATTCATCAAGTGTCACATTTGACGAGCACCGATGACGAGGTGCGCAGTAAATTTTGTTTGTTGCGCCGGGAATACTTTACCTGTAGCTCTTTGTATCATGGGCAAAACCGATAACTGAAACAGCTGTTTTGCCGGCGTTTGTTATTTTGCATGAAACCATCAAATTTTATTTCAAAAGGATATCATTCCTCCTGTACTACTTCTAGCGGCGGCTTTTCTTTTTTGGTGGTTCTCTATGAAGTCAATTACAATTGAAATTTGGGTTGCGGTCTTTTATTTTCCGTGGGATTTTCTCGAAATTAAATGTACAAATAAATAATAAACAAAACAAAAATAATTAAAATCATTCACTACTTACATTTTTCCAAAATTTTCGTTGCATTGAAAAAGCTAGCACACGCACTTTTCGGCAATACTGACTGTTTCTGTTTCAATCGGTTTCTGTAACAACTAAAATCGATAAAAAACCAATTTCGAAAATCTATAACACCATAACAATAGGTGTGTTTCCGTACTCTACACTGTGAAAGATTTGTGTAACTTCTGGTAAGCTCGAACTGAGAGAGTAAAAATGAAATTTGAGAATATTAGCAAAAGTACGAAAACAGCTTCTAGCAAGTTTCGAGCACAAAACAGCTGATTCTGACAGCAGACGAGTCAAATGTAAATAGCGCCAATTGAAATTGTCGTATTTTTGTTTGTAAATTAAATTTTTTTAAGCTATAAAATATTTTAAGCTATGTTTTAAGTTATAAAATTACTTCAAATAATTTATGTATAGTTAAAAATGGAAGATCAAAAGAAACTGCAATTTGTAAGTTTATTTTTAGCAGCACAATTTGTGAATATTTGTGAAAAACATAAACAAACATTTGCTTGTTCTTCTTGATGCTTCTTCTTATTGATGCTTGTTCTTAATTTACTCGAAGTCTTGAGTTCTAGCACGCTCTGTGCACATTCTGTGCTCGAGAGAGCGGTTTTATGCTTGTTCTTCTTCTCCCATTTCTTACACAAAAAGTACGGAAACAGAAAATAGCGACTTACACTGTGTGGTACGGAAACAGACCTAATATATCTGTGTGGATTTAAAATTTGAATTGAAAGTTGGCAATTTTCATAACACCTCAGCATATATTATTTTTGGGGCATTATTTCGTTTTTGTTAAATTTTCTATAAGATTTTCCTATTCTTATTACACTTTTTTATGTTATTTCATCGCCTTGGGGCTTTATTCAAGGGACCTTATTTCATTATGCAACAAAGCCTCAATTTTTGGAAGTGGGTTTTATATAATTTTTATTATATTGTGGCCTTATTTCACAGAGCCTTAAATAAAGACCGGCTTTTAAAAACGAAACAAAGTCCCAATATACGAAATAAAACTCAAATTATTCTTTTTTTGTTACATTTAAATAAAAATTTTTTTTTGTAGCATAGTTTTTAAATATAAAGATGGCGCTGCAGTTTGTGTGCTTAAATAAAGATAAAAAGATTAAAGATAAAATCGGGCCATATCATAGCTCAGTTGTAGATCGCCTGAAAAAAGGAGTGAAAGAGGAAATGAAAAAATGTACGTTATTTTTACCCATATTGTTGCGTGTAAAAACTAGAAAAATTTTCCAAAGACGCTAATTTGGGTAAATAGGGTGTATAATTGATTTGAAATTTGTTTTACATATTCCTGAATAGTACAACAATAAGGGTATTCAGAGGTAGTCTTGTTACGGTGTTAAATTGCTAAAGTGTTGATTATTCCAACAACACAACAACAAAATGCACGTCTTGTCATATTTCAACAACTCAACATTCTAACAATACCTCGACCCTATTGTGAGCGTTGGTACGGTTTTAAATATTTTTGTTGTCAGTTAACAACCCTATAGGAAAATCAACTAATGTAAAAGTAATTGAAAAAGTAGTCTTTGGTCAACCACAACTGATAAAATTCTGACCCTTTTTTCATAGAACGAACTCACATATTTTGTATGGCGATGTCCACCAAATAAGTCAATTGACCTTCGTATGCATATATTTTCAACTACTTGAAAATTAGTTGATAGTTGGTTTAAAACAAATCAATTGAAAACTAGTGAATTTCACAACTTATTGAAATCGAATTTAAAAGCATAAAAGTTGAAAATTTGTATTAATCAAAGGAGATAACTCCCAAAAAATGGAAACTATTAAACCGAATATTATTTCTTATCTATTTTTACTACTTTAACGCTAACAAACGTTTTTAAAAAGATATTCGCCCTTAAGGCCCAGTTATAATAGACGTAATGTAAAGTGACGTAATGTTGCCAATTGTCATCGTGACGGGAAGAAAACGTTGTAGCAATTATAATAGGCAGTAGCCAGGCAGTTGTTTGTCGTAAATAATTGCACGTTCCTGTACAAGTACAACTAAAACTTCGTCATCCATAGCTGTGAATATATAGAACTATCACATTAATAACGAAAACTCAACAAAAAGCGTAGTTCAACAATATAAAATAGCGCAATAATCGAATCTAACCTCAATGTTTAGTTGCTCTTTGAACAGACGTAATGTAAAGTAACGTAGAAATCTAAATCCAACGGATCTTTACGTCCCGTTACATTACGTTACGTTTATTATAATCACTTGTATAAGAAAGTATTGTTTGAAACAATAAGTGAAAGAACACACTGCTCAATTGACATTACGTTACGTCTATTATAACTGGGCCTTTATTCTTAAACCCGTGCTCGCTCGCAAAACGACGTCGAAACAAAATTGTTGAATTCTGGAAACTTTCAATTTTGACGTTGAGATCTACAGTGATTACTCATGTCAATTGTTGAGCAAACGTCGTCAAATAATTATTTAAATTTTTGATTGTCGCAATGAAAGCGAGCTCTCGACGACGATATTTACTCGACGCGGATTCAAGAATAGGGGTGATTATTAATTTTACAAAAGAAACGGAAAAGTTTTTTATGGTTTTCCGATATTAATTGATTTGATATTAAATAATTAGAGTTAAATACTTTTTTGCTAGAAAATGTATGTTTTTACTAAATTAAATACGAACAACTTTTAAGTGTAATAAGAAGAATTAAATAAAAAAGTATTTTATTAAGGAATTATTATTTAAGTGTTTGTTCAAAATAAAAAAATCAAAGTAGATGTCGCCTTAAAAGTAGTTCAACAACTAAATATTTTTTTAATTAGTTTTTCAATTACTTGTTTTGAAAAACAAGTTAGTTTGTTCCTATAGGACCTATAGTATAGGGAATCTAATTTTGACAGAAGTGTAGGTGTAGCAAACTAATTTAATGCGTGTGTTCACACGTACATCAAAATTTCAACAATCTAACACCGTTCTAACAGTCTTACAAGACTACCTCTGAACAACTTTATCATTTGAATGAAATAATAGTGCATTACAAATAATAGGGGTATTCACGGGTTGATGCGAAACACAGTTGCGACGATGCGAAAATGCAAGATTGCGAACTTTCGCATCACTCCAACAACAAACACATTAGAAGCAATTTTGCAACTCTCCTTGAATTACGCACTGCCCAAACCTATTGCCAGAACACACAAGCAGTGATGCTAAACAGCTGATTCATGTTTTAGTTGTTCTCAAACAAAGTTGCCACCTGGGTAAAACTTTAAAAAGCTTGATTTTGTACGTTGGTTCTAGCATTTTTTGTGATTTTGAAATGAGGTGGCAATATATTTAATGTTTATTGGATATATAATTTGTATTGCATAATAAAGTTGCAATATTAATGTTCACGCGTTAGTGCACAAAATATCTTGCATTTTCACACTCTTGCAATTTGCAACAACCCGTGAATACCCCTAATAAGTTTATTCAGAGGTAGTCTTGTAACGGTGTTAGATAGCTGAAGTGTTGATTATTTCAACAACACAACAACAAAATGCACGTCTTGTCATATTTCAACAACTCAACACTCTAACAATAGGTCTGTTTCCGTACTCACACTATGCGACTTGTGAGTCGCTATTTTCTGTTTCCGTACTTTTTGTGTAAGAAATCGACTCTATTTTTAAGAGTGTTGGTACGGTGTTGAATATTTTTGTTTGCAGTTAACAATCTAGTTTTGACAGAAGTGTAGGTGTAACAAAATAATTTATTGCGTGTGTTCACACGTACATCAAAATTTCAACAATCTAACACCGTAACACGACTTCCTCTGAATGCTCTTATTATTTTTAATGCACTATTATTTCATTATCACTAAAACGCATTCTGAATAATGCACTACTATTGCATTATCACTAAAGCATATTATGAAAAACAAAATTAGATAAAATCTGTAAATTCTTGGATCAGATAACAAAAATTAATCTTATACATATATTAATACTTGAACATCGAAAGTCGCAGTATACTTTTTTAATATATATTTTAGAAGAAGGGTAATATAGCGTATATTTATTCTATTAGATGATAATGCAATATTGCATTATTCATGCAATAATATTACATAATATTGCATTATTCATAATGTGTTTTACTGATAATGAAATAATGTGCAGTAGTGCAGTAATAATGAGTTTTAGTGATAATGCAAAAGTAGTGCTTTATTGCCATAACCTTTAGTGAAGAAAAAATATTAATGCAGTCCTTTGATGAAAAATTAGTGCAATGCAAAAAACACTGCACTAAAAGTATTGTAACCAATGATATTGAAATAAAGGTGCATTTTCATTGATTTAAAAAAAAATATGGAAAAATGGTCAGTGCATTAGCTTATTTAGTGCATTTGTCCCAGGTCTGCTTATTTCACAGTTCCGTTGACTCAGTAATTTTGTTTTTTTCTAGGAACTTGCACCAACGTTTATTACACACGAGAAACTCGATGATGCTATCAATGCGGCCTTGGCCAATCTTGTTGATCATAATTTCTCTATAGACATGGAAGGCAACAAATATCATGGGCGCACCACGCTGCCCGGTGGTGATGGCGGCGCCTCCGCCGAAAGCAACGAGGAAAAGCAGCAGTCTAAAGCACGAAACTAAACTAAATGAGTAAATTAATTGAAGGGTTAATTGCAGAAAGGCGACATGCCTCATAAAGAATATTTTTAAATAAACAACTTTAAAGTTTTGCAAAAATGTATTTCGGTATGAAAAATTTAATTGAACGAGGAAACTCAATAAATACGTTCGAAATTTAATAAGGAATAACCGAAATATTTTATGTGGGTGTTGGTAATTCATTAAGTTATGTAACGAGCCTTTAAAAACGATTGCTTTGATCATCATGTTTTAGTCATAAGTCAAACAGATATTTAACCCTTCCCCGCCGGTTGTACTTTATAATATATAAGCGTGCAAATTTTTGTCAGCCAGCTCCGGAGTTTTTAAATGTCATTTCGCTTTCGTGCCTAAATTGTGAAATTCAAAATCGCAAATTTTTATTACCTCTACACAAAAAACCTTAAAAAAGTTCCTGGAACTATTGAGGTAGAATTCGTCAACAATGAAAATGCTGATTGTATCACTCAGCCATCGATGTCAACATCAGAACCGGACGAGTCAACTGCATCAAAAAAAACTATCAATTGGTAGTTATTAGTGGTTATTTATTTCGTGTCTCTGGTTAGTATTCCATATTTATTGCTTTTTATTCGTGGTTTGCTTTTCATATTCATTCCTACATTTTGTAGAAATCAAAAAATGTAAATGGCTAAGGAAAAATCCGAGTTATGCAACGATGCGACAATGTTTACAGAGGAATTTAACAACACAAGGTTTCTCCCCATGGACAGCACACCAAATATGATTTTCGAAAAGTTTCTAATCGATGAAATAGTCCAATACATATGTGATCAAACGTTGATATATGCACATGCGTACGATCGAGTAAAAATGTACGATCGATGTGAATGAGAAGACAATCTTCATTGCCATTTAAATTTTTACGGGCTATCATTCGTTACCATCAGCTTGTTTTTATTGGTCATTCGACGAAGATCTTCGAACTGCTTTGATCTATGAGACTATGGCACGCGATCGGTTCCTAACAATAAAAAAATACTTACATTTGGCGGATAATACGAAAATTACCCAGTCGGAAGACAAAATGTTAAAAGTGCAACCGCTAATGACAATGCTACTTTACCGTTTTCAGCAATTTGGATATATTCACACAAATCTTTGTATTGATAAATCTATGGTCAAATATTTCGGAAAACATCCATGTAAACAATTTATAAGAAGCAAACAAGTACTCTTTGGGTATAAAGTTTGGATGCTGGCAAGTTTATCTAGTTATTGCTATGACTTTGATGTCTACTGCGGTAAAAATGAAACTCGTTCGATCCCACTTGGTGCACATGTAATATTAAATTTTTTGGAAAAGTAGCGCATCCACAGAATCACATCCTTTTTTTGACAATTTCTTTGCTCTAATGAAACTACTAAGGAATATGTACTTTCGCGCAAGTGGAACTGTACGTGAAAACCAATTTAACAACTGCAAGTTAGAAAGAATTAAATTTTTACCAAAAAACCTAGTGGTACTTTCGATTATCGATACGATACGACGAATGTACGACGATGATGTACTATAAATGAAATGGGTGGACACAGTGTGTGTTCAATGCTAACTAACTACGACACTGTGCTGCCATTGAAAAGTGTAAAGCTTTGGTCAAGATAAAATCACAGCAAGGTAAATGTGTCACAGCCAAAGGTGTATGCAACATACAATTCACATATAGGAGGTTTAGATTATGTTGATCAAAACATGAATGCTTATCGTATACCTCTGAAGGGGAAAAAAATTGTGGTTGATGATTTTCATACATCTCATTAGTATTTCTATTACCATATAACGCTTGGAAATTATATATGGTACGTAATCCTGACTCCGACGAATATAAACCACAGTTAAATTTTCTACGTGCAATCGTTCGTAAAACTTGAATTGAAGGGAAAGCTAGAGCTTCCAGAAAAAGGCGCCATACAGCGTCATCAGTGAAAAGAGCACATCAGCACATTCTAGTTAACAACGAATCACAGCTACGATGTGTCGTCTGCCATCAACGATCTAATTTTTTTCGGTAATTTTGTTCCTTTAATTATAATTCATATATGCATTAAGGCGCCTCACGAAAAAAAGTTGTTCGGCACAAATGCTCAAAATAATCCTTGTTTTATGTTATTATGATTCCCCAAATATTTTGACTCTAGCGATAGCCATCCGTGAGCTGGAATGATTTGAAATAACCTCTAAAAATCGAGTTTTTTGTAACCATATTGGCTAGTGTAATAGATGTAAAAAAATAAACTGCCAGATATTACAGCCTGGAAAAATTTCTTCCAATCTGCATTAAAAAATTCTACTTTTTGCATTCAAATTAAAGACAATGCTGTTTTTCATGAACTTTTAAAAAATTTATTTTCACTAAAATTCAAAAAACTTAATTATTTCTAATGCTATCCTCTATTTCAAGATATTGTTAGAAAGTTTTTGAGTGCTCGCATTGATTCCTAGTCAAAATTTCTTAAATTGATGTATATTAAAACATAAATATTAATTAAAAAATAAACACCTACTGAAAAAATATTGTAAGAAAATAAATAAAAAAAAAGAAAAGTAATGAAGTTATTTTAATTAAGTTTTTGCATTGAAATGAAATAAAAAATATCAGAAATATGCATGAAAAACAGCGTTATCTTTAATCTGATTGCAATCATTTACAATTTTTTGATGCAGATTGGATGAGCATTTTCCAGCTTATAGTTTCTGATAGTTATTTTTTTTACAATTATTACACCAGCCAATATTTAAAAAAAAAACTGGATTTGTAGAGGTTATTTCAAACCATTCCAGCTGACGGATGGCTATCGTTAGAGTCGAAATATTTGCGGAATCATCATAACATAAACCAAGCATTATTTTGAGCACTTGTGCCGAACAACTTTTTTTCTATGGAGCGTGAGGCGCCTTAATGTATATATACATTTAAATAAAATAAATATGTTGTAAATTAAAACAAATAGAAGATTATCTTAATTTAAAATCTTTTATATAGAAAATCTTTTATATTGTAACTCCTTCCGCCGGTTTTGCTTTATAAAGTACAGGCTAAGAAATGGGCGTGGATGAACCTTTTTGTCCGCGGGAGGCATTTCATTTCTCTCTTAACAGCCAGGTTATTTAATTGACATGGAAAGCTTTTGAATATTCGTCAACTGGAGATGCAAGTTCTCAGGGTTACGAGTGCACCTTTGCATAATGTAGGCCTAAATATATTTATGTGGCGAAATATGATGGCGTTTAAATTTAAATAAATGAGAATATCAGCCCGATTCCAACTAATTTTTACCGGGGAATTGCAAACGGGGGTTTTAATTTTTAGTTAAAAATTCAAAAACATTATGGAAATTTTTAATGCAGATTTGTTCATCAAACGTCAAAATTCATGAGTGTAAACAAAAAAATTGTATATCTTTATCTGCTATCTTAAAAATTAAAACTCCCTTTTCCAATTTCCCGGGAATATTTATTCAGAATTGGTCTGTATATGATACATGTATACATTTATTTAATTTACTTTTTGATGTTTAAAACGCTTATTGATGTTTCATTTAATAATAAAGCTTATTTTGAAAACAATACATAATAAATGCATAAAAAAAAATTTTAATTACATGAATTTAATTGCAAGCTTTAGATCAAGTAAGTTTTTAAAGAAGACAACAACAACAACTCAGCTTACAACAGTCAGCTTATGTGACTCGAAAGCTCGAAATTAAGTTCATGTAATAATTTAATAGATCACAATTTAATGAACTAAAAAATATAAATTATGACAATCATTTATTAATTATGACATTTTAATTATTATATTTATTATAATTCTAGAAAAATATAGTTTTGACCACGCCCCTTCGACTAACGTCAATTTTGTTACTGTAGAACTTTTTAGCAATTTTTTGTAAATTTAGGCCCTTATTATGAGCTGCGTTCGATCTTCGACTGTAGTCGAATGGCCTGATCGAACGAATTTGCATTTGTTATTATAACGTGCTTTCGACAAAGAGTAGCGCTATTGTGAATTTCGTTCATTTTGTTTCTTCACGGTAGTATATTTTTATCAGGTGATTGTTGTTTTATTTCAACTAAATACGATTGGTTTGAAAGTTGATTGTTGATTGAAATAACAGTTTAATATTAGTTTTGAATTTTAGTATTTCACAAAATACTCAAATTTTTAACAATTATTGCTAAGCACGCATCGCATCGAAAACAAAATCCTATTCGGCTGAAATTTCGATGAGCAACGAACATTTCGATAGGGTTGCACTGCTCATAATAAGAATTTAACTTTCGATACTCGTTGTTCGATAACCAGCGAAGATCGAACGTCGAAAGCAACTCATAATAAGGGCCTTAATTTTAAAAATGTCTTTTATTTGGAGATCAAAAACATTCACATATCCACAAAATTTTCACAAAACATTCACATTGTAGAAATTCTTAGTACAGCGACTTTTCATAAAGCCATCGTTACCTAAAAATGAGAAAAAACTAAATGAGAATGAAGGTTTTGACTTTCGATGCAAACATCTCTGCTGTTTAATAAATTTTTTTTGTTCAAAAGTACAATCTTAAAAAAAGTGACAAAAAGCACTTAATAAAAAAACTTGAAATTTACCGTTATGTTAGTGTACATATTTTTTTTAAAAATGATTCACAGTATTGACAATTTACTCAAAATATGGACTCAAAAGTTGTTTTTGTTTAAAAAAAAAATCATATAAATTTGATTTCTATGATTAAAATATTCATGGCAAAAATTCTTCCAGTTTGGCGCAAAAATGGTTTAACTGTTTTTGTCATCAAAACAATAACAACAACCCCTATAATTTTTTGTGGCGAAATTAAGGCCCTTATTATGAGTTGCTTTCGACGTTCGATCTTCGCTGGTTATCGAACAACGAGTATCGAACGTTAAATTCTTATTATGAGCAGTACAACCCTATCGAAATGTTCGTTGCTCATCGAAATTTCAGTCGAATAGGATTTTGCTTTCGATGCGATGCGTGCTAAGCAAAAGTTGTTAAAAATTTAAGTATTTTGTGATTGTATTTTCCTATTTAAAGACTAAAAACTAATATTGAACTGTTTTTGTAAATTTTATGCAGATCTAAGCAACAAATCGCAGTTAGAAAAACTGGTCTCATTTATGGAGGCAAACTTTGACTGCAAAGGATATTTGTTCTAAAGTTCATGCGAAAAAGAAATGGGAAGAACTCACGCCAGAATTAAATTGCTTAGGACCACCAGTTAGAACAGCAAAGTGGCTTAAGATTAGCTAAAAAAAGCATTGCTCAACAGTTTTCTACTTCTAGCCAGTTCCGTCAAGCTTTCATCCTCTTCTGACGAAGCGTCGAATCTTATGGAAATTATTTTCGTCATAGTCATAACTTTTTTGTCTTATTTTTTGCAATCAACTTTCAAACCAATTGTATGTAGTTGAAATAAAACAACGGTCACCTGATAGAAATATACTACCGTGAACAAACAATATGAACGAAATTCAC
The DNA here is from genome assembly GCA_963920525.1 of Dichetophora obliterata. Classification (NCBI taxonomy): domain Eukaryota; kingdom Metazoa; phylum Arthropoda; class Insecta; order Diptera; family Sciomyzidae; genus Dichetophora; species Dichetophora obliterata. Next base: position 37,727,915 of record OY986438.1, on the reverse strand, counting down.
AATAGCGCTACTCTTTGTCGAAAGCACGTTATAATACCAAATGCAAATTCGTTCGATCAGGCCTTTCGACCACAGTCGAAGATCGAACGCACCTCATAATAAGGGCCTTATTTTTGCCAAAATGTGGTTTTTCTATTTTTTTCAAAATACTCAAGCCTCAAAATGAGGTTATAAGAAAGTCCACTATCAAACCAACTCTTTCCAATCAAAAGTTATGGCTAAAAATCTATTTTCATTAAAAATTCGCAAAGTCTGAAAATACCTGCATTTGAGATCATGCTTCAACCAGGCAAACAGAAAGCATAGCAAGCAACGTTATACTCATTTTCTGATTGACGCTGCGCAGCCGTTGTGCGTCTTTGTAGATTTGCTTGGTAATCGTTGTTGGTGCATTTAACTGAATTTTTTTGTTTTGTTCTTATGCTAGAATAATTGAATTTGCTCTTCTTATGCATCTCTTTGGAACAAGTTATTCAATTGATTTTGGTTTCGGTTTTGCTTTAATTTTATTTTCTTTCGCTTTTTAACAAAGTCTAAGCTTTTTTTAAAGGTTATTACAAAAAATTCATCATATATATAAGTATATAATATATATTAAATCTAGGAGTAGCAGCTTAAATATCAAAAAATTTCTAATAAAATTCATAATAATTAAATAAAGATTATTCACAAAATAGCAGTTTTTGCATTTAATTAAAACTGGATTTTTGCTAAACATTGCAAAACAATTATAAATAGCAGCTATTTTTTAGAATAAAAGAAAAATGCCCGGCTTAAAGAGAGTTATGTTCACTTTGTGAAAATGGGAGAGGTGAGCTGATAAATAATGCTAACGTTACGTTAATATATAGTATATACATTGGTATAAATACACAAGATAAATAAAATAATGCAAACATAACTTATATAAAAAAGTAATGCTAATAATAATAAACGATTTAAATAATATAAACAACTATGTAGCTACAACAACAAGCAGTCAGACGGCACGATGTTGTTGTCCAGAATGGCTAAGGTTTGTCCAAATGCATTTGCTGCTTCAGCATGTATTCCCAATCGGGCGTGGCGGTTAGCTTGGCTTGTATAGCACCCAGATTGACCATGTTTCCGCTGCGTTCCTCACGATTTGTATTGATAGACATCAAATCCTATACAGAAGAGAATTAAAATTAATTAAATGCTGCTTTCGGAAAAGCAAATCACTTGGACTGACCTGCAAAAAGCCAGTTTCCATGCCCATATCCAAATCAAAGTGCGATTCACCGAGTATAAGTTTGATTTTGCCCGATTTGTAGCGTAGCAGCTTGCCAACCTGGCCCTCTTCCATATTTTTTAAAGAGTTGGAGCTGCATGTTTTGGCAGGTTCAGAAAGCGTGGAATCAGTGTCGCCAGAATTCTATGAATGAAATGTTTTGTATTAAATTTATAAGGAATGTGATGACTAAAAAAATTAAACCTCTTTGGCTTCACTTGTTGAGGGCTTCTCTGGCGAATCGGCGACTTCATCCTCGCAAGGTAGTGTATCGGGCAGCTGTAACGAAGAGCATTAAATCTACTTTTATAAAGCCATTTACTCATGTGACACACCTGCATCACAAAGATTTGTGGTTTTTTACCCTCCAGTAGCTCATCTACGCTATGCGGGTAACGTGAGAGGCAACCTAAACTGCGCAGCTGCACATCATGCTGGATTTTTTGCACAATTGTTGGGGTGTTTACTGTTGAGGAGAGAGTACATAATTTTTTAATATAAAAATCAAAACATTTTAAGTATAAGAGACAAGTAAATGAAAGGCGATGAAATGAGGCGTTTTCTTTCTGGCGTAGAACTAAGCACAAAATGTTTAAGCGTTGCTTAAGCCTGGGTGTTTTGTTTTTGTGGCATTTGCAGCTGCAGTTTATGCTGACACTCACCATCGGACGCAGTTGGATCTGCGTTTTCATCATTGGCTACGCGCAATTCCATTTTAATAGCTGGCTTTTCTACTTTCACATACTTCCACTTAGCTGCAGATGTTTGTGGGCAGGGTAGAATGCAGAGGGGAATGCAAGATTCAAGAGTAGTCATGAGTGTTCAAGGTTAAGTAAAAAAAAAACAAAAAGTAAAAAGAAAATAAAAAATTAAATAAAAACTAAAGAAAAAAAAATAGAAGAAAATGTGCTGCCTCAACCGCAAAAATATCTACTTTGACCTTAGTTCGCAGGAAAAACCGATATTTTAGACAGATTTTGCTTTGACGACTTTGTTGTTTGTTAGCTACACTGTACCCACCTTCGTTAAGTTTTATTGGAATCTGCTCCAAATCAGTCTTCTCATCACCAAAGTCATCGTCGTCCGATGCACCTAGCAGCTCGCGCACGTGTGCTGCTTCTGCCTGTACATCTATTTTGTGATGCTCACGCTTGATTATCATAGGTTTGCGCATAGCCGAAGGCGCATCATCTGCTGCTGTGCGGCTGTAGGAACCTCCGCTACCGGTCTTGCGTATATTGACGGCGCCAGCGCCCTCCGAAAATACTCCCGCAGTTTGTATGAACGCTGCGTTGGCACCACCACGACTGCCACGTCCTGCATTCGCCCCACGACCACGTTCCGATTTGCCACGACCGCCGCGTCCACGTGCTGTTGTGTCCTTGGAAGTTTTAACATTGCTGCACAAAACAATTAAAAACAATCCATTATGATAACAATAAAAATGATGCAATCACATGTTTCTCAACGACACTTACGCGTTTTTGTTTCGCACCACATTCAAGTTGGGCGTAAATACCTTCTTGCTGGCAGCGCTTAGCGCTCCACGTCCACCCAGCGTTAAATCGCGCGCCGGTGAAAACGAGGATAACTTAGTTAGAGCACTACCATTGGTTAGCAGCATGCTACCTGGCTCACGTTTGATCTTTGTTGTCATCATCGTCATCGCTACCGATGGATTGTTGTTAGCAGCAGCAGCAGCAGCAGGCGGAGGTATGGATGTAACATGCATTTTTCCATTTTCTGCTGACATAGATAGCTGTAGCGTTCACTGGAGTTGTGCAAGTTAAGATTATTTGTTATAAATGTTGCATTAAATGCGGCCTCTATTTCACTGTAATTAAGAATATTTTTTGCAATTCTGGATAAATTTTGCGTGAGACTGTGCGATTGAATGATTCAATGAATGTGTGAGCGAGATATACCATAAAGTGAGGTTAGGTTGTTGAAATGGTCTGTCTAAGTTGGTGTTGTTTTGTTTTTTTAATGGTTTTTGTAGCGTTGAGCTGTGAGCTATGTTGATTAAGGTTTATGCATTTGCTAGAACTCACAGAAGATATCAATACATGTAAAATACTTAAAATCGAAACTGTATGCCACGAAATTGTTATAACAGAAAACATTCCACTTTGTCTAATCGTTGCCATACCCGAAATACAGTTAATGCGGATTCACTGACATCCTTCAGCAAGTTTTGCAAGTTTTTATATGAAGTTTTTGCGCTTTATCTCTCTCCACACTCAATGAGGGAGTAGCAAAAACTTGCTGGATGATCTTTGACTTGATTAAAATTATGGTGTTAGGATACAGGTAGATGCACGAGATGAGAGCATACTGCCGTAAATGTCAAAACGAAGTTGACAGCTCATATAAAACATTAAAGTTAGAATTTGCAAAATAGAAACAAAGTTTAAATGCTAAAACATCCTTTTTGTTTAAAAAGAAAAATAGTAAGAAATGCTTCTTTGTGGTGTTTCTATTAATATTAAACTATTTAAAAAATTGATATTTGCAAACTGTATTGCCAAATTACATTTTTTGACCACGCCATGTTCCATCGTCGCCGCCTGGGCTCTTCAGCCGAAACACATAAAACGGTAAAATTTCTTTATTAAGGTGCTTCACACACTGTCTCCACTTACAATATTTGATTGCTTGAGAACTGTCAAATTGAATTTAATTATAAGGCTATTCACAGTTTACGCGTACTTTCAACAAATCGTATTTATAGCATTTGTTATTGTTCGAACTGTGAGCACCTCGCCATGTTACTGTCGTATTAAAAACTTATGCAACCCTGTGACTGTCGTATTAAAAACTTATGCACCCCGGTGATGTATGTGATTATGTGGCTGTAGACGGAACATAAAAATACGAGGTACAAAAACACGTCCAAGGGCTACTTTTATTTACGCGTGCCTGCACATTTGCGTTTGTATGCAAAACAACAAAGCAAAATACGCTTTCGTAAATTGGCGTACAAATAGCAAATTGTACAAATAGCAGACCAGCGTATTCAAACTGTGAATAGCCTTTATATATATCTCAAGTGTCATATCTTGAAATTGTTCAATTTATCTCGTAAAATATTTCTTGAGATATATTAAATGAGATGAGCTGTGACTTTTCAGTAGAATATGTATTGTGTGCATTTTTAAGAACTTTTGAAGCAAAAAATATTGCAAACGTATTGAAAAAGTAAAAAAAACATAAAACGAAATGGCAAATGGAAGAAATTATGAATTTAATAAACTTTTACAAGCAAATTAAAAACAAAATTTCGTGAGATGAAGTGCCCACCTAAATAGTATAGCATGAAATCTGAATATCATGAAATATAATTTGATACTTCGCATGCAATAAAATATTGCTAGTTCAGACACAATGTCAGGCACAAAACACACTTAATTTTTATTTTAAATAAAAAATTACGTTTTATTTTATGCAACACAAAATTCCAAGTGAAATAATGAAATTTTTTATTTCTTTTCTTTTGTTTGAATTTTGACAGATAGAACACAGCTGACTTTGACAGACATGGCAGTATGAGAAGGAGAGCACAGTTAGCGCTGCAGCTACCTCTATCCTTATACCATGATTAAAATAATTTAAAGTTTTGCATAAAACTTGCTGAAGGTGATCAGTGAATCCCGCTTAACTGCCAAATTTTAAGCTGAATCGATTGTCCTTAAAATGTTTTATATATAAAACTTTTAATATAAAATATCTTAAACATTTTTTTTATATAAAACACTTTTAACCCTTCAGTCACCGAATATAAAAATTGTAGAATTTATCTCCCATGCATTAGATTTGCAAGGTTATCGCAGTTAAGATAAACTTGATACATTACGTATGTCAGGAGTAATGATATTTCACAATTGAACATAAGTACCTTGAATTGTAAGTAACTGAACATAAGTAATTGAACATTTAGACGACTAGAGTAACTCCATGCATTTTAATTACTACTTATGCCTTGCATTTTCAGCTTTTAAAAATTAATGGGGGTATTCTTTATGTCTACGATATGCCCGTTGCACGGTGCAAGAATAGGAAATATACAATCCGTGAACCGCCACAACAACAAAATACAAGTAAAAAAGGGTGAAATATTTCCAATGTATGCTACACTAAAACCCATGTATACGGCGATGCTATGAAGAATACTTTACGAAATGCAACCCTGTGATTTTAATGAGAGAGAAGAGAATAGGGGGTTTCAGACGAACGTACTTGTACGCTGACATGTACGACGACAAACTAACGGGACTATTTTGTTGAGCTTTCAAACAATCGTACATGTGCGACGACTTCATTTCATTGCTGGCTCTCAAATAGAGCACATCGGCGTAATGGCAGAACAATTTTTTTATGACCTTATGATTTAGCAGTCATTTTTCATATTTAGAGAATTGTTTATCAATTTTAATTAATTATAAACAATTATAAAATGTTTCAAACGTTTTTCATATTAATTTTCTCTAATATTTTTTCCGCTTCGTTGCTGTTCACCCGCTGACGCTTTTAATGAAATGAAAAAATGCAGCGAGTCGGACCGACTTGCGTTCATAACATCGTACATGTCGGTCCGACCGGCAGAAAAATCAAAAATTTTTGATTTTCGTCCGACATGTCGGTCCGACGGTCTCATTTGCTTTCGAATGATCGTACATGTCGTTGAGCATGCCCAAGTCATCGCACATGTACGATGGTCTGAAAGCCCCTAATGAAAGAGCAGCCAAACAGGAGGTGGAATCATGGTATGATTATTTGACAAGGTAGCCGTGACAGTTTTTTGGCGATTGGTAGTTGTCAAAAACAGCTAAAGGAGTTGTAGTTTGCTGCTGTTGACTAGCTATGTGCTTATTTTTAACTTTTCTTTGATTCATTAAATTTGTTCGCGAAGTTTATTGGAATGTTTTTAGTTTGCTGCGATTGACTAGCTATGTTTAATTCGTTGCTTATTTTTCACATTTATTTGATTAATTGTATGAACAGCTCATTTTGACAACTACCCATCGCCGCTCGTGAGAAAAAAGCCAGTCTACGCTACTACCTTGCCAGTAATTGTGCCATGGGTGGAATGAGCGTGAAGTGCAGCTCACTATAGATTTCTTTGAGCTATTGATTTTGCTATGCTACGCTGGCAAGAATGATGGCAACGTCGCGCTACGTTACCTTACGCTTGGGTAATCCTGCCTTAAGAGATTGCGCTTTGCGCAGGTCCGTTACTTCTGCTCATCGAGTTTGAGAACCAGCTGTTCAGTTGACGTCACAATATTTTATTTCTTTTAGAAACGTATTGCGATCGGTTGTGTTTTATTTAATTGTGTGTATATCGAAGTATATTTGCGAGTTTTTAACTTAAAATTTAGAAAATATAGTGTGCAGCTGCAAATTCCGGTAACAGTAACAAACAAATATTTTTCAGAAACCTAATGTTTGCAATAAATACGAAAATGAAACCAAGAAATTATATAAAACGTACACAAACGAAAAAGAAAATACAAAAATAAATTAACTTAACAAAATTTTTTCCATTATTTCAAAACTTGGAGTTCTCATTTCTTTGTCCTTTCAATTTACGGGTAAATTAATGGAAATAAATTATCTGGGAGTGTTGAAACTACATCAAATAAACTCGTAATAAACATTTTTATAAAATCCAACTCGAAAAATAATGCTCACTGAAGTTGGTTTCTCAGGCAAACTTTTTCTTGACTAAGCTGCTTGCAAAGGAGTACTAAATAAATTTACCTTCTTTTCGTTCCAATAAATTGCTTCTTACTTCTTTTATTTTAATTATACAAACTAAAATGTATGCAATTTTTATTTCTGTGTATAAATCGCATACAAAATGAAAGCTCGCCTAAACAGCATTGATATTATGACGTATATGCGCAGAACGACAATTTTGTTGTAATCTTTTTCTTGTCTTCAGCGCAATCTTTGTATTCTATCATTCTTGCTACGCTGGTACAATACGGCACTCCCGATCCATTGGATATTTTAGTATAGGATTGTTACAATCCGTGCTGTCATGCAATTATGCTAGATATAGAGAATAACCCTTATATTTTCTCAATATTAACTGTGACTCTCGTCTTTCTTCAGAAATTGTATGGTTCTATCTCCACTCCACTTTTTGGCAACCGTCATCTAAAAAGATTTAATTATATTCAATGTTTTTTAATAATTTATCTCATAAAAAGTTACTGAACAGAAATTGGACCGCTTTCTTTTCTGAGGAGGCGGACATAAACAAAACAAAACGTCAAAAATTTTGTCAAGTTACCAAACTGCGCAAGAAAAGTTGGAAATCAACCAACATTTTTTCGATTGCATGCAATTTCACAAATGGCGTACAATCAAGTGTTTACATATTCAAAATTACGTACAATGCCTATTTTGCGCAAGAAAAATTGACTGTGGAAACGCGCCTTAACGCTTTTATGAAAGAATGTCTTCATTTTGCATTGAACACAACGACCGGTACTTTCTGAACAGTGATTATTGAACAGATGTTTTCATTGTTTACATTTTTAGCGGCAAAAAGTTTCATTTATAATAAAAAAAATCTAAAGAAAAGGAAAATCAAAAGAGAAAATACCAACAAAAAATGGACGGAGGAAGAAATTCGCAAAATTTTGGATTTTTTAGAGTTCGACGTAAAATGTAAACCAAAAACAGCAGTTGTAATGCATTTGCAACATCATATTATTAAAGGTGTGCTCACTATCGTCTACAAATGCAAAAACACATTCGCAACAAGATCATGAACTGCCCTATTATATTCCTCTTATTTGACATAATTTTTTCAATTTCCCGCTATTTCAAAAAACTTGAAACCCGAAAAAAATTGAATAAAATTTTTAAAATTTTTTTTAGAATACATTTAAAAAAGGTAGAAATCATACAAAAATGTCTAGATGAGCACCATATCATATTGTACAAATACATAAATATATACATATATTTTATGATACATACATATGTGGTGCTCTATTACATCACCACATAGAGTAAATCTCTACAGCCTATTTTACCTGTTCGTTACATTGATACTTACCTTTTTGTTACATTAATACTTACCTCTTGTTATATTAAACTTACCTTTAGTTTCATTAATAACGTATTATACTTACACTTGCCTATAAAACACTTGTTATAAAAAAACATTTTGAATTGTATTCAGTTATTATAATTTCAGAAATTTTCAGAAAATTGTTCGAATAAAAAATTATAAAATAAAAAAAAAATGGTTTTAAAATAAAAAATTAATTTTAAACGAAATCCATAAACGTTCGCACTAAAACTGGCGATCCTACAAACCGCACTAAAATTGGCGCTCAACAACAGGGAGCAGTAAAATGGCTACATCAATTTAAAAATAAAGCGACACCAATTCCGCTACAGAGTCCCAAGCAAATTCTAATGGCAACAACTCATCAGCAGAAATTGGCACTACATCAGCAGATGGCTTAATTAATGAGAATCGGCCAAATCAAACACGTTCCACAACAGATACGCCAACGCCCACTACACCTACGATTGATACAGCTACAGCAGCACCAGCAACTGCTTCTGCACCAAGAACAACAGCCACAGATAAACCAGCAACAGGCACAACATTATCCACAACGCCACCTTAAGTTCCTCCTCAATCGTCACTACCGCCGGTGCCAAAAAACAGCTACAACCACAGCGCTCCAACAACAAAAACAGCAGCAGACAAGGTCACTGCTAGAAAACAACAACAACAACAACAACAACAACAAAAAGAACAACAACAACAACAATAACAGCAGCCATAACAACAACAACAACAAAACAGCTACAACGACAGCGTTTATAACAACAACAACAACAAAGTGAGCAACAACCACAATAACAGCAGCTACAACAACAACCACAACCACAACGAAAAGAGCAACAACAACAACAACGTCGGCAGCAACAACAACAACGTCAGCAGCAACAACAATTTATTTTATATGAAATTTTATATTTTGTAAAAATCTATATTTATTTTTGTTGACATTTATAAAATATTTTTTTCAGGCTGCGTATCACTTTAGCTCATCACGAGGCACACAACATAGCTTCTTAAACGAATTTTAGACGATAGGGTCGTAAGAAACCTATCGTCTCACTTTCGTAGGCACTACACTACACTCAGAGCTGGGCGATAAGAATTACAGATGTAATTGATTACGGTAAGGATTACGATTATTTTAATCCTAATTTCAAAAATTGTTAAATTAGGATTACTGTAATCGTTCATCGAGTGATCTCAAATTACGAATGCAGTAATCGTAATTTCAAAAAAGTTTAAATTACAATTACTGTAATCGTAATCTAAGCTCATTACAATTACTGCAATCGTAATCTAACATCGTTCGATGGAGGATTACTTAAATCGTAATCCCATTTCTTTTTTTTTTAAGATTACTACAATCGTAATCATAAAGTAATCGTAATCCTTATCGCTCAGCTCTGACTACACTACACTAGGGACATAGGTACACTAAAAAAAAAAAAAGGGAAGAGTTAGAATTTTCAAATAGAAGCAAATCTAGTGGGAAGAATGCTACGAACACCCCCACACACACACCTTACTCCACTCCCACCCCTTACTCCACACACCGGAGAGGGAGATAACACACCATTCATAGACTTTGAGACTAACCCTGTCACACCACCAACACAAATACACACGGTTTCGGTAAAATTACCTACATTCTGGACGAGTTGCCCAGACGCTTGGTTCGCACATGCGGAAATACAATTCCAAGCGAAAGGAATCACAGTCGATAAGACTAAATACGAATACTTGGTAACCTCGTTACCACAAGAAGTCATAGTCACTGTGCTATACTTTATCCAAAAACCGCCAACACAAAACACATACGAAGGGCTTAAAAAGACATTGCTCGATAGATTTTCACTGAGCGAAAACAAGCGATTAGATAAAATCCTTTCGGATTCTGAGATGGGTGACCAAAGGCCATCTCAGTTCTATCGGTCACTTCTTCTACTAGCTGGATCAACAGTCAGTGGCGATTTAATTTATAAATTATGGCTACGCAAGTTGCCAAAAAGTTTAAATATCGCCTTGACCGGGTCCAGACACAGAGAACTAGAGGTCCTCTTAAAATTAACAGATGATTTATGGGAAGTCATGACTGGTAGTGAAATTTCTACCATGTCTAAAAAACCAGCTTCCGGCTCAGAAGAAATAATGGCGATTACCCAACGTTTCGCGGAGACCACATCCAAAATTTTAGAAAACTTTAATAAGTTGGCACTGGAGGTACAAGAACTGAGAAGTGAACGTTCTCGATCACAAAGCTCAAACTTCCAAAGGTACTCCAGACGTCGTTCATCTAGAAGAGAAGGGTCACAACAAAGACCGGCCAACTGGGTTTGTAGGTACCACTACAAATTTGGCGCGTATGTTCAAACGACATCCACACCAAACCACAATACACCAAACACATTAAACTAAAAAACACCATCATTGCAACGGCTAATGATGGGAGTTCTATAACACTAACACGCCGTTTATTCATATTTGACAAGGACAATAACTTAAATTTCTTAATCGACAGTGGCGCTGAAGTTTCCGTATTGCCATCCTCCAAATTCAAAATTTATAAAAAATCTGATTTGACACTCCAAGCTGCTAATGGCACAGCAATATTGACTTACGGAAAAAAATTGTTAAACGTAAATTTAAAACTCAGACGAGAATTTCCTTTCACTTTCATATTAGCAGATATCAGACCTATCATTGGCGCAGACTTTCTTACCAAATATGGACTTCTAATAGATCTAAAACACAGAAAACTCATTGACCCCCTTACAAAATTATCCGTCAACGCAATTTCGAGGTATTCTGAAACACAATTACCAAAACTAACTAGCGACATCCACAAAACAGCAATAACAACACCTTTCGGAATGTTCGAATTTCTCCGAATGCCTTTCGGCTTGAGAAATTCAGCACAGACATTCCAAAGATTTATACACGAAGTCTTACAGGGACTAGATTTCATTTTCGTTTATTTAGACGACATACTTATAGCTAGCGAGACCGAGACAGAACACATAAAACACTTAACACAAGTTTTCCAAAGACTTTCAGAATACGGCTTAAACATTAAACCTAACAAATGCACTTTTGGATCATCAGACATAAACTTCCTCAGTTACAACATTTCTAAACAAGGTATCCGACCTTCAGAAGAACGTACACAGTGCATACGAGACTACCCACAACCCACCACAGTCAAACAAATTACTACCACCGTTGTATCCCAAAACTCGCACACATGCTAGGCCCAATTTATGACATGGTCACCGTAGCATCAAAAACAAAAAACAAACACTTACACTGGACAGAGAACACACTACAGGCATTTACAACAATCAAAGATAGTTTTGCAAAGGAAACACTACTCAATCACATCAGTAGTAATGCAAAATTATCGATTGCCGTAGACGCATCAAACACAGCCATTGGCGGCGTTTTACAACAACAGAATAACGGTACACTAGAACCATTAGCCTTTTTCTCAAAAAAGTTATCAAAGTCAGAAACGAAATACAGTACATTCGACAGAGAATTACTAACCATATACTTAAACATCAAACACTTTAGACACTACCTAGAAGGAAACAATTTTACGGTATACACAGATCACAAACCACTGATTAACGCTATACATTCACAAACAGAACGCAGTCCCAGACAAACAAGACACTTGGAATACATTGCACAATTCACACATGACATTAAACACATTAAAGGTTCAGAAAACACTGTAGCAGATGCACTTTCACGAGCTGAAATAGAAGCTTTTGCCTGCACAGACATCAACCTGAGAACACTACATAAAGAACAGAACACAGACACAGAATTGCAAGATATACTAAATAGCCACAGATACAAGCTCGAACAGATACTCATACCGGTACTCAACATTAAAATTTGGTGCGAACAGAAAAATTCTTTAACACGACCTTACATACCACAGACTTTACGAAAACAAGTATTCGAACAACTACACAACATAGCACATCCTGGTACACGATGTACACAAAGATATTTCTGGCCGAATATGAATACACACGTTAACAAATGGGCACAAGAATGCGTTAGATGTCAACGCTCAAAAATACACAAGCACACGAAGACAACACCACACAAAATCAGCATACCACACGGACGTTTCGAACATATCCACGTTGATATAGTCGGTCCTTTGCCAATTTCAAAAGGGTATAGATACCTACTTACCGTAGTCGACAGGAACACTCGTTGGCCAGAAGCATTTCCGCTGAAAGACACAAACACCGACACGATAGTCGACACTCTTCAAAGAGAGTATATTTCACGTTTTGGAGTTCCATTGAAGGTTACCTTTGATCGAGGAGCACAATTCACTTCCGCGACCTTTAACACATTTCTCAAAAATCTCGGTTGCCAACATATAACTACTTCGGCTTACCACCCACAAGCCAACGGCATGGTAGAGCGTTTTCACCGCCAGTTAAAGGTTTCCCTTATCGCAATAAACAACCAGACAAATTGGTTCACAGAGTTGCCACTAGTTCTTCTGGGCCTTAGATCCTCAGTCAAAGAAGACATCAAAGCGTCGCCAGCTGAGATGGTCTTTGGCCAGCCGCTCAGATTACCGAAACAAATAGTAATTCGCAACAATGAAACTTTAAACCCTTCAGAGATGCTTCCAAAAATAAAACAAGTAGTCAAAAACAAACAATCACTCATTTCACACCAGAGCACAAAATTCCAACAACACGTTCCTAAGGAACTCAACACTTGTAAATTTGTCTTCGTTAGAAACGACACCATACACAGCAAGCTCAAGGAACCCTATGATGGACCTCTCGAAGTAATCAACCGAAACCCAAAATACTTCACAATACTCAAAAATAACACTCATACTACAGTTAGTTTAGACCGTTTAAAACCAGCATCAATTAATACAGACACAACAACTACAACACAATCTAAAAGAAAGGTACATTTTAATTTACTCAGAAATACAAGATTCATTTGAGGAGGGGGAATAATGTGGTGCTCTATTACATCACCACATAGAGTAAATCTCTACAGCTTATTTTACCTGTTCGTTACATTGATACTTACCTTTTTGTTACATTAATACTTACCTTTTGTTATATTGTACTTACCTTTAGTTACATTAATACTTACCTCTTTGTTATATTGTACTTACCTTTAGTTTCATTAATAACGTATTATACTTACACTTGCCTATAAAACACTTGTTATAAAAAAAAATTTTGAATTGTATTCAGTTATTATAATTTCAGAAATTTTCATTTTGAAAATTTCAGTATTAAAAATTTGTTCAAAGAAAATTGTTCGAATAAAAAATTATAAAATAAAAAAAAAATGGTTTTAAAATAAAAAATTAATTTTAAACGAAATCCATAAACGTTCGCACTAAACATATATAGCCATTTTTATCAGTGTCGAATTTGCTTATCTGCAATGAACGGAATATATTCTGCAAGCTTATTTTAAAAAAATTAAAATAAACACCTATACCAAGATTTCCGATACACTACAGAAATTTCGAATTTGCCGTATGCCGTTGAGGGACATCTCTTAAAATAATTATTTTTATTATAATAACATTTTTGTTATTTTAAAATCATTTATTAAAACTCAAACACAATTTTTGCAAAATCATCCATACATCAACGTATGGTTTTAGGCGTTGAACTCGTCTTATTCTGAGTTTCCGGTGTTTCACCTTCCTTCGGCATGCATTGATATGTTACATATTGGAAAAAGTCAATGTTTTTAACATGCCCAAAGAAGTGTGTCATAAATTCAAAATACTTTGGATACTTTTTGTGCTTCAGCATTGCATGGTAGAGTCCCTTGCGCTGGATCTCGATGAATAGGCGTCGACGGTGTAACCTATGACGTCGTCGCCAGCTCATTCGACTTCCATGTTGGAACAGCTTGAAGCGTAGGTAGGGACGAAGATGGTATTCCAAAGCGCTGGAATTTTAATTAGTGGTGGAATATTTTTGTTCTTACCTTAATAGCACCTTACTTACTGACATATATGACGGCGCATGCGCTTAAAATTTACAGTATCGAAGGGTTCTAAGAACTTACTAATCTCATCGGTGCTTTGCAGTCTGCGAGGTATCTTGCAATAGGTGCTGAAAATGGATAAGAGGACATACTTTAATTTAAAAAAGTTAAAATTTTAATAAGAAACAAATTAATTACACTAAAGAACTACATCGAGTAGTAGCACTACAGCAACGTTGAGTGTTAAAATTGAACCTAACGAGCTCATGGGAGTAACAATAATTCAATGATACTAAAAAAAAAGAAGAGTGCATGAAGAAAAATATTTTTTTTACCGAAACACTAAGTTTACTTAAAGATTAAGATTTAAATTAAGAATTTAAATCTCTTAAATTCATTATTTTTTTAACTTTTTTAATAATAATTCACGGTGTCTTGAACCCAGAATATATTACTTGATTCAAGTAGCTGAAACAAAAATTAATTTTGGTACCTTGGACCTAATAGTTCTGGGTAAATTATTTTTAAAAATTAAAATGAATACTTTTTAAAGCATGATATAATAATAGACTTTCCGAGAGGAAATCAGTTAAGGAAAACCTTATTTAAGTACGGATATCAGTCCGTAGTCTTATCAACATCTGATCAGGGAGCAATGGTGTTTTCTTAAGGCTCCTTAAGAATCCTTTTCAAAAACTGATCAGTAGTGGAATTTCCAAACGCGTTAACGATGATTTTCGATATCGTTAGTTAGCGAAAACTGTCATTTACTATGAACGTGGCACGCACAATAACCGATAACGACAACGATTATTATCGTTAAATTTTTGGGAATTCCACTACAGATTATTATTAGAATATTGTAACCTGATCAGGACTAATATCAAAAAAATAAGTCACCTTGGTACAATTAATACCTTGTGAAAAACAGGTTTCCCTAACTCTATCCTTAGGCAAATTTTAACTCGGATTTACGACGCATATATCAATAGTAATTGACTTAGAGATATAAGAAAATTCTCGACTTTTCCGATTTCAAGACCTTGTCATAATTTATTTATATAAACTTTGTAAAGCTACTGCGGTAAAAGCAATGGGGTTGTAAAAGTGATTGTGGAAAATGTTCTCTCAATAGTTATATTGTAGATGGTAAATCGCTACTTAGGGTATCTACGCAAGAGTATCTACGCAAGATATTTTCACATATTGAAAATAATTAAGCAGAACCAAGAAAAAAATATACTGGAACTAAGAAGTTTTTACCAAATTATATTCGTTTCATATTTTTTCAATACGTTTCCAAGTTTGAGAGGCGTAGCTAAAAGATTTTCCACACCTCTTTTATTATAAAAAAATTATTGCTAAAATAAAAAAGAATTAAGTTAATTTTTCTTGAACATGTTTTTCTCATTTTTCTCATTTTTCTCCAAGCGCGTACCCAGGAAAAAATTTCGGGGGATTTTCAAATTTTTTTTTTTGGTTAGACTTATTCTAATTTTTTTATACTATATAATATAGATATTATAATAATATATATTTTTTTTGAGCTAGTACATTTTCTTCCGTGGTCACTTCCACAGCTCTGTGAACATTAAGAAGTGCTAGCCCATTGAGCCTTTCTTCTCCAGTTTAACTTCTCATGCATGTTTTGGATTCTTCGAAGCGACGAAAACGAGGGTTCGCTTGAAGCGACTCAAACCGACAACGTTGCACCAATCTTCAGGAATCGGCTTATTGTTGGATATGTAACGTATGGATATATAAACGTTACAGGTCAATTTGTCTGATTCAAGCAGTGCCTACAAATATGGGGCACAAAATATTTGTCAAAATCAATATATACACTGAAAAAATCATCGCATTATTAAATTCAACACAATACCGTTAATATATATGCATGATTTTCCATACAAAATTTAAGAAAATGTTACAAGCAAATTTTTTAACAACTACACTGAGGGAAATATGTGTTAAAATTAAATGAAATTGTGTTCATATTAAACGAATTTGTTTTTGTAATAGAGCTTGAAACAATTTCATTTAAGTTAAAAACAAATATTTTTAAAGTTTAATCGAAAACAAAAGTTTTTGTTTTCAAAACAATATTTTTAAATACACTTTCATTGTAAAAATTTTAAGTTTAAACACATTTATTTAAACGTAAAAATTAATGCAAAAATTTTAATATTTAAGGCAAATATTTAAAAACATAATTTAAAAATATTGTTATTAAATTTAAAACAAATAAACTAAACCGCCATTTTTGCGATGCCATTTTTTTAACTTTTTCAAGTTTCCGAAGTCAGATTCGTGATCAGCGACCACCGAATAAGAAATTTTTTGATTTCATTTGATGAAGTTTGCGTTTCATTGCGGCTTGAAATATTTTCAATATAAAAAAATTAATAAGTTCGTATCTCATCTTATATAATATTTTGCAAATATTTTGAAAATTTATAAATATATACTGTATTGAATATTTGTAAAACTCATTCAAAAATATTTTTTGTTATTAGAAGGAAATAATAAGAAAAAATTATACAAAAAACCGAAATAAGCATATAGTTGAAAATTAAACACGCTTGTTTTAAATTTTGTTTTGTAGAAACGCAGATGAGTTAAATTTCTATTTTAAAATTTTTTCTTTAATATGAAAGCATGTTTTTTCTCAGTGTATATGTTATTAAAAAATTTGTATTAAACATATTTCGTCAAAATAGGAACAAATTGTTTTCAATATGTCGCCCATTTCACATTGAAGTGTAATATCAATTGCACTGACCATCTCCGATTTGGCCATCTCCGAATTTTTTTCTTAGACTAGTTTATTTTTAGAAAAACAAATCCAGTGTTTTGAGATTTTTTCGCGCGCCTTTTCGCTAGATTTTTTTCGCTAGCGAATGCCAAAATAGGGTCTATTTTGAGACAACGTTGCTCAGTCAATTTAAATGCGATTTTCGTAAATTTTTTCATTACATTTATTTTCATTTTTTACGTTCCACTAGCTTTCAAACGATATGAAATGAAAGTGTGTTCTTTAAGGGTTCAAAAGTTATGGCGTAAAAACGTTTTCAAGGAAGTCAACCAGCGTTGATATTTATTTTAAAAAGACTACAATAAAAAGAAACTTAAAATTTTTTTACGTAAATAAAATAAAAATGTTTTTTTTCTAAGTAATTTTTTTTCAAAGTCCAGTAGTCCTTTTCAGCCGGTGTCAAGATATTTTGGTTCCAATTTATCGGAAAAAAAAATCAAAGTGCATATTAATAAGATTACGAAAACCTTAACTAGTATTATAAGGTTTGGTTACAATTTTACTCAGGTACGGGGATCAAAAGCGTTGAAAATTACAGTATTTTTTAATAATTAACCTATTGATTCTAACTACAAGTACCCTTATTAAAATGTACTTTGATGTTTTTGTTTCCTATAAATTGGAATCAAAATATCTTGACTGCTTTTCTTATGCCCCTATCGAAAAGAAAATTCATTTAAAACAAACAACAAATTTATTTTGGAATATTTTTTATATTATTTACATTGAAAATAAAAACATACTTTAAAATTAAAAAAAATATTTTAAAATATAAATTTAACGTTTTTGCGTTTCTACAAAACAAAATTTAAAATAAGCGTATTAAATTTTCAACTATAAAATCATTTATTTTGTATAATTTTCTCTTCTTTCTTTGCAATAACAAAAAATACGTCGCTATCTGAGATTGAATTGAAAAATCATGTACAGTAAAATCTTTGACAATTTTTGCCAGACAATTGAGGCCAAGCTGGGAAAAACCCCGATTTTACATTTAATTGTGTGAAAATATTTTTTCACAAGTAATGAGCATTAGATGAAATAAAAATTAATTTATTATTTTAATATTTAAAATATTTCAATATTTTTAGCAGCAATAAAACTCAAACGTCATTGAATGTAGTTAAAATATGGTATTCGAGGGGTCCCAGGGGTCGAAAATTATGAATTTGATGTCGAAAACTCGAAAAAATTAAACAAATAGCATCGAAAAAATGGCGGTTTAGTTTTATTGTTTTAATTTAAAAACAATATTTTAAAATTACGTTTTTAAACATTTATTTTTAATACTAAAGTTTGCTAAAACAATTATTTTTAAACTGTAAATGAAAAGTATATTTAAAAACATTGCTTTGAAAAAAAACTTTTGTTTTAAATTGAACTGTACAAACATTTGAGTTTAATTTAACTGAAATTGTTTCAAGCTCTACTTTAAAAATAAATTAATTTAACATGAACACCGTTTCAATAAATTTTAACACATATTTCCTCAGTGTACTTAAAAAATTTTTAAGTCTATATATTATAGTCTTTTCACAGTAAATGTTTTAAATTGAGTTTTTTTATTTTTTTTCCAATGTGCAATGTCCTCTAAAGATCTTTGTCGTGACCATTAACACACAACGGCTGCCATGTTGTGCTGAGTGTTTCTCTCGAAGCTCGTTAAAATTCATTCATTTCGGGGGTAAGGGTTTCAACCCCAAAATACCCCCCTGCGTACGCGCCTGTTCCTTTTACAACTAGAGTCGTAAAAATACCAAGAAAACGGAAATAAAACTGTGAACTTTTTTTTAAAGATGATGAATGTCGTCATTTAAAAAGACAGTACAGGCATTTTTAGTACTAAAAATTTCATGCAAAATATACAAAAAGTAACGAATTCAAGTTAAAATTAATAAAATGTGTAATATTTTAAATGTGCTTGGTACCGCATTTTCAGACCAATTTCTTATATTCGTCAAATATTTCGAAACAACAAGAAACATAGAGACAGTGGCACAATATCATAGTCAAAATAAAAGTCGACTCTAAATTAAGTGCAAGCTTTTTGACAACATATTATATTAAAAAACTGTCAAAAACGCTTATACTAAATTTAGAGTCGACTTTTATTTTGGCTATGATAATGGGCCAGTGTTTTGATATCAATTAAAACAATCAAGTTATGAAAGAATATTGTCTATAAAGAAGTTATCATAATTTCGTCTAGACAAATTGTTTCCTATAACTTTCCAAACACTTAGCGGTAAAATAAGTAAACCGATTAAAAATTTCGGTACCAAAAACATATTGCAATTTGACAAAATGCGAAATTATTGTTTCAGTGAAGAACGTATTGAGCGCTTGCCGCCAGAAAAGTTTAAACAATTTTTCAAATGGTTTTTTCAAGAACAAATTTCAATCCATAACAATTGCTCTTGACTTTATAACGATTTCATCATTTTACGGAAGAGGTTTTATTTGATATCTTTTTTATACTTGAGCATAAACAATTTGTTTTGACAACTAGCTATCTCTTTTTGTTGTGTAATTGATGCTTCGATGTCGCTCTCTATATAGAGCAACATGGGGCAAATCGCACCTCTTGCTGCACCCAGTATTCAGAATCGACAGCCTTCTTGAGTTGAGCTCTTAGTTCAAACAAAAATTGCCTGCTTTTTTTTCTCTGTGTTAGACAAAAAAAAAAGTTAAATATTGAGTACTTCCCAATCTCTTTACGTATCTTAATCAAGCTCTTTCACCATATTCTGCAATAGCATTTCAAAGCTTTTTGCGACCCAACAAAGTGAGATAAGACTTTTTTGCTTTGAACGCTGATCGACTGGGGCACATTTTTAGTATAGTGGAAAAGCTCCTGCAAGCAACATCTCTTCGATAACAAACTCGGCCCATCGAACATGAGTCTTCCAAAAACAATAACCAGAGATGCCATACAAGAGGCTTTGGCAGAAAGCCTTCAGAAGCGTATCGTTATCAAAGAGCTTCAAGTGGAGCCAAACAACGCGGGTGGCAACTACAGCAGTGATATTTACCGCATAACCGTTAAATTCGCGACAGATAACCGCGAAGAGCAACCACAAGAATTAAAGCTAGTGTTAAAAGATTTATACGAAAGTCTTGTCGAGTCTTCAACAGAGTATTACATGTATGGAACAGTTTTGCCCAAAATGAATGCTATTTTTGGAGCGATACAAGATGGTGGAAGACTTTCAGCGAGGTATTTATTTAATAACTAAAAATTTTTCAATGAAAAACCATTTTAAAATTCTTTACTGTATGTCCTTAGGGCCTATTTGACACAACACGGTAGCCGCGAACAGTATCTTTTTGAGGATCTGAATGCCAGCGGCTATATTCTATGCGATCACTTCTTGGGCTTTAATGAGGCACAAACAAAGTGTGTGCTAGAAAAGTTGGGACAATTTCATGCGACCTCAATTGTGTTTCAGGAAAAAGTAAGAGTGATCAGTTAGTTTTTGATTAGAATTATATGTAATAACTTTAATGACATTTAAATGGAATAGCATCCTGAAATTGTTAGGGACATGATGACTTGGAATCCGGCATATTGTCAACTTATTGATTTTTGTGAGAAAATAGTTACGGACAATGTTGCATATGTGACAAAAATTGTAGAAAAATGGCCAGAATTTGCGGAAATAGCTGAAAAAATGCGCGTCAACACAGGCGAAACATTCAAACGCAAGTTTTTGAGCATTGTTAAGAGGCAGAGCTGTCAGATTAGAGTAATTGCACACTCCGATTTGTGGATAAAAAATATTCTTATTTTGGAGAATGCTCAAAAGCAGCCACTAGATGCTATATTCGTATGTTTATACTTATGTAGAATCTTGTTTATAGTACTTATCGCTTCAATATTTTAACTTTCAGGTTGACTATCAAATCTGTTATCTGAGCTCCCCAGGTATTGATTTGAACAACTTTCTCCTGACTAGCGTACAATTGGATGTGATGAACAGTGACGAGAAACGTAATGAATTAATACGGCATTACTATGAGTCATTTAGGAAGACCTTACTTCGTCTAGGCTATGATAATGAACGAATTCCTACGCTAGAAATACTTACAGCTGAGATTGCAATTTGCGAATACTTTGCTTATTATACTCTATTATTTTCATTGCCACAGACACTTTTGTCTGAGGAGCTGGCCAAGGATATGAATTTTTCATCATTTTTTGATGATGAACGTACGGCAAATAATCGCAAGAATATGTTTGCCAATGAACGAGTGTTGGCCACATATAAATATATGCTGCCAAGATTTGATAAATTGGGTATTTTAGACTAAAAACTTGAATGCCACTAAAGTTTTTTTTTAAGATGCTAAAATATATTCCAAACTAAGTTTTTAAATATATCCTTAAGAATTAAATAAAAAAACTATTAAGAAATGCACTTTTAAAACAAATTCTTTTTTAAAAAAGTTATGTTAACAAACTAAAATTCAAGATTTTTATCAAGCAGCAAAAACAAACAAGCCTATTGCTTAAAAGTAATCGAACATTTCTTTTATTTGTATGAGTTTGTATGTAAAAAAGAGATAAGATATTGAAAAAAATACAACACCAAAAAGAGTAGTTTTTGCTCTTGCAAGAAGATTATAACATATGAAAAATAGCTAACACATAATTTTAAAAAAAGAATTTCTTTGGAAAATTATGCTCTTTATTCATTTAAAAATGTTTTTATTGTAAATTGTTCTTTGTAATTTTATGCAGTTTATCGATTTAAACGGTCCTGAATTGCACTTTATGTGTTTGTCTAGTCAAATTAAATAAATAAAACAAAAAAGTGTACTTCTTTGATGGGAAAACCTGTTGCGTAACGTAACGTATGTATCGTAACGTATCATATTATGGTTTGTATAAAAATAATTAAAAAATATTTTTTCAACTTTCATAAAAATACTCGTGCACACTTTGCAGATTTTTCGTTTATATGTATGCAGATAAAAACCACTTCTATTTTTTGTTACGTAACGCTTTTTGTTTGTTTATATCTTTGGACAATACTTTCGCTTGCTCTTACCTTTAACACTAAATACAGTACTACTAGAGTGCGAACCAAAAATCAAAACAGGACAAAAAATTTATGGTTTTCTTTGCTTTTTAAATTTTTAGCAACAAATGCAATTTTAGCAATGAAAATGCCCATATTCAGAAAAGTTTTACTGATATTCAGAAATTCTATTTTTAATTTAGAAATGTATTTTAAATTTAAAAAAGAATTAAAAGAGATTTTCACGTTTCATAAAGTATTCGATTTTGACAAATTTTATACTCAGAGTACATATCTATTTGAATCAATTTTTATTGATGTTTTATAAATTTCTACTTAGTTTTTAAATTTCAAATGTATTTTTTAATTTTAATTTATTAATTTTTTATGATTTTATTTAAATTGAGTTTTCTAAATTTCAATTGATCATAACTGATTTGTAAATTAAAATTTTTTTATTTCATTTGGTCTTTTCTGCATTGCAAATAAAATTTCTAAATATGAATTGATGTTTTTTGAATTTTAATTAATCTTTTCTAAATTTCAGTAAATCTTTCCTGAATTTCATAAGAAACTTATGAATTTAAATTCATTTATTCTGAATTTCAATTAATTTATTCTAAATATCATTGCATATATTCTGATTTTCAAATGAAGTTATGAATTTCATTTGATAAATTCTGAATTTTAATTAATCTTTTTAAATTTTTAAGTAATATTTTCTGAATGTTTATTCAGATTTTTCTACAAATCAATTATGTTTCTTTTAATTTGAGCTAGAATTTTTGAATTTTGAATTATTTTTTGTGATATTTTTTATTATTTTATATGGAATTTCTGTTTTTTTCTTAAGTTTTCTAAATAAATATAAATTTTTTTTACTGCCGAGAAGATTGAATATATTTTATCATATCTCAAAAACTATTCAATTTACCATTCTGAAATTTTGTAAAGGCATTATAATTTTAGTTTAGAAATAAAAAATTTTGAGAAGGCCTTTTTGTAGAAAATTTAATTTGCTTATACAAATTGCTGATACTTGTAAATACTTTGTATAAATAATTAAAATTTTAATTTACATGCACAGTCTGAACGATCGTGAACTTATTCTATAGGGTGTAACTTTTTTCTAAAATATAGTTTGTAAAAAAAAGACTTTATTTTTTACATTATAACTTTGAAAATTTATAACTCGGAAATCTCGCGCATAATATTGAAATTTATAAGAAGTAGATGCTAAAAATGTTAAGCAAATCCCTGTTTCAAGGGTAAATATTGTATGAAATGACCCATATATTCTTGATCAGCATCAGAACTTGAAATTGTTTTTTACATAAAGGTTGTTATTTCAAGAGGTGTAAAAATTTAAATTGAAATAAATCAAAGGAAAATTTTTAGTATAATTTTTTGACATTAACGTTTTAATATTTTTTTGTTAATATAATATGTTTTTCAAAATAAATTCATAGAAAACACTGGTTTTCAAGACGCGTCAAGATATTGTGATCACAAGCTATTTTAATAAAAAAAAATCGGAGTGCATTTTCTACAGGCACATTTCTGAACAACATAGTCTTGGATATAATTCAATTGGTCAAAAAATAAAATTTTTTCGGTATTTTTTTAAAAAACTCGATATTTTTAAATCTCTTAGAAACCTGGTGGGGGGAGAGGCAAACTTTAGCTAAATTTAAAAACCCTAGAGTATGTTGTAGTGATTTGCATAAAGATCAAAACAAGACTAACTACGATATTTTGACGATTCTTGATCACTAGTTTTTTTTAACACCACCTAGAAAAATCATTAAAAAATTAAAAAATAGTTAACAATATTGTTATTGGTGTTGTATAATCAAAAAATTTCAAGTTTTAACTATAGCTTCTTAGAATAAATCTTTAAAAAAATGTTTTTTTCTTAAACTGAAACTACACAAGTCACCTTTTATTCCACAAAATATTAATTCGAAACATTGCAAATTAGTTTTTGCACTTCACAATGGGAATATGATTACCTCCTTTACAAAGTGACGTCATCATAGTAGCAAAACCTTCATAAATACTACAAAAATCTTTTTTAAAATTGATGCGAGTATTTAACACAAAAGCTTTGATATTTAAAACATACTCTGAGTTTAAAATTTGGATAAAAACCGCATCCCATAAAAAGAAACGTCATCAAAATAACACAACATTCAAACCGTCAAATACACAAACCACGGCTGAGGGGGTTTTTTTAACTTCTACCCAATCGAAAATAGTTCCTTAGCTTAGTTTTAAAAAAAAAACCTGTAGTTTTTCTACAAACAACATTAAATTTTTAAATATCTCAAAAATTTTAAAATTTTACATGAGTACCTCCGCAAATTTACACTGGTTTTTGAATATAAAATATTAATTTTGCAGTGTGACAAATATGTGTTCATACAAAACTTTGTAGCAATGTATCTTTTGGAAACATAGTAAAATTATAAAAATGTGCATAGCAAAATATTCGTTAGAATTTCAGTTATATACAAAATTACATTTAAATTGTTTAAGTCGCTACACTAAAAAGTTATTCGGTATGGTTGATATACGATCCTAAATTGAAAATAAATACAAAAGTGGTTTAAGTTGTGTAGTAATCTTCCGCGATTTGTCATATTTTGGAGTAAAGAGAAATTACGTATATTATACAATTAAGCGATTTCTGGGTGCTGGTTCCATACAAGACCGTAAGAAAAGTGGGAGAAAACGGAACATCCGTACTGCGAATGTGAATAAAATAGTGAGAGAACGAATTCGACGAAATTGTGACCGTACAGCATGAAAGACGGCCAAAAATGTAGGAATGAGCCAAGAATATTTAAGGCTCTTTTTGCGTTACGACCTCAATATGAAAGCCTTTAAAAAAAGAAAATGCATGGCCTTACTAACGCAACCGTGGACAAGCGATTGCAAAGAACGAAACTTATCCTTTCTTGGCACGATGGTGATGATATCGTTTTTTCCAACGAAAACTTTTCGTTCTGGAGTCACTACACGCAAAATGACAGATTATAAGCAGTATCATACAAGGACATCCCAAATGACAAAAAGCATGTGACAAGATACCAAAACTCGTCATCCATTATGGTCTCTAGTGCGATATCCAGAAAAGGTAAATTGCCGCTAGTCTTCATTGACAAAGGTGTATAAATAAACGCTCAATATTACCTAGAAGAAGTCTTGCAGAAAACGGTAAAGCCTAGCGTAGAGGTCATGTATGGAACCGAATATTATTGCTTCCAACAAGATGGCGCATCTGCCCACATCGCTAAAATGGTTCAAGACTGGTGTGAGCATAACTTAACAGATTTTGTATCTAAAGATGAATGGCCTCCTAGCTCACCAGACTGCAATTCCTTGGACTTTTGCATATGGGGATATATGGTACAGCGACTTAAGTAATATAAATACAATAGCTTGAAGGCTTTTAACGCTGCTATTATTGATGTATGGAACAAAATACCGATGGAAGTTGTTCGTGCTGCGTGTAAAAATTTTGATTGCAGACTTCGGCGGGTTGTGGCTAATACATGGCTAGCAATTAAGCAATTGTCATATAAGCCAAATATTTAAACTTTGTTCTCCTTATAGATTAATTTATTAAATTTTTGACCTTTTTTATATTAGATTATTGGTAGTTAAACGAGCTATAGGTCAGATTTTTTTCTTAATTTATTTAATATAAATTTAAATTCCAATATTTCGTTTTTCGTTGAAAAACATCATCAGGGAAAACACTAAAAAATATACAATAATTACAAATTACAATATAATCACATAACATAATATTTAAAATACATGAACTTACAAAAATTAAATAAATATACTGAATTTACATTGATTTTTTTAAAAAAACATTTGAGAAACGATATGACAAAAAACATAAGAACAACTAGATGTTAAATAAATTAAGAAAAAATCTGACCTATAGCTCGTTTAACTACCAATAATTTAAACTTTGTTTAATATTTATGCATTCATATTTCTTAAAATAAAATGAAGCTTTATTGAAAAAATCTACTTTGTTTTTGTATCAATACCTATTTGTCACACTGCACATGTATTTAATTTTGTTGAAATAGGAATTTTTGAGCATTTATTCACATATCAACAAAGAGTGAGTGCTTTGATATACGTAACAAAAAAAAAAAAAAAAAAAACAACCGGTGAGAGACATCATTTGAGTGTCAAAAATTTATAACTTGCTCATCGTCATTACTTAACCATCGAATTAATCGAATCATTTTGAATACAAACTGCAATAAAATTAGCCGAACAGTCTAGCGAGTAAAAGCTTTTTGCAAAACTATAATAAAACAAAATTATTTCCTATGAGAATGATTTGACACAAAAGTTCTTTCCCAAAGCTTACGTCATAATGGTAAGATTGTACAGGGGTTAAGGGTAGGTCAATAGCTATAACGATGACTAAAGTGTCATTGACTTTTTTCAATAGCTATGAAAACTTACATTGTTGATATATCTAAAAGCTTTTAGACAAAATTACTTCAAAAATGTGCAATTTTTTTAATTAATTGGCAAAAATAAACGCTATCCGGTTTCAAATAACGTTTATCAATTGAATAACTACAATGAATATAACTACAATAAACAAAATAATTAAACATATTATAGCGCAAGATGACGCGATAGGGACATTTTAAAAATTATATTGAATAAATAATTGTCTTACTATGCATTCTAATATAAGAGTAATTCACGATATTGTTGCAAAGTTTTGTAAGGATTTATTTTTATGAGCACAAATTCTTTATGAAGCTGTTGCAAATGCTTTACAACTCGTCGAACTATTTCAAAAAATCCAAAGTTTTTGTAATTTTTTGGGCCAACTTCAAAATGTAGTAGAGATTTAAAATTTTTTTTGTCTGATGTTTCGTCACTTTGTTTGGTGTCGTATTCTGAGAATTTAAATTTTATTAATTTTTTTGTATTATAAACATATACTTTTTTTTGAAAAAATTTTTTTTACTAAATCCCTATTCTGGCAAATTAACAAAATGTTAACCAGTATTTTGAAAATTTCAATGTGTTTTTTGTAATTTTTTGATTTCAAAACAAAATTTGAAGCTCAAAAATAATAAATTTTGATGAAATTTGTCAACTGCTGTTTAGTTATTGACAAATTCATTAAAAAAATTTTGTTTTTTGTGCTTCAGATTTTGTTTTAAAAACAACAAACATATGGAAATATAAAAAATACTAGTTAACAATTGTAAATTTGCCAGAACAGGGCTGCTAATTTTAGAAAAAGATTTACTAGCATTTTTTAACGAACTATAATTGCTCATACGAAAATGTTAAGTTAATATAACTACTTGTAAACTAATAGTATATATAAACCTGATGTAAGCTACTATTTTGAAATATGCAACTGCACAGGCCCGCTGTCAAGAGGGGTTTTCGGGGCTGAAGCCTTTTTTCGATTATATCAAATCTAAATTATTCTATGATTTATAAAATTATGCAAACAAATTTTTAAAATATATTTTAATAACGTTTTTTTTTAATATTTAAATAAATCAATTTTTAAATATTTATAAAATGCAATATATATGCACATATTTCGCGATATCAATATTATATATAAGAACAAGCGTTTTTAGTTTAAATCTTCAACTGCTCAAATAGTAAATTTTTGTTAATTTTAGGTTTGCATTTATTCAAAAGATTTATTGAAATTGTTTTAAAGTCATTATTTTAATTTATTTTATTTGTTTTTAAAGGAAAAAGAATTGTTTCTTAAATGAAAAAATTTTCGAAGAAATTTTAATTTTAAAAAGAATTAATTTTTCAGTAGAAGCATTATAAGGTTTTAACGGAGGTAGGGAGTTGCTCTATCTTATTTAAAATATCTCTATAATAGAAAATATGCTACTAGTTTTGAATTATTTGAATCCTTGTATATAAAAAAAAAAAAAAAACCGGAGATGTGACCATTTTTTATGTGAGTACATTTTCAAAATTTTAAGGTAAACTTCTCACAGAGCCTTGTCTCACGCAGGGAATAAAAAGATATCGTTATCAGAGTTACATATAGTATGACGCACTCATAGTAGAGCAAACACTTCTGGGTATTGAACTTAATTTTCAAGTTTTTTGGATTATGACGTTATTAAAGAAAATGATATAGGTTTTAGTTTATATTTTAACATTCATTGACAAAAAATATATTCCGTACCATTCTAGACACAATTCTAGGCGATTATTTGAAGTTAATATTTTAATTTACCTACTATTTATGTACTATTTGTACACTACAAATTTTAAGTGAAAAATTGTTATTATTTTTGTTATGGTTTTCAAGCCAAAAATATTTAAGAACTCATAGTTTTACTTTTAGAAACTATTTTTTTTTGGCTGGTTTTTAAATATAGTTCACAATGATGTATAAATTTTGATGCAAATTGTATTCCTATTTATCCATGGTTTGGAATGTACCTAATACTTTCCGACAAAAAAATTCTTTTTCAGGACATACTTAAAATCATTAAAAAAAAAGAATATTTATATAAATCCGTAAAATCCAAAAATAGTTAAGTACATAGTTTTGGCTGGGATATTAGTTTCGTTATTATTCAGGAATGAAGCTCAAAAAAAGAGGCTTAAAATTTTATTTTCTTGGCAGTTAATGAGTAAAGAGAAATCTTATATATTAATAGGCAAACATCAAATGTTGTCGTACACTTTTTCGATATTAATTTTAGAATAAGGTCAATGAAACTTATATCATTCAAAAGGTACTGCCGATATGTGCAGAATAATTTTAGATTTGAAATTTATGACCTCTGACTCGAAATATTAACGTTGAAAGTTTGTATTTTTTTTATCTCAGGGCTAGGAGAGGTAGAATGATGAATGAGGTATCAAATAAAAGATCTGACTGCACAGTATGATTACATTTTAGATTGGGAACCTTCGACCTGAAATATGAGCGTAAAAAGAGCATCTATTAAATAAAAGCTATAC
The DNA here is from genome assembly GCA_963920525.1 of Dichetophora obliterata. Taxonomy (NCBI): domain Eukaryota; kingdom Metazoa; phylum Arthropoda; class Insecta; order Diptera; family Sciomyzidae; genus Dichetophora; species Dichetophora obliterata. The sequence continues at coordinate 37,698,711 of OY986438.1, read as the reverse complement.
TGTCTCAGATGGAAGAATACAATGTAATAGGGAATTTTAGACACTAATAAGATGTGCAAAAAATACTTCCGACATTTTGCGCCATCTCTTACGGATACCTTACAAAAAGCATTTTTTTACACAGCAAGAGTGAATATATATTGTGATGGTGAAATTTCTTACAAATAGTAAAGTCTGAAAAATTCCCGTTATTTTGACATAAAAATTATAGCGATATCTTGAAAACTGTAGATGTTCTCAGTACAACGTATATTTGCATGAAAAGTCGTTGAGGAATATAACGATATACGAAAGCTTTCTTGGTAATATTTTCCACGGATAGTATGTTAAAAAATTCCCTTAAAATGACATTAAAACTATTTATATATCTTGAAAAATTTATATCTTCACCGTACAACGTATTTCCTTGAAGCAGGGCCATCGCATCAGAATGAGAAAAAAACTATTGAAATTTCAAGTTTTGACCTTGCAAGGAAATATCTCAGCCATTTCTTAATCGATTTTCAACAAATTTTCTTTGTCTAAAAGATCAATTAATTGACTTTGGAGAAATAAGAAAAGATTAACCGTTATATGGTTTTAAAAAACCTCTAAAATATTAAGTTTTTGCTCAAAAAATAGGCCAAACGTTTTTGTTGTAATTTTTTTTTCTTATAAAATGTTCTTTTTTCACACTCTTTCAAATGACATATCATTTATTAGCAAAAATTGCTTAATTTTGACACATAATGCAAAAAACAGTTTCTATCATCGAAAATCATGAGCTACCCCTATGATTTTTTTTTAAGAAAATTAAATTTTTCAAAATGTTGTTTTTATATTTTCTACAAAGCTCTACAGCTTAAAAAATAATTTCTGTGAAAAAAATTTTCAAATATTTGAAACCACTCCAAAGTCATTTACACAAATCTATGTTTTAAGCCATTTCGTTACATAAAAAATTAGCCGTAGGAGAAACAGTTCTTCCGTTTTTCTGAACCGATTTGGATAATTTTTTAAATAAATTAGAGTAGGGTGAAGAAGTTCACCGAATAGTTATGTAGCCCTTGACCTGATATATGAGCATATTTCTGAAGAAAAACCTAAACTATAAGAAATGAAAGAACATGGCGTAAGTGAAAATTTTAGATATAAATACAATGTAGGAAAAGCATTTTTCACTATCTCTTACGGATACCCTACAATAAGCATTTTTTATATTACATTTTTTTATTTTACAAATAGCAAATTCTGAAAAATTTTGATATAAAAGTTATGACGATATCTCGAAAACTGTTGCTTTCTTTCGAAACTTAAGATTTTCTTAGTACAACACATTTTCTTAAGGCAATGTCAATGCCTCAGAATGAGAAAAACGATTGAAATTTCAGAAAGTTGGTCGAATTTCGACCACAGGCGATACTAGTTCAAAGAAAACATTGATCTAATTTCTTACAATTATGTTTTCAAATAGACAATGAAAGAATTCTTAATTAGGAATTTTACAGGAGATTATCATAAATTATATAGGACCCTTCTTTACTAACTTAATGGACAAAAAAAGATAGATCGTTCGGAGCCATGATAACAGCTTAAACTCTGATAATAAAAGTCCAAAAATGAAATGGGTCATATTTAAGAATAATAATAAAATTAAATTAATTTGGCATAAAAAAGGTCCATATCGTTACTTTAGTTATCACATTGGTATCAATAAAAACTTTTAATAAAAAAACCACCCTCAATAGAACTCCGACTACGCTCCTGCTTCTGCCTGTTTTTTTTTGGAGTAGAATTGTAAAACATATTAACTATTTATTATAGTTCCTTTAAAAACACTTTGAAAAATGTTCTTAAAAAAAGTGTGGAATGACATCTTGGAATATAAACAACTAAAACTTCAGGTTTGGGTCTATCAACCCAGCAATTGTAAATGTCTACATATGAAAATATTTACGATAAGTCGCTGTAGTTTTCTTGTTTTGACACAAATTATGCCGATTGAAAAATATGCAAATATTGTTACAAATTTTGGTACTAAATTGGACCAAGTTTTATAACCTTCAATATGGTATTAAAAATTTTGAATAACACCTCAATATATAGTCAATAATATCTATAAACATATTATTAGTCGACATCTTTGCTTAATATTTTGTTGAAATATCTCAAACGGATGTTTATAAAATAATGTGCATTTAAAAAAAATTGAGATCATGAAAAATATTGTGTTGATATATATTTTATATGTAGTTATATAATTGAAGGGCTTATTGAAATAACTTGATAAGCCATATGATCAAGAGAATATATTTTTTGGGTTCTTCACTTAACAACATAAGCAACATCCACTGACGATATTTCGTCTATTTCCTATTTATAATCGAAACCACTATAAAATATTGCTTGTTCAATTTCATGATCAAAAATAAATTTTTTCAAAACTTTAAAGTCGAGTATTTAAAAATTATTTTTATATGGCATTTTATGTTTTTTTAATAACACCTTCAATTATATATATATATATATATATATCCATCGAATTTTTATTATGACATGTTGTTTATTTTTCTCACAAAAAAATAAATCCGAAAAAATAATGTGGCCTTTGTAATATATAGGGTAGGATGCCCACCTGCTTAGAGGAAATAACTTCGGTTTAAGACATAATTTTTTGGAGCTCTCAGTTACGTTCGCTAGCTAAGTTCGATAGCTGAAATGGAGTTTTAAATTTCCGAAAAATAGAACTTTGGCAGTCGTTCTGGCAAAAGTCTCAAAACTCAATCCCCGAAAAAATCGGCCCACATCGCTAAACATCGCTGTAAAAATTAGAAAATTAAGTTAAACCATGAGTTTTTAGGGTTTATAAAAAGTGCATTATTTCAATAGTTTGCAGTGACTTTTTGAAATTGAAGAAATATAAAATTCATTTCGATTAAAAAAAAAAAAAAATAGAAGTAAAAAAATTAAGTTAAATCAAATGAAAATTAGTCTTCGATGTATTCAGCATCCTCCTCATAATCCAAATCACAACTGTTGCACGTAATAAAAGTTCGCATTCATATTTGCACTTTTTACAATAAATGATTACTTTGGCGTGAATTGCATTTGATGAAATTTCTGCTGGTCAATTTTCAAGGCATTTCTTCCATGCAAATTATGCAAAAATCAACATCCTTATCTGACAAATCTGGCGACTTTTTCGCATTAAAATCTTTATTTGTTCTGTCTTTCACTTTTCTGACGACGCTAAGCTGAAATTGTTTAGTAAGTAATTTAAAATGACATAGCTATGATCGTCTAAAAAACTGTTCAGTAGGTGGCCCTACTTTTTGTTCAGTAGGTGGGGCAGTGATGCCATCATGACATGATGCGAAATATTTTCTTTCATTGCACAATATGTACTGTTCGATTGTTCATCGAATTGTTAGACCTGGCGTAAAATTTTTTTTTCGGAATATTGTAGCGGCTAAAGTTTGCCATTTGATAAAAAATCAACGTCTTTAATCCTCAGGTCAACCGGAGTGTGCCAAACCGTGCCAAAATGAGCTCAAAATTGGAAATATAGAAAACATTAAAAAAGTTTTTGTTTCTTGTTTTCTGCATTTTACCAGTTTATATTCTCATTAAATCATCTTATATTTAACTTGTTTACACATAATAGGAATGAAGTTTCCAAAATATTCAAGAACTTCAAATTCAGTTAAGAAATAACAAGAAAACAATTATTTTTAACTCATATAAAATATTTGTTATTAAAAATACTACTTTATAAATGCTTACTAGAGTTCGCCAGTGGTCGAAATTCGACCTTTTCACTGTGACCTTCGACCTACACTAATATTAAATCGCTTTCGTTCTGTGATGAGCAAAGAAAGAGATAAAAACAACCATATTTCTATTTTCAGTTTGACGCTCAGTGTTAACCAACGACTTTTCATACAAAAATACGTTTTGCTGAGAAAAGCTACAATTTTTGAGTTATCGTCATAAATTTGATGTCAAAATAACGGGAATTTATCAAAATCTACTATTTGTAAGAAATTTCACCATCCAAATACACTATATTCGCACATGCTACATAAAAAAAAATACTTATTGTAGGGTATCCGCACACGGAGAAAACTGTCTGCTAAATTTGTATTGTGGTTAAGCAAAACTTGCACTTGGATCTCAGCCACTTCAAAATTATGCTAGATTTCAGCAAAAACTAATCAAAATTTGCTATTCCAGTTTATAATAACTAATAATATAATTATTATTATAATTATAATTATTATAATAATTATTTCCCTTCAAAAATATGCTAGATTTCAGCAAAAACTAATCAAAATTTGCTATTCCAATTTATAATAACTTGGCAAATATTTGCTTGAATTAAGTAGAAATTAGCTTTCGTAGTTAATTATAACTTATCAAAATTTTGCCTTAATTTAATATAATTGTGCTTTTTCCTAAATACATGAGGAGTGATTTCAATTTAGCAATTTTTTTTAAAAATCACAGCGTGATTGAGCAAAGTTTTGCTGATTTGCTTTTAAGTAAAAAATTTGCTTGATTCAAGCAGAATAATTATCTCCGTGTAAGAGATAGCGAAAAATTTCTTCCGCCTCCAATTGAATCCATCGGAATTGTCACTATTACTATCGCTATTACTATCGCTGCCATCAAATTCAACTTTTGTTGGGAATTATATTATCAAAAATGTTATATTGCAAATATTTTGAACATTTTTAGTCAAATCCTAAGGATTTATTTTCTTGACACTTTTCTTTCCATTGTTGTTCGTTCTCGAGTCGTTTTGCCTTTCGTTGTTCTTTCTTTGAGAGACGTTTACCAATACCAATCAAGCTGCCCACACGACCTTCTTTCCCTTGCATTGACCCTTTTTTCCATAGGCAAGTTTTCTTGCCAGCAAGTCGACGGTATTTTCTTGCTTTTGTATTTTCGAGTTGTTGGCAAGAAAACTTGCCGTGTGGATAAGGGGTCATTATGAGGAAAACTCGATCTATTCGGATGTTCATAATGTCAAAAGCGTTAATGTGTGCAATATCACAGAGTCAAAATTGTTCTTAAAATCACTTACGATTTTGTGCTGACTCGGACGTAGAAAATTATAACCTTTCTCTGCAGTTCTCCAGATCTCATATTACTTCAACACTTTAGCAAAACATATTCTTTTACTAGGCATTGGAATTCGAGCTCTCTTCCAGAAGGGTTAAATTTCGTCGAACACTAACTGGGTTTTTTCAGTAATGGTTTTCTTTTCGCAACACACATTGTAACGCAAATGCTGAGTGCACTAAGCCTTTCATTGGCACTAACATTTATTGAAAGAAATAATATTTTTCACTATACTTTTATCAGCTTAGTGATAGTGAAGCATCTCTTCAGAGATGATAGTGTTATATTGTTGCACTATAACTAAATTGAATGGTAGTTACTAAATTTCCACTACACTCAAATAGTGCAAAATTTGAGCAGTTACTACATGAAAGCTGCAATTGAAAGTGTTTCCACTCAACTTTCAAATAAAAAAAAATTAAAACAATCTATAATTAAGATGAACTATTTTTCGATCTTTAGGTCAGATATGTTTATGAAGAAAACAAAAACAACAACTCTGAATGTGCAATACTAAAAATAAACAGTTACCATTTTCTTTCCAGTTTCCATTTTCAATTGAGTGAAAACTTTCTGTGTTTTACTACTATTAGTGCAGGTATTTTTTTGCACTATTAATTTAGTGAAAAAAAGTTGCACTAAGCAGTAGAAATTTTATTTTTCACTATTCTTATATGAATTGGAGTGAGAAATTTTTCACTATCACTATCACTCATCAAATTAGTGCACTACGTTCATCTCTGAAAAATTTATTTTAATAGTTTTTAAAATCTTATGAAAAAATAACGGATATATGATTTTTTTAAAATAGATTTTTTTTAATTCAATTTATATTCAATGTTTTTCAATTTCATTCTAAAAATGTGTTCAATTTTTTTTTTAAAGTAAGCCCACTAGATTCTGACTTGAATAATACGTCAAAAATTATACATCATACATCCATTATAAGGTATCCTACCCTATGCTGAAATGTAAGCTGCAATCCACTTAAGCGCGTCAATTTTTCAAATAAAGAGCTCAAAAATTCTCACAAGCCACCCAAACAAAGATAAGATTGCTCATTAGAAAACTAGCATGAAAGCTTACATATACTATTTTTAACTTGTGCTCAGTTAAAGTTTTGCATACGCACCGTACGGACGTGTTTTATACGGTTCTTTAGTATAGCACTCAAAAGCTTTTGTGCTCATAACGAAAATGTCGTCCGTTGAGATGCCAAGTTTCTCAATGAATGCTATCTGGCTAAAGCGCTTTCGAATGCTTACGCCAGCCAAGTTCAAGTTAAAAAGTGTGTAATCAAGCTAGCTAGTTGCAATGGTGAGAACTTTTGCAGCGCTATCTATCGTGCGCACGTTGAATTTATGCGCAATGGTGGTGAAATAGAGAAACAGTCGTTAGTTTTGAAAGTAATGTTACCGGAAGTAGCGGAATTGGGCTCTAATGAACACATTATGTATGGGCAAGTTTTGCCTGCAATGGAGGAGCAAATGTCGCTGATAGACGCTAAGCAACGCGTGCGATTTGGACCAGCGTAAGTTTTTTCGAGTAAATTTTTAAATTATTTTAAACTTCAACTGCTATTTAAACACAGCTGTCTAATGATTGATCGCGTGCGTAAGGAAGTTTATGTGATGGAAGATCTAAATGCTCTTGGCTATAGCTTGGCCGATCGTTTTGTGGGCTTGGATGAGCCACATGCAGCATTGCTTATGAAGAAATTGGGTCAATATCACGCAGCCTCAATGGTATTTATAGCTAAGTTTCCCGAAGCAGTAGAGACGTTGCAGAGTTCCCACTTTGCCAAAGGTGCTCAGGATGCAGTTTCGAATGCTATTGCCTTTGGTGGCATGGAACATGCAATGAGATTGGTTGCAAAATGGCCAAATTTTGAGGAGATTTCTTCAAAAATGAAAGCAATTACTAGCACTTTCGATGAACGTGTCAAAGCCATGGTTAATCCCAAGAACTTTATTGTTCAGGTGTTGACCCATGGCGATTTGTGGGTGAACAATTTTTTGTATAGCTATGAAAAGGACGTGCCACAAGATGTGGTGTTTGTAAGTTACGTACTCATAGATAATTAAGTTAGTGTTTGAAGGATCTAACGTTTGGTGCGTTCTTAGGTGGATTTCCAAGGTAGTTTTCTGGGCAGTCCCGGCTTCGATATCCATTACTTCCTAAACACCAGCGTGCGCTTGGAGGTGCTGGCAACGAAGCGTTACGAGCTACAGCGCATTTACTACGAATCACTGCGCAGAACGCTGGTTATGAGTGGATTCGATCCGCGCCGGATACCTACATTGGCGACAATTATGCAAGAAATTCGCAACACTGAACTTTTTGGCTACTATTCAGCGGTGTGTGAGTTACCAATTTGCTGCATGAGCAAGCAAGCCTCGCTGGATATGACTGTGAGCTCATTTGCGGATAAACATTTTATGGAGCTTAAGCGTCGACAGATGTACGAAGAGAATCCACGTGTTTTGGCCATGCTACGGTATAGCCTTGATCGTTTTAATGAGCTAGGTGTTATGGATTAAAAACTGAGTATTTCTCAAAGTAATCCCCCTTTATTCGTTTTACTTACTTGACAGATTGTACTCGCGGTATAAATGGAAAATATTCTTTGCGTTTGCGTTTTCTAAACCGCGGAAATTTCTTCATGTCCTTCTCTAGCCAATCGTATTTATTGCTCATTTTGTCTGTTACGCTGTCTATGGTGCTCATGTCGGTTATGACATTGCTTGCCACTAAGCTGTATGGACCCAATACGGGAACAGTATTGTAAAATTCAAATCCTGTTGATGCAGAGAAGTGGTTATGGTATCGAATTTTAGGCAAAATGTAGCAACTTACCTTTCATTTCACAGCTACTGGTTTCCTTATCGATAAAATAGAGTTCCTTAGAGGTTGGTTCCGTATAATTCTTAAAGTCTGAAATTATTCGCACAAACTCCTGGTACAAAGTATCGATATCGTCTTCGAACTGAAATCCAAGACTCAATATATCACTGAGGGTTAAAAGAGATACTTAGGAAGGTAACGAAAAGGAGAGTATTTCAGTGAATAGAGCAGCTCTTACCATATTTTACCACAAATGTTATCGTTTCGCTCGACAACCGCATTTATTTGACATGACTCTTCGTCAACTCTCAGCTCCACATCTTCGCCTATGTTGAATTTTAGCAAAGTCTTTAATATCTTCTCCCGGGCTTCTTCCACGCCTTCTTCTATTTCTATGTAAGAGCACTTGGGCAGTAATGGCTCCACACGAGCATTTATTCCCTTGCTACTCATTGAGTAATCACATTGATCTGATGAGTCGTGTGCCTCTTCTTCCCCTCCCTCTTCCCCTTTTGCTTCCCCATCCCCCACAACATTTTCATCATCGCCCTGTGTGTTTGTCTCCAAATCAACTGCAAGAATTTGAACTCTCACATCATCGGCTGCCCAAATGTACATGTAGATTCGAAATTTTCCCACACAACTTCGAAGTATGATGAAATTTACGGCTGCATATTTTTCATGTAGCATCAAAAAACTCCTGTTTTGGTAGTAAACGAAACGTTTTTCATCTAGTAGTTTTTCATCCGCCTTATGCTCCTCTTCCTCTTCAATAGGCAGATATGACATCATGTCTTCAGCTAATGCATTTTTTTGAGCGAACTTGCTTTGGAGTTTTTCCAAGTCAAACTCTGTTTTTGTAAGTCGCTCAATAATGTTCACGATAAGTGAATCCTTTCATGAGTTATAAGAGATTATTAAAAGAGTTCATCATAATTGAAATATGCAATAACATACTGGTTCTTCATCTAAATGTAAGTCAACAGATTGTCTCGACGGATGCGAAGAACTTTGGCTGATGTGTAGTGCCTCTAAGGAGTGGAGTTAAGAACTAAACCATAGCACAATTAAAGCCAATCACTTACCGGCTGAGGCAATGGATTCCTCGTACTCACTGGGCACGATTCTCTCATCCATTTTGGTTATTATAACAGAGCCATCCTTGTGATAACATTTGAGTGCATCTTTTGTCCATATTATTTTGACACCATCATCGCGCATGGCATAGCTTTCGTTAGCAAAGTAATCATGCCATTCCACATTTTTATATGGCTTGGTCTCGAAGATCTGTGTAGAGGAATTATGTGCTCAAATATAAACAGGACTGGTCACCTCAAACTGCATGTGAATTATAAATACGGCTTAATCTGCGATAACATGTTTTAACAGAATAGCTTCAATACTCTACCTTTGTATTAAGGCGGAGCGATTATATACGGAGAAAATAAAGTAACCTTGTATCGAACTAACTCAGGGGGGATCGACAGATATGGTACCATACATTAATGATACAAAATTTTGAAAGGATAACGATTTTTAAAAACTTCTAATGAATGAAATTGATAAATATTGCTGCGATGATTATTAAAATAAACTTTCAACGCGATATGATCCCATTCTCCAGCTGCAGAAGGTCCTTTAAAATAAAAATTTCCAAAAAAAAATTTTTGTTGCAAAAATAATGAGCAAAATGAATAAATAAATATAAGCTAGAAAATCTGCAATACAAAATTTGGTCTCGATATGACAACATCTTCCTATTCCAAATTGTCCTTAAATATCACTGTGTTAAGCAAATTTAATTTTTTGTCAATATTGTGGTTTGTCCAATTCATCTTCTTGCCCTATGTAAGAAATATGCTCATACTTAGTGTAGTTGGTAGACGGGAAACCAGGGACCGTAACTGCTATAAGTTTTATTAAAAAAAAATCCTTAAATAACAGCTATTTATCAGCTTTTATTTTTCTGCTTAGTAATAATAGTAAAACTTAAAGTTTTTTGTTTTGCTAGAAAATAACACTTATTTTTTAGTTTTATTTTTTCCCTCACAAATATTAGTTCTTTTTTAGTTTTATTTTTTTCCTCACAAAATAAAAGTTATTTTCGAGTTTTACTTTTTTTCTTACGAAATAAAACTATTTTTAAGTTTTATTTCCCCCTTCACAAATACTAGTTATTTTTTAAGTTTTATTTTTTCCTCACAAAATAAAGTATATTTTCGAATTTTATTTTTTCCCTCACATATAACAGTTATTTTTTGAGTTTAATTTTTTTTCTCAAAGTAAAACTTATGTTTGAGTTTTATTTTTTCCCTCACAAGTGTAAAAATGCTTTCTAATGTAATACAAAATAGTTTGAAATTGCTAGATTGAAAAGTTATAACTCGAATATAGCTTTTCAGTTTACAGTTTTTTTTTTGAGACTTAAAACATGAAACCTTCATCTGTGAAGGAAAAAATAAAACTCAAAAAATAAGTTTTATTTTGAGAGCAAAAATATATAACTTAAAAAAATAACTGTTAAAACAGGAAACCTTTATCTGTGAAGGAAAAAATAAAACTCAAAAAATAAGTTTTATTTTGAGAGCAACTTAAAATAACTGTTATTTGTAAACTTTTGACAATAACTTAAAAAAAATAACTGTAAGTAAGGGAAAAAATGTAAGGGAAAAAATAAAACTAAAAAAAGTTTTATTTTTTTTTGAGAAAAAAAAAATAACACAAAAAATAACTGTTATTTGTGAGGGAAAAAAACTCAAATATAAGTTTTATTTTGTGAGGAAAAAAATAAAGATAAAAAAATAACTGTTATTTGTGAGGGAACTCGAAAATAATTTTTTTTTTGTAAGAAAAAAATAAAACTTTTAAGATAACTATTATTTGTGAGGGAAAAAATAAAACTCAAAAATAAGTTTTATGTTGTGAGGAAAAAAACAAAACTTAAATATATTAAACTCTTCATATTTTTTAATAGTGAAGAGATAAACAAATATTTTGGTGTATTAACTTCTTTTGTGCAGTGATTTTTACATAATGATTTTTTCTTTAAAGTTTTAAAAATAACTGTTATTTTCGGTTGCTGCGGGAAACAAACAAATTATTATTTTTTTTAAAGTAAATATTTAAATTTAACCTGAATATAAGCAAAAAAATATAGTTTTCCGTGGTATTAAACTCAAATCTTTAGTTGTAATGCATAGTGTCGATTTGACACTAAAAGTCTTTTACGTTACAAAAAATCAAATACGTTTGAAGGTTAATAAACAAGTAATATCTGAATATTAATATAATATGTACTTTCTTTATGAAAAGCAATATCAAAATTGCAAATCAATTTACAAAACATAATATAAGCTAATCTTGTTTTTAATATATTTTAATGAACTCGTATCTATACTGTTCTGAATAAATATATACATACTGTTGTAACCAATAAACATCCTATGTATAGAATATTTAAAATTTTGGTTTGTCCTGTATTTTGCTCTAAAAAAATATGGTCACCGTAGTTATATATAACTTCATATTGTTAAAATAGTACTTGTGCTCGTATGTAATTTTCAAATAATTTAAAACAAATTTTGAGAGACCAGCTTTTATGGAAAATTATACAAAATGCTGATTAAAAACTTTTAGTTTCCATTACCCACAAATAAAAATTCAATTTAATTTTTCTGCCTATATAAATGAAATAACTTGTCAACTGACTTATTAAGAAAAATTTGCTTTACCCATAAAAATTCGCAATTCCTTTAAATTTTATTATAACTGCAGTTGCACTTTTTGCAATCCCAAGATTTGAAGATTTTAAAATAACCTACAACCTATTCAACCTATACTCCAAATTTCATTAAGTTCTGCTGAAACGTGAAAGACGGATAAACAGACAACTTTTAATTTTTTTTATATTAGTAAATACTGGCTTTTTGTATGTGTTTTCATAAAAGCTAGACTCACACAATTTTAATGTCAAATTTTTGGAAATAACATACGATTATGCTTTCAAACATGGTAAGATTATAAACTACTAATAAACCCGTGTCGCGTTAAAACGTCAAAATCAAACATACCTAAATTTTATTTTAAACTATTGAGTAGATTTTCAACTGATCAAAACTGAAATGAAATGAATTTTTAAAAATTAAAAAATTTTCCGATCAACAGTTTAGAAATCTTTTTCAACTGTAAGAAATCATTCTAGTATCACTTTGATATTTAATATATCAATTCAAAGTCTTAGTCAGTGGTGCAAACTACACGGAAATTACGGATTTCTACGGATATTTAAGCCTTGTACAGTTAAACGGACAACAGTGGCAAATTAAGGTAATTTTTAAGAATATCACACAGAATTGTCATAGATTTTCCTTTTTTTTGCCAAATTTTATGTCAAAAATTTCGGAATGGCTAAAAAAATGTACTTATCACTAAAAAATTTATGTACATAATTTTTTAAAACTTTGCGCTTATCAACACTTGCAAACAAAAAAAACTGTTTTAAGGAATCTAATTTCGAAGTGAACCAGTGGGCAGCCTCATTTGAGGTGGGTGTATACAGCTTAACCCATTAATGCTCACCACCAGAACTCGTTGAGTTATTTTTAGAAATTTTCGGCATTAATTTGTATTATTGTTAGACGGAAAACTCTAAAATTTAAGAAAAAATTCAAAGGATTTGGTTGTGGCGAAGTGTGTAAACGTGTAAGATCATAAACGTATCAGGGGTCTGTCTGTAAGTTAAAATAAAAAAAAAACTTAAAAAATTAGAAAAAATTAAAAATTGTAAAATTTTCATTTCGTAGCGCAGCCGTTCAACTCGAACCTAATACATTGTTTCAAATTATATTTCCTTTCTTCTTAATCTATATATATAGAAATGGATGTATGTATGTGGGTATGTGGATGGGTATGTGGCTATATCACGTATAGACTCCAAAACCGCTGAACCGATCTTTATGAAATTTTCAGGGAAAATAAAGCCACATCTTGAGAGTGTTCCTGTGAGGTTTCGTAACGATTGCAGAAGGGGGCGTGGTACCTCCCATACAAGCCAAATTTGCTCCATCGATCACAAACAAAAAAAGGATATATATCAGACTAAGATTTGGTAATTTTGTTCAGATATTTACTGTCGGTAAGTGGACAAAAAATGGGCGTGGTCGTCATATAAATACGCCCACTTTTTCGAAACCATGGCAATTCCGGAGTTCTACACATTTTTACAGTTAAACTTGCTGTGTAGGTGCTCCAAGAGGCAAACACTATATATAAATGTTTTCACGCCCACTTTTACCGCCCACAAATCAATATCTATATATATAAAAAGCAAAACGATGTGTGTCTGATGCCTATAGCCTCCAAAACTACTGGACCGATTGACCTGAAATTTTGGCAGTCGATTTGTTTCAGGTACGAGATGGTTGAGGAAAAAAGTTTGCCACACCCCCTTTTACTGCCCCCAAATCAATAAAAATGTTATATTTCAGTCGGTTTTGGTCGTATAAGGCTAAAACTTTGTAATTTAGTATGTAGGGTTACTGTCGACAACTGTACTAAAAATGGGTTTCCACGCCCCCTTTTACCGCGTGGAATGAAAATGGTGTATTTCAGACGGTTTTGGTCGTATAAGACTTAAATTTGGTACTTTGGTTTGTGTAGTTACTGGTAGTAAATGTACAAAAAATTGGTTTCCACGCCCACTTTTTGCGCCCACATATCAGTGTAAATACTATATTTCAAGCAATTTTGGCCGTATGAGACTAACATGTGATACCTATGTTTGTATGGTTACTTTCGGCAACTGTACTAAAAAGGTGCGTAATCGCTATATAGCCACACCCACTTTTTGAGAAATCATTAAAATTTACTACTGGTCGATTGAGCTTAAATGTTGGCTTAGTTTGTACGGTTACTGTCAGCAAATGTACTAAAAATTGGTTTCCACGCCCCCTTTTACCGCCCACAAACCAATGAAAACATTTTATTTCAACGGTTTGGGTCGTATTAGACAAAAATTTTGTAATTTAGCTCATATGGTTACTCTCGGCAAGTGCACTAAAAATAGGCCTGTCCCACTTTAGTTAAACTGACTTTTCGGGTGGTCAGCGTAGAGTGAAGCACAGTGCGCCAGGCTTTAGCTAAATTGAGATAAAACTTTGGCAGTCGATTTGTTTCGTGTACGAGATGGTTTAAGGGAAATAATTTTGCCGCACCCCTTTTTACCGCTTACAAAACAACAAAAATTCTATATTTCAAACAGTTTTGATTGTATTTGACTAAAATTTGGTAATTTAATTCATATGGTTACTTTTGGCAGTTATACTGAAAATGGTGAATATTGTTGACATTTCTTGATATTTTCGTATATGGGATTAAGGCGGTCTGGGGCCGAACAACATCTGCCGAGGAATACAAGTCTTATGTAACCACTCTTGATGTAACCACTAACTGCAAAAGCGGGTCGACCGATTTAAACGGAAATTTTAGGGTACTATGCCTGGCATCATACAATGAAATCAATTAAAAATTGCACATCGGCGTACCTTTCATATGACATAGCATTTATTTGCAAAAATTCTTCCAGCTAAGCGCAAAAATTATTTTACTGGTTTTGTCATCAAAACAACAAGGGTATCAATTTTACAAAAAGTTAAAAATAATTTATGTGAAAATTACCCCAATATCTCTTTCCAATCAAATTTACAACATTTGCTGCCAAGGCCTATATCTCAAATAATCAAAATTTATGACTAAAAATCTATTTTTTCATACAATTGACAATCTATAGTAATAAAAATCATTTTCTGTTTGTTTGTTTGTTTGGCCTTTTTACAAATCTAAACGGCCCAACGGATTTTGCTCAAACTAGGTGCACATATTAAATTTATTCTAACTTAAAATGTTACATACTAATTTTTTGCCACGCCCTTTCCGAACTTTTTCAACTAACGGCAATTTTGTTATTATAATAATTTTTTATCGGTGTTTTTTTTTTAATTTAAAAAAATTTCTGTTATTTTGGCATCAAAAACACTCACATACACTCAAAAATGTAGAAATTTTCAGTACAACGACTTTTTCATAAAACATCGTTACCAAAGAATGAGAAAAAAACGCCATGAAAATCAAAGTTTGGTCTTTGGATGCAAATATCTCCTCTGTCCATTAATATATTTGATTCAAATTTTTTTTGTTCAAAAGTTCAATAAATATACTTTACAAAAATGGGTTGAACTGTACCTTTTAGTCAGTGAAACTATGTTTTATAATTATGTCAAGAAAGGTCCAAAATATTGACTTTTTACTCAAAAAATTACTCAAAAATTGTTTTTGTTGTAAAAATGAAATCAATTAAAAATTGCACATCTGACTAACTTTCATATGACATAGCATTTATTTGCAAAAATTCTTCCAGCTAAGCGCAAAAATTATTTTAATGTTTTTGTCATCAAAACAACAAGGTACACCCTTTGATTTTTTTGGCGAAATTTATTTTTTTCAAAATGTTGTTTTTATATCTTTTACAAAAAATTCAAGTCTTAAAAGTAATTTATGTGAAAAAATTACCCCAATATCTCTTTCCAATCAAAAGTAATGGCTTTTATGATTAAGTTACTTTATGATTTATCGAATAGCTTTGGAATTATAGGTAGCACAGATTTAGTATTTAACCACAATTTAAACATGCTATGTACAATGTTAAAATTTGATGGGTGTTTGGAAACGGGGCGGGGCAGCAACGCGCCGGGTTTCAGCTAGTGCTTATATAAAAAAAAATATCTTACCGGAGTGTAATTTTTAACTTTTCTTTGAAATACTTCACTTAAAACTGGCTGGAAAAAATAAACAAAAAGGCTTTAAAGGTAAATTTTAGAATTTTTATGGAAAAGGCATATTTTTGGCTTTCTCAAACTGTTGGAAGCAAAAGCATTAGAGTGGCTCCGAATTTTTGAAAAATGCTTTCATCGTGTATGACATATCATACGTTGTCATTAATGGGTTAAAAGAAACTTAAAGAGCCTGTAAAATGTATTTCAATGTTATTGTATTTATAATAACTACAGATTTAAAAAAATCTAATATTCCTTTAAAATAAATAGGAGTTGCGTTTTATGTTATGTTCTTAAGTACTAAAAGTAATAGTACTATTTTTACTTTTAGTTATGTTTTTCGTTGTTTGTAGCTTTTATAAGTTTAATGCAAATTTTATAAAAAAAAAAATCAAATATACAAAAAATTTGTAAAAAACTATTAATGACTTCAATTGAGTAATTGTATTAGCTGTTAGTTTTAAATTGAAAAAAAAAAATATAAATTTGCAAACACGGATTTACACGGATTTTTTATGTCACATTTGTGGATTTTTACTCTCCTCGAGTTGGCATCACTGGTTTTAGCTGTGAAATTATAAAAGATAATTCGTCAGTTTAACAGTTTCATAATGGTGGCGCTAAACACCTCACATATTTTTAGGCATATGCTGAAACTAAGAAGAGAAAAAGCAACATAACAACAACGATTATATGCAAACTTTAACTCGCTATAACTTGAAAAATATAAATTTTTAAGAAACATAAAGTCCAGTTTGCACCTCTAAGGGTCTAAACCTACCAAACCATACTAAATTTATTAAGATTGAACTTGTACTTAAAAAGCCTTACGCCGTACAAAATTTGCGTTTGCGTAATATATGTAAGAAGATAATCTTCTCTATTTTTTTAAGTCTATTTTGAAGATTTTACAACAATCCATTATTTTTTAATCATGACTGAAGCATGCATTAAAAACACGTTCTTCATTTACTAAACAGTATAAATGCTAAGATCAAATAAAGATAGAAAAAAATTATTGCCAGATTCGAAATCAGCGATCACAAATTTTTTGAAATTGACTACAACATTGAAAAAAATATACATTTTTCTTGGACACTGTGATATATCTTATAATTACTGATCCCTATCATGTTTGTTGCGATACAAATAATTTTTAGAAATATGTTATTTTCAAGGACAATCTTAAGCAGGCATTTGGTGTTAAATCATAATAAAATTTTATATGTGTTAAGTTTATCCTATTATTAGCTGATTTGGCCTTGATTTTTAATGATTTATATGATTTTAAAAAATATGTCATTTTCAAGGACAATCTGGAATAAGAAGATTACGTTGTATCGGAAAAAAGGTAATTTAATCAATATTTGGGTTAGTACCTATAAATTCATCTAAAAATCTTTGCAATATAATTTTTTTTTTTATAATTTATGTAATTTTTAAGGATATCTTAGAGCAGGATGATGTGATAAGAACAGAATGAAATTTTATGTAGCTCCATTTCATGTTTGTACAAACCGAACCACTTCTTATGCTTGGTTTTCACTATGTCATTTTTATGACGACACAAAAATTTATCACGTGAAATATCACCTTAATAAAACTCTAAAACATTTTCTGCATAGCTCCATTTAATAATTTATTTGTTTTTAATTTTCCAAGATTGCCAAAGTAAGATTGCAACATGTTGTTATTTTCAATTTGATTGACAACAACTGACCCCTGAAAATGGCATTGTGAAAACCAAGCATTAAGATTTTTCATACAATTAGTTTCTAAAAAATATCCTGATTTTAAGGACAAACCGGAGCAGGAAGACGCAGTCAGATCGAAGTTAAATTTTGTAATTTACATGTTTGTTAAAATACCTGTCGAATGTGTTCTGAGCCCAATCGAAACTATGCACTTTTGAAATTCGCTCCGGCCTATTTTACATATGTATATCAAAATGATTTCATATTACTTCATCTAAATGCAATAGTTTACTTAGTTATACTTACAGCCCTATTCTGGCAAAGTGACAATTGTTACCCAATATTTTTATTATTTCTATGTGTTTGTTGTAATTTTTTTATTTCAAAACAAAATTTGAAGCTCAAAAATAATAAATTTTGATAAAAATTTCAAGTGACAATTTCATTCAAAATTTTGTATTTTGAGCTTCAAATTTTTTTTGAAATCAAAAAATTACAACAAACACATAGAAATTGTAAAAATACTGGGTAACACAATTGTCACTTTGCCAGAATACAGCTGTTATTCTATTTGGTGTTCAATCTTGGGCGTCTTTGACATTTGTGTCAAATTTCATGGCATCATGTTCAGTGATTTACCATTTATCGTTCGTTTTCAGTTCATTTATTGCGTGATTCTGTTGGTCAAAGAAAATGGATTTGATTTTGATGGATAGTGTAGCAGGAGGTCTTTGGTGATCAAGCTATAGCAAGAACAAAAGTGTTTGAGTGGTACAAGATCTTCAAAGAGGCAAAGGATAGCGTCGAAGATGAACCTTATCAAAGATGACCAAGAACATGAACGGATGAGCAATATTTCAAGCAAATCAAGGAATTAGTCGGCTCGAAAATTGTCGGTTATCAATTGGAGACATTGTTGATACTCTCAACATTGCAATTGGATCCTTTAAAAATGTTTCAATAGAGCATTTGTGTCCCATAAGAGTCAGGACTAGTTTGGTGCCAAAAACACTACATTTTTCTCACACTGCACTAGCTCTTCGTAATTTTTTCTAGTGAAACTATCTCCTCAAAACCTTTTCGCAACCACTATATTCGCCTAACTTAGCTCCATGTGCAGTCTGGCTATTTAGCAAACTCAAAATACCGCTCCGCGGAAACCGTATTGAATTGATCGAGGAAATAAAATCTTAATCGAAAAGCTTCACTTCGTTGTTCACAAAAACGACGCGCTAAATGGTATAGCCCCCTTAACATAATGCCATGAAATTTAACATATATGCCAAAGACAGTGCTAGAAACTTAAAAAACGACAGAAATATCTATTAAGCACTCGAAGTTCAAGGTGATCAGTCTAATAGGTGATAAGGTGATCAGTAGTATGATTGCTACAACTTGTTAATCTCACACTCACCTTGCCCCTGTTGGTCAGATAAACGACACGACCCACAGTTGTTGTAACTTTCATGTGTATATAGGTCAAGTCGTATTTGGCTGCAATCAAGTTAAGGAAGCGCAGCTCATATTCATACCTTTCTCTAAGAAAATCCTTAACTGACTTTGTTAAATCCAGCATCAATGCTGAGTGAGGACTATGTTCTTCCATGTAGTCCGCTTTGGTTGTTTTTGCTTCCAGCTTCAATTTTTCTCGCTGACTTTTAACTGCATTGGCAAACGTACGCTTAGGGCTAGGCGTTTCATTAATGGTAGGTTTTGGAGTTAAAAAGTCTTTTTCTGGTGACAGTGTTGGCAGCTCCGTAGTATTTGTATCCAATCCAACAAAGAGTCCTTCTCCCTCCTCCTCCTCTTCCTCACCGCCCATTTCATACTGAAACAACTCGTAAACTTCGCCATTGTGCCTTAGAATGCGTATCACGTCCTCCGCATGGTAGTGCACAATTATTGCTCCCTCCGGTATGAACAGACGTTGCTTTTCAAATTTTACTGTCTCCTGAATGGACCATTGCTGCTCACATAAGGTACCGTAAAAATAAACGGACAATCCATTGGGATAGTTCAGCACTATTTGAGAGCACTCATCTTCGGTGGCAAAGATGCGACAGGTTAGGTCGTTCTTGGTGCGTATCTGAATTTTTCGGGATATACCTTGTGCCTTGTCTCGTGGACGAAATAAGTTGATGCTACATTTATTTATATTGATGTGGACATTTTTGTTCAAATCATCATAGCACCAGCGATCTTCGTAACGCTTCAGGCTGCCCTCCTCAAAGTGGTAGATCGATGTTTTGATACTAACTTCTTGCAGCGTATCCTCTAAATTATAGCCATAAAGCAATGGATGCCCAGGCGGTAAGCCAACGTATTCGTCATTGACTCGTTTTCCCATCGACCCAATTTTCTGTTGTTTCCACTTCTCTTGATCCTTCGGTTTGCTATCTTTGTGTGTCTCAAAAGTTTGCAATTTACGCGCTTTTAACGAAAGCGGACGGATAAAAATGTTCGTGTTTATGTCCAGTCCAACTGATTGTCTTTTAAGATCACGCTTTGACTGCCCATCTTCCATGTCGTCTTCCTCTGGCGGTTTAGGTGAAATAAAGTCTTTTATAAATGTGTCCAACTGGAAAATTGTAAAATCGCGAAAGCAAAGACGTGTTGGCACAATCATAGTTTTTGCCATTTGCACGATCTCGTTGTAATTACGTTTGAAGTGATAGAGTCTAAAGCCCGAAGATAGGTTGTTCACTTCGTAGTGATCGTATTCAGTAGTTATTAGTTCATGCAAACGCTGCAAAGTACCATCATGTGTCGCATATAACTTACAGTATTTAGGCAAGTAAAAAGGTTCCAACTCCTCTTCCGCTGGTTTAGGTTTGACGCACTGTTCTAGCACAGTAGTCAATGAAATGTAACGTCGTACAATATTGTACTCTAAACAGCAATAATAAAGCGTAGTAAAATGATCCATATTCATGTAGCTGATCATAGAGTAGAAAGTTTCGTTAACCCGTTCTACAGCCAGACGGCCAAAACGTTCAATCTTCGTGATGCTCTTGAAGGCATTCTTGTAGTCCGTTGCCAAGCTTGATTGTAAAGAGCTGTGTGTTGCCGAAATTCTATTTGACACTCGTCCGGACAAAAGTTTAATTTCGAAATCGCTTAAGATGTCGCTGGGCATGCGCACGGTACTTATAAGGCCTTCCAGAAACACAACAATTGTTCCCAAATCAGTAGCTGCCGCTGGTAGGGGAGCACTGAGGAAATGTCCCTGTATGCTAAGAGATTCGGCAGTAGCGAGTAAATCATGAACACTTACACGATTATCCATATCAACGTTATACTCATGAAAGGCTTCGACATAATAGAGCTGATATTGTTGTCTTATAATTTCTAGGTCATAGAAGTACCACGATAGCTCATTATATACCTCATCGGCAAGTTTGTGCGCAAGGCAAACCGAAATAACTGGAAGTTGTTGCTGAAACATGCCGACGGGTTTTGTTTGCTTGGGTATGCGTAGATCGTCGATGGAGGTTTTTATTTTATGCAGGGTTTGACGCAGAAATATCTCGCTGCGTGGTATTGGTACAAGCAAGTCATAGGGGCTCAATTCGGGAATGAAGTGAACAATGGCTTGGAGTGGCTCACCTTGTCTAGGGAAAGAGGCAAATAAATTTTGTGTCTGAAGCTTTATATAGACATCAAGTGTAACTGGAGTAGGTGTGTGTTTTAGTGTATGTAGGTTTGCTGAAGAACCCTGAAGTCCGGCTGGTGGCAGCATATTCCTTTGGACATGCCTTTTCTCAAGCCTTTACAGGTATAGCCCAATAGGACACGAGAATTGTAAAGTCCATAGTTATTCACGTTTGGTTCGTTCGCCCCTGCCCATGACATCGATGTGATAAGAGGATGTACAAAATATGAGGCGAAGGGCATGTCCCTACCACTGAGGGCATGTGAATTCTCATACCAAGTAGTAGATCCACCGAACTACAGGGAAATGGCAAAGATTTGAGTTGTGTTTGTGTTGTGTTTAATGCAGAGGCATGAACACTGAAACTTAAAAGACAAAGGTGGTTTGCTTGGGAAATTTAATGCTTTTTTTTGCAAACTTGAGTTTATTAAGTTTGTAAATAATATGAGGATAGACCCAAAAGTACCCAATCTAACAAAACACAACACTCAAACAACATATTTCCTGCTCTTCAGTACACGCAGAGAAAAGACATAGTTGAGACATGATTACTACAATAATAATTTTTTTACTAAAACTATTGTATTATTTCTGCAAACACACATTTTTGCCTTAATAAAGTCATTATTTACTAATGGTTGCACCAAAAATAACATTATAGTTGAAATCATAAAATCATTGAAATCGTCAACATACTATGATTGCCTCAACTATTAGTTGCAACAAAAATAATGTAGTTCTGTCAACCATGATAAATGTGAATATTATTATAGAGACAAACATATTAGAATTTTGAATGTTTGTCTGAACTATTCTTTGATTATTGGCAAATGAAGCAGAACATAACCAAACATCGAAAGAATTTATTGTGTCTGAACAGTTTACAGGAAAAGCTTTCACTTCATTCAGACACAATAAGTTTTATCGATTATTGGCTATGTGCCGTTTCGTTTGTCAACTGTTCAATTATTGTGTTTTGTTTTAAATCACATTATCCTAAAAACAGCACGCAGAAAAGTGACATTTTCGACTTTAATTGTAGTAAATATATTTCTTTTTACCGTAAACATATTTCGCAATTCTAACCATATTTTGTTTATCACAAATATTGCTATTTTTGTGCCAATGCACTTAATGTACCATGTTTATGAATGGCATTAGTCAGGCAAGCGGTAGTAGCCGCTGTGGCCTACTGGTAGTGTGCGTGGCTCGTAAGCGACAAAGCCGCGGTTCAAACCCCAGCTCGGACAGAAAATTTTATCAAACAAATTTTTCAATTGAATTAATATTTCTGTTCAGCCCAGATCGCAAACTTCTGGATATATCTTAATTAATAGCTGTGGAAATTGGAGTGTATGAAAATAAAAAAAAAAATAAATTATTGTTTCAATAATATTCTGGATTCTAAAAAAAATTCATAATATAGTTGTTGCAATCATTCTATTTTCGACCCATTAAGAGAATAATGATTGTTTCAATAATATTTTGGTTCCTACAAAAAAGTTCCTTTTCGAAATATGGTTGTTGTTATCATTTTATCATGATCAAAGAAAATATTATATGTTTAAGAACATGTTAGCAACCGAATCATACTATGATCCTTTTAAAACATGGTTGTTGCAACTATGTTTTTTCTCTGCGTGTACACTTCTGACAATAATGTTCAACCGTATCGATATCCTGTGCGCTATAAGGACCGTAAATCTTCCTAAAACCGCCATCTGCGATTATAATCAGACTTCTCCTTTTCATTATTGGCAAATACTTTGTATTCAAGTAATTTTTTTTTTGATAGTTTGGTAAGAGATAAAAGTCCATTGTTTCTATTTTTTACAAGTGTGATTAGTTTTTAACTTACTAAGTTATCGATTACAATGAATGTCGTTTTCAGAGTCATATAAGAATTTGCATCAGCTTCACTTACCGTAATATAGCTGGCGCTAGTTGGAAATTTTTAGCTGTTTGATTATCCGAATACGAATAGAATAATAGAATAAATTCATCCGTTCAACATGACTTAAACAGAGTAGCCTCTGTAATTTAGCTTGACTTAACTGTAACACTAGACTTTGTCGATGTTGGCGTACAGCTCATATATCTCGTGGTTTTATCGTATTCGGTAACTTCCATTGACGCAGATTGGACCATAGATGATACACGTTATCTTCCTCTCAAAGATTCACAGTATTTTCATCAGAACAGCTCATCGCCTAGGCTACTGCTGCATATTACATAATGAGCATGATTTGTTATTTATACTGGTAACAAGAGTTATCCTTCGTTTGATTTTAATACTGATATCGTTGGTGAAGTTTATGCTAGATATTAGGTAGACAAAGTTATTAACAACCTTAAAAAAGATATTGTCGACAGTGATGTGTGTCCAAAGGTGCTGGAACTATTTGTTTGTTGACACCAGTAATTTCGTTTTATCTGTGTTCACTGCAAGACCCATGTGACTCGACTGTTTTTCAAGTTTTGCGGAAGGTAGCACGGACTACGCACATATTATGGCAAATAATGTCAATATCATCAGCTTTCGCTAGAGGCATTACACTCTTATGCCTAAAGAATAAAATGACCAACCTCTCAGGTTAGCAGCTCGAATAATTTTTTCCATCATACGAGGAAAATTTGTTAAGTCAGTGACTTTTTGAATAAAAGGTATGTTTTTCGGCAAAATAGAAGAATTTTATTTCTCAACAAAGTCTCCTTTAAGATTGATACATATAGCCCAGCGTTTTTCCAATTTTTTTATTCCTTCTATATCAACGGTTTTACCAAGGTCCTCAAAATAGGAGTTTGTTTCCGTGATGATCTCTTAATTTGAAGTAAATCTCTTACCACCGAGCTCGTAGCAAAATTTATGAATTTGGCGACTGCCGACGTCATGGAAAAGCACGTTTTCTTTGCCAAATGTGGTAGTTTTTGCTTCAAATCAATGTCAAATATGTCCAACAGCTTTGAATAAAATTCGCCGGTAATCCTTTTACTCTTTTCAAGGTAATCAATGTGAATGACTACTTCGCATGCATTCTTCGATTCTTCGCATGCAAAAATCTGTCGCCATGACCTTGTTGGCCGACTTTAGTGCAAGTTCACACAGATAAATACACTGATTTGACTACTCTCTAGCTTCTAATGTGTTGAAATATATTCATGTTTTGTCTCTGGTTACGAAACGGTGCAAAAACTCCTACGGATATCGGTTGAACATTGTCAAACACTCCTTTGAAGTGGGCACACCAAGTGGGCCACAGTGGGCTGTGCCATTGCTGAGTGTGAGCAATCGTGGCACCCATCGGAGAGCTTTTCATGTTCAAATACTCATGTAAAATGTGATGTTCCCACTCAGTTGAGATGCCGTCTACCTCAGCCACCTCACACACTCTCATTCTCCGATCGTCCAATATAATTGCATGGATTTTAGTGACGATTTCTTGTGTGACGACCTCTTTTGGGCCACCTAAACGTTCAGCGTCACTTGTGCTGGTACGATCACAACGTAGTTCAGTAAACCCTTGTGAACCATTTAAATTGATGATAAAAGGTCACCATAGTATTTATCAAGCCTATTCTTATGGCTTTTTCTTTTCTAGAAAAACGCCGCATTTTTTTGCCCCTTTCGAAAAATTCTGCCATCATAAGAAGAAATATAATGACCTCTAAATTTGAATAATTTTCTTTTATCGAAAATTTTAACCTCAAAAGTAGAAAAAATGCGGAATTCCCAAGAAGGGCAAAAAAATGCAGCATTTTTTTGAGAAAGAAAACGTCATTAGTTTTGGTGATGGTTTTTTTACGCAAAAACTGATGTTTGATGTGCTTGCCAGAAAAGAAATTCACTTTTTTCCATTTTCGTAAAAATTCACAAGGTTTTCTGCTTTCAATGACTGTCAACACATAAACTAAATGACGCAGCTTGATCAAAATTTGACAGTAGTCAGCTAACAAATGGTAGTTTAAGGGACCAGTGTTGCATTTAAAGTTACTATGCGGGAAGTTCAAAAAGTCAGACTTCTCAAACAGTGAACGTATGAGTAAAAAGTCGTTTCTCTAAAACATAGCATAACACACTTGATTCATTCTAAGGCTACTGTTTTTGTTCCATTTTGAGAGAGCGTGTAAATTTTTCTTGTGTCCAAATGTTTGGTCATTATGGGATGTACATCACTTTTGCAATTATCTACCACACTCTTTCAATGGAATATCCAGTAACATTTTATGGATTTCTAGTGTGACTAGCTCGTTTGGTCCACCGGCTGTTATATTCGATAGGCTGAGTTCTTTAAGGTATATAAGACATAACGATGACCATTCTTTTTTATTCTTACAAATTCAGTTAGATTGTTCTTTCTCTATTCGTGGACGTGGCATACTGGTAAGAGTGCGTGGCTTGTATGCTTAAGAACCCCGGTAGACCAGGTTCAATTCCAAACTGAGACAGAATGTTTTTTAATTGAATTAATATTTGTTTGGATGTCAGCCTTTTGCAGACAAAGGCAAATCTCAGGGAGTAAAAACTGCCGTGTAAAGCATTATGAGAACATGAGCCGTTCGGAATTGGCATAAAGCAGTTCTCAATCATTTGCTTACAAACATTTAATAACTCGCACAATATAATTGATCAATAGAAACTCGGTCAAAGTACTTTTAAGGGTTAAAATAGCCAACTCGTTTGTTGCCTTCTTTAATATAAACTTTTTATTGATGATACTAATTTTTATTTTAGGGACTTTTAGGACTACCCTCGATTTAAAGCAGCAAAATTAAATACCTTAACAGATCCATATATATTCTGCTAACGTTGCTGCCCAGTAGTATTATAAAGAGTTTTGCATCTGGTGGACTATCCTCAATAAACTAGAATTTAAAACTGTTATTCGATAACATTCACTTTCGACAAAACTTCCAAACAAAAGAAAAAAAAACTGTATATTCCCAAAACTTTTGAGACAGACAGCCTGTACTTGAGAGTTTATTTCGACTTGTCAAATATTTTGAACGCAGAGACGTAAGCTTGGCATTTAAGTCATACAGCCACAGAGATAGATTTCGAATGCTCTTCAAACTCAAGATTCGTTGTACAAGCGTCTGGAGAATAGAAGAAAAAAAAATAAAAATAATTATGCTATTGCCTCAGCTTTCGTTTTGACGTTGCCTATACTTTTTTATAGGTGTACATGAAACAACTGGTGAGTCAAAAGTATAATTTTTTTGTTTTTTTCTTCTATTCTCCGGACGCTTGTACGATGTCATGATAGAATTACCAAGTATTATAAATAGCGACTGCGCTGCCGAGTTGTAAGGATAAAGTGTCAAATACAAGTAGTGTAAACACATTAAAAAATTAAAGGGGATTTTTGCAAGAGTAAAAAAATTATTTTCTGTTGTTGTTTCTTATGAAGGTAGACACTGGGCAATTCATTGTAAAATTTTCAAATAAGAAAGCATAAGAAAAATTCATTAATTCATAAAATTCAAAATCCATAAACAAAATTTTTCCCCGTTTTAATTATTGACATACAAGAAGCATCACTGTTTTGGTTGTCATCACTGTCTTTTGACATCCTATCTCCTACAATGACAGTTCAACCCTTTCGATTTATAATACCTGGGCAATTATACTATGCTACGATGTAATTTGATTAAACTTCGAACTGACACCTCTGATATATATATCTCTCTCTGTGCCATCTAAAGTAGTAAGTTCTTAGCCGAAAACGTTTTGATTACTTGGTATTTTCTCTCTTTAACTCGCAGAGTGAAATATTTTTCAAATTTTCAAAGGTGGAGCTATCTACTATAATTTCCGAAAGATAAACCTCAAATCTTCCCCTTTTAGCTCGGAAGTTTTGTCGCAAAGTTCTCGTTATGTGCACCAACCTTACGTTTCGACAACTTCTCCCCATTGCCAATAACATTGTGTTCTTGTCGCACCAGCTCTGGGCATATCATCTCTACTGGTTCCAACTCTTTGACAACCTTAAGCTTTGCAGATTTTGGGTTTTTCTTTTCAGTTTTCTCTGGCAACTTTTCTAGAGGTTTCTTGCCGGACTTGGCACCTTTCGCCAGAACTGGTGCAACCGCAATTCTTGCCGACCAATATTGAAAGAGATCAAACTTTTTTTCCATTTCAATCGCTTTTGTTACAAAATCGTAATGCTGTCGACGTTGTTCGATAGCTGCCATGGTTAATGCTAAAGGCTCCATGGACTTAGAGCTATAAACACCTATCAAAAGAGAAGATATGAAAAAGGTGGTTCAGTTTCAAAGCTAACTTACCTTTGACGGCTTTGTTTTTGCGAAGATACTCTCTCAATTCCTTATCCAGATCGATAACAATTATATTGCGTCTATTGCCATCTTTTGCCATGGCCAAAAACTCATCGCGTATGGAATTTAGACAGCTGCCATGGAAGTTCACAGCAAAAATCTTGTAGTTCTTTTCCCGCACACCGCGCTGCAAGATGAAAGTTCAAGTTCGAAATGGAATAAATGAAAACGCTTGTTAATATGAAGAAGGTCACCTCTGTAATTGCACGCTTACTTCTCGCTGTTGCTTTGCTCATGGGGAGTATTTTTTTTATAAATTAATTATAGTATATTTATATACTATGAAAAATATAAGAAAATATACAAAAAAAGTGAAGTTTTTTAATTAGCAAGAAAGTGTCAGGTTTTAAGAATATAAAAAATGTCAACATTTTTAAAGCTAGTGTAGAGTTTTTTTTGTGTCCGAGTTGCCACATTTAATCCAAAATGTACTCATTCCAAAGTTGCACAAGCAAACATAAGTTTTATATTAATCGAAGACTCAAACCAATATGTCTGCTTTAATGTGCATATGTGTGTAAAGTACAGTTTTGATGCCATTTCCGCTTCTTTGAAATGCAACTCCTTGCTTCAAAACACAAACAATTTGATGCAGAACAAATAAGCTGTTGTGCAAAATGCAATCCGCACTCATTTCCGTTTCTATTGCAAGTTGCAGCGATATTTCGCCAACTCACGCTCACAATGCAAATGATGGTAACGTCATGGAGATGGTTGATGGTATATCCATGGTTCATGCTTTGCGGGCATTAATAGCTTTAGCAACGGCTTGCTTTTTCAATTAGATATACACACGCAGGAACTGAGAAGCCAAATCAAGATGAAACTTTGCGGTGGAGTGTGACTTTATCACATTACAATTAAGAAACAAGCCTTGCACTTTGCAAGCAATGCATTGCAAAATTCCAATGTTGACCCGGATGCAAATTTTAAGAACGGATGCAATTTCAGACGCAGATGTACGCAGTTGAATTCAGAACTCTGAATTCAAAGTTTGTTTGCACTTAACTTGTTCGTGCTGGTCGAATTATGGAGTCTGAGTTTGGGAAGTAGACGAAAGTGCAGCTGAAATTCGTATATGATTCTCTTTGCTTGAAGTTAGTCTTGGAAAAGTGATTACATTCTGGCAAACCACAAAAGGTAAATGAAAAATTCGAAATTTTTGATGATGCAGAAGGATAGGAGGACAGAAATAAAACAAGACACTAGCTATTTTATATAATTTTCAATAAGAAAATAAAAAAATCTTTGAAATTGTAAAAGGAAGGAAGGTAGAAAGAAAAAAAGGCTGAAAGAGTTTTGATGAGAAGATACATGTAATTACCCAAAATTAATATTAGTACAACTAAAACAGCAAGTTAATTTTTGCCATACATTAAATTTTACATTGCTTTTCATGGAGTTAATTTCGAGTTACCGATACAAAGCATCGTTAAGCAATGCAGCAAAAAAACAGTATCATCAGATAAGAACAAAAATATGCCTAATTGACATAGATTACATGTCTAAAGAGATCAAATGTTAAAGCTTTTAAGTCTGCATTCATATTCAAAATTTTAAGAAGTTATAACTGAATAACGACATATTAAATCATTAAATGAATGCAAAATGAATTCATAGCTAAAATATTTAATTTACAGTAAAGTTTAAAATATTGGTTAATTTTTTATTTCAATTATTAATTTTTGTTATTCAGAATAATACGTCAATTTTTTTAATTCAAATGAGTGCTATTCGCAATGAATGAAATTTGCAAAAAAATTCAGAATTTAGAATTATTCTTTTTTATTCATTATTAATTTTTTATTCATTATTAATTTTTTAGTAAATTTATTCAATACATTGTTTAACACAAGGAAAAAAAAACAAGGTTCCGCCAACGGATTTTGATGGAGGGGACAAAAAAAAAATACACGTGCATCGGCGTTTTGAAAATTAACGTCTGAGTTTTATTTTAGAGGGAGTTTAATTTATCTCCCTTTTCAACATTCTCATAGTGAATCGGCAAACAAAACTATGTGACCCTTACGTTTTTGGTATAAAATGTGTCCAGCACATTTATGTATAATATTACGATGAACATTTTCGTGCAACATTTTAACCCTCTAACTCTTCAATGTATGGGTCTGTTTTGACCTGTTTTTGATAAAGAGCAAATAAACCCAAAAAACAGGGATATAACGGATTAAAATATTCCACAAAAAAATTTGCCTTAAAATTCTACTATAAGTCTCTAAATACACCAAAGCTCAAAAACCAACTTGAATGCCAAAAATAAGTAAAAAATTAAAATGTGTTTAAAGGTTAATTTAGCAATTATTTAGAATTGGTGTTAAAATGTCCCACAAGACTCATTGTTAGGGTGTTAGATCCCATAACGAAAATGTTAAACGTAAAATTTCACTCTACATCACCATACAAAAGAAAGCTCAACATATAATATCTATAAATACAAAGTAGAGAGCAAATTTGGGTATTTGAGGAAGCACTAATTTATTACATGTCTTTTAGCTCTAACCAACTCTATACCGTTATCAAACAATGTCCAGCATATTTCAGCTATGAGAGAATGAATACTCTTGCCTTTATAGCGTTCTTCAATAGGTGCACAAGTCTGATGAAATCGTTCACCATGTTCATCAGATTCTGTTGCCAACTGATACTCGAAGTAATCCATATGAGAATTCGAAAAATGAATTTTTGTTGAAATATGAATACCTAGTTTTTCAAAAAAACTTATCATGTTGTCGACGTTACTCTATGCTCAGAAATAGTATGCTTGCCGCAGACAAAGCAAAACCAATCAAGTTTTTAAACCATTAAACATTTTCGCTAAAACTGAAATTTCATTATTCACTGCTTATTAATATTTCAAAAATCAGTTTAATTTCCTTTCTTAAATTTGATGTTATTTTGATTAAGTAATTTACTTAAGCTTTTTTAAAAATCTGCAATTCTTTTAAAAAGCTCCAGAGTTGTGTATACAATAAGAAATAACACAGTAACACACTTCGTACTATTGTGAAATGTGGAGCGGGGGAGGGAATTGATTTTAATTTTTGTTTTGATTTTGCTTTTCATAGGTTCTTGTTGAACGGAATGGATCTTATCAGCCAAAGTGCAGCTGATAAGGTTCATTGCTATTGCTTATTATGATGCGCCAAATTAGTGCATCAGTGGAAAAATTTCAAAATTTGCTCTCTTCTTTGTATTTATAGTTATTATATGTAGAGCTTTCTTTTGTATGGTGATTTAGAGAGAAATTTTACGTAAAACATTTTTGTTATAGGAACTAACACCCTAACACTGAGTTTTGTGGGACTTATAGTATAATTTTGTGGCAAATATGTTTGTGGAATATTTTAACCCATTATATCCCTGTTTTATGGATCTTATTTGCCCTTTATCAAAAACAGGTCAAAAAAGACCCATACATTAAAGAGTTAGAGGGTTAAAATATTGCACGAAAATGTTCCTCGTAATATTTTACATAAATGTGCTGAACACATTCTACAGTGACACATATTCGTATAAACGCACTCTTAATTTTAAATTTGCTACCTTCTCTCTCTTTTATTAATGCATTATTCAAAACAAATTCAAACTCATATTGTTCACTAAACTAACGGAAATTTGTACTGAGTGCAAAAAGCTGTTTTCGTTGTTGTTGTTTTATATAAATCAGTTCAGTTTAAATATTTTACTAAAAACAAGTACACATTCCTTTAAACGCACCTGAATAAGGAGGTCGAAAATATATTAGTGGTTTAAAGAAATAAGTATTTGCTTGTATTTAATTAACAATTGGTAAGTTTTGTTTAATTTAAATGTAAAAATATTTTCTTAATGATATTTTTTTAAGATTTTATCAAAATGCCAAAGGGAAAATACCTCAATGACACAGAAAAAGTCCAAATCAACCTGAACCATAAAGAGGGTTATTCAAATCGGGAAATTGGGCGGAGACTAGGAAGATCAGAAGCAGTCGTCCGCTCTTTTTTAAAAAACGGTGTTAATTATGGAGTAAAAAAATCCACGAAAGGCAATCGAAAACTGAGTATTCGCCAAGTTAATCAAATTAGGAAGGAAGCCACCACAAGTTTTTTGAACTCAACTCAAATAAAAGAAAAATTAGATCTTCCAGTGACAACGAGGCACATTGCACACATTTTACTTAACTCAGATAACGTTAAATGGAAAAAACCGGTGAGCAAGCCTGTGTTGAAGCCGCATCACAAAAAGGAGCGCTTAGACTTCGCCCAAAAACACTTGCAATGGTCAACTGAGTGGGACAATATTGTGTTTTCCGACAAAAAAAATTTAACTTAGATGGCCCAGACTCTTACAGCTGTTATTGGCATGGTTTGCGAAACAATGACGTACGTATGTCAAAAAGAAACTTTGGTGGAGGCAGCGTTATGGTGTGGGCGGCATTTTCATCTAGAGGTAAAGCAAATATCTGCTTTGTGCCGCCCAAAATGAATTCTAAAAAATACACGGAATTGTTGGATGATGCTCTCATTTCATTTTTGGATGATAAAATGGATGAAGACAGTATTTTTCAACAGGATAATGCTGCCATTCACGTTTCTAAAGAGGCATTAAAGTGGTTTGAAGAGCACAACATCCCACTTATGAAATGGCCTGCATGCAGTCCCGATTTGAATCCGGTGGAGAATCTTTGGGGATGCATATCACGCAAAATCTATGGACAAATAGCCCAAGGACACCTTTACAAAACCGTGCTAGAGCTCAAGTTGGCCATTAAGGAAGCTTGGGAAGATTTAGATCGTCAGTTGCTGGAAAATTTAGTGAAGTCGATGCCGAATCGTATATTTGAAGTTATAAATAAAAATGGTGGACCAATTAATTATTGAAAATTAAATAAATACCCATTCCTATTGAAAATTAAGTTGATGCGTTTAAACGAATATGTACTTGTTTTAAGTAAAATATTTAAACTGAAATGATTTATATAAAACAACAACAACGAAAACAGGTTTTTGCACTCAGTACAAATTTCCGTTAGTTTAGTAAACAATATGAGTTGGAATTTGTTTTGAGTAATGCATTAATAAAAGAGAGAGAAGGTAGCAAATTTAAAATTAAGAGTGCGTTTATACGAATATATGTCACTGTATATCAAAAACGTAAGGGTCACATGGCTTCGTTTGCCGATTCACTATGAGAATTTTCAAAAGGGGGATAAGTTAAACCCCCTCTAAAATAAAACTCAGACGTAAACTTTCAAAACGCCGATACACGTATATTTTTTTTTTTGGTCCCCTCCATCAGAATCCATTGGCGGAACCTTGTTATTTCATAAAATAAATTATTTTGTTGATCAGTGATATTCAATAGTGAATTACAAGATTTTTGTGCATTATTCAATAGTATTTCAAATTTTTTTATTAATTTCATTTTTTATTTAAAAATTAATCATGAATAAAAAATGAACAATGAATAAAAAATGAATCTATATATATAAAAATGGATGTATGTGGGTGGGTATGTGGGTGGGTATGTGGCTATATCACGTATAGACTCCAAAACCGCTGAACCGATCTTTATGAAATTTTTAGGGAAAATAAAGCCACATCTTGAGAGTGTTCCTGTGAGGTTTCGTAACGATTGGAGAAGGGGGCGTGGTACCTCCCATACAAGCCAAATTTGCTCCATCGATCACAAACAAAAAAAAAGAAAAATATTTCACGGTTTCAATCGTAAAAAACTAAGATTTGGTGATTTTGTTCAGATA
The DNA here is from genome assembly GCA_963920525.1 of Dichetophora obliterata. Lineage (NCBI taxonomy): Eukaryota > Metazoa > Arthropoda > Insecta > Diptera > Sciomyzidae > Dichetophora > Dichetophora obliterata. Next base: position 37,665,495 of record OY986438.1, on the reverse strand, counting down.
GTTACTGTCGGTAACTGTACAAAAAATAGGCGTGGTCGTTATATAAATACGCCCACTTTTTCGAAATCATGGCAATTCCGGAGTTCAGCACATTTTTACAGTGAAACTTGCTCTTTAGGTGCTCCAAGAGACGAACACAATTTATAAATGTTTTCACGCCCACTTTTAACGCCCACAAATCAATATCTATATATATATATAAAGCAAAACGATGTGTGTCTGGCTGTGTGATGTCTATAGACTCCAAAACTACTGAACCGATTGACCTGAAATTTTAGCAGTCGATTTGTTTCAGGTACGAGATGGTTGAGGAAAAAAATTTGCCACACCCCTTTTTACCGCCCCCAAATCAATAAAAATGTTATATTTCAGTCGGTTTGGGTCGTATATGGCTAAAATTTTGTAATTTAGTATGTACGGTTACTGTCGACAACTGTCCTAAAAATGGGTTTCCACGCCCCCTTTTACCGCCCACAAATAAATGAAAATGGTTTATTTCAGACGGTTTTGGTCGTATAAGACTTAAATTTGTTACTTTGGTTTGTGAAGTTACTGACAGTAACTGTACGAAAAATTGGTTTCTTCGCCCCCTTTTGCGCCCACAAATCAGTAAAAATGCTATATTTCATGCAGTTTTGGCCGTATGAGACTAACATATGATACTTAAGTTTGTATGGTTACTTTCGGCAATTGTACTAAAAAAGGGCGTCAGCGCTATATAGCCACACCCACTTTTTAAGAAACCATCAAAATTGACTACTGGGTCGATTGAGCTAAAATGTTGGCTTAGTTTGTACGGTTACTGTTAGCAACTGTACTAAAAATTGGTCTCCACGCCACCCTTTTACCGCCCACAAACCAATGAAAACGTTTTATTTCAACGGTTTGGGTCGTATTAGACAAAAATTTTGTAATTCAGTACATATGGTTACTCTCGGCAAGTGCACTATCAATAGGCCTGCCCTACTTTAGTTAAACTCACTTTTCGGGGAGTTAGCGTCCAGTGAAGTAAAGTGCGCCAGGCTTAACTTAAATTGAGCTGAAATTTGGGCAGTCGATTTGTTTCGATTACGAGATGGCTCAAGGGAAATATTTTACCGCACCCCTTTTTACCGCTTGCAAAACAACAAAAATGCTATATTTCGCACGGTTTTGATCGTATTAGACTAAAATGTGGTTATTTAGTGCACATGGTTACTTTCGGCAGCTATACTGAAAATGGTGAATATATTTGACATTTCTTGACATTTTCGTGCATGGCAGTAAGGCGGTCTGTGGCAGAACAACGTTTGCCGAGGAGATAGATTGTTCCTGTGAGGTTTGGTAACGTTTGGACGAGGGGGCGTGGTTCCTCCCATACAAGCCAAATTTGCGCTATCGACCACAAACCAAATAAGGGATATATATCAGACGGTTTCGATCGTAAAAACTAAGATATTATCATTTTGTTCAGATGGTAACTGTCAGTAACTGTACAAAAATCACTTTTTCGTCGCAATATATATACGCCCACTTTTTCGAAATCATGGCAATTCCGGAGTTCTACACATTTTTATACTGAAACTTTCTGTGTAGGTGCTCCAAGAGGCAGTCACGATACATAAATGTTTTCACGCCCACTTTTAGCGCCCAGAAATCAATATCTGTACATATAAAAATGAATCGTGATTTGTTCGGATGCTTAAAACTTGAAAACGACTAGACCAAATAGGATACTTCCTTCTACTGGTTTGTTCGTAACTGCTACGCAAAGGTTTAGGAAAAAAGTAATGCCACACCCCTTTTATCGCCCACAAATCAATAAAAATGCTATATTTAAGAAGGTTTTGGTCGTATTAAATTAAAATTTGGTAAATAAGTTCTTATGATGACTGTCACTAACTTTAATAAAAACGGGCGTTGTCACACTTCATATACGCCTACTTTTGGAAATATCACAATACTCCGATACTATTGGTCCGATTGAGCTCAAATTTTGTAAGTGGCTTTGCTTTGAGTACGAGATGGTTTAAGAAGAAATGCCACAACTTCTTTTACCTCCCATTAATATAAAAACAATTTGTGTTATCGAATATCGTTATGGGTTGCACAGCTTAGAAATTCGGTATTCGACCACAATTTAGACGTACCGTTTCAGTGATGAAATTTTATGGGAGTTGGACAAGGGGGAGGGGCACCTCTCATACAATCCAAATTGGTGATATCGAATAGCTTTGAATTTATAGGAATTCAGCTTTGGAATTCAGTTTTTGACCTCAATTTACACATGCAGTTTCAATGATTTTTTTTATGGGCGTTGGACAGGGAGGCCTGACATCTCCCTTACATCCCAAATTTGCAATATCGAATTGCTTTGAAGTTATAGGTTGACAGCGTAAGAAATCGGTATTCGACCTAAATTTATACATGCACTTTCATTTCTTACATTTTATGGGCGTAGGGAAAAGGGGAGTGACACTACCCATACAACCCAACTTTGTGCTATCAAATAGCTTTGGAGTTATAGGTCGCACAGCATCGGAATTCAGTATTTGACCAAAATTTACGCATGCAGATTTACTGATAAAATTTTTTAGAGTTTGTCGGGGGGCGTGGCACCTCCAACTTAACCCAAATTTGCGATATCGAATAGCTTTGGAGTTATAGGTCAGCCTCGGAATTCAGTATTCGACCCCAATTTACACATGCAGTTTCATTGGTAAAATTTTATGGGCGTAGGGAAAAGGGGAGTGGCACCTCCCATACAACCCAAATTTGTGTTATCGAATATATTTGGAGTTATATGTCGCACAGTTTTGGTATTCGGTATTCGACCTCCATGTACACATGCAGTTTAATTGATTACATTCTATGAGGGGTGATCAAGAGGGCGTGGCACTTCCTATACAACCCAAAATTGTTATATCGAATAGCTTTGTGGATATAGGTCGCACAGTCTCGGAATTCAGTATTTGACCTCAATTTAGACATGCTGTTTAACTGATAACATTTTATGGGCGTTTGGATAGGGAGAGTGGCAGCAACGCGCCGGGTTTCAGCTAGTAATAAATAAAAACGCATAATGAATAAAAACGTAATACTGAATAAGAAATAAATAGTGCATAAAAAAAGAATAATTGAAAATTCTGAAATTCTTTGTGAAATGCATTCTTTCTGAAAAGCTTGCAAATGAATAAAGAAATTGATTAACTATTCTAAATATTGAAAACAAATAATTGAAATAAAAAATAAATTAACGTTTTAAAATTGAATCTGAATTAAAAATTTGATTTATAAATTAATTTTGTATTCATTGAATCATATGACGTTTTTCACTGATTAACTTTTTTATTAATAAAATCAAATTGATTGCATTAACTTACAGCTCTGAGAAAAGTAAACTTATCTTTAGAAGAAAATAATCCGTTCTGTAATATTGAACAATGTTTTGAAGACTTTAGAAAATAGTCAGATAACCATTCACTATAAAAAAATTAAAAAAAATTATTTTTTTTTGCATTTTTATTTACATTTAGTAGCACAAAATTTCATACAAAAAGATTAAAATTTTGAATTTTTGGTTGCCCTATGGTGTTTGCCATTTTGGTATTTTTTATTTTTGAATTAATTTGATATCAGCGACCCCAAAAATCTCCTCGCGCCAAGCTTTATTAAAATTAGATATGATTTTGTATCTGCCCCATATTTGCATATAATTTATTCCAATTAGTTCATCACATTGTATCCAACGTTTTGTATATTTTTTCTACATATTTTTCAGATATGAAATCCGAAATCAGCGTCCTCTAATAACCCCCTGTACACAATTTCAACAAAATGGGTTAAGATTTTGATTTTGCTGTCGCCATATCGACAATATAAAATTCAAAATCAGCGACTTGAGAAAAGTCTTATGTACCAAAACTCCTACAAATAGGTTAAAATTTTGTTTTTTTTGTCGCCATATTGAATCTACCATTATTTTTCTTTTTGGTATGATATTAAATTCGAAATCAAACTTTCATACAAATAGGTAACAATTTTTAATTTACATTTGCAATATTTGATAACCATTTTCAATTGAATTGTCATATTGAATCCGCCCTTTTTTTCTCTTTGACGTTTAATACGAAATCAAGGACTCCAAATATTTTGTGTACCAAATTTCATATAAATTGGGTGTGATATTAAATTTTCGTTCTCCATAAAAGTTGAAATTAGTGAATTTAGTACCCTTGTACTAAATATTACAGATCTGCCATTTTGTATTTTTCATTTATGGTCGTTAAATTTCAAATCCGTAATCCCGAAAACCATATCGACCCCTTTGCGCGAATTTATCGTATGTGCCAAAAAAATTTTTACAAGACCGATTTTTTTCTACTTTTCTGTGCTTTAGCTTGCAATATAAAAACCAAATTTTACATGCGCTTAGATAATCAACTAATTTTCTATAAGAATTTCAGCAACCAGGTGGTGCGTTGAGGAGTGTAAAGCAAATTTGCATCAAAAAGTGAGTTACGAAAAAAGTGCACATACGATAATTTCGCGCAAAGGGGTCGATATTTTATAAAATTTTACGCACATACGTTTTAGTCTTGAATTTTCCAAGTTGTTTGACGCACTGTGCAAAGATTTTTGTACTTGTAGTTGACGCGCTTAAATGCGTTACTGCGCTGATACATGATTTTTAATGTATTTTTGAGGTGAAGCCCACCTACGCTCAGTATTTCGACATATAACTCAGTGCGCTACCCAACTAACCACATTCACAAAGTTTACCAAATAACTATACAGTGATGTGCGATGAAATAAAGCCACGCATTTGCTATTACTTAATTAAAATTTTTTGTAACAACTTAGCCTGCTGTGAACCATCTGTAGTTTCAAAACCAGTTCTCCCATGAATATTGTACAGTTGTTTTTGAGTACAATTCCACGTTAATTTTTCGCAAATCCGTGATATTGTTGCGTTAAAAGTGTGCGTTAAAATAGAGCCAACCAATATAATTAATAAAATTTTAATTTAAAAACATATTTTTAATAAAATTTTACTACAGAACGTGAGTAAGAGTTGTCAGTTTTATGATTTTAAAACAAAAACAAAGTGTTTCAAACAATTAGGTCTTAAAATGGGAAGAGCAAAGCACTGCAGTCCTGAAAACCGAAAAATTATTAAAAATTTGCGTAAACAAGTTAAAAGCCAAAGAAAATAGCCAGTATAGTTGGCTGTTCAAAGAAAATGGTTAAGAACGCAATAAAGTTTAGACAAAAAAATGAAACCAAAGGGAAACAACCCAAAATAAGTACCAGTTTGCAAAGACGAATCGTACGTCACGTAAAAAAGATCCGTTTGTGACCTCTTCCGCTCTCAAAAAACCAATATTCCTTGGAAGTGGTAACTTCAACAACTAGAGAACTTTTAATTAAAAACGAATTGAAGGCTAAAGCTGCTCGGAAGGTACCATTTCTGACCAAAGTTAATGTCAGCAAGCGATTACAATTCGCAAAGGATCATGCTGATTGGCCAACGAGCAAATGGCGAAACATTCTTTGGTCACATGAAACCAAAGTTAATTTATTTAACTCAGACCAAGGCAGCCTTTCTGTGAGAAGACCAGCCAATACCGAATTCTTCCCTCAACACACTATAAAAACGGTTAAACATGGCGGTGGGAGTATAATGGTTTGGGGGTGTTTTTCATATAATGGCGCAGGTCCCTTATTTCACATCGAGGGAAAGATGGATATTTGCAATACACCAGGATATTAAGTAAAATCATGTTGCCGTACGCAGTGTTTAATATGCTGCTTCGATGGGTGTTTGAGCAGATTAACGACCCGAAACACACATGAAAGTGGGCAAAAGAATGGCCCAGACAAAAAACATCGAAGTTTTAAGCTGGCCGCCATAGTCACCAGACCTTAATCCTATGGAAAACTTATGGCAAGAGGTTAAAGTGGCTCTTAGAGACAAACATCCAACCAACAAAGATGAACTTTGGAGGTTAACCAAGGACGCATAGGAGAAAATTCCAGCTAAAAAGTGCCAAAAACTAGTGGATTCGATGCCTAGGTGTTGCTCAGCAGTTTTCAAAAATAATGGATACTCCACCAAATATTGAGGTAGAAATAATCAATCATTTCTATTAATTTTATCATGAAATTTCAAATTTTCTAATCACAGGTCATGGTAAAAATTAAGTAACTACTTTTGGCTCTATTTCAAGTCACAGCCGAAAGAGAACATATCTTTGATTTTTGAATTTTTTGTCATATATGTTTCACACTTAGGTTAATTAGGTAATTTACTAATATGAATTAAATGAATTTTTTTTTTACCTATTAAAAGAAAAAATTAAACATGCAAAGTTTCCTAAGATTTTTCGATTTAAATAATTTTTATAGCACTGGCTCTATTTCATCGCACATCACTGTAATTGTGCTAATAAACATTTTATTTATGCAAGAGTACTGATGATTTAAACCAGCGATGCCCAGCGCCTAACTCTTTCCACTCTTTTACAACGACTTCAATATTTTCATGATTGTTGTAATTCGCCGAATTTAGTTTGCAATTTCAGCGTCTCTTCTTAATGTTATTGTTTTTGTTCTTTCGAACCATCGATAGCTGTTCTGTGTTTGCATGTTGTTGTTTTTATTCCTTGGCACCATCGATCCTGGATGTTTTGCACTGTTTTTGGAATTCGCATTAACGACGTTAACAGCACGCGTCGTATTCTTTATATTTTCGTTGTGCGAATACACATCGAGAAAAAGTTATTGAATGTTTGCAGGTTGGTACTTTTTTATATTGCATCAGAATAAATTATTTTTATAGAGGTTATTATATCCTTGAAAAATGGCAAGAAAAAATTTGCGGAAAACTGGGAGTTTGCCTATTTTTTCATATATAATAAAAAGATTTTAATCTTAATAATATAACAGTTTAGTTAGTTTTAAAACAGTAAAATAATAAAAAATATAAAAAATTAAGGTTAAAGCAAATAAAAATTGTTATAAGATTAAAAAATGAAAAAAAAGTATAATAATTAAAAATTCACAAAAAAAAAAACATAAAAAAGAAAGTAAAAAAATAAAAAACAAATAAATTAAAAGCTATAAAACAAAAAATAAAAAAAGGATATCTGGAAACCTCCACTCGTTTAAAGCTGGGTAAATCAGAATATATTCTGACTAGCAAAAAAATGAAACATTTGGAATTACTTGATTCATTATTTTACAGTGTACATATAAGTTCGCTGTCGCGGACTCTGCCAGCACTCATGTTATTTGTAATTCCTCATTTTTTTTTTTTTTGATTCGCCCGGAGGTATGAAATCTTCCAAAGATACGTATACCCGTCCTATACGCATGCACGATTCACATTCTAAAATCTGCCCGAATCAGCCGGGACAGACAGAATGCACCTACGTACTAAAACATACCCCCTATTGGCAATTAGGATTTTCCACTAAGCACATTAATTGGCTTTTCAGCGGAATTTAAAAATTGAATATATATAAACGCGTATTTAAGTATACTTGATTCTATATAAATAAGCAACATCGAATTAAATAATAGTAATTATCAATTTAAGGTACCCGAAAAACAATCAAAAACAGTAAACTCATTTTAACTGGTTTGCGGCCATTGTCCAACCCAAGGACCTACGTGGAAATGAGATAAATCTCATATCCGCCAAATCAAAATCCCAATTAGTTGGATATGCATTTGGGCCAACGCAGGCTTGTATGGAAAACTTGTATCGAAAAGAGATATACTCTGGCACACCAATCCAGGTGATAGTGTGAGTTCAGTCTAATTTCAAATCAGGAAACCACGTGAGCACGTAAATCCCAATTCGATTAAAAATTAAAATATTGAATAATTAAAAAGGAAGTTTTAAAAACGATTCATATTTGATGGTGCTTACTTTATAAAACATAATATCGAGACAAAAAAGAGAAACAGAACAATCTCAATTGCCAATATTACATTGTTATAAAATTACGTTAGGTATAATAGGATGAAGTTAGGTTGATTTAATTATTTAAATGTAATATAATTTTCTGTTTTAAGACATCTACCGAATCAGAAAAATTAATCATGTTGAAGTTATCATTGAAATCACTGCACATACATCGTAAAGGTTCATGAAGAGCGTAATTAGAATTGCACTGACTCAACTTGAAAAACAGAAAATGTCTAGTTCCTCTCCTTGGGATGTTAAAATTTAGAGCTGAGATGAGATATTCCGAATTAATCTCGCCACGAAGTAATTTATACAGAAACATGACATTAAGCATCATTCTTCTGCTTCTTGGGGAAGGTAGTAAAATAATTTTAAGACATATTTCATACGATGGAAGCATAATATTGGGGTTCCAACGACTATGACGTAAACCAAAAAGTAAATCTGTTTTTGAACAGATTCTATGGCTTCGATGTAGACATTATATTGTGGGATCCATATAACATGCATATTCAAGAATTGGCCTTACGAGAGAGGTATATAATAGTTTAGTAGTAAAGGGATCACTGAATTCTTTAGCCCATCTTTTAATGAAACCAAGGACTCCTCTTGCCATATTAACGTGGAGATTGAAGCGAAGTTTTGAATCCATAATAACACCAAGATCGATAAAACTGGAAACTATTTCTAAGTTAGTGTTATTTATAGTGTAATTTATGTTACTAGCAGATCTTCGCGAGAATGTCATTTGCTTACATTTTTTTAAGTTGAGTTTTAATATATTTAAGCTACACCAGTCTACAAGTCTATTTAGATCAGATTGTAAAAGATGTCGTTCTTCGGGTGATTTGTAACAAAGAAAAAGTTTCACGTCGTCAGCGTACATTAAGACGTTACAGTGTTTTATTACCGAAGGAAGATCATTAATGAATAGTAAAAATAAAACCGGTCCAAGATGACTGCCCTGAGGAACGCCAGAAGTGACCGAAATACTTTTTGAAAGAGAATTCTTATATAAAACCTTTTGAGTACGTCTAGATAAATACGAATTTATCCAATTTAATAATGTGACAGGAAACCCAATAAGGTGGAGTTTTTTCAAAAGAAGATTATGATTAACACTGTCGAAAGCTTTGCTAAAGTCCGTATAAATAACATCAGTCTGCAGTCCCAAAGTAAAACCATTTATAACACGCGTAGTTAACTCTAAGAGGTTTGTTGTAGTGGACTTACCCTTCAGAAAACCATGTTGAAAGACAGAAATGGTGGAAGACACGGAGTGGGTTAATTAATCAGTTATGATTTTTTCAAATTACTTAGGGATTGCACTTAATTTTGCAATTCCTCGATAGTAAGAAACATCTATCTTGGAGCCAGATTTATGAAGGGGTATAATATAAGAATCCTTCCATATTATAGGAAAATAACCACTATGTAAGGAAATATTAAAAATGTTTGCTAGAGGAGTACACAGGTTTGTAGCACATTGCTTTAAAATACAGCTTGGAATTTTATCAGGGCCGGGTCGTAAAAGAAGATTTTACTTGTCGAAGATAACACATAACAGTATTTGGGTCTATTACAGGAGTTTCAAAAGAGTTAACTGGCGGGAGAAAAGGATACACCATGCTAGTATTAAATGGTATATCGGAGTAAGTTGATTTAAAGAAGTTTGCAAATGTTAGAAATCACATTGTCACAAGATGATTCTTTCTGATTGAATTTCATAAGGGGTGGAAAACTGGAGGCTTTACGTTTTGAGTTAACAAAACTATAGAAAAGTTTTGGATCATCTTTAAATTGAGATTTTATGTTAATTATATAAGCAGAATAGCATTGTTTATTTAATTGTTGATATCTATAACGACAAGAAGAATAGGAAGCAAAGTCTAAACTAGAACCAGATATTTTATATTTTTTAAATAAACGATTTTTTAAATTTTTAAGTGCCTTTAGATCATTTGTTAGCCAGGGTGGATTTAAAGGATTGGAGAAACACCTTTTTTTTGGGACAGACAATCAGAAACACCGTTGCAGAGTATCATTGAAAAACTGTACAGAAGATTCGACGTCATAATATGAATATGATGTTCCGCTAGTTAAAATAGGAGACCAATCAGTCTGCGAAAGTAAGGAATTAAGTTTTACATAGTCCGTTTTCTTAAAAATATAAAGTTTTTTATTTCGGCAATCAGAAGTTACTTTATCTTCTTTTTCGTGGGGGAGTAAAACTGTTATTTCAAGAGTTGGATGATGTACATCTTCTGGAAGAGATACGGGATTCGAACAATGGAAATTAACAGTAGTGCATCTATCTACAATTACAAGCTCTCGGGTTCTGTGGTTTATATTTAAAATATCATTGACTTGTTGAAGACACAGATCAGACAGCTTATCTAAGAAGTCATTTATCCAATCACTATTGGAAATAGGAGTAAGAAATGAAGAATCGTCAGACGATCTCCAAGTCACATTGCATCCAGATTTAAAAATATTTTTGATGTTGTTGCACTCTTTAAATAATATTCGTGGGCATCGGTGCTTTAAACTACGCCTTTAAGCAGTGAGCTAGTGCATTTTGCTGGTACAGTAAACTGCGCTTTAGTTAATGTGTCAGTGCATCATTATTTTAATGCATTGTCCATGTTTTTTCTCATGCGGAAAATGAGACCAAAATTTATGAAATTTAAGTATATATTTTTGCTAACATTTGTTTCAAACATATTTTAGTTAAATACTTTTTTGCATACGTTTTGAAACCAAATTGATGGTAAAAAGAACGAAGAATTAACAGATCACAATTGAGTTTTAATGAGTTTTTTTCATATAGAAAATTTTTTTCAAATTTTTTTTTTTTTAAAGATGCTACTAGCTAAATGTGTAAAATACGTGTTTAAAATTTAGAGTGATATCTTTATTAATAGCAAATATATATGTATAAGCTTCTGTGGATTTTGCATGTCCAATTAAAACTTTTAAGGTCAGGTTCTCATGAAACTCGAAAAAAACTCACTTATTTGTTATAATTTATCGATAGCTTATGATGTGTAGATATATTCCCACAGAGGTTTTGCCGATAACATTTGCATAAAAAAGTAATCACATACGAAATACGAAAGGAACCCATATTTTCATTAACGCACTCGAAAACATTATTAATTACCTAAATCTTAAAACGCATTTTCTGGAAAATCTTGCCGCACAAACTGGTCTCCACGATATCTTAAGAACTACTCCATGGATTGACTTGGATTTTTTTTTATTTTAAAGTTGATAAAATTTATTGAATCCTAAACCAAAAGTTAGATAATATTGGCCAAAAGTTGGATAATATAATAAAAATATAAAATCATAAAATTGGCCGGATTTATTTTTAGAGAACTTTAGAAAGCGAAAAATGCGTATGTCCGCTATTTTTGTAATTTTAAGCTGTTTATTGATATTATAGGTTCAAGCTTCGACATATATAATATAATTGATAAAATTTTTGGTTTTTTTATATCAGATGACATGAACGAGCTGTGCGAGGGAGACCATTTGGGTACCTTTTTTTTTAACGTGACTTTTGACGGCGTATTGGCACTTCACATAACATTTTTATGCACCAAAAAATAATTTCCTACACTTTAAGAATCAATAATTATTTTCCAAAAAATTCAAGATGTCCATTTACTTTGTTCTATGAAAAATAAATTAAGAACATTACTGTGTTCTTGGACCTCTAGATGAGAACCTGCCCTTAAACGATATTTGCTCAGAACAGCATTTTTTGAAACTGTATCAAAGATTATGGAAAAACTATAAGTCCGATTGAGCTAAAACTGTTTTGTATTATATTTATTATAGAAAAAACTATAAGATTACCTACAAACATCCTTAACACGTTAACTGCCATGAGGTACATACGGTGTGCCTCAATAAAATGTCCACGTAGGCTCTGAGGCACAGCGTATTTGCCTCAGTATTTGATTACTCATTATAGTTCATGGTTTAAAATTTGTACCTCAAAATGCAAATCTGTAAACGTAGTTCAATTCCGCATGGCCTGGCATACCTAAACCTATCTTTAGCGCATCATTTTTATACCCCCACGGTTAAAAAAACCCCCTTTTACTGGGGTATATTAATTTCGTCACTCCGTTTGTAACGCCCATAAGGAAACGTGGTAGGTATAGAAAAGTATATATACCTACCACGTCCGTATGTCTGTCCATCCGTTTGTCTGTCCGTCTGTCTGTGATCATGAATGCAGCCGTAATTTTCAAGCTATCATCACGAAATTCAATATTATAGCTTTTATCTAAAAAATAAAGGTCAACTTTGAAAATTAGCCAAATTGGTACAAAACCACTCTTACCTCTTATACAAAGTGACTTTATCAAAACGGTAAATTAGGCCGCGAGGTGCATATGTTGTGCCTCAATAAAATATTTCAAAATTTCACAGAAATATAAAAAAAAAAACATTTTCTGATATTTTGTTCGGATTTTCTGATACCAAAATTCACTAGATCTGTAAAAAAATGGCCGGAGCACATGATATTTTTATAATAGGTAATCTTATAGTTTTTAGTGTTATCTTTCATATAAACAAATACTTTTTCATTAATCTTTTTAGAAGCAAAGAAATCGTTGGCAATGTTTTGAACTTCGAGAATGCAATCCAAACTGGGAAAGGCTTACAAGGGCAGATGAAAGGCAGATTCTGCGAACCCCTTGTTTGAAATCAATTACCATACCACAAGGGAAGGAGCCCCCAACCACCAAAACTACCAACACTTTTGCAAAACTATTTTTGGATTAAAGTCCGTTCAACTACCTTTACAACGGTAGTTCAAACAAGGAAATTCGTTTGCTAATACAAAAATTGTTTGCTAAAATATTAAAATAATATCTTATTAACCCATTTCGCCTCTACCCATATGTTATATTGTTAAAAAGGTAATTTTTCCAGCTTTTAGAAAAAAATTTTAGAAAAACTTTAGAACCTCTACATCGAAATCAATTTCGTAACTGCAGGGGATGAAACCACCAAACACAAAAATTTCCCAAAATTTTTTGGATTAAAGTCCAATTAATTACCTTTCCAACGGTAGTTAAAACTAAACAATCTGCTAAGAAATGTTTGAGATATGAATTTTAGTAAAAATCAATTTTCGACATTTTTGCCGATTTTTTCAAATTTTGTGTAACTTCGCCAAAAATGACGCCAAATTTTTTCCTTTAAGATTTTAATTTCCGTCAGTGATGCTCCATGCAAAATTTCAGCCAAATCGGAGATGATCATTCCGTAATTTTTATTTTTCCGTTAAGATTAAAATGGAATTGCTGAATTTTTTTTCTTAGTTTTACTTGAAAAAATTTTCACAAATAATATGTAGTTTGATGTACAAAAGATTTTTTTTAATTATAGTCAATAGTTTAAAAAAAAAATTCGAAACAGAGTTTTGTTTTTAGCTGTTCAAATGAAAAAGACCCCTCAAGAATCCAATTGCATAGTTTTCCATGAAAGAGATAAAACTTTAAAATTTGATAAGCGTAAAAACTGTATAAGGTTATTATTTAAGAAAAAAAAATATCACGTTTGACATCATCACACGCCTCCTTATCGACCATCACAAACAAGCCACAACGTCACAACCATAGCAGCTCTCCTTAAGAGTTGTTGCGCACCTTAGAGACTTGCTGGAAATAATAAATCCATTTGTGGCCCATGACGGAGAAAGAAGCACCCTTCACGTAACATTGCGTATTGCTTGGCAAATATTAGACTGAATTTGTGAGACTCTTTATATTATTTGTACAACCGCAATACAAATGCAAATAAACCTACACGAACACACACTCTACACTTAAACCTACTCCGACATTCAGTCTCGGAAGCAAAGCAATAGTGCTTCAGTCTCAAAAAAGATGGAAACGGCCAAAGCTTTAATGACCAAGGCTTATGCAGTCAGGCAGGCAGGCAGGCAATCATTGTGCGAGGTCCTTTCATGCTGGTGTTTTTTCCTTACTACGTTTGCAATGATGTTAAGTTAAGAGAAACACGCTTGCGGCAATTAACGTGGTCAGTAATGGAGGAGGTATCAGCCAACAACAAAACAAAAATATAAAAAAACCAACTCAACGACATACTCATCATCGTCGTCAGCATTAGCATAATCATCACAAAGAACATTAAGTTGCCTCCTTGTTATATTTTCATGCAATTGTTATGAAGTTGCGATGCTCTAGAAAAATCTCATGCGATAAAAAAACACAACAGCAAATAAATTTTAAGTGGAACTTGCAGGCAGGATACATAAGTTGCAATATACAAGAAGGAGGAGATTGAAAAAGTGGTTGCTTATCATTTGGAAAAAAAAGGATAAGCAAATAAAGGATAATTAGAAGCTGAAAAGTATGAAATGAGAATAATGTTGTTGGAGAAAGATTTGGTTGAAGTTTCGAAATGTGAAAAAGTCGATTTGAAAGGATTTTAAAATCTAAAAAAGTGCAGCTATATTTATGAAAAAAACTCAAGATTTATGTTCAATATCTATTACCATATATTGGAATTTTAAAATTTTCCATATATAAAACAAAACAAATAAGGAAAAATTTTAATATATAAGAAATAATATGTTGAAAGTTTTAGCGACCTTTTGAGTTCACAAGAAACAACTCTTGACAGCCAGTCAAAAACAACTCTTATAAAAAATAATATTAAAATACTAATAACAAAAACAATATTAAATACAGAAAACCACAAGAAAGCAGGTGGGTAAAATCAGAATAATCTAAAAAAAATAAAAAATGAGGAAAAACATGGGGAAGTGTTCGTTTAAAATGTAGTCGCATAAGTTCTTTCGCAGCCAGAAAAACACTTGGTTTCGAAAAAAAATAACAAAATAAAATCAATGAAGTGCACTTCCAGTTTGGTGAAGTGTAATCGAACTGACTGGCCAAAGTGTATTTAAACCACTTGAATGATGTGCGATTGACAGCAATGAAATTGTAGAAAGTAAATAAAAGTTTTCAAGTGTGTGTTTTTGTGTTGTAAGCACTTTTACAGCTCTAAGAAAAAAACGAAAATCGAGTAAACATCATCAAAACCAAAGGAGGATTTTCCAGCTAATGTTACAGAATTTTCAAGTGCTTTAAACTTAAATAAAGTTTTATATAAAGCAAAGGCTTTATCTCTATTTATTATAAATCTTATCAAGCATAGTAGAGAACGTACTGTCTCTTTGACTATATCACAAAATTCTTTAGAAAAAACTATGCTTCACTTCTTTCCGCCAAATAATATTTATTAACTACTACATCCGGTGTCTTAGATGGAAACTATTAAATAGACTAAAACATCAATTAATCAAAAAATGATATACAGATTATTATCAGTGACTTATAAGTTATTTTCCGAAATTTGGCAACAACAAAACTTAATAAGTAGTCTTTGTACTAGACATAGATATCCACCAAACTATCTCTCCCCATATTAATTGATTACATTTAACTTGTCTTCAACTATAATCGCTCTCCTAAGGCTTGTAATCAAAATTAATGAACATCAACTTCCTTTTATGCTTCCTTCCTTTTATATAGCAGAACAGAGAAAAACATTCTTATACAAAAAAAAAAAAAAAAAATAAAAACACGAAAACCAACTTCTTATTCGCACTCCATAAATCTTGGTGGAAATAAGTTTTTGCTGTCCTTTATTTGGCTTTATTTGGCATTTTGCAACAATTTCAATTAATTAAAAGGATTAAAATCTGGCCAAAAACACAGATCAAAAAATAATATAAGAGGGGAAACAAAATAAGCAGCACATTTCACCATCACCCCGAGGCAGAAAATTCAACAAATGTCAAAAGAAATAAGATTTATTTATTTGACCCACATTTTTATACCAAAATAAATGGTTATTGAAAGGAAAGAAAAAAAAACCAACCCTAGCTAACAGCAACACTTGACCATTCGGTGATGCGTATGAATAAATGCGTTACCGGATCGAAATAACTAGTAGTGGAATGGGTAGAATTATTTACACGCAAAAGATGAAAAATGATTATTGTGGAGAATGTGAATTCAATTGGGAGAAAATGGAAGAAAATTTCGGAGAAATTGGTGATATATGCTAAAAATATTTTAGCTTTGTTTTACATCTAAAGGGTCTTCATATAACGAGCAGAGCATAAATTTTACTCTTAAAAATTAAATTTTAAATTTCAATTTCAACGATAACTAGTAAATTTAGCTATTAAAATTTAAAATTACTTTCAATTTTGATGTATTAAAAAAATTATATAAGTGAAGAGTTAACTTTTACTTTTAAAAATAAAATGGAGTAGTTTTCTTCTTTAGATTTAA
This sequence comes from Dichetophora obliterata, assembly GCA_963920525.1. Lineage (NCBI taxonomy): Eukaryota > Metazoa > Arthropoda > Insecta > Diptera > Sciomyzidae > Dichetophora > Dichetophora obliterata. The sequence continues at coordinate 37,649,187 of OY986438.1, read as the reverse complement.
AATAAACGAATTTTTGATAATTAAATGTATTCTATTCTTTGATTTTATACTGATATTTTAGTAAATATATACAGTCGCTCACAAAAGTATTCGGAATAAGAAATCTTTCAAAATTAACCACAATTTTTTTTAATATAAGCGAATGCTGCTAATCAAAACTTTTTTAAGTGTATTCAAAAGATGTGAATACCTTTATTAATACCAATTAGATAAAAATTAAAATCAGTAAATCTTCAAAAACCACCTTAAATGAATAATTGGTCTAAATCTAACTCACAAAAGTATTCGGAAAATGCTCATTAGCATCCTTGTTTTAAATGTACCGTTTTGAATCCCACTTAATTTGGCATCACTTTTGTTTCTATACATTTGTGCAACCATTTGGAGTTAAATTTTTTCAAAGTCAATTTGTCTTGCTGTACGTTTTTTTAAATTATTGAAAAATGGGTAGAAAGTCTGCTGAAACTCCTATTGAAGAAAAACAATTTTTTAGAATGCGTGAAAAAGGAAAAATGCTTTAAGAGATTTCAAGTTCAACAAATAGAAGCATTTCCACTATTCATAGCATTTTAGAAAGGAATTCGATAAGTATTGGTAAACGTTCAAGCAGGCTAAAAAAACTAGGTACATGTCAGTGATAAAACTGTTCGGAGGACGCTCGGAGTTGCTGGTTGTAATGGAATAACTCCCAGTGTTAAACCATTGATAAGTGAAAAAATAGTAAAAAACTCATAGACTATGCAAAAAAACATAAAAATCGTGATACTGAGTTTTGGTCAAGAGCAATATTCAGCCATGAAACAAAATTTAACATTTTCGGACCGGATTGTGGTAATAAAGTGTGGAGAAAGAATAATACGGAACTGAATCAAAAAAATACAATCCCATCTGTTAAAAAATGGAGGTGGTAATGTCATGCTATGGGGGTGTATGAGTGCAAATGGAGTCGGCAACATCCAGTTTATAACTGATAAAATGAACCATCAGCAGTATATTCAGATTTTTAAATATAATTTGGAAGCAAGCGCCGAACAACTTAGGCTTTCGGGTCGTTATATATTTCAACAAGATAACGACCCGAAGCATACAGCTCAAAATACGCGACTCTGGATCCTTTACAATACGCCGAGTATTTTGGGAACACCTCCTCAGTCGCCGGATCTCAACCCGATCGAGCATTTATGGGCGGACTTGGAGCGATCCATTCGAAAGCATCCTATAACATCAGAGGAACAATTAAAACGAGTCATAACAGAAGAATGGGCGAAAATTACATCTGAACGAACTCGGAAGCTGGCTTTGTCGATGCCAAATCGCATTAAGGAAGTCATTAAGCTCAAAGGTTACGGCACACGTTATTAAAATTAATATTTTATTTATCCATTATTTGATGTTAAATTCCGAATACTTTTTTGAGCTGATTTTTTTGATATCTTGTTTTTGATGTGAATATTACAACAATGTTTTTCTCTTTAGCTTTTTTTCTTGTGCTAAGATAAAATGTATACATAAAATAAATAATTTAGTTGATTTTTATTTGAATTGGTCTTTATATGGTAAGATTTAAATTAGTATAAATTAAAAATATAACAATTACAAATTATTTTTCAGAGGTACTGTATATAAAATTCTTCTGTACATGGCTTCGTCACTGAACTCCTCCTAAACGGCTGGACCGATTTTGATGAAATTTGGTGTGTGTTTGCAGCTGGGTCTGTAGATGGTTTAGGTATGACCCAGTAGGTGACGCTGTTGTTGCTGTGGCAGTGTTTAAAGGGGTATTTGAGAGCATAACTCAGAAACGAATTGAGAAATTGGCATGATTCTTTCACTACACCATTACTTTTTATGCAAAAAAAATAAATTACAAAAATACAAAATAAATAAAAATCAACAAAAAAAATCTTAAATTCTCCTAAAAGTTAGGTTTGATATTTCGATTGTATAAAACGTTTTTGAATTTTTACGATAGAAACTTTAAAACAACCCTACATTTATGCATATCATATGAAAGAACATTAAAAAAGCCATTTTTGGTTTTGAATATTTTTTCAATAATAAATATTTTTACCGAAGGTTTTTCCGAAATAAAGAAATTTGTTAAGTCTTTTTTGGAGAATTATAAAAACTAGAAGGGAAACGAAAATGAAAAAAATTGAAACACGATTGGATGGAGAATTAATCAAAATTAAGAAAAAAATTCAATCCTTTGTAACATGACCGAGTTATTCACTTTCAAAGCTAGCTCTTTCATTTTTGATTGATTTTTTTTTCTATTTCACCAAAAAATTAAATTAGTTCCTACTAGAAACTTTTTGTGTGTTTCAGGTACGAATTTTTTTGTGGTGCCAATTTCTGGAAAATTTTAAGCAACTTGCACGTTCCTATAAAAACAAAATTTTTCTAATAAAAGACATCTAAGCCAAGAATGCTACTTACCACAAAGGTATGCAATTACCAAATTGCAAAAATATAGCACTTCAGAAAGTTATTAAATACTCACCAAGGAAGTTTTAAGCATTGAAAATAGGGGCGTGGCGTGTATTTCCCATACAGCCAAAATATTTGATATCGAATGGCGTGGAATTATAGGTCGCACTGCTTCGAATTTCGGTAGTCGAACACAATTTCCACGTGACATTTCACTGATAACATTTTATGAGCTTTGAACAAGGGGGCGTGTCAGCTCATATACAACCGAAATTTGTGATATAGCTTTGGAGTTGGGAATTCAGTATTCGACCACAATTTATACGTGTCGTTTCACTGATAACATTTTACGGGTGTTGGACAAGGGGTCGTGGCATCAACGTGTCGAGTTTCAACTAGTTTTTATATATAATTATATTTATATATATATGATAGATCAGAATTATTTATAAAAAATTAACTTTCTGTCACAGAGTCAGACCAAATAAGGGAAAATGAAAATTAATGTTAAATAGCTTTAATTCCTCAGCGGAAGCAAAAATTCATTGGTGAACTTCGACAAATTCGTTGCACTCAAAGTAAGAATAGTGAAAGAAGAAGTGGCAACTAGAACAGACAAATTTCCTGGTAGAGTTTTAGGCTTTGATCTAATAATCACTTCAGCATTAACGACTTATAATGTCAAAGAACTTATTTGAATAGATACCCAATCATAGAAAATTTTAATAGTAAGTTGGTCACAGATTTATCACTCAAGACTACTGAAGATGGAAAGGGTAGAACATTTTTTATTTTAAAATTATTAAAATTGGAAAAAACTTAAAAACTTTATTAAAAGGTATTAAATTTTGTAAAGTCAAAGACTTTGAGCCCAAAGAAGAAAAAACTATACAAATATAATAATAGGAGATCGCCAAAAACTTTCAAGTTAAACAATAAAAGAACGTGTTAATTTTAAGCCAATAATTAAAAATCTTTAAAGACTTTTATTTTTAAGAGTCTTGAAGGACTTTTAAATAAAAAGTTTCGGTTGTAAGAGTCTTTTGATACTTCAAATATTATAAAAGTTTTTTTTAAGAATTTAGCCTAACTAATATTTAAGGTGTTAAATTTTTTAAAGCCAAAGACCTTGAGCCAAAATAAGAAAAAAAAAATACAAAATTATAATACAGAGATCACTAAAACAATTCAAATTAAAGAATAGAAGTAAACTTTTAGTTTTAAGCCAATAATAAGAAATCTTAAAAGACATTTATTTTTAAGACTTTAAATAAAAAAATTTCAGTTGTAAGATTCTTTTGATACTTTAAATATTTTAAAAATTTATGCAAGAATTTAGCCTAACTAAAATAATATTTTATGTGTGTTTTTATTTATGAGATTGAAAAAGTGATTGCATTCATTTTTCCAAATCATTGATTGTGATTTAAAATTTCAAGTCCCAATCAATTTGGGTTGGAAATAAGTGACTGCATTCATGTGATTTCATTCATTCATTTAAATCATTGAAAACAGTCACTGTAATCTCAATAATATAACGTTTTAAATATCAGTGTGAATGAAGTTAGATATTTTTTATTAAGCAGTGTGTTTGGATCAATGCTTCAATCCGGCTGCGGTTGATTCCTTGGGACAAGATGAGAAAAAATTTTATAGCGGGGGTCTATGTTTTCCTGTTATTATTCATCTTCTTATCAAAAGTATCGATATCTCTGTTGAACAAGTATTGGAAATTTATAGACTAGTATTATTTGTTTAACAGTTTATCTTTGTTACTTGCAAGCAAATTAATTTTTTATAAGCTTTTCTTAATTTTTTTTTTGTTATTTATTTTTCGGTTCGCTCTTGCGCTCTTCCTTATACACGGTTAAAAATCTTGGAATTAATTTTAGTACAGCTAAAAAAATACTGCATATTTCTTAACCTTGCGGTTTAAAATTTGAAATTTCACAAATACTAACCCAAAGTTAAAATTTTTCTGTACTAAAATTTAAACCAAAAAATATTGCAATGCTGAAACTCAATATAAGGCTATTCAGTTCATATGCTTGTTTATTTCTTTATTTCTTTTGTTTTTTACAGCGCAAGAACCCAGTGGTTAACGTAGTAATAAATAGGCAATACAATTAAATTGTCGTGAAAAAATGTTGCTCAGAAACATGTTGCGATAAGTTCACGCTGCGGAACAGAGTACTGCTATGACGAAAATGTGAAAATTTCCACGCTTTAAAAATTTGAATTTTGTTACTTCTAACAAAATATTTAAAAAAAAAAAAATAAACAAACAATGATTTCAATGAATGAATGCATTCATTTGTGATTTAAAATTTTTTGTGATGAAATTCCCAATCAATGATTTGATTGCATGAAAAAATAATTGCATTCTTTTTTTCAAATCATTGATTGTGATTTGAAATTTTAAGTCCCAATCAATGATTTGAAAATTGCTATAATTTTTTCAAATCATTGATTGGGATTTTAAATCACAATCAATGATTTGAAAAAATGAATGCAATCACTTTTTCAAATCACTAATTGGGAATTAAATGATTTTAAATCACAAATGAATACATTCTTTTACAGCTCTGCAAAACGCCAGGTTTGAGCTATTATTGCTTTAAAACACAAATTCAAAACATAAATAAATAACAAGAAAATTCCAGCACAAACAAAAATCATGAGCATATTGTATGAAAGCATATACATGGTCCCTGTGGACCCCTCCTTAAGTGACTTCAACCCGACCATTATAATGCAAAATTTTACGTTATTTTATCGTATCTAATTACATTATCTTCTATGCATCCCATTTAAAGAAGTCAAGAAGGCTGCGGCTTTTAGGTCGCATCATATTTAAATGCTTCATCGTTGAAAACTGCACAGGTCCCAGGTTATTTTCTTAGGCATCGGAGGGTTAAATATAAATTTTTTTTTAAGTTTTAGCAAAGAAAACACTTTTAATTTCGCTCACGTATTATAAAATTTTAAACTGATTTAGAAATACTTTAATTGTTTAAATCTAATTATTTTAGGATTTAAATTAATACTTCGTAGTTGCACCACGATTCCCTGCACCGACGACCTATAGAGTTCACAAGATCAGCATAATCAAATCCTACTTGTTTTTAGATATATTGCCAGCAATCCTAATTTTTAAAATATCTCAAAGGTGTTTAGCGGGCTTAGATAAGGTGATTGCGAAGGCCATTCTAATAAAGAAATCTTGTTGAACTGAAATTATTTTTTGCTAGTAGTGTGAAGTGTTTGAGATCATTATATTGCATAAATTCCTACTTCAATTGCATTTTTTTATCAGCGTATGCTGCTATATCACTATTAAAAAAAAAATTTTGTAGTCCGTCACGCACATTTCATCTCTTATCCAATATGTTGTACCAACACTCGATGATGAAAAGCCACCCCCGATCATGATGCTTAATATTTTTATTTGTTTAGTTGGGATCGTGAGTGGTAGTTTAAGGCGTCTTACATGCTGCTTCACATCGGATTTAAGCAAATTCGCCTTAGTTTTATTGGACTATAGCATATTTGCATTTAGAAAATATCAAATTTTCCTGAGATTCCAGGTGTTTCTTTTTTAGGTGTGAAATGAATATCAGAGAATCCTTTTTTTAGAGCATTTCATTAGTTATGCTCTTTCGCTTTACTTTTAAATTGTAAATTTTACACGTAGTGACAATTAAAATGTAGGTTTCGGATGAATATAATTTCAAAAAGTACTAAGATTTGTTTAATTTATTCCTCTGAAGGTTTTTAAGGTACCAAAGTGCTGATTTTAGACTCATGGAAACAAATGGCGACATTTGGGAGTTCTTAAAATTTTGCATAAAAAAAATCAATATAAAAAGGCCTAAGGGCATTATTGATTTTCTTACTTTTAGCATTAAAACTACTAAAGTACGATTAAAGGATCTGATTGCATACATCACTAAGTTCCAACAAGTAGCCACTTACAGCTTATTACTCATATAATATTGTAGTATATATAAATTGGATTGGATTTATGTTGCTCATATAATAGTTTAACTCAATAGTTTCTTCTTGAACAACCCTTTTTACCCCGGTTTGCCTCGCTGCATTGGTAAGCATTTCTTAATTGGTCGTAAGTATTATAAGCGGCGCTACAAGCGATGATACAGCATATAGCATAGATAATGGAAGATACATTTACCGCTGATAGGGTTGCCAGCACTAAGTTCACATTAAATGACGCTAGCAACAACAATATAGAAAACCCTTTTTTTTCTTCTTCTTTGAAGGCGCGCCATGATGTGATAAACACTTAAATACTTTAAGCCGAAATTAAATAAGTTTAAGGCAAAGTGCAAGTTGTGACAAACAAAACATCGAAGCAGTCAACTCAATTCGGTCTGTCTGACATTTAAACTGATGAGTGACTTTATCTGTTTTGCTGTTTGTCGCAAATGTGAAAATTGTATACACTCGTATCTTGGCTGGCAGGCAATTATAATCATAGCTTCTTGCATGTCATTAATGTCATCCATCTTTATCTGTGCGGTAGTATAGGTTGATGTAGCTGCATGTTTGTGTGTGCGTGTTTGTGTTTCCGGTAAAGTATAGGTTGTTGTTGAAACGCTTTGGTTTGTTAATGGTTCGGGGTTAGATCAACGTTTTGCCTACAGAAAAGCATAGATACAGCAAAAAAAAATAGGAGTAAAGCACACAAAGAGAAAAGAAATTAAATCCAATCAAGAAAATCCATTAATCAATGTGAAGATTAGAAATGTTTCGGTTTTAATTGCCAAAATCACGTTGCGGTGTTTATGGTACGGTTCTACGGTGGTTGTGGTGCAATCAGAGTTGCTACGCAGTTACAATTGCGCGCTGAGTGCTGAAAATTTATAAGTGAAATGAATTGACAGAGCACACAGTACGTTGAATGGGACTGAAATTTTAAAATGAAAAGTGATAATTTCAAAAACATGGTAGGCCCAATAAAAAAAATTTAATTGTCACAAATCAGAAGAATTTCGTAAATATCTTAATTAATAAGAAAATCAAGATTTTTTTTCTTTACTACAAGAAAAATACAGTGGAGTCGCGATAACGTGAACTAATAAAATTCAAGAGAGTTCACGTTGGCGAAACGTTCACGTTTGCGTTCACGCTAGAGTTTGGGGAAAAATTATAATTTTTATCATTATTTGGCCTACTGATGCAATATGTCTGATGCAAAATTAACTTGTCTGGAGAAGCCAAAGAAAGATTTATTAAAAAAATTCAATTCAAAACTAAGAAAATAAAAACTCAATGGAAAAAAGTGTTAAGCTATGTTAAGTTTTAAACATTAAGCTGTGTTCATGAAATGCAGAGCTCACGTTATAGCGAGTAAACTGTAGTATTATCTCGTTTAGATATAAAATTAAACATTAAATTGAACTGAGATTCTGGAGAAGGCACCAATGCACCCCTGTCACCACGCGTATAGGGCGGGCAGGTCTACAGAATCTACTCTATACCAGTTGGCTTTCCAGTCAGCTTTCAAAAACAAAGAAACCGTACTCTGTGCCTTTCTAGACATAGAGGGAGCCTTTGTAATACTTCTCACGAGGCTGTGAAGAAGTCTTTACACAAAAAAGGAGTAAATGATATGCTCAGCAGATGGATATGCCAAATGCTTAGCACTAGAACTGCAGAAACAAAAGTGGGCAACACCACTATAAGAATCAAAACAACAAAAGGCTGCCCACAAGGCGGACTCCTTTCTCCACTGCTGTGGAGTCTTGTTGTGGACGAATTATTAACGATGCTAACCGAGAATGGCATAAAATGTCAGGGTTACGCAGACGACATCGCCTTAATAGCGAGAGGGAAGTTCGAGGATACACTCTGTAACCTGATACAGAGAGGACTGTCAGTAACAAAGGAGTGGTGCAACACAGTGGGATTAAGTATCAACCCAGCGAAAACCACCATAGTACCTTTTACTAACAAAAGAAGCCTGCCAAACCTCCGAACAATGAGAATGGATGGCACTGAAATTCCCTTCAAAGGAGAAGTAAAGTATCTGGGACTTACACTAGATTCAAAGCTTCTCTGGAGAAGACATGCAGAGGTAACTATAAACAAAGCAACGCGCGCACTCATGGTATGTAGGAGCCTGGCGGGGAAAAGCTGGGGTTGTAACCCAACAATTCTCCGCTGGATGTATACCATGATGGTGAGACCCATCCTCACCTATGGTGCAATAGCATGGGCTGAGAGAACCAAGCTAACCACAATGAGGAATATGCTAACAAGGGTGCAGAGACTGGCCTGTGTATGCATCACAGGGGCCATGAAGACATGCCCTACAGCAGCACTAGAAGTAATACTGGACCTAACACCCTTACACCTTGTCATAGAGGGAGTAGCCAAGCGAACTCTGTTGTGCATTGCAAAAGAGGGGACAGGTTTAGGTAAAACTTTCAGCAGTAGAGAGAAGGAGGATATTGCAAAGCACACTCCCTACATTGATCTACCAAGAGACGATATAGTAAAAAGGTATAACTTCGAAGAACACTTCGGAATTAAGCTTAGTACCAAGAAAGAATGGGACAGCGAGATGATATCGCAAGTCAAGAAACCACACAGTATAGCATAGTATACAGATGGGTCCAAGACATTGGAAGGTATAGGCGCAGGGGTGTACGGGCCAAGAACCAAGCACTTTGAACCTATGGGGACAACACCCAGTATCTTCCAAGCGGAAATCTTAGCAATACAGCTGTGTGCACAATTCAATCTGGACCGTAAATACAAAGGTCAGGATATAGTTGTGATGTCAGACAGCCAAGCAGCAATCAAAGCATTAGTTTCCTGTGAGATATCATCGAGAATAACATGGGAATGCCTAACAAAACTCAACGAACTAGGCAAGAATAACACTGTTACTATACTTTGGGTCCCAGGACACAAAGGAATACAGGGTAACGAAGAAGCCGATGGTCTAGCGCGACAGGGTGCAGCCACAAAATTTATAGGACCAGAACCATTCTGCGGATTGGGCACACATTCTATAAAAGAAGAACTAAGAAGGGAGGAGAGGCATAAACGTTCAAACCTTTGGAAAAGCCTCCCAAAGCTAAGACAATCCAAATTGCTCCTCAGAGATTTTAACACTCGGAGAGCAAAATTGTGCATAAGCTTAGGCAAACCGAATCTTAGGATTCTAACGGGGTTTCTTACAGGACACTGTAAACTTAAATACCACCTGATGAAATTGGGCATAGAGACCGATAGTAACTGCCGTTTCTGTGAAGAAGCAGAGGAGACTCCAATACACCTACTTACAAACTGCGACGCCGTGGCTCGCAGACGTAAACTAGCACTGGGGAATTATGAGCTGAGTCTAGAGCAGGTTTCATCCCTTGAACCTAAGAATATTCTCAAATTCATTAGAGAAATAGGGCTGGATGAAATTCTGTAATCCGCAAACCCAGCGGAGCTTTGAGAAGGAGGTACAATAGGAGGTACATTTAGGTCGCAGTACGCATCTCCACCACACAACATTAACATTAACAAACATTAAATTTATAAATTTTATTAATAACATTAATATCTTCTATCTATATATATAAAAATCAATTGCTGTGCGTCAGTATTGCTAAGGCTCGAAAATGGCTCAACCGATTTAAATAATTTTTGTTGTGTTTTGTTCGCCAAATATCAGGGAACGTTCAGAAAAAAGAACATTTTGTCACACTTCCTTTTACTGCCTACAAATCAATAAGCTTTTTGTATGAAAATTTTGCATTTTTTATGGGAAATATTCGAATAGCTTTGAAGTTATAAGCCGCACAGCTTCGGAACTTGGTATTCGACACAATTTACACGTTCCGTTTCACTGAAAACATTTTATGGGCGTCGGACAAGGGGGCGTACAACCTCCCATACAATCCAATTTGCAATATCGAATAGGTTTGGAGTTATAGGCCGCACAGCCTCAGAATTCGGTATTCGACCGCAATTTACACGTTCCGTTTCAATGATAAAATCGTATGTCGTTGGAAAAGGGGGCGTGGTACCTCCCATACAACTCAAATTTGAGAAATTTAATAGCAATTTAGTTATAGGTCGCACAGCCTTGGAATTTCGAGCACAATTTACATATGCAGTTTCACTGATAACATTTTATTTTATTTTTATTTTTTTGCAACTGGGCCGTGGCAGCAACTCTGTTAAACACGACTCGAGGACTCAGTTTTAAGATTTCAATGCTGTGAAATTATCTAGGTAAGTTCGGCAGATTTGTGAAAACAATTCCGTGTGGTTTTTATGTGTTTATTACAATGCCAAAGAGAGGACGAGCTAACATAGGTCGTCGAACTTAGTCGAATGCGTGGCGAGATACTTCTGCAACGATCAAAGAGGTGTTTTCGGATACGGAAAGTGATTACAAAATCGGGGATTGCTTTGGCTTTATCTACTTTGCTATATCTTGAACATTAGAAGGAGCTGTAAGAACTCATGAAACAGTTTGGGATGTCATACTACATATTGACCGTGGAAGTTGGTTCATAATTAATACTTCTTTGAAATATAGACCCGCCGAATCTGAGTAATGAAATGAGACTTTCAGTCATAAAGCCAACTAACAGAAAGGGAAGAACAACGTCTACAAGGCCAGCTAATATTACATAAATAATTTTATTACTAAAAATATACTTGGTATGCTATATATACTTTAAAAATTTTTTCTTTTCGTATTGTAAAAAATGCTGGTTTGACACTAGTATGTGATTTGGTAGGATTTCGCCTGTTTTGTGGGATTTTTAAACCATTTTTTGGCGGGATTTTTTACTGTATGAACATTTTTGAAAGATTCTACTCCTTTCAAAGTACTTATTGACATCACTTTGCCTATAATCTTGTACAATTGTCGATTTAATGTTGCGTTTCATTGAGATTTCGTTGTAATTGATAAAAAAAAAATTAACTATGGTCTACTTTATGACATTCCAAAATATTTCGGATCTTACGATAAACGTCAGTGAGCTAAAACTTTCTGCAAAAACCTCAAAAAAATCATGTTTTTCGTAAAAATATTGGCTGGTGTAATAAAATATATTTTAGTTGTAAAAAAATATATAATTTTTTTTTGATTTCCATACAAAAACTTGAAAAAATTATATAACATCATTACTTGTATTTTTTTAATATCTTACAATATTTTTTTAAGGTGTTTATTTTATAATTATTAGCTATAATATGTATCAATTTAAGCAATTCTGACCAAGAAACAATGCAAGCACTCAAAACCTTTCCAACGATATTTTGAAAGTGAGGATAAAAAAAATAAACTGGCCATTTCAGCCCTTGGAAGGACTTTGACCTGGCTTCTATTGATCAATTGTGTTGTGCGTGTTATTTATTAAATGCTTGATCACAAGCGACCTAGAACTGGACCTACGAAAACTGGACTCCGAACGGCTTATGTTCTCAAGAAGCTTTACATGGCAATTTTTACTCTCTGACGCTTGCCATTGTCTGCAGAGAGGTGACGACCGAACAGAAGAATTAACTCAATCGAAAAAACTTTTTGTCTGAGCTGGTATTGAACCCGGGCTACAGCGGTTCTTTAGCTTAGGTGGCACTCACTCTACCCACTAGGCTACGGCCGCCACTTGTGAAATTGAATTTTAATTAAAATAACTTGAAAAAAATTCCAAAAAAATGCAAAAAAAAGCATTATCTTTAATCCGATTGCAAAAATGTAAAATTGTTTGATGTAGATTGGAAGTGCTTTTTCCAGCTTTTAATTTCTGCCAATATTTTTTTTCCAAGTATTACAGCAGCCAATACATTTGCGAAAAACATAATTTTTGTGGGATTTTGCAATAAGTTTTAGCTCACTGACGGCTTTCGTTACAGCCGAAATATTTTGAAAATTATTATACGAAACATCAAGGTTAATTTTAAGAGGGGTACAAATGAAACATTTTTGTCCCCACACAAAACGACGCACCTGAATGTATGCGTATAAGCTCTTTTTTGATCTCAATGAATTTTTAAGAAATAACCCTGTAGTTCGGCTGGTGGCAGCAATTCCCTTTGGACATGCCATTTCTCAAGCCTTTACAGTTGTATAGCCCATGTTAATGTACTTTGGGTCCATTCGCCTCTGTCAAAGACATCGACAGTGTTGCCAGGTGTCTTTCATCCCTAGATTGGATTTCAAATCCCCCTAAAATTCCCCTAAATTTTTTTTTTCGAAAAACATACAAAAATTTTACAGGGGGAAACTGAAAGTAGTGCAGCTGCAATGCAAGCCTATGTATTTAAAGTGCTGAGCTGTTGGACATCTTTAATAAGGTCAGAAAGTTGTTTCATAATTCTCAATTGTCAATTGTGAAATTGATATTAAAATGGAGTCTTACTTTTGAAAGGAGGCTCCGTCTCCCACTTTTTGATATATTTTTGGGCATATCTTTTTTGTCTATAGTTTTTTCCATACTTGCTTTGTTTTTAGTTTTTACACACGGTTAAAAATTTTTGACTTCTTTTTAATCCAAGCTTTGGTTTTCAAGGAATTTTTAATCCAAAACGTTTAATCCAAACATTAGTATAATTTAGCTGGATTTCAAACCCACGTTCCTGAAAAGAGCTTACTTACATTTGTAATGATGCAAAATAAGCGAAACTATGTTCATAACTGAGTTGGACGAGTGGATAAGGTATTGTACCAGCACAACAGAGGACGTGTGTTAAAATCATGAACTGTGGTTAGACCATTTTTGTTATTTTACTTTATTTTAGCTGGGTCTCGAACCATCGTTTCTGCTTGCTTGCTTACTTACTGCAAGCTTACTTGCATTCGTTATCATGTAAAATAAGCTTTAATTTTTAACAAATGAGATGGACGAGTGGATAAGGTGTTAGACCAGCACAACAGAGAACATGTGTTCAAATCATGACTTGGTCAGAAAAGTTTTTATTTTAAGTTGATATTTATATTGCTTTTTTCAACATTTTTCGGATTTAAAACTATTCTTTATTGGATTAAAAAATTTTAAACTTTTCCTTGTTTTAAAAATTACAACACCGTGTAATCTTTTTTCGTGTTGTCCCATATGCCATCCAAAAAAGTTTAAAATTTATTCCAAGATTTTTAACCGTGCACGGAATCAATCAATTGCAAGTCAAGCGCGAAGCAAGTTTGAAGTGAAGTGGGAAATGATTGGTAATTTATTTGAAGTGCTGCCGATTCAGCTGTTTTAATAAAATGTTGTTGAAATACCCAAGAAGACAAATATCTTATTTTCTTAAATTTTTAGCATAATTTTAAGGAAAAACCCCCAAAAAACATTAAATCTCCCTAAAAAACCCCTAAAGATTTATTACCCCCAAAATCCCTCAACTCAGTTAAAAAACCCTAAATCTAGTGGGGAAATCCCCTAACCTGGCAACACTGGACATCGATGTGTTAAAAGGACGTACAAAATACGTGGCGAGAGGCATGCCCCTACCACTGGGGTTATGTGAATTCGCATATCAAGTAAAAAATATGAGGATACATTTTATACTATTTGGTATACATATAAATCAAAACTAAAAATGTTTTAAAAGTTATACCATCAATTCTTATGAATTATTCCAGACCATTTTTTTCGTCAGACCAATCGAAACCACAATATTTTTAAATTTCCCAATTTCGGTAAATTTTTAACTTTTGAACCAGAATATATTTTGATTTACACATGATACCTATATAAAATTTTTAAATTATATTTGTTTTATTATTTTTATAATATTGAGTGGTAAAAAATTTATAAATTATTTAGAATAAAAAAATTTTATACCACACAAATGTTATAAAAAAGATAAAATTTACCCTGAAATGTTTTGCTGTAAAGTAGTAGGCCCAAGTTTCAACTTGGAAATACTAGGAAAATCGATTCTTATTTCACCACATTTTTTTTAAATAATCATACATATAAATAAACAAAAAGAATTTATTTTGCTTCTTTTGTCATTAAAATTGAAAAGTTTTTTGCGGGTTTTCACAATATTTTGGAAGGAATAATGTGGGGAAAATTGGGAATTTTACACTTGCACTTGGGATTTTTAGCAAAATGAAAATCACATCACTGTTTGACATTCCAGAGTGAAATTGTTTTTTGAAAATGAGAAAATATAAGTAAAAATAAGAAATATCTTTATTACATTTTTCATATATATTTTTGAGTTCTAGAAAAATAAATTTTTTTTTCATTTTTTGAAGTAGTTTTTTAGCTGCTGGAATTGAAAAAAATGACTTAACGGATAGTTATCAAATTATTAACTGTTGAATTTTCGCATTTAAAAAAAAATATTTTAGGAGGGGACTAAACTCATTTGGGCGTGTTAAGTACCCTTAATCTAGAAAAAAAGTAGAGTTGCCGTTCTTTAAATTTATTCAAATCGTTAAGCAAACATTATTTTTTCACATCAACTGATATAAAGAGAATTTAATGAAAGCCTAAAAGTATGCAAGCAAATCTCTACTATTAATGAGCAAATCCAAATTAATGATGAGCATTTATTAAAGCTTCTCTACTCAACAGTAAAAAGTTAAACAAAAGCATTAATTGCTAATTTGCATATTCAAAAAGTTAATATGAGAGTTGAGCACGTCAAAAAAGAAAGGGTTGCCAGCATTGCACAAAAAGCAAAGCTGACTTTCTTACAAAAACTTTTGCTTCCTTTTCTCAGCAGCTTGTTACCGCTGCTTTCAAATAATGATTAAAATTAATGAAATTTTTAGTGCATGCTGAATGGAAACTTTGGCCAAATGAAGCATAAAATTCAAATACATAAAGTTATTCCAGAACGATTAGTCACAAGTGTGAGGGCAAGTGTCATGTGTGTGTGTGTGCATGTGGAAAACACGCAAAACTTTGTGCACTCAAAAAAAAAAAGGGTAAAGAAAAGCTTAAATGTACACAAGCAGAGTGCTTAAACAGATAACAAGATATGCACAGATACGCAGTATCGCATGGTTACTTAGACACACATGCATGACACGCATCACTACGAGTGTAAAGTTAATTTTTCATTTTAAAAAAATCATTTATCACACGCCCAAAAAAGAGCTTAAAAATAGCCTGGCGTTGGATTAAAGTTAATTGAAATCATCAGCAACAGATATACATAGCTAAAGATACATTTGCTGGTGGTTATTACTCACATGACTCAACTGTACTGTGTCAATTGTGTGTGTGTGTGTGAGTGTGTGCAAACTAATCGAACAGAGCAGCAAAAGCTGTGAATAATTAAGAAAATACTTTAAATTTGATGTGAGTGTGCATTAAAATATATACACATGGCATACATTAGTGCTTGTATCTTTGAGACACATGCAAAAAATTGTCATTTTAAGTGCTGCTTTGATAAAGTTTCAAATTCAACAACAACAACAAGAACAACAACAACAACAAAAAGAACAAGAACAATAACGACCACTGATAAATAACACCATCATTAGTCAAAACCTCGCATATGTGGTTGAGCAGCCCATTTTTAGTGCTTTTGTTGTTGTTGTTGTATTTTGCTGGCAGTTAAATTGCATGCCAATTTTTCAAACACACAATTACAGCGACACACTCAAATACACACACACACACATCATGACTCACATTGACATGCATTCATATGCAAATTTTTTTCTCCTGACTTTTATGAAATCTTTCAAACAGCGTAGATTTTTCGCCTTTTGCCCAAGCCCCATGCACAAGCCGTGCATCCTTAGGATAAACACACAAGTATCTGTACTTCATACAATGAGCATGGCTTTAAGATATGTTACTGCACCTAATGTGCCGCAATTTTTGTCACATTTAACTCATTGTTTGACTTTGAAGTTGACAATATTTTTGTCCTGTCGCGTCGCCTTGTTGTACTTGTATCTATGAGATGTATATATACAGATATGTGTTTTCATTTGTGGCTTATTAATGTCTTACCATTAAAATGATGCATGGCTAGATATTTACATAGATTCACAGCTATTGTTGTTGTCTGACAACCCATTCATTTTCGAGAAACCAGAGAAATTATTACTGATGCTCAGACATTGTGGTCTGCCAATCAAGAAGGTTGTTATTGTACTAGATGTGGGCAAAGTTTAACATAATATTGGCAACCCTAAAAAGCTCTACTATCATATTCCCGCTCACACATATCACTTAAGTTAAATTTTAGTTGTTCCAAATAAAAAGAGCAGATTTAATGTACCATGGAAAAAATAATAAATCCCCATTCATTATTATTATTTACACATGCACAACAAAAGCGGCGTCACCCACTCCACACCGTACAAATATTTTGTAGTTTACACGAAAAAAATCACACATGATACACAAAACAACCACATCAACTTGGCAAGGATATCCATTTGGCATAGCAAAAGGATTTGCTAGCTGTATAGACAAAAGTGAAAAAAAAAACACAAAACCGGAATTTGTTTCAATTTAAAATATTGCATCCGCGCAGCACAATTCTATTTAAAGCAATGAATCAGTTAAATGTGCGGACAAGGACAATGCCAGGATAACACAAGGGAACACACACACTCACCATTTTCTACACAACACTAATGATGCCACATAAAAGCAAACGACAGACATGATAGTCAAAAGCAGACGTTCTTTCTGAAGACTGCAGCGAAGGAGTTGCTGCTTTTCATACAGGAAATGGTCAATTTTTCATTTTTCCCAAAAAATGCAATGAAATGATAGCAAATAAAAAATGGAATTTGTTGATGATGTTTTCAATTTGCTGATTTCCTATTATTAGCTTCATGAAAAATTGTTTTTAAACCGAAGCAATCAGATGAAAACGTATATAATTTATCAAATTCAAAATATTAAGAAAATTACTATGAAAAAATGGACAACAAATGAGAATGGAAGTAGGTAAACTTTTAAAGAATATGAAATATTTGCTGTGATTTTATAACGGTCACCTATGGAACGTCTTTGTTACAAAAATTGTATCTTTAATCCACTATTATGGCATGTCATTACTTAGTAAAATCCACGTAATGACTTCAGTTTACGTTTTTTTTTCTGATGATTTTGCAGTAAAAAAAGGGTTTAATAAGAAGCAAGCTCATACTCAAAAACCTTTTTATTTAACTTTTGTTCGTTTTTTCATGGTTGCATTTAACCCGGTAACGCCCATGGCTCAACCAATGGAGGCAACGTTGCTTTCTTATTGTGTAAAGTATAGTTGAGCGTTATTTTAAACTGAAGTTGTGTCGAAAAAACTTTAAGTTTATTAGTTTTGTGTTTAAAGTAATCTACAGGTGACACTGGCTATTGTGAGTACTAAATAGAATGCAACCTATTATAAGTCAAAACTCAAAGAAAAGACACAAGTTATTGAAATTGGTGTTTTATTGTTGAAAAAAGTGGACAGTTTTAGATGTTTAATTATTTTTCAGTGAGGTATTTGTACCAACGCATTTGGTGCACATTTTTCTTGTTCTTTCATGGCAGCAACCGCAACGACGTTGAGAGAAGTCTGCATCTGTATGATCAGCTGCGTTTCCTCCTAGCCGCACAGCCTTCAATTCTCTTGTTTGAAGGGGCTTACCAAAAATGAGAGATTTAGTTGGAGGTTTCCCATATTGTTGAAGATATGACAACACCACAGCTCTACGGAAGTCAGAATAATTATAGCTGCGGTTAAATTTTCTTTTGATAAGCCAACCGTCTTGACATGAAGCATCTATTCTGAATGCGAAAAGAGGAAACCACCATTTTTTGCCGCGCAACCCAATCCTCAAAGAGTCAACATTCTCGTCGAATCTGTCAACACCACCCATGTACTTATTATACATTTTTATTAGAGATGGGCAATCAACTTGGATTTTACAACGATTTTTGTAGATGACACCAAATCGGTCAACTTTGGTGATGGGATTCAACACTTAGTTATCATGCCACTTAGCTGCAACAATTTCTCCGGATATTTGGAAAAAAAGTTCTCCTCTTGCCTTCTTTTTTAACTTCTTGTTGCTCAAAAGCTTGCAGTTTTCGAGACGACATTCGCGAATAGTACCCGTTCCACCAATATTCCGCTCTCGTAAATGTTTAAGAAGGGAAAGGCCAGTGCAGTTACAAAATTTCAGCGGCCCCTAAACCCAATTCAGATTGCATTTTGAGCTTTAAACCACTCGGACCTTGATACATCTCACAAGTTACCAAATGTCCTTCACACGTAGCAGCTGACTAAAGCTTATAGTTAAATCTAATAGGCTTTCCATGGATATGTTGCTTTGCTCCAAGCTTTACATAGTATGGAACCATAGTTTCGTTTATGACGATGTGAGATGAACTAACTCTGTGGAAATTGTGTTTGAAGTTCCTATTTAGCAATTAAAAATATTTGCGGACTTTGGCGAATTTGTCGTTTTTAGGCAACCGGCAATTGTCGGAAAGATGGAGATACCGCTGGATTTCAAGGAAACGGTTGCGTCTGATGCTTGAAGATACTAGTTCATGATGAGTATCTTTTTTGGTCTCCCATAAGATCCTAATATTTCTGGGTGTCAAATATCCGGTGAGTAAAATTATATCAATGTTCACCTTCATTTCTTCAACGCTTACATTTAGGGTACGATTTTGCTGCAAGGCATACCTGTTACTCATATCAGCCATGAACTTTACCAGGTCATCCGTTAGAAATAGCTCAAAGCACATTTCAGCACACAGTAAAAAATATGAGCATAAATTTTATACTTTTTTGTATACAAATAAATCCAAACCAAAAATGTTTTAAAACTTATACCATCCAATCTTATAAATTTTTCCAGACCATTTTTCTCGTCAGACCAATCGAAACTACTATATTTTTAAATTTCCCGATTTCAGTGAATTTTTTTCTTTCGAACCAGAATATATTTTGATTAACACATGATATCCACACAGTAAAAAATTTGAGGGTAAATTTGATCTTTTTTGTAACATATGTGAAGTATAAACTCTTTTTATTCCAAATAATTTATTAATTTTATACCAATCAATATTATAGAAATAATAAAACAAATATAATTTAAAAATTTTATTTGGATATCATGTGTAAATCAAAATATATTCTGGTTCGAAGGTAAAAAATTCACTGAAATCGGGAAATTTAAAAATATAGTGGTTTCGATTGGTCTGATGAGAAAAATGGTCTGGAAAAATTTATAAGATTTGATGGTATGAATTTTAAACCATTTTTGGTTTGGATTTATATGTACACCAAATAGTATAAAAATTATCCTCATATTTTTTACTGTGCATATAAAATTTTTAAATTATATTTGCTTTATTATTATTATAATATTAAGTGGTATAAAATTTATAAATTATTTGGAATAAAAAAAGTTTATACCACACAAATGTTATAAAAGAGATAAAATTTATCCTCAAATTTTTTACTGTGCACACATTTCACCATTCAAATTTGTAGATTTCTCCTAATCACTGTCGCGTTTTCCACAAGAAGTAAAACGGCACATATCATCGCTGCATTCTGTACAGTACCTTGTTTTTTTTCTTGTTTTTTTTTGCAGGTTCACGAATTTCTTCTTTCTGAGTCGTATTGTGATGCGATCAGATAAAGATTGAACTTCTACTTCAGAACACAACATGTGACTTGGAATATAAAATAGATTCACCTCGTTTTCGTCACCATTTTCTTCATCAGTGACCTCTCCATCAATATCATTAACAGCTAGCCTAAGTACACAGAAAACTTATGAAATGTAATCCACAGAAACTTGTTTATAAATAGTTTGTAGTAGTTATAATGCTCCCAGTCGCTCCCAGTCACTCCCAGGTGACACTTGAAATTTCGCACTTCTGGCTTGCTTCATTATTTATTACTTTTATAATATAACAATTTATTTAAATACTTACAGACTTAGACAATATCGACAAATAGAAAAAAATATCAGTATCTACCCTTTCGACATTTTACAGAAATAATTATATTCGCGACCTTCATACAATCACGAAAATAAAAAAAACCAGCGCACAACAAGTAGTTAAGAAAATAGATAACGGTGCTGCCACCTTGTCCAAATAAGTAAAGCCATATTTACACGACAGATGGACATCAAAATTATTTGAATATTTTTTCAGTATATGTTTGATACTTGTTTCGAAATAAGTGCCACCTACAGATGACACTGGGCGTGACCGAATTAATACCAATTGTGTATGCGAAAGAGTTTCACTTTGATGAAAACACCATACATACGTTAAGTGCATTGAAATTATTAATCAATTAATTGAAATTTTAAATTTTTAAATGCAATTACTGCAACTGTTTCAATCTTCAAAAAAATTATTTCAAAGAAGCGCTCGTGAACACTTTAATGATTTATGGTAAATAATATATACTTAACAAAACAACAGTAAGTTTGCTCAAAAAACAACAAGCAATGCGTTATTAATAAAAAAAAAATTGTTTTGCTTTCAATCTTTTAATGCAATCAATAGCACTGTGGAAGTGCGTTCGGAAGACAATTTCGCGGACAAAGTTCGAATGTGGGCTTGGGCTCAGTTTCAATGATGTATTAGTTTGTCAATACAAATATCATAACTGATATTGCAATTTATTCAATCAATCTAACTATACATCAACGGTGGGCAAGTGCGACTTTTTGTTAAGTAAAGTGCGGCTAAATTTTATTTTGATATTTTAAAAGACATAAACAAAATTAAACAATTTTATTTGTTTTATCAAATTCCATGTTTTTCTTTCGTTGTTCGACCAACGATTTGACAAAAAATTTATGATAATGTGAACACTGTTTTTCTTAACTGAACGTTCTCTTTTATTGTATTATACTCTTTCTCCAATTTATGATTCATTCCCAAGGTAAGCTCAGACAAGATAAGCTCAAGGTCTGGCAAAAGTTCAGCTAGAATCAAAATCAGCTACTCGAATTGTAGATTTTCTAGATGTTGTTGCAAGCGGCTTTAACCAATACAGAACAAAATTTTAAAATATTGGTTAAAGATTGGTTTAAGGGTCAGAGCTGTAAAGTATTTAGTATATTCAGTATTTAAATACCTGTTAATTAGAAATACGAAGTATTTAAAATATAAGTATCAAATACTTTATATATTAGATATTTGTATTTGTGCTTAAATTGCTCAAATACAAATACTTTTAATCACCCATCCTTTTCTCAAATACTGTTAATACTTAATACACTGTAAATACTTTCAAATACTGTTAATACTCTTTTAAATTCAGTAAATAATTAAAATACTGTAAATACTTTAAATATTTTTGAAGGAGTTTTTACCAAAACCTGTGTTAAATAAAATGATGCAATGGCTCCTGCTTGACTTCATTATAAGTAACTTTTCGAAAGAAATGTCCGATAAGGCTGTCGCTTAGAGATCATGTTATGTCATTAAACATGTTAAACATGTCTGAATTTACAAGAGCAGCACTTTCAAATGTTGTAGTTTGTTAAAGTCTAGGTTATAAAAGGGTTCAAATTTCTTTTAGAGGTAGGTTTAAAAATTTTCTTCTTCGTCAGTCAACTATTCAGCTTTATTTGTTTGTTTACTGTACAAACCTTTGTTCCAAATATTTGTATAATTTGAAAACATTACAGTATTTGAAGAATTCACAGTATTTGAAAGTATTTTCAGTAATTCAATGTATTTTTTTTTTTATTTAGTATTTCAGTCAATAAACATTAGTTCTTACAGACTACGATTTAAGATATGATTATATTTAATCTTAAAATATTTACAACAATCTTAATAAACATTATTTAGCAAATATCTGAGAGAATTCTTTGAATTTGCAAAATCAAAGTTACAATGAAGCATAAAATTATTGAACTCTAGCATAGCCCTAATCATAGGTGAGTTAATGGCATAGTTTGTTCTGCACGTTTCTAGATAAAAAAAATCAAAATGTCTTAAGGACCTGGAAGGAACATTAAAATTAATTAATGCCAGTAGTTTAGGGCAGTCAACTGTACCAACAACAATATCATACAAGAAAAGAAGAGACAAAATTATTCTTCTATTCTGTATGGTTTTTAAATTAATTAAACTGCAACGTTCACTATAAGAAGGAATTGGAATTTCCGGATTATTCCGGATTATTAAAGCGCTTAAAAGCTTTTTGTATTCGTTCAAGGCGGAGAGTGTGTGAAGCATAAAAAGGATTCCATATAAATGAAACATATTCTAACTTCGAACGAACAATAGTAGTATAAAGAACTTTCAAAGTAAGAGGGTCATTAAAATTAGAACCATTTCTACGAACTACAGCAAGAAGCGAATATGTTTTAGGAATGATGTAATTGAGGTGAATGATAAAAGAGAATCTGGAGTCAAATATTACACCAAGGTCTTTAATTTCTTTAACACATTTCAATGGATTGCTATCTAAATAGTATGATGTTTTTAAAGGAAATGCAGATTTAGCATAAGTAGAATGCATACATTTTTCATAATTGAGATACAAATGGTTTCTAGAACACCAAGCATTTATGGAGTTTAGATCAGTTTGCAGTAATGAGGCATCAGACAAATTATTAATTTTACGAAAAATTTTTAAATCATCAGCGTATAACAGACACAGAGTTTTTTACTTTTGAAGCTTTTGATACAGAAGTAACGGACCCAATATGCTACCCTGAGGTAGCTACGAACGGTCTGGAAATTTCATTCTCAATAAATACATGGCACGTTCTGTTACACAGGTAAGACTTAAACCATTGCAATAAATTAGAATGAAAACCAAGATTTGCTCATTTTTTTATTAAGATATCATGTGATATATCAAATGCTTTAGAAAAGTCGGTGTAGATTGAGTCTACTTGACAGCCCATTTTAAAAGCAGAATTGCAGTATTCCGAAAATAAAGTAAGGTTCGTTACAGTTGAACGTCCAGATACGAAACCATGTTGTGAAGGCGAAATTACACACTTAACAGCAAAAAATATTTGGCTCTTCACTACAAATTCAAAAAGTTTAGAAACTGCCGTTAGCTTGGATATTGGTCTATAATTTTTGACGTTATTTTTGTTTCCAGATTTATAAATTGGGGAAATGAATGACATTTTCCAATCAGAAATAAATACTCCTGAAGATAGAGATTTATTGAAGATAATTTGAAGAGGTTTTGCTAGGGGTTTACAACAATTTTTTAACAATATACCCGATAATCCATCTGAGTCGGATCTGACTGTAGTTTTAAGGTTCAAAATTCCCTCTACAACATCATCTTCAGATATATACAATGAACATAAATCAACAAATGGTGACATATCATTAGCAATATAGTTCGAAAATATATCAGACGGTTCAAAATTTGATTCAAAGAAGTTAGCAAAAAGATGAGCTGTTTCGAGCGCACTATTAGAAACTTTATCTCTAAAAAACATGCTGGTTGGAAAGTTCGAAAACCTCTTCTTTGAATTTACATAGCTCCAAAATGATTTAGGGTTTGACTTTATGTTCGTTTCAAAGTTCAGAATATACTGTCTATAAAGGTATTTATTCAGAAAATTGAATTCCCTCATATAGTGTCGGTATTTATTGAAGAAATCAATATTGTTAGCCGCAGCCCATTTTCTATAAAATTTATTTCGTAGATTTTTCAATTTCATTAAGCCCGTAGTATACCATGGCAGTTTATATATTTTGACGCATTTTTTCGGAATATGCTCACAACAAATTTTTAAAATAATTGATTTAAATAAAAAGAATGCATCATTAGCATTAAGGGAAAAGATCTCACTATACCAATCTATGCCAACAAATAAATTGTTCAAAAGCTCAAAATTACAAGCGTTAAAATTAAAATTATTTTGATTATTAGTTATAGTCTCACAACGAAGAAAATTATAAAATTCGAGTTCAATATGTAATGGAGTATGATGTAAAGTAGATGGAGATATAGGAAAAAGAGATTCATTTATACTAAAATTAATATTCTTACTTATAAAAACTAAATCCAAAATTTTATTTAACTTATTAAAACAAACATTTATCTGCAATAAATCCATTTCTAGAAAACTGTCAATAACAAATACATCAAGGATGGTGTAAACATTTGAGGGCGTTAACCCCACCGAATCTTCAGATACTTGCGACCAAATTATTTTGTTCAAGTTGAAATCTCCCACGATGCATAAATGGTACTTGCTATTTACATTTTGTGTAAGATAAATTATGTAATCCATATGTGCTTTATATAACTCAAAATCACTATTCGGAGGAATATAAGAGACACATATGTACATATACAATTTCAGATGAACCATGCATAGCAACACAAAGTTGATCCAGTAGAGAGTCTGCGTTTTTTAAATTAAAAATTGATGCAGAGATCAAAGAATTTACAGCGATGAGGACTCCTCCCCCACGTCTACAACCAGTCTTCTCAAATTCCCGATCTTTCCTAAAAACACGGAAGAGATTCGGATCGAAAAACTCTTCATCAGAAAAGTCTGAGTTCAGCCACGTCTCAGTAATAACATATACATCATAATCCAACTGTGCAGTAGCTATAAATATGGGATTAGTTTTTGTTCTCATACCAGAAACATTTTGGTAGAATATATTAAGATTTTTGTTATCTCTTTTTATAACTTTGGCTGCTGAGACCTTACTCTTCGAAAATTTACAAAAGAGCTAACTTTCACATCAGCCGGCCAAAGAGATGGATTAAAGACTTTATTATAATATGATGAAACCACTCCAAGCTTAAAACTAACTCTTTTTATTGAGTCAATCGGAGCTGTTTTACTCACTAATTTATAGCAAAGCAGATTCTGTTTGTTTACATTGGAATGTTTGGAAACAAAACTCACAATGTTTTCCTCAGAGACTGATGGCAGAAAAGGTGTAATATGAAGCCATCTCATATTATCAGCTACCGCGAGCTCAGTGCTTAAGCTTTGACCAACAATCATATTTTGATTTATTTCATTATTTCTCTTAGGTCTTCTAACGTTTGAGCGCAAGAAAGGTGCCGCTAGCGGAACCGCGTCTAAAGACGGGGAGACAGCCACATCAGCTAGTGCAGGCGTTGAAGAGATGGTAGAAACTGCAGTAAAAACTGGTTTATTTGCAATTGAAATATTTACAGTATTTGAAAGTATTTATAGTATTTGAGGAAAGAACTACTAATTGAAAGTATTTGTATTTGAGCAATTTAAGTACAAATAAAAATACCTAGTATTTAAATACATTACTTATTTTTTAAAAACGTGGTATTTGTATTCATACTTATACTTTACAGCTCTGCAACCAA
The DNA here is from genome assembly GCA_963920525.1 of Dichetophora obliterata. Taxonomy (NCBI): domain Eukaryota; kingdom Metazoa; phylum Arthropoda; class Insecta; order Diptera; family Sciomyzidae; genus Dichetophora; species Dichetophora obliterata. The sequence goes on along the minus strand of OY986438.1, from coordinate 37,623,468 downwards.
AAATAAATTTAAAATTTTTTTAAAAAAATCTACCCATAGAAACATTTTTTTATATAAGACCAAAAATGGGTCTTAAAGTGACTAAATCTCAATCGCAAATATCTCGAAAGATTGATCTGATTGGGAAAAACTGAGTATGCCACTAAATTCTACGACCAAAAAATAAGTTTACGTGTCTCGGTATTTTCGTGTATCTTTTTGACGTCCCAACACTGTAATTTTAGTATTTCTAAGTAGGAATTTCGTGATATTTTGTACAGCTTGTTTAAGGAAGTTTTTTTTTTATATTTTAAGGTCAAACTTTAGTTCTTTGTAAGTTAAGGTTTTTTAAGTATTTTGTAATATTTTTTACAGTTAGTTCAAGACAGGTTTATATTTTTATATATTTTATATTTTGTACAGCTAGTTAAAACAGATTTTTTATTTTAGTATTATAATTTATACATTTAATTATTTCTAAGAAAGTATCATGCTTAAAACATTGTGCTATTTTGTACTGTTAGTTTAAGAAAGGTTTTTATTTAACACTTTTTTAAAATCACATTCAGGTTTTTCTTAGGTAGCATCATTAAATTTTTTGACATGTTCATAAAATTATTTAAAATAAAAATTGATTAGTATAATAAGTTTAGTAGGTCACAAAGAATTTTGTAATATTTTGTACATTTTGTTTAAGGAAGTTTTGTTTTTTTAACTTTTAAGGTCACATTTGGGTATTTTCATATATTGTACAGCTACACGCTCAGAAATCTTGGATTAAATTCTAATAAAAACTGTATTGTATGTATGACCACACCAGAATTGGATTAGAATCTAATATATGTCAAATATTAAAATTGAATTCTAATCCCATAATACTAAATTCTAATACAGAATTGGAATAGAAACTATGTTTATAACAATACTATTCTGGTTTATATTTTAATACATTTGTAATCAAGTGTAATACTTCAGTTATTAAAACGTAATACGAATAAAAACAATTTTATTAAATATTAATACAAATTGTATTAAATAGTAATACAAATTGTATCAAATTGTATTAAAAAGTAATACAGATTGTATTAAAAAGTAATACAAGATGTATAACATTTAATACATATTGTCCTGAAAAGGTGAAAGGAAAAATCAACATTTATGGAATAAATTTATGGAACATTTATGGAATAAAGCTATAAATCTTTTATATGTTTACTTACTTTTAAAATTCCAAGTGAAATAAAAAGAAAATATTTGGTCAACCAATAACAAAATATTTATTCATTTAAAGTTTCTTTTATAACATACGGTTTTTCGCTAACAAAAACTATTTCTTTAGGTTTTATTTTGACAATGTCAGATTTCAGAATCAGAATGACAATTTGACAGATGCTTGATAGATATTTGTATTATATTTTAAGACAATTTGTATTATAACTTGTATATAATTCAATTTTTTTTATACTTTAATACAGATAACATTAAGGACCTTATTATGAGTTGCTTTCGACGTTCGATCTTCGCTGATTATCGAACAACGAGTATCGAAAGTTAAATTCTTATTATGAGCAGTGCAACCCTATCGAAATGTTCATTGCTCATCGAAATTTCAGTCGAATAGGATTTTGTCGAATAGGATGCGATGCGTGGTTAGCAATAATTGTTAAAAATTTAAGTATTTTGTTATTGTACTTTACTTTTTAAAGACTAAAAACTAATATTGAACTGTTTTTGTAATTTTTATGCAGGTCTAAGGTGGTGAGCAACAAACCACAGTTAGAAAAACTGGTCTTATTGATGGAGTCAAACTTTGACTGCAAAGAATATTTGTTCCAAAGTTCAGGCGACAAAGAAATGGGAAGAACTCACGCTGAAATTAAATTGCTTAGAACCACTAGTTAGAACAGCAAAGTGGCTTTAGATAAGCTAAGGAAAGCGTTGCTCAACCGTTTTCTACTTCTAGCCAGTTCCGTCAAGCTTTCATCCTCTTCTGACGAAGCGTCGAATCTTATGGAAATTATTTTCGTCATAGTTATAACTTTTTTGTCTTATTTTTTGCAATCAACTTTCAAACCAATCGTATTTAGTTGAAATAAAGCAACGATCACCTGATAGAAATATACTACCGTGAACAAACAAAATGAACGAAATTCACAATAGCGCTACTCTTTGTCGAAAGCACGTTATATTATCAAATGCAAATTCGTTCGATCAGGCCATTCGACTACAGTCGAAGATCGAACGCAGCTCATAATAAGGACCTAAATCAATTTTTTAATATACTTGAAAGTATAAGTTTTAATCAAAAATATATTAAAAAATGCATGATTCCAATGCTTGGCTTAAAATTAATTCCAAGATTTCTGAGCGTGTAGGAAAAATTTTTTTTATTTTTGTATTATTAATAGCACATTTCAGTATTTCTTAGGAAGTATCATGTGTTTACACATTGGGCCTTACCAATAGTCGATTTAATACCTACTCTAAATTTAGTGAGAGCTTTTCTGACAATATTAATATACAATTTGTTGTCAAAAAGCTTACACTAAATTTAGAGTCGGCATTAAAATGACTATTGGTAAGGCCCATTGTTTTATGTTTTACAGATAGTTTTAGAAAGGTTTTTATTTAAAAATTTTTTAAAATCACATAAATTTTTTCTATGGTAGTATCATTGAATTTTTTGTTTGAGTATTTTGGATTTTTTTGTAGTGGAGCCAATCCCGAGATCCCGAAAACCCCGAAATTTTAGGCCTTACAATCCCGGGACTGTCGGAACTAAGAAAAGTCCAGGATCTCGGGGTCCGGGATTGGATACCCTACTTGAAAGTTAAAATTATTATTATTCCAGACTTTAAAATATTGAGCTGACTAAGCGCTCGTTCAACATCAGCGTTTGACCAAGGCAAAGATGCAGTGCAGTGAAAAGTTTCACAGTTCTTCAAAAATTAAATTTATTGCTGCATCCTTATATTAAAGTTCCTCAAACTAAAAATCAGTTGTATAACATAGTTCCTTTAAAGAGGTTAATTTTTTTGATACTGATATATGGTCATCGCTGCAGTCGCAAGTTTTCGAAAAAGCAAAATATTTGCTTTTTCTGCTTTTAAAAATATTTTTAACGGAGAAGTGAAACATCACCTTCAAAATTAAAAATATTTAAGATAAATCTAATAAAAAATTATATGAAAAATCCGCTAAAAATTACGCCAGCGGATTTTTGATAATTTATATCGCCAAATGACTTCAAAATCTGCATATTTGGCGGTGAATCCGCTGATTTGGCAACAGTGATATCAAGTTTCAATTGAAAACTCTAACGTTGAAAAGAGCGCCTAATGCTGTCATTCTATCCGAGCGCTCTTAGGGCTATGTTATGGTGGCGGTCACTGGGCACGTCACGATCATGAGTTGTTTTTGTTTCAATGCAAATGAGAAATTTGAGAGAGTGAGCGAGGGAATACATTTTGATCACCAGTCTCCAAATGATTCCGCTGTACATACCAAATCACGAGATCATGGCTGTGTTGCGTTGTTAAATTATTCACAGCACTTGTGTTTAAGTATGAAAAAAGTACACTCTTAGTACAAAATGTATGAAAGCAGTAATGAAATCTGCTTAATAGTAACACTCATCAAATGATAAGGTACTAAAATTAGCAAAATGTGTACAAGTTTTCAGGGATCATATGAACGTCAGCATAACATACATTGGTCAGTGAGCTCATCAAATGAAAAATATCGTAAGAAGTGACGTGACTGGTGATCATATGACCGCCACAATAACAAAGGTCTTAGTGTTTCCAAAACATTAAACCCCGTTTACTCAAAATAGCCTCTTGAGTCGGACGTAGCTGTTTTTTAATCTCTTTTTTTTTAATAAACAATTTTTCTATCGAAAATTTATTTTATTGGCGAAAATTTTGATTTTTTTTCATATGGTCGCCTTTTTTTTTCTTAACGATATTTTGACAATAATCTACATCCACACTCAAAAATATTTGTGTGTAAATATTACTAATAACTGCGTCCATTCTACGAATTGTATTCATAGGTTTCAGCCATGAATAGGATTCGTAGAATTGACGTAGATATTACGAATATTTTAGGGGTCGTCCATAAACTACATTACCAATTTAGGGGGGGGAGGGGTTTTGAAATGCACTACGATAAGTAACGGTAGGGGGGGGGAGGCGTTTAGATATTGTAACGTTACCAAAAATTAAAAAAATCGACAAAAAACCTCTAATTAATAACACAATCATTTCAAAAATTTTTAACCTTACATGTTTATGTTTAATCGTCTAAATTGATGGTTAACTTTTGTTTCAACGATTTCTTCCATCACCTTTTCCCTCAACACAGGAACCTTTTGGTATTCCTTCACCATCTCAGCACACGTTTGAAAAATTTGAGTCTTTGCTTTTGCGACAGGCCTTGACGTTAAGGCCTGTATGTTCTTCATCAAAGGAGATACCGTATGACATGTACTGTCCTTCTCAGAAAGAAGAAATCGGTTCAAGGCCGTGTCCTACCTGCGGCTTGTATTTCGTTTTTAAAACTTCTATGAATTGCCATAAGTTTGTATTATATCGTTTACAATAAATCGGAATAAAACATACTATTTAAATAAATCAATTTTCAGAAAGCATTTACACAAAAACACAGAACTTGGTGCAGCTCGGGTGCAGCCTTTAAGGGTACTCTGTCAAAGACCAGGTGAATTTCTTTGCGTTAGAAATGAGGGTCGATATAGAATCCGATGAAAAATTCTATTTTGAAGAATCCTCAACAAAGCTACCAGCTTCTTCTATCCCAGTGATTGAGAGCATAGAATCTTGGATCGCAGATGGAATAGCTTTTACAGATGATATTAATTATTGATTTTTTTCCAATTGTTCCTTTAATGTATCTAGTCATACTAGTCACTAATACTAGTGAAAATTGTCAGAGCTAGTCAAAATATATAATCATTCGAATGAATAAATTTCATATGTCACGTTACTTTATGGAGGGGGGGTAAAAAAAACCGGAAAATCAGTAACGTGATTTATGAACGACCCCTTATTCATATTCGTAAAAAAATAAATGTATATTGAACGAATACACTTGTTACATTTACGAATGATCATAATATCTTATAATAAAAAAAATTCTTTCTGAACTGGGTTTTGAACCTCGGGTCTTTAGCTTATGGACCACGCACTCCACCAGTAAGCTACATCCACTTTACAATGATACAGTTTCGTATAATCTTTAGTTGTTCGATAAACCAGGGAACAAAAAAAAATCTGTCTGAGCTGGAGTTTGAACCTCGGCTCTTTAGCTTTCGGGCCACGCACTCTACCAGTAGGCTGTAGTCACTTTACAATCATACAATTCCTTATGTTATGTAGATATTCGACAAACAAGGCTGAACGATTTCGGTTTTCAATTTTTTTTATACTCAACTTATAATTCGTACATTCTACTTATAATTCGTACGGTCAACCTACTTATATTATTTTTCATTCGTAAATAGTACGAAAGCATTAGTAAATACTACGAATGTAATGGAAAAAATTACGAAGTTATTCATACGAAAAATTTACGAATATTATTATTTATAAGTACGCAATCATTTGTACAATGCACTAATACGAACTGATTTATTTCTGTTTACGAATATCATTAGTATATAAAACGAATATATTGGCAGATACTACATCAGGTATTAGTAACATTTACGAAAGAATTCGTAAAGATATCACAATAAAAATACTTTGTATATTGTACGAATATTTGTAAAATGTACGAATATTTTGTTTACTAATATCATTCATAGAAATTTTATTAATAAATTTTTTGAGTGCAGCTTTATTTAATAATATATCGTCGCTGCTCCTACAAAAATAGTTACGTGATTTTTGTCAATTTTTTTATTGCATATTTTATGAACACTATCTATCGTCCATATTTCTGCATTTGCCATTTTTATAGATCTCTTTTGGTTTAGAAGTGATCAAAAGTGCTATGTACTCACAGTAGTAGAAATGCTCTAAAAAATCAGTTTTTTTGCTCTCCTGAAAAGTTGCTGAAAAACACATAACCAATTTTGGATGCGCAGCGACTATATGTTTTAAGAATATTTTTCGTTTTTTGTTCAAGGGTGATATATTTGAACGAATTGCTGCCAACGCCACTGAGGTCAGAATCAAGAGGTGCCATTTTTAAAGGATCATTATGCAAAAATTACTATAAAAACAGTAAAACTTTTATAAGTTTTAATGAATATACTTCAGATGTGTAAAAAGTTTGATATGAATCCATCGAATCGATTTCTTTTTATTAAATAAACAAAAAACATCTAAAATTCTGACGTTTTCACTGTTCAACCCCTTTAATCTCATTTTCTTTTGTTCAAAACTTAACGTTTAAATACTTGAAATTAATAATAATTATTAAACTATTTCAAGTATTTAAGTACTTCAAGTGTTCTAATTAGTTAGTAGTGTGTACATAGATTATGTACATCATTACTATTAAATTTGTATTTTTTTATTAATACCTTAATTTATATTAAAACTATTTTTGTTTTTTTTTTTTTCTTTATTTGAGGCACGGTGTGGCTTTATGGAAGGTTTTGAAAATCTTAATGTGGCTCTTAATGGCCTAACTCATGCCCACTCCTCCTAAATATCATCAAAAACTACGCTTTCACCACAAATTTGTTATTTTATGAATGGAAAAATTTCGTCGCCAATTGCAGGGATCGATCCCACGAACTCGATAAGCAAACCGCTTAAAGAGTTAGAGGTCCTTAGCTATCATCTTTTTTAAAGTTCTAAAATCTATAAAAATGTTTTTAATAATGTAATTAAACAATTTTTTATTGAAATTTGAGTTTGTATCTTATATAATTCCTTCTTTCTTTTTTTTTCAAAAAATTAAACCCAAAACATTAACTTAAGAGTTAAAAAACATTTAACTTGAAGTGATTAAAAACCTTAAAATACTCCAAAAACTTTACTTGAAATTATTTGTGGACAAAATAGTATGCAGGTAAGCGACTTTACAGCTCAGAATAAAAATAAGTATTCATGTAAGAAGAGTTAACAGCATCAACAAGATTAAAAATACATTTTGTACGGATGAAAAAGACAAAAATTTGCAAAACTAGAAATTTATTATGCATATAGAAAATTTTTTTGCTGTACATTACACCGTGCACTTTTTGTACCCTTTTTTCTCAGTATTTGATAATTTTAAAGTTTTTCACTCAATTTTGTTATGACAATTTTTACTACTTTACGGAATATTTTTGAACAGCATTTTTTTTAGATATATATCTCAGAATCAAAAATTACTTAAGATATGCACTCGTTTTCAGGTTGTCTTGAACCATTAGAATTTTCATTTTGGTTTCTTCAGCAAAGTTCTTCGAATTGTTCTGGTCAACAAGTTTGCTGAACAAATAAATATAAAAAACGCTTCCAGTGGGTCTTATCGAGTGAGTCTTACAAAAAGTCTACCTTAAAATCATAATAGTTTGCAACGAAAAAATTATATCAACATAGCGTATGAGTAACATTAATTGCTTTGAAACGTTGAAAGCGGGCAAGATATAGCTGGCTTGTCAAAGGTTTAAAGACAATTTCAAACGGTTTTTTCATATATATTTGTTCAGTAAAATTGTTGGCCAGAATAATAGAAATAACTTTGCTGAAAAACACAAATTAAATTCTTAATGTCTTGCGAGTTTTCAATACGATAATAAACCAATATCATAAGTAGAGCTGCAAAATAATGCAATGTCAAATAGTGACTTTAAATCATGTGATTTATATTCAAAATGAATGCATATTTCCAAATTATTGAATGTGAAATAACTGTAGCAAAAAGCTGATATACTTATAAACATTTATATAACATAAGTTTTTTATTACATTTGATTTTTATATAAAAATTTGCTGTAATCCTCTTTTAAGAGAAGTCTTATTTGAAAAAGGGATGGAATTGTAGTTTTTTTTTTTATCATAGCTTTTACTCACCCATTCTATTTATTTCGCTAACCGCATTCATTGTCATTTCATTAAAACAGAAACGTTGTCATCAGCAGTATTTTTGGACTTTAATGCATCTCCTGCTCCACATAAAATCTACTTGTTCTGGCTCACTTTCTAATTATTGCAAATTCCTTTTAATATGTATTTTTATTACCGTTACGCTTGTCACTCAAATTGAACGAAAACCAAACAATGAACTGGCTGTCTCCACATCCTCCGACCCCCTTTTGAACACACACTCTCAATAAAAACAACAACAGCAACATGAAATTATCACCTACTTGTGCCAAAATAAAAATAATCCTACTTGCCACAGTTGCAAACCAAGAAGCAACCCCAACCCAAAACATGTAATGCGGCAAAGTAGCAAAGTTCATTTCCTCATTAAGCAGCAAGTCTTGAAGATTTCCACTCAACAACAGCAACAACAAAAACTACAACAACTGTAACTGATAAACAAAGATATCAACATGAATAGAAAATGCACAGGAAATGAAAAGGAATTAATTTTTCTTCATTTTTTTTTTCTTTCTTTCTATCTGTTAAGTATTTTTATATATTTTTCCCTCTATAAAAATTTATGGATCTACGTAGATTTTGCATTGTTTTTGTGTGTGCGTTTTTTTTTGGTTGTTGTTTTCCGTCATGGGCAAAGCTAAAGAAGCAGAACTAATGACTGCAAAAATCCACAATCAAGTGGCCAGAAGACGTTGAAGCGTCCAGACAGCAATATGGCCGAGCACCTTCATGCGACGAGCTGTCAGGAGCAAGCGACTGAAAGCCAAGAAAGCGCTTAGTTGGGGGCCCAAGTCAAATACAAGGGGCAACACTTATTTTAATGAAAAATTCTAATTTACCAATAATGCCGGAAATGACGCTGCTGCTGCTGCTGCTGCTGCTCAAGAAAGCGAGTTGAAGGAGTCATCAGGATATAAGCAAGCCAAGGGATTAAGAAGATACGCAAATAGAACAATGAGCTACATGAGCGCAAAGATAAAAATCTGTTAACGGGTATCTTCGAAATGGAAACCAATAACAGAAAATGCTGTGTTTTTTCTGCACATTATGCCTTAAACCTTGTCGCTGTCGTGCTTGTAACAATAAAAATAAATATCTCAAGTAGTGAGTATCTATAACAACAAATACAACAATTAAGAGTATCTAGCTTATACGACTAGCACAAAGTATCTGCTGCAGCCAAATGTCAGTCAAATCCATGCAGTCATTCAGTCGTCAGTCGTCAGTCGCTCAAGCAATAATTTTTTTCTCTCATTCATTCATTTCGTAGCCAGCCATTCAACGCGATGAAGTCGAAAACTCATCAAGCTAAATATGCTGGACCAGCTTTCCACTTGAATGGAACGGCAACATTTGTAACTTTATGTATCTGTAAGTACGTTGCTAAGTATCTGCTCCAATAGAAAGACATCAATGTAGCAGAGTGGTGGAGCTCGTCAACGTGATATCTTGAGATATTCTTTTAACGAAATCTTAAAAATGCCAGGGCATAGCTTGTGGATACTTCAGCGAATTAATTAAAACATTTTCCGCCTGTACAGCTCAATGTTTTTTTTGTGGGTGTTTTGGTTTTTCTTTTTGGTTTTCAGTTTGCTTTGCTAAGGTAGGGGCGTGCCTGAAGCCCCTGCCTATTTTTGATGAACTAAAAACAAAGCGTTTCCATTTCGTGTCACTTTTTGCGAATTTCTTTTTTCGTCGTGTCAAGACTTTACTAATTTTTGGGGTTTGATCAGAGTACTAATGTCAAGGGAGTTTGTGAAGACGAAACTAGGATAAAAATGCCGTAGGCGAGTGTACTTTTTTCTGTTTTTTTATAAAGATTTATATAGACAAGCCTTACCGTATTCAAATTTAAGCATTTGACACTTGTATGAAGGCAAACAATGAGCGCTGTATAAGTTCGGTGACAAAGTGGAAAATAAAATACTGTAAATATTATGAGTACATTTTTCAGAGAAAACTCTTGAATCTTTTTGAAAAATGTTGTTGGTGCCACAGCAAAGTGTTTATACTTTGCTTTATTTTGTCTAAGGTACTTTTTTAAAGGGTTAAAGAAAAAAATAAAATCTTCAGAGAGTAATTCAGACATTTGAAAGTTCAATGATCATTCCAGTCAAAAGAAATTTCCAGAAAGTTAAAAAAAAATAAAATGTACGAGTTGGTTCTATTTATTTTTCAAATTTAATATATCTTTTGAACACATCTTCACTGTATCTGCCACCCTCCTAGCCTTCTAGTGGTCTCCATACAAAAAACCCGAAAATTGGAAAAAAATGTCTATTATAGTTCACATCAAAAAATCTATGACCCCTAAGGGGGTCAAATACATGAGCTGGTATTATTAATTTTTCCCCCTTAATATTTATTTTACACACACCTTCACTCTATCTGCCACCCTTCTGCGGGTCCCCATACAAACAACACAAAAAATAGAAAATACCTTTGTTCGTTTACACTGAAACGTGACGAGACTCGAAAATATTTTTGTGACGAGACTTGGAAAAGTTTTTAGTGACGAGACTAGAAAAATGTTATCTCTAATATATTCACACAAATCGCTGCCTAAGAAATTTAATTTAAAAAAACAGACGTGAAACATGTAAGTTACACAGTCTAACAACAAAAATAATAATAGACTTTGACAAAAGAATTCTTGTAGAGGAGATAACAAAAATATACGCGTATTAGAGTTTGAAAAGTTTACGTCTGAATAATAATATTATTGTATTATACTAAAATAATTATAATAATAAAACAATACATTACTAAATTTGTATATGCCCTTGGCATATAGTAAAATTTAATAAGAAATATTTTATCGAATATTTTGTAGAAAATTTTGTAGAATTTTGAACGACCCTTTTATAAATCTCTTTAAACCCTTATTGGAAAAAGTAAAAAAAAAGTATCTTTAACAATAGTCGCGGAGAGTTAATATGTTCTCTGAAATTGTTTCCTTAAATCTCTTTCGACAAGGCTTGACAAGAGCTTATATCCATGAAGAAAAATATTACTCTAAAACAGAACTTGGTTAAAGAACTCCATAAAATTATGGAATTATAAATATTTTGAATGTATGATCACTTGACCGCAGTTTGTAATTTTGGAAAAGGTTAAAAAAGTCCAGCAGTGTTATCTCTTTGCCCTCTGGCTTGTTTTCATGATTTTTCGCGAGTAGTCGGTATCAGTAATCAGAATAGTATGTAGTACATGCTTTTATTTTTTAAGGAAGCTTCGGTTCTCTTGTTTTTTTTTATGTGTATGTTTTTCATAAAAAGATTTATATTTCAAGCCTTGATATTATGAAAATGTATAATATTATTCAAACAAAAGATGTATCTCTAGAAATATTTTGCAATATTCTAGAACTATAAAATATATCAGGAAGCACTTGTTTTTCTTAAATTGCCTTAACACTTCACATAGCTAAAATTCCTCTATAGTCTTAACCCAAGAGAAGGAAATCTTAAAATAATAAAAAAAAATCAAATGAATCTCACTACAAATATTATAAAAATGAGACGAAAAACTTTTTAAACAAATCAAGAAGTAATTTTTAGATTGAATTTGAGATTGAAACCTTCTTTCTAAATAAAAAAGAAATCTTTTAAAAATTATGGGGAAGTCTCGTTAATAAAATTAAAAATAAATTTCTAAAACAGATAGAAACTTTGTTGATAAAATCAAGGAGAAATCTTTCAATAAAAAGAAAGAAAGCTTTTTAATACATGGTTAAAAAAAATTAAGAATCCTAAGTTTGCATTAAGCATTTAAGCTATGGGTTCTCAACCATTTAATGAATTTCTTAATTCAATGCAATAATTTTATTTTATCGAGAAAATGTTAATTGTTTTAATCTAAGAATGAATTGCTTAGTACAACAAACAATTTCTTAAGTCTACAGTATATTTATTATTGGTTCTACTCTATTGTTTCCTTGAAATGATTATAATTTTCTTGATCCAAGTATATAATTTTTTTATAATAAGAGCATTTTTTTTTCTGAAAAGAGAAAAATTTTTTTGATCCAAGTAAATCATTATCATAAAATAATAACATTTGGCTTATCATTCGAAAATTGTTTGCTAGACTAGAGACAAACTGGCTTTGTTCATTAATTTTTTCACTATTTATTTAAAATTGTTTTATTATTTGATATATAGGTTTTATTTGAAAATAATAAAAATGATATTTATTTTTTACAATATTGATTTACTTTAACTCTAAATACTTTAAATTTTCAATAATTTCATATTCACAATTGAAAAATTTTAAATTTATTATCAGCTCAGTACTTTTGTTGTTTGTTAGTCAGATTATACTAATGACGTTTTCTTTTCTTGATCAAAATGTCACCTCATTATATGGTACCATTACGAAAATATTGCCATACTCCCATACTGCATTTTTCATATTTACATTTTTCATAGAACAAAACAAGAACAATGCAACCCTGTTACTAATCAGTTAAATAATAAAATTATGCATTTTACATCCATTATAATAAAAGCTTTATTTATAAATTACATACGATACATAAAAATCCACTGGGCAACGCTCACTGTATAGAGTTTTCTTTTCTCGTGATAATGTTGCATTCCGTCTTTACGATTTCACAAGGCTAGAAAATGTCGCATTTTTGCCGGATTAGAGTGCAACATTTTGAGAAAAGAACACGGAACCCTATGAATATGCTGAGAAAAGAAGACGAAAATTTGACAGCACCGGCGCGGGTGAGAATAAATGCATCATTATCGCGAGAAAAGAAAACGCCATAAGAGACGAAGTTTAGTGGGTAAATGTTTACAATTTGTCGAATTTTATTTTAAGTATTATTGCAGAATTGTAACTTTTGCAGCAACACATTAACCAAACGACGGAGGTCTTTTGACATAGCAAAATACTAGAAATATCACTAGAAATAAATTCTCATACTTAGTTTTAAATGCTTGATTAAGGAAATTCACTTCTTCTTTACTCAAGCTATATGTCGGTGTACTAGTATGTAGAATTTATTGACTCAACTTGAGTTTTGTTTCAGCAATCGAATGTCGCAATTTAATCACCGCAAGAAATCATCAAATTATGTAAATAACGCAAATAACAAATTATGAGAAATCTACTCATATGAGTTTTTTCGAATTATTAGGTTTTAATGCTTGATTCAAGTTACTTTTAGTTTATTTTAGGTATTCTTGAATAAAGCTAAATGATTTCTCAATATATGGAAATCATTTCTCTCCGTGTAAAATTAAGAAGACATCTTTTAAGATATGAGATTTAATATAGGTCATTAAAGAAGTATTAGCAATCATGTATTAAAAATTTTGGATATAAAAAAACAAAACCATTTTTAAGAAACTGGGCTTATATCCAATGACAGGAAAAATCTTTGAAAAAATATGTGAGGGAACTGGAAGTTTTATATGTAATACTAGTATAAAAGTCTGTCCTATGGCAGGTCCTCCCCGCACACTTCCTTTTTGGAGCCATTTGCCGAATGTACTTTTTTTCTTGTAAAAGCTTGAATTTTTATTTGATTGATTTTTGAAAAGTACAAATGTATTACTTTAAATTACACTTATCGTATTGAAGATGTGTAAAAGTTATTTCAAGTGTAAAAAGTCAAGTTTGGTAACAATCATATTCATACACAACTTAACAAACTGGCCTTGCAACCATCATATACGTAGCAACTCAGGTGTCGTATCGAGGCTGATACAATTATATTTTTTGGTACAATCGACTTAAATCGAATCAAAATAATTTCATTAAATTTGTCATACATTTTTTATAAAAGAATGAAAAAAAAGGTAATTAGATCAAAAACGTACTATTGTAAAAACCCAATATTGTCACTGATAAGTATAAAATATATTTTCCGTGCATATTTTCAGGCTGAACATTTTTGAGAACAGTATGTCGTGTAAAAGTACTGTAAAGATTTGCATACTTTCAGGCTTAACAGTTTGAGAGATATTGGACATGGAGCAGTGTGCTTTGCTTTTATATATTAAGATTACAATATTTTTTGATATATTTCCAAAATATTAAGTTGTTATGAAAAAAGATTTACCAACATTAAGTTGTGAAATGCTTTAGGTTAGTTAGGTTAGGTTAAAGTGGCTGCCTAAATTGAAACGCACTTAGGCCAATAAGGCCCATTGTGGTACCACAGGTTGGGTTGATCTCCCTTCTCTATTCAAACCAGCTTGAGCTGTTCACAAAGCTTAGGATTCGGTATATCGATATTTCCGAGAGTTCTTCGAGGTCTCTGAAAAACCAGTTGTTTAGGTGAAGAAAACGTTTTTGAGCCAGCGCTGGGCAGGTGCAGAGAAGGTGTTCTGTAGATTCCACCTCCTCCTCATCTCTACAGCTTCTGCAGAAGTCGTTGTGGGGTATGTTTAAACTTTGAGCGTGCCTGCCAATAAGGCAGTGCCCTGTCAGGATCCCTATCATGGTGCCAATGTGATCTCTACTAAGAGATATGAGTTCTTTTAAACTGTGAAATGCTTTAGTTTAGCAAGATTTAAAATTAAAGAGTTCTCGTTTTTATAAAAATATAAAATATCTTATAACAAAACTTTAAAATAACCCACGTACATTGGCAATGTGTTCAACAGCATGCAGCTTGTTGTTGTCAACATGGTCACCACATTTCCGCCATTTTCTCTTTTTATTTTAAATACTTTATAACTAAACATTTTACGTAATATTAAAATAATATGCTCTTTGCTTCCGTTTTTATTTGGTTTCCTTCCGCTTGAAGTGACTTTCAAACAAATGAACCCAACACATCCTGTCCTCCTACTCTACAATCGCCTTGCCACATCATCAACATCTACACTCGTCCAGTGTCCGTGTCTGTTTAAACTGTTTGACTACAAACCCCAAATTGCGGCTGCACAAAACAACCGCGCCTTGTGTGACCTCAGACCACAATGACGACGATGACGATGAAACTGGCCTGAACGCCATGAAGTGTAACTTTCAAAAGCAGATGACTTTTTTTTTGTGGGTGTGTATGATGCATTGTTACTGCGGGAAAAAGTTGGAAAAAGGTAGCGTTACAAGATATTCAAGCTGACAAATGTTCGCGGTAGCCAACTTCATGTTATCTGCATGGGAGCGCATCCATGTGTGAACATATGTTGAAACAATATTTTGAATGATGTGAATGCGAGTTGAATGTTGAAGAAACAGGTGTGGGTTAGAAAATTGTACAGTGGATCGAAATCTTAAATTTTAAATCGTCGGATAGAAATTTGAAATTTTAGTGTATCAAAGTCATTTTAATAATAATTAACTATTGCAAAAAATATAAATGAGGAGCATGGTATAACCTAATACAATTCATACATGTTTAAAGTTAAAAGTAAGGATATAAAATTTAAAATTTTCCATAGAAAAAATCTTACTTATTCCATGAAGAAAAATTAATTGAATATATAAGGTAAATTCATATGGAATTATCGTCGTTGGAGAAAATAAACGCGATTGAAAAGTGTTCCAAGTTTATTGCGTTGGTATTATATATAAGTTTTGTCCTTTGAATAAATGTTTAAAAAAGTGTTAAAAAATTATTTCATTCAAACGAAATTTTGAACTCACAAAAAAGCAAGTGAGTTTGAACATTTTTAAAACATAATGTGCTTTTTTAATTATAAAAAGAAATGTATGACATTATATTTTTAAATTTTGCATTTTCTTATAAATTGTAATAAAGTTCTCAGAAAGGTTATATAATGATTTTAAATAGAACTGACTTTTAAAACAACTGAACAACTTCTAAAGTTTAAGTTATTTTTTAACAAAATCAAGAGAAAAGCTTTAATAATTAATAAGTTTTCTTAATAAAATCAATAAGAAAACTTTTGAAACAAGTAAGTTTTTGTTCAAAAACAATAAGAAATAAAACAATACGGCTTCTTCTTAAAACTGTCTGGTTTTCCTAATAAAAACCCACAACATTTTTATAAAATTTTTTCTATCTTAATACATAAAAGATAAGCATGCTGCTAAGCGCACTGCATCGCTCAAACTGTAATTATTGCCATTATTGCAGTGCTTTTACAATATATGCTGTCCTCAAAAATGTTCAGCCTGAAAGTATGCACAGAAAATTCATCTGATACTTATCAGTGACTAGATCTTGCTTTTACAATGACGTTTTTGATATAACTACTTCTTTTTTCATCCTTTTATAAATAAGTCATGACGAATTTAATGCTATTCTTTTGATGGTTTGAACCGAAAAATATAATTGTAGCAGCCGCAAAACAACACCTGAGTTGCTACGTATATGATGGTTGCAAGTCGAACCATCATATACGCATAATTGTAAATGTCGTATATGTCATAATTGTCATATACGCATTACACATAATTGTAAAATTATGTGTAAACGTGATTGTTTTCAAACTTGACTTTTTGCAGTTCTACACTTGAACTCATTTTTAAATACTGCTTCAATACTTAAAGTGTTATTTAAAGTGGTATATTTGTATTTTGCAAAAATCAAGCTTTAAAAAGAGAAAAAAGTGTTTTTGGCAAATGGCTCCAAAAAGGAAGTGTGAGTAGAACCAGTCGTAGGAAAAGTGGTTTTAATAAGATTTCTGGCTCAAAATCAATAAAAAAACTTTTAAAATGATATATTTTCTTCTTTAAAATAATAAGGAAACTTTTGTTATTAATATGTTTTCTTAATTAAAGCAATAAAATACTTTTAAATTGAATAAGTTTTCGTATTAAAACAATAATTTTTTTTGTATTTATAAACTTTTGTTGAATATTCTTTTTTTTTATAAACAAAAGGAACACTTTTATAATTATTGTATTGTCTTAGTAAAAACAATAATACAACTTTTAAAACAAGTAAGGTTTGTTGATTTTATATGATTTAAATCAGTGTCGGTCAGCTTTGCACACCAATACTTTCTCATCTTGAGTATGTATTAACGAGCGCTTTAAAGCTCACACTGAAAACAAAGTAATGCTAAAGCGCTTTTTGCAGAAATCTTACTAGGCATTGTGGGATATTTTTTTTGCTCGGATTTGTATTGCGAAATTAAATTAATAAGTAGTGGACGGAGATTCAAAAGGAAACAGACCGACAGACGGATAATGTGAAATACAGATAAGCAGACGGAAATGTAAAAAGGCCTGCTAATAGTAAAAACAAATATGTTTTTTATTGTGCTTATGTTGCTTATTGTGTTTTGCCAAGGCTAAACTGACAGCGTATGATGCTTTCATTATACGTACTTGGAACTGATCACTATATGATATAATATGTGGATATGCCGCCTTTAAATAAATAATTAATTTATCCATCGCATGCCCCACAATTACCTTATATTGGTCATGCAAATTATCGTAATGCCTTGTTATGTATAATTTTTTAATTTTACTTCTTTGCTGCCGCGCCATTCCGTTATTTTCTAAAAATAAAAAAATTTTTCATACATAATTCCAAAAATTTTGCATACATACAATTTTATACAGTGTAATCTTACGTTATATCTGTGTCGATGAGCAATTACAGCTTAAGTCTTATTTAAAAGTTTCCAGAAAACTTGCTACAAAGTTTTCAATCACCATATAAGTTATATGAAAGGGAATTTTGTTTTTGCGTCATATCTTTGGCTAAGGTCATGCTAGAAGTTCTAGATTTTGTGTGTTCATAATGATATAAACGTTAAACACAACTATATCAATAACTCAGTTCTGTCTTAAATCGACTTAAGCTATTATTGCTTATCGACACAGATATAGTAAGGCTATTCACAGTTTGAATACGCTGGTCTGCTATTTGTACAATTTGCTATATGTACGCCAATTAACGAAAGCGTATTTTGCTTTGTTGTTGTTTTGCATACAAATGCAAATACGCGGGCACGCGTAAATTAAAGTAGCCCTTGGACGTGTTTGTTGCACCTCGTATTTTTATGTTCTGTCTACAGCACCATAATCACATACATCACAGGGTTGCATAATTTTTTAATACGACAGTCACATGGCAAGGTGCTCACAGTTTGAACAATTACAAATGCTATAAATACGATTTGTTGAATGTACGCTTAAACTGTGAATAGCCTAAGTATAATATATTCAAGGAACACGCAAGCGCAGATTTTATCTGCTTGACATTCGCTTGAGCACTGAAGCTTTGATCGTTCTGTAGGTGAGATAAATACATATTTTACTGCACAAACACAATCTCAAGTGTGCAAAGCTGCCCGACACTGTTTTAAATACAAATTCTAGTTGTTTGATAGTTTAAAATCGTTTGAAATGCGAGAAAAACTGAGAAATTGACACTTAAAATCTCATCGCCTCTGTGGTGCAGTGCGCTAATGCGCGCACGTGCACGGCGTGTCACAAAGATTTCTGATAAAGCCTTTAGCAGGGCCGAAATTGCAATAAAATTAGCTAGTGATTTTTTCCTTTTCATATTGAAAAACGTTGTTGTTGTTTCTTTGGAAAGATTGGTTAAAACAATAAATTGTTCTAACCTTGACCTAAATTTTAATAAACGATTTTAAACTATCAAACAACAAGAATTTGTATTTAAAATCAACTATGATTTAAACTATCAAACATTAAAAATTTGTATTTAAATCATATAAAATCAACATAATAAATAACAAGGTCATTCAGAAAAAAACTTTAATTGATAAGATTATATGTTAAAAACAATTAGAAAACTTTTATGTCAAATAATTTTTTTTAAAGCAATACGTTTTCTTCTTAAAATTGTGTGATTTCTTGATAAAAAGCGCTCAAAGTTCTTAAAAGATGGTTTTAATAAGATTTCTTGGTTAAAACCAATAAAAAGCTTCATTCTTTTTTTTTTGTATGTTGTAGAGGTTTCTGACCATTGATTTTAAATTACAATTTGTAAACAAAAATAAAAATTTACTTTTTTCTCGATTCCCAATTTCCTATATCAAAACCCATTTTATATTAAACTTGAATTTAAAATTACACAAACCAAATGTAACATTACATAAACCTATTCAAAACACATATATTTATTTAAAAAATTATTTAAACTAACTCTTATAGCCTATACGTCTATTGCTAATGCATAATTGTTCATGTTGTCACACAAAACTTTTAAATTTATTAAAACAATAAATATATTAAAATTGTGCGGTTTTTCTAAACAAAGAAATGCACAAAACTTTTATAAAATTTTCGGCATGGGTTTAAAAGATTTCTTTTAAGATAAAAACCAAAGAGAAATCTTGTTGTTTTTGTTCTATTTTGTTAAGTTGTTTTTGCTCTGTGCACTTATGAAAGCATAAAAATATTGTTAGCGTCTGAAATGAAGGTCGTGGTACCACTAATATAAATATAAATATAAATCTTAAATCGCAATAACTTAACCATATAATATATATATATATATTTTTTAAATCAATAAAAAATTTTTATATAAAAAGACTTTGTTTTGAATGGTAAAAATGAGCCCTTTTACAACTTTTAGATGTTATGTCATATATCAACGGTGGGCAAATGTGGCACTTTGTTAAGTAAAGTGTGGCTCGTTTTTTATTTTTATATTTCAATATATATCAAATAAATTTTATAAATCTCGTCAAATTCTTCTCGGAATTCTATGTTTTTCTGCTTTGTTTTTTCAATTCAAATTACATGGAATTCCATGTTCTTCTATCGTTGTTTGACCTACGATTTGACAAAAAATTTGATGTGTACCCTATTTTTCTTTACTGAATGTTCTCTTTAATTATAACGTACTTTTTCTCCATGGTACAATTACAAGGTAAGCTCAGGTTAGAAACAAGTCTGATAAAAGATGAGCTAGATGACAAAGTCAGCTGTTCGAATTGTCGTTTTCCTAACGTTGTTGTTGCGAACCTATTCAGAACACACAAATATTTTTTTAAATCTCGCTTTTGCTTTGTTTAGAAACTTGAAATGACTAATTTTTGAAGTGAAACTTCTTAGGCGTCGATTTCATATTGAGGGTAAAATTTTTCGTGTCATTAAAAATATTTCGAGTCTCGTCACGTTTCTGTGTGCAGTTATATTTTCTATTTTTTTTTATGACGACCCCAGGAGGAGTGGCTGATAGAGTGTAGGTGTGTGCAGTGTGCAATTAATAGGATCAGCTTATACATTTGACTCCCTAAGGGTCATAGATTTTTTGATATGAACTGTAATATACATTTTGACGTAGAATTACATCTTACAGCGCGGTTTGTATGGGGGTCATTTTCACGAATTTTTTCAAACTGATATTTGACACTTTGGGGTATACCTACAGCCTTTAATATTCATCGTAGAAACAAACAAAAAATGCCAAAATATCAGTTTTAGTGGGAATAAAACGAATATCTAATAAAATAGCAAAATATAAGAAGATGAAAAATTCATATATTCGTATGAGAAATGCACAAGCTGCTTAGCTGCGTAGCTGCTTATGCTGTTTTTAAGGTTGTTGTTGTGTTTGCTTATTTGGTTCGTAATCACGTCATTCGTTGTTGTGCTGCTTTTGTTGTTGTTGTTGTATATACACAATACATGTGTATAATTATATATATTATATATATTATGTATATACATACATATATAAATACTCATCAGTTGCTTTCATTTTTTTTTGTTACCCAGATAGCCAGTCGGCTCGGTTGAAAACGGTGTGCACTTTTAAAAGCACTGAAGCAGACCGTTTCGTTGTCAGCTAACTATGCAATGTGTGTTTCATATAAGCGTACCATTTATTAAGTTGTATATTAATGTTGATTTTCTATGATTTAATACAATTTTTAAATGTTTAATAGTTTAAATCATTCTTGATTTTATATACAAATGCTAGTTGTTTGATACTTTAAAATTGTTGAAATAGCAAATAAAATTAAACTTTAGGTCAGGTTAGACCAATTAATTGCTCTAACGAATTTTTTCCAAAGAAACAACAACATTTTCAATATGAAAAGGAAAACATCACTAGCTGATTAATTAGTTATCTGTTTAATTAAATAGTTAGAGCAGTTAATTATTCTTACCTGACCTAAAGCTCAATAAACGATTTTAAACTATCAAACAACTAGAATTTGTATTTAAAATCCAGAATGATTTAAACTATCAAACATTTAGAATTTGTATTTAAATCAAAGAAAATCAACATAATAAATATCAAGGTCATATAGAAAACTTTAAGTTTTATATTAATTATATAGAGGTCATAATAATTAATATAGAGGTCATTTAGAAAAAACTTTAAGTTTTATATTAATTTTATTTGTTGTTAAACAATTGTAACCTTTTCTTGAAATGGTTTTTATTTGGTTGCAACAATAAACTTAACAATAAACGGCAACTCAACTGCACTACCTTGATTTCAACACAAGATTCAATGCATATCTTAGAGTTTTTTTGGCGAACGGGTGAAAAAGAGAGGGAAAAATACAAGAACAAACGACGCTAGCGCATCAAGCGTATATGAAGTAAATTTCAATTGGATTCTTTATAAATTAAAAAAAGGACTTTACAATTATAAAGAGAACGGTTTAAAGGTACAAAAACATGTCTTTTTCATACCAGCAAATCAGACTCTGCCATTTTAAGTACCGTTTAGCTGGAACAGTGACATTCATGGCTTGTTGGGATGTAATAAAATAGAGAATACAGTTGCATATAGCTACAGAGCCAGTACGTGGCTACAAAAAAATGTACTACTACTAGTTAAGGTTGCCAGTTAAAATTTAAAACAATTCCGACAAACAATTTCTTTTTTCACAGTAACATAAATTGAATACAATAAAAATTACCACGGTAAAGATAAATAAAAAAGTTTCTACCGCAATAAAACAATATCAAAAAAAATCCTGCGATCATTTAAAATTACCGCCACTGAATTTAAAATTGCCACAAAAATCTCATTCGCTAAAAAAATACCACAATAATTCCCATATGCAAAAACAATTTAAAAAAATTTAGAAATACCACAAAGAAGCTTTGCTTATTAAAAAAGATAAAAATTTTAAGAAGAATATTATCAAACTCCCACGGAAATTAAAAAATACCCCGCTGAATTCCCACGTCAATTAAAAAATACCACGCTGAATTAAAAAAATTAAATAGAAATTCCCAAAAACAAAATATCCTAAGGGCAATTAAGAATTACCACGAATTGGATTTTTCCAACATAACTGACAACGTTGCTACTAGCTGCTGATATTGGCCGCATTCAGCGCAGACAACTGTTGTGAACTGTAATGTTAGCGCTACCTTAGTTCACGATGTTTTTCTCTGAATGTGTTGCTACTCTACACGTCAGAAGTTAGATTCAATTTAATTTTTATGTAAATTTAATTCAATTGCAAAGGTTTCTCACTTAAATTTGCTGCGTTCTTTCTGCGCTTATTAATTTAACAGCGTCAGTAACAGCATCTGACAGTTAAGCAAACAGTTGTATTCATGTAGCATAGAATTTGTTCGCTCGATTAAAAGGCGTTCGCTACTTTATCAGTTTTAGTTAGCGCTACCAAATTTCTACCATTCAGCGAATTTTTACACAACAGTTGCCAACTGTTGTCTGCGCTGAATGCGGCCATTGTTGTTTTGGTTCTGCATGTGCTGCAAATGGCCGGTTCTTCACTCGGCAATTCTATAAGCAATAATTGCTTTCACCACAAGTAGTTTGTTGACTACTCGGGTGTAAAGGTGACTTTCGTAAACCACCTCGTACGGGCGAATAATCGACAAACTGCTTGCGGCAAAGGCAATTATTGCCGAGTGAAAAGCGGAATAAAGAGATCTTGCTACCAGAGCAAGAGAATTATTGCTCTCGGAGCAATAATTGCTTTCGCCGCAAGCTCGAGAATTTTCGCGTGTGACGAGTGAAAAGCGGGACATAGTAAGCAAAGATGTATTTATTTTCTGTGGCCGATTCGGTTCATCCCCTCTAATTCTGGTCAACCGCTGTGATCTTGCTCTTCTCTGCGCGTCATTGTTTTATATTTGCTTGGTAATTGTTGTTGGTTCAGTTAGCTGAAATTTTTTTAGATGTTCTCAATTTTTACTCGACATGAACAGCTGATTTTGACCTAGTCGGCCTTACCTGGCTGTTCTGCCATGAGTTGGAGTACGAATAAAACGAATGTTTATTTTCAGCAAGATAAATACAATAGAGAATACAGGTGCGTGTAGCTACGGAGGCAGTAAGTATGTATACTACTACGCAATATATATGCTCTTTACTACAGGTAAAATAAATTTATTTCCATTAATTAAACATAATTTTAAATTACGTTTAGTTTTAACCAACAAAACAAATGAACAAAAACAGCAAATTTATCACCAAAAATATCAAACGAAAACTTTTTATAAAACAAAACAAATTTTTACATGAATTTAATTGTAAGCTTTATAGATCAAGTAAGTTTGAAGAAGGACAACAACAACAAATTTGTTTTTGAATAACTTTTATTTAGAAGATGAAATGCTCTAAAATAGTTTTCAAAAATATAAATGAAAAAACCCGAATTTTTCTCTATTACTGTATAAAAAGGAAATCTACGTCTATACTTACGATACTATCGAAACTGTGTCTTTTTTTTATCTTCTGTGTTTTTTGTATGGGGACCCCTTGATGGGTGGCAAATAGAGGTTAATAGAACGAGTGAGCCATATTTTTCACAATGGCTTGATTTACAGTCATACAGGTGCTGTTGCTCATGGCAGAAGCGAAGATAAAATCTTGATGATTCTCGGTGAAGGTTTTAGCGTAAATTTTTCATCATAAGATTCTTTACCGATGACTAACTTTCTTTTGCGATAAATTTGGTCTACACATAAATAACAATCCCAACATAGCGACAACTAAGTCCGGAACTACAAGAGGTGCAATTTTTGTCCATTTTCATTGTTCATATTTCAGTTATAAAAAACCATTAAAATCAATACTATTACCAATTGAAGTACCAGCCAATGCAGTGTACATATTAAATAAACAAAATATTTTTTATGCAAATTTTGTATTGTATTTCTTTTGAGATACTCTCTCTCTCTCTTCTTTTCTCTCTGTCTCTTTCACAAAAATGTCTCTTATTCTTAATTTTAAGAAGTTTCACTTCTGTACTGTATACATGTTTATATTAAAACCTTTTTTGGTTTTTGTCTTAATCACACCGTTCTTCAAGGTGTGGCTCTTTTTAAGGTTTTGAAAATTTTTATGTGGCTCTTAATGGCCTCACTCGTGCCCACCCCTATCATATAATAATATGGTGAGTAACGTATTCTATTTGGTATTTTACAATTTGAATATAAAATCGCTTTGAAAAAATTTATCTATTTTATTTTTCAGTATATTTTAATACAAAATGTAATAACTTTTTTGCAAAAAAATAGTTAACGAGCTTGATTTGTTTTACTGTGCCGCATTATGGTCACAAAACCTTTAAGCAAGTTTTATTTTGCAAGTTCTAAAGCCCTTCGTCGAAGTCACTTGCCAACCTTCAGCCACCATCGAACCCTTCCAGCAGTTTTTAGAAACTTTCTCCCGGTAAGGAGTTGGAGTTTTGCGAATTGTAAATCGGTACAAATCACAACAATAACATTAAATCTCAATAAAACAAATCGAGAAAGAAAAAACAACAGCAAAATATGACAGCTCGATGACGTATGGCCAAAGGATTGTTGAAACAGATTTTCCAATCCACACAACCACATATACCACACACACATACATATGCACACCAACAGCCTGACATGTGTGCGTAGCAGGCGCGCTTTTATGATTTTTCCGATTAAATTCATGGATTGGCATATTTTTAGCGTTATTTATGAAATATTGTTTTACCGTTATGGCGACAGAATGAAGTGTGCGTACGTTTGAGTGTTTGCGGTTACAGCGGTTAACCAGCTTTACTTATTGTCAAGCGCCACAAATGAAGTTGGCAACGCATGCGACAACTGATATTGACAGTGAGAGAGAGAGAGGAAGGTAGAGAGAATGACAGGGTTGCATGTTACAAAAATGCGTTGACAGTGAAACATTTTAAAATTGTGTAGAAATATGTTCACTTGCCATCAAGTGATATAGAGCGGGCAAAATGGAGCAGAGTGGAGTTTGGCGGCTTCTGTTTGACGAAGACCTGTTAAAAGCTGTTGTGGTTTTTTTCCCAGACCCTAGGGAGCGCTCTTTTCCAATTTGCATGAAATTGATTTCGCTTATTTTTATTTGTAATTTTTTTTTCGCTACGCTTTGATGATTTTTTATTGGAAATCACTTTTTGTTGAAATGAGAAACACAACCTTTAGACTAAAAATTAGATTTCAATTCTTTTAAATTTTTAATTTGCTTGAAATTGACATGTTTTGCTTTGTATTGGTTGTGCATGAAATTTTTATGTGCAAACAGGCGTTACAAATTCACCCCAATTGAAATGACATTTCAATGGGTTGAAGAAAACTGCAACATTGTTTTAAATTTTTTGACTGAAAAATGAATAAAATTTTATGGTTAAACTGGTTTCTTGGGTTTTAATTAAACTCATGTACACATCATCATTAATCATAAACTTGGCAAACATATTGCCTGCTATAGATCCATAGTTCTCGACATAAGCCCGTCTACAAATCACAGCAAATACGCACAAATCTTAAATTTCATTAATTCCAGGAAGCAGGTTTTAGCTTTTACGCCGCAAAACTTATTTCGCCAAATGATTTATGAAGTTGATGCCACAAAAACACACAAAAAAAAAAAAACTAAAGAAACGTCTAATCTTGTTCTTGTCATTGTTTCGGCGTTCAAGCAAATACTCGAAAAGCCACTCCCGTGACTTCTTGACAAAACTTGACGCACATTTTAAGAGTGCGAAGTGCAAAGAGAAATGGCTCGTTTGTAATCTATTTGCACTTCGCAAAACGTTTTCCTATCGAGAATACGCGGTGTGGCATATTTGTCAAAGCGTTTTCGAAGGATTTGTCCAAAAAAACATTAAACAATTAATCAAACCTCAAAAAAAGAATAAAAACGAAAAAATGGGGGAATAAAACTGAGCGTCACATTCAACATGATGCGGCGGCATCAAATGTCACAAAGGCATGTTTGCCTAAAAGCTATTGAAAAGAAGTTTTCAAATTCGAAAAAAAAATAATCAATCGTTTATTTGAAGATACTTCAAATACGGAAAAAAGGACGATGCGACACAACAAATTTGCTGATCTCAGCAGAAAAAGAAAGATTTTAATTCGTTTAAAATTGCATGTGGTAAAAAGTAATCCTTTGTTGTTGAGCGCCCGATATGAAATATCAGAGAATTAAACATAATGTCAAGCGGACACTTATGACACTTTTAGAGCACTGAAGTATTTAAGTTGCAGTGTTTTGCTTTTATAATGTCAACCATTTCAATTGGTTTGTACATTGTCCATAAGTGGAAGAATTTTGCCTCCATTTCGACTTAAGAGCGACACCTTATTTCAGATTAGTGTATTAGTTACGCATGATTAAATTATAGCACCACTTCAAATTAAAATTTTGAGTTCGAATGTTGGAAAGTTATTTTTAAACATTAAGTACGAAATTTTTTTATTCTTACCTCCAGCAAAATCTGTAAGAAGTTTTATTTGATCAATTATTCAATCAATCATGTGACATTTAAATTATATCAAAACAAAAATAATTTGAGTATTTTTAGCAACTAAACTAAACTTTTGAAATCCCTTACAAAATTCTGTGCTATACACTGAGAAATGACTTTTTGGTCTATTAAACAACATTTGGTCTAGTTAACAAGCGGCATGCATTAAAGCGAGAAAAAAATGCATATTCGTATTTTCATTTTACAGATTTTATAGTTTGATGAATATATTTTTTGAATTAAATAATCTTGCAATTAAGTAACTACACAATGTGTAGTACACATTCAATTAAAAACACAAGTGACATTCATTACAATTATTTTATTACATTTTTTATTATTTTGTTGCATGTGAAATTTCACAGAAAGAACCTTAGAAGAGGGTCATATATGTATATTTTTATTATATTTTACCAACACTTTTCTTGAACATACCTACCCCAGTTTGTGGTCCTCCTCTCTCATTTTGAATATATCACTTTTTGTGATATTTATCCAAACAATTAAACAAAACAAACTTTAAGAAATATATTTGAGAATCCAGTTAAGACAAATGTTAATTTTGTTAAAGTTACCAGAACACTGAAAGCTTTCTTCAATTGAAAAAAAAAAAATAAAAAACTTCAGATATCGCTCGTTTTCTTCAATAACGTCATATCTCAAAGAAACTGATTTTTCAGTGGAAGCATTTTAAGTTTTAAACAGATATAGGAAATCGGTCCTTAACTTTTAAATTTCCGCTTAAACAGAAACTATGTCATAACAGTGCACCCTAAACAAGTGCGCGTTGCGCTGCGTACCCAGGCGCCACGCAACTTTATTTTACGCTTAACCTAAACAAGTGCGCTGCGGAAAGAACTGCTGCTCTCGAACCAGCTCAGTCTGATGGTTTAAAAATCGTAAAAAACTTTTAGTTTTGTGTAAAAATCTATTAAAATTGCAAATACTTCCATTTTCAATTGAGATTAATAAATTAATAGCAGCTGATTGCTCTTTGTTGTAATACTTTGGTTTTATGCAGCCAACTTCACATCCGAACGCACTGTCGAAATTGAAAATTCGATTCATTTTGCGGTAGTCCGGTGCGTGTTTCGGTAGGCTTCATACAAAATGTATGTGCATGAGCCGATTTTGACAGTTAAACCACGCACTCGCACTTGTTTAGGGTGGACTGTAAGTTTTGAAATAGTTGAATTTACACACAAAGGAACCGCAAACATAATATCAGGTATACCCGTTTCTTATGTCAGAAAAATAAAAATTTATTAAGGTGATGTAATCACAAAGTCGAATGTCATGTGGAGAATATGAAAGACATCGTCACCAAAGTAACATATAACAAAGAGCATGGTAGAATAAACGTTCCTACATAGTGTAGTGCGCACCGAATTAAGCAACTAACTGTAGTCAAACTTATTGATTACACTGTAATATTAAACGCAACTAGGTACATTGTTTTTTACCACGCACAATGACCCGCGGTTATATATTTATTTGCATCACGCACTTTCACACTTAGTTAATATTTTGTTTTCTTTCACTCGCACACTTTTTATGTTTATTATATTGCTTATATTTATTTGCATTACACACTTACACATTATGTTAATATTTACTTTTCATTGGCGCACTTTTAAGTTATTATATTATTAAACACTATGTATTAAAATTATGCATATTTTTGTACATGATTTAGAAATTTAAGAATACCGTTAATTAGCTTTATAAGCACTGACTTTTCGAAATAAAAATTATTATTCGTACAAGCTTAAAACAGCTTCTAATTTTTGAAAGCCTATGCGCATATTTTTATGCCGGCTGCAATTAAAAAAAAAGGATAATCATTTAGAGCCAGTGGCGTTTTTAAGCGCCGGCGAAATAGTTGAAGCAGGTCCTTTAAATAAAAATACAACAACTACAAATTCATCACAATAGTTAACTCGATGTTCATGTTTTGTGGATTATGACGTTATTGATGAAAACGATCAATATGTTTCTTATCTTTAAAAAATTTCTTGGATTTTATTTAATATGAAAAGTTTTTCTAACTCCAGATTATTTTCCACCTATACAACAATTTTCAAAAAAAAAATTTCACACACTATGTAAACCATACACAATCGAAACTAGAGGAAAAGGATAGAAAGACTGCGTTTTTACTTTTTCTCTAGAACGTAAGAATTTTTTTTAAAGTATTTAGTGAGAAGACATGTCTTTGTTTGTAACAACCATGCGAATGCCAACATTTGTATCACATTTCCAAAAAAGAATGTTTTTATGGCAAATTCATATTAACTTATAACTAAAATATTAACTTTTTAATAAAAAAGTGACAATACTTCCATATCTAATATTTACATAGTTGAGTTAAATTGACTTATGTTTTATTTTAACATTTATGGGAATATTTTTCAATTTGTTTGAATTAAAAAAACTTCTGGTTAGTTTTAATACCAAACCAAAAAAGGTCTTGAAATAAAATTTGAAGATCTTTAGGAATTTTCAAGGATATTGAAAGATACATGTCTTGTAACTTAACTTGTTAAGGTCCTATTAAAAAAATGTTCCTGTCGTTCAAGAGAAAAAGTGAGAACGCACTTTTATCAATTTGTTTTTTTTTTTTTTTAAAAAGATCAAAGAACCAAGGCATGCGCCTTATATAAACAAGGTTTGGTCTTTGACCTGAAAGGAAAGGGATAGATTTATTCAGAGGAATTGATTGGAATCATACGTGAATTATTGATAAGGCGAAACACCCGTGAAGACAATTTGAGTTGCTTTAAACCGAGGCTAGTGTTATGCCTTAACCTCGGAAAGCATTTCCAGCCCTTAGTTATGTTCCCGTCCTTTAATTCCACATTTTCCACAATTTATTTGTTGATTTTTAGTTTTCCATATTTCTTAAATGTAGGAAAGAACAAAGAAAGTGAAAAGAACTATGCCCTAGTCCGGATTCTAGCCAGGTACCTCTGGGTTAATAGTCTATTGCACTTTCCATTAGACTACAAAGACCGACTAGTTTACTAGTTTTACGTTTTACGTGTTCATGGTTTATTTTTTGTATGAAAAGTGCTTTCGCACGGTGTTATCATAGGTACATATGTATAATACATGATTTTTGCACTAAACATTTTGATGGTTGTGATACCAAAAATTTAATTTTTAAAATAATTGTCTGTATGTCAGCGCATCACTACTGGAAAAGATCCTCTTAGAAACGATTCTGTGAAGGAATTGAAGAAATTTCAGAAGTTTCTAAGCTGCGCAAGATTCTCGCGAGCGCACCATGTTTACCCGGCTATCTCAAAAGGTCGGATGGAACATGGACAATGTTTGGTGAGGAGTCTCTCAACCTCCTATTAGATACGCACTCCCCTGGTAGTAGCGCGCCCATTGGTGCACAACTGCCTAGTCCTATCTGTTCTATGCAGGACACCGAGAGGAAATTACAATGGGCGATAAACAGCTTCAAGCCCTATCACCAGGGCTTGATGGTGTTTACCCTGTAGAAATACAAGAAGTTCCGATATATATTTTGCCATGGCTTCGCATTATTTTCAACGGCAGCATAAGCTTGGCATATATTCACAACGCTTGGAACAATGCCAGAGTTGTCTTTATACCCAAAGCAAGGAAGACATCACACACCACTCCTAAGGATTTCAGGCCTATAAGTCTCACGTCATTCCTCTTGAAGACGTTAGAACTAGATCTACTTGATCTGTATCTACGCAGCAGTATTGACTCTGCTCTCTTATCGGCATCACAGCATTCATACAATAAGGGAAGGTCCGTGGAAACGTCTTTACACTCACTGGTCGGGACCATTGAAAAATCCTTCTTGCATAATGAATTCACCTTAAAGTACCCCTACACTATATGTTTCATACATATGACATACATATGACATATAGTGTGGAACATACGGAATTCAAGTTTTGACAAGTCGTAAGTATTTTCGTTAAGGCCCCTGTAGACGAGCAACTAATCGCACAACTGGTTGATAAAATGGTTGCTGGTTGATGAAAATAAGCAATGTGTAGGTGGGTTTTTGGTTTTTTCAGTTTTTTAACCAGTTTTCCAACCAGTTGCTGAAAATCAAAAAGATTTGATTTTTTCGGCTGAAGCTCATCGAGTTGATCAACTAGTTGTCGTGTTTTTAGCAAACTTAGCAACTAAACGGAAAACTGAATTTTTTCTTCGGTTTTTGTTGAAGTTCTGCTATGGGCATTTTATAAATAAAATGTTTTGAACTGAATTTTTACATCTGCCATCAATTGAAAGTTGTGTCTGTAGGAAAGAACACAAACCAGTTGATCAACCAGTTGTTCGATTAGTTGCTCGTCTATAGGGGCCTTTAGTCGTTTGTGTTTCTAATTTGATATGTTTTTCATATGTAAAGTTTGAAGTTTGAAAAATAAAAAAAAATCTCATACAATTCAAAATGGAAGAAAAGGTAAATTTCTTCTTATTTTTTAATAAAATATATATTTTTTAGCAATTATTTAGATTGATTGGACAAAAGAAATAATTTTGTAACTCATTGAGCACTGGCGTGGCTTCGAGTGCCTGTATAATGTTAAAAACAAATTCTACCACAACAAGCACGCAAAGTTCGAGGCTCTGAATCTAAAGTAAGCTGATGCTAATGTAAGCACATTTCAATAAAAATGTTTAGAACTTTTTTCATAATATGGTTATCAATAGCTAAAAAATAACTATCTACGTGGTCAATACAGTCGCGAACTTGCAAAGCAAAACCAATACAAAAGTGGATCTGGTGCTGACGATTTGTATGAGTCAACAGTTTACTGGTTTAAAGAGCCAGGTTTTTTGAAGGACTTTGTGAAAGTTCGCGAAGGAAAAAGTAATTTTTCATGTGTGAGTTTACTGGTGCCTTAGGTTAAAAGCTTGCTTTCGAGTCCAAGTCCCATACTTATACGATCCCTTAACTTTTGATTTCCTGCTATATAGCTACAATCCCAGTTGTTTTCCGATTTATAAAATTCACTAGATAGTGACACATTGGAGGAAACGCGACATTAAAATCCAACTCCATGTATGTTCTCAAAAAGACAGTGTTCTTAAGCATCTGCAGCTGCTTTAGAATCAATTGCAAGTACAGCTCAAAAGAGGGATCATCCTGATGATGAAGCATTCGCAAGTTATATAAAGGAAGAGATGATTTTCATAACAAATGCAGACTTAAAATATGATTTACGCGCACAAATTTCCCTTCTTGTTTTAGAATTTACAAAAAACCAGAAACTTACCAATAGTTTTACCTTAAATCACAGCAATTTTAATATCTTCTGCCGTCATATGGCAAAATGTAGTATCTTTAACTACTTACCGATTAATAAAAAGCATTTCTAAAATTATTAAAAATTTATTTTAACAAATTTTTATTCATAGAAGAGACATTAAAAATGAAATTTTTTTACAGCTTCCCATTGCCAGGGTACAAAACCAATAATATTGAAATACTGCGTATAATTATTTCTAACTATAATTCCCTCACCTCCTGACCGATTCCCACGTGGTCTCTGAAGGCCAGTCAATGCAACATTCGACCGCCAGGAGCCACTCGTCAAGTTGAGCGATGTCGTGTTTTCCGAATCCAATGTTACTTTTTCGAATCCATTTCTCTTTCTAATGAAATTATGCAAAGAACAAGCTGTTAAAGTTACAATTTCAACTTTATCGACAGGTAAATCCCTTTGAAACACTTGAAACTTATTAGCTAATATGCCAAAAGCGTTTTCAACCCCACGACGCGCTCTGCTAAGTCAGTAGTTGAATATTTTTTCGTAATCACTGTGTCTTTGCCCATGAGGCTCTAACATTCTTGATGTTAGTCTAAAAGTGTCGTCTGCAACGAAAACGCATGGAATTTTTTGGTCAGAACCTGTCAACTCCTTGTCCTCCAGAAAATCAAAAATATTTTGATGTATGCCTCTACAAAGGGACGACTCGTTAAAAACCGCAGCTCTGCCATTAGTCCCTACGTCCACATAGAAAAACATATAGTTTGCGTCCACCACTGCCATTAAAATTACACTATTGAACCCTTTGTAGTTGTAATAATAAGACCCATATTTTTTCTTGATGGAAATGGCAATATGCTTTCCATCTAAAATACAAATATAAAAGTTTAAGAATAAATAAAAACCATGTTGATGTACCAATTGCACCAAGGCATTGCGGAAAATTATATTTTCTTTACAAATTCAGTGCTATTTCCTTCCACTGGCTTGAGCTTTGGGGAACCTTTAACAAAATAAAAAAATATAGGTACTTATATTTGAATAGTAAAAGTAACACTCTGTTAAAAATTCATCCTTTAAAACAGTGTATATTGCATGAAGCGTTTCCGGCACAAACACACCTATTGCTTGGGAAGTGTATCTTGCTCCAGTGGCTAAAAACCGTAGATTTACTAACAATCTGCAAGAAAAAATAAGCTTTTTGGTAGTTAAAAAAACATATTTAAAGAAAATAACATTAAACCATCAATCACTTCTTAATATGTAATTTAAGGAATCCCTCAACATCATCTATGTATTGTAACTATGAACTAACCTTGTAGCAGAAGTAATAGCCTGTCTTAGTACTGTATCTTCTTTCATTATATATGGAGTAATTTTATCAAGCAACTCCAAAAATGTTGCTACGGACATACGGGTAAAGTTTTGAAAGCCTTTTGGGTCCTCTATCCTTAATTCATTGAGGACAAAGGATGTCAAGTCTCGGCCGGAATATCGACGAAGAAGACAGTTTCTTGACCATAAGGATCTCTCCCTTTGTTGTTATTTTTTAGTAGTTTTCGCTTTATTTTTTTTTATTGCATTTATCAGCGACACTATAGCATAAATCGTTTTAAGGTTATCTTCTGGTTTCATTTTTATTTCGTATTTTTTAAAATTTTAACGTTTATTTTTCTCAAATATCGAGTCAGTCTGGAGTAAAAATAAAGAATCGATCTGACAAAAACTTAAAAATTGAGATACAGATGAAATTCCATACGAAATTTTTTTGATATGTCATTTGTATTTAACACAGTGTGGGGCACTTTTAGTTGCTTTCGTAGACATAGAGGGAGCATTTAATAATGTCACGCCACAATCTATACGACTAGAGTTGCGTAGGTTGGGTGGGAATAAAATTTTTACTGATCTAATAGATAAGCTACTAAACTGTCGAGTAATTTTATAAGACCTAGGCGTGCAGCGCTGTAAGATCGGTTTCAAGAGGTTCGCGCAAGGTGGTGTGCTATCTCTACTCCTCTAGAATCTGGTAGTGAACAACGTAGGACACAGGAAGGAGGGAAACACAGGAGGAAGGGCTGTGTAGTGGCAGAATACTCCGACGACTTAGCAATCACAGTCAGAGGCAAATTTTCCACTACCCTACGCGATGTTATGCAAAGAGATTTTTGCAAACTCAAGCGTTGCGCCGAACCCTGTGGTCTTTGAGTAAATCCGGCCAAAACATAACTGGTCCTTTTCACAAGGAAACACAGAATTCCGACTCTTACACCAATCATGCTAAATAGGTCTGCATTGTCCTTATCGTAAAATGCAAAATATCAGGGACTCATTCTTGATAGGAAGCTTAGCTGGAAACTTAATATTTATGAGCGTACGAAGAAAGCAACAGTTGCGCTGTACACTTGTAAAAAAGCTATTGGGACAAGATGGGGTTTTTCCCCCAATATCGTTCACTGGCTGTATACAGAGGTCATCAGACCTATACTTCTATACGCTATATGCTCTGAGAACAACACAGACTGCAGCTTTAGAGACCTTACTTCACCTTCTACCGCTCGACTTAGTTGCTAGGCAACAAGCAGCCTGTTCAGCGTCAGACTATGGGAAACTGGAGTATGGAAAAACCTGGGTTCAGGACACGCATCGATACTCTACAAATTCAATTTCATTTTACCAAGGAATGATTGCTGTAAAACACTGCTTTCCTTCGATGGAAACTACGGCACGCTCATTCCACCTAGAACATACTGGAGTAAGTGGTGTCTACACTTCTATGCAGATGGGTCAAAATTAAATGACAAGGTCGGGTATGGGTTCTGCTGAAAAGAATTAGGGCTATCCTTGATTCGTAGGCTGCCAGATCACTGTAGTGTTTACCAAGCCGAAATGATGGCGATTAAGGAAGTCGCAACATGGCTCTTAGAGAATGTTACCTCTAAACGAGAAAAATATATTTTCTCGGACAGCCAATCAGCGATCAAATCGATGGAGCAAGTATCCATCAACTCTAAAGTAGTGTAATGTATACACCTTTACATTATAAACTACCTATAAACCACATTAAAACAAACAACTACAAAACATATTTAAACAGATGCACACCTTTACGGTACGTATCATCTTATTCTATTTTACTGTATTATACTAAGATAATATTCTAACAATAAGAACATATGTTCATACTAAACACTACTATCTATTTCATTCGCATACATGTACTCATATTGCTGAATACAAAATATATGACATTACATTTTTACTTTTACTCCTACACAAATATATTAACATATGATTATGTTTACGTTTTCTAATAAATTAAGTCTACTCACTCACACACATTATACTACTATTACTAAATTACAAATATGTATACGATATTCTACTATTAATTTTACACTAATTTAAAACATATGAACTTTTTAAATACAAATACATATCTGTTTACTTTTTGAATACAAAAACAATTGTTAGCTAGTTTTAAGACAAAATATCGTTATCTATATATATAAAAATGGATGTATGTATGTGGGTATGTGGGTATGTGGGTATGTGGGTATGTGGCTATATCACATATAGACTCCAAAACCGCTGAACCGATCTTTATGAAATTTTCAGGGAAACTGAAGCCATATCTTGAGAGTGTTCTTGTGAGGTTTGGTAACTATTGGACGAGGGGGCGTGGTACCTCCCATACAAGCCAAATTTACGCTATCGATCACAAACCAAAAAAAGGATATATATCAGACGGTTTCAATCATAAAAAACTAAGATTTGGTTATTTTGTTCAGATGGTTACTGTCGGTAACTGTACGAAAAATGGGCGTGGTCGTAATATAAATACGCCTTTTTTCGAAATCATGGCAATTCCGGAGTTTTACACATTTTTACAGTGAAACTTGCTGTGTAGGTGATCTAAGAGGCGGTCACGATATGTAAATGTTTTCACGCCCACTTTTACCGGCCACAAATCAATATCTATATACATAAAAAGCAAAACGATGTGTGTCTGGCAGTGTGATGTCTGCTCCAAAACTACTGAACCGACTGCCCTGAAATTTTGGCAGTCGATTTGTTTCAGGTACGAGATGGTTTAGGAAAAAAATTTGCCACACCCCCTTTTACCGCCCCCAAATCAATAAAAATGTTATATCTCAGTCGGTTTGTGTCGTATAAGGCTAAAATTTTGTAATTTTGTAATTTAGTATGTACGGTTACTGTCGACAACTGTACTAAAAATGGGTTTCCACGCCCCCTGTTACCGCCCACAAATAAATGAAAATGGTTTATTTCAGACGGTTTTGGTCGTATAAGACTTAAATTTGGTACTTTGGTTTGTGTAGTTACTGACAGTAACTGAACGAAAAGTTGGTTTCCACACCCCCTTTTTGCGCCCACAAATCAGTGAAAATGCTATATTTCAAGCAGTTTTGACCGTATGAGACTAACATGTGATACCTAAGTTTGTATGGTTACTTTCGATAACTGTACTAAAAAACGGCGTCATCGTTTTAAAGCCACACCCACTTTTTGAGGAATCATTAAAATTGACTACTGGCTCGATTGAGCTAAAATGTTGGCTTAGTTTGTACGATTACTGTCAGCAACTGAACTAAAAATTGGTTTCCACGCCCCCTTTTACCGCCCACAAACCAATGAAGACGTTTTATTTCAACGGTTTGGGTCGTTTTAGACAAAAATTTTGTAATTCAGTTCATATCGTTGCTCTCGGCAAGTGCACTAAAAATAGGCCTGTCCCACTTTAGTTAAACTCACTTTTCGGGGAGTTATCGTCGAGTGAAGTGCGCCGGGCTTAACCTAAATTGAGCTGAAATTTGGGCATTCGATTTGTTTCGATTACGAGATGGCTCTAGGGAAATATTTTGCAGCACCCCTTTTTACAGCTTGCAAAACAACAAAAATGTTATATTTCGCACGGTTTTGATCGTATTTGACTAAAATTTGGTTATTTAGTTCATATGGTTACTTTCAGCAGCTATTCGACATTTTCGTATATGACAGTAAGGCGGTCTATGGCAGAACAATGTCTGCCGAGGAGAGTGAGTGTTCCTGTGAGGTTTGATAACGTTTGGACGAGGGGGCGTGGTACCTCCCATACAAGCCAAATTTGCGCTATCGACCACAAACCAAATAAAGGATATATATCAGACGGTTCCGATCGTAAAAAACTAAGATTAAGTAATTTTGTTCAGATAGTTACTGTCAGTAACTGTACAAAAACGCCCACTTTTTCGAAATCATGGCAATTCCGGAGTTCTATACATTTTTAAAGTGAAACTTGCTGTGTAGGTGCTCCAAGAGGCAGTCACGATACATAAATGTTTTTAAGCCCACTTTTACCGCCCACAAATCAATATCTGGATATATGAAAATGAATCGTGATTTGTTCGGATGCTTAAAATTTGAAAACGACTGAACCAAATTGGATACTTCTTGTATCTACTGCCGGTAGATAAATATACGATACATAAATGTTTTTAAGCCCACTTTTACCGCCCACAAATCAATATCTGGATATATGAAAATGAATCGTGATTTGTTCGGATGCTTAAAATTTGAAAACGACTGAACCAAATTGGATACTTCCTTCTACTGGTTTAGGAAAAATATAATACCACACCCCCTTTTGTAGCCCACAAATCAATAAAAATGCTGTATTTAAGACGGTTTTGGTCGTATTAAATTAAAATTTGGTAAATAAGTTCATATGATAACTATCATTAACTTTGATAAAAATGGGCGTAGTCACACTTCATCTACGCTTACTTTTAAGAAAATATCAAAATACTTCGAAACTATTGGTGCGATTCAGCTCAAATTTTGTAAGTTCGCTTTGCTTTGAGTACGAGATGGTTTAAGAGGAAATGCCACACCCCATTTTACCTCCCACATATATATAAAAAAATTGTTGTTGTCGAATATCTTTAGAGTTATGGGTCGCACAGCTTAGAAATTCGGTATTCGACCACAATTTAGACGTACCGTTTCAGTGATGAAATTTTATGGGAGTGGACAAGGGGGACGGGCACCTCCCATACAACCCAAATTTGTGATATCGAATAGCTTTGAAGTTATAGGAATTCAGCTTTGGAATTCAGTTTTCGACCTCAATTTACACATGCAGTTTCAATGGTTTTATTTTATGGGCGTTGGACAGGGAGGCGTGACATCTCCCTTACAACCCAAATTTGCGATATCGAATTGCTTTGAAGTTATAGGTTGACAGCGTAAGAATTCGGTATTCGACCTACATTTATGCATGCACTTTCATTCGTCTACATTTTATGAGCGTAGGGCAAAGGGGAGTGGCACTTCCCATACAACCCAACTTTGTGCTATCAAATAGCTTTGGAGTTATAGGTCGCACAACGCCGGAATTCAGTATTCGACCTCAATGCACACATGCAGTTTCATTGATTCAATTTTATGTTCATTGGTAAGAGGGGCGTGGCACCTCCCATTTAACGTAAATTTGCGATATCAAATATCAGCGTCAGAATTCAGTATTCGGCCCCAATTTATACATGCAGTTTCATTAATTACATTTTATGGGCGTACGACAAGGGGGAGTAAATCCTCCTATTTAACCCAAATTAGAGATATCAAATAGTTTTGGGGTTATAGGTCTCACAACTTTGGAATTCAGTATTGGACTTCAATGTACACATGCAGTTTCATTGATTACATTTTATGAGCGTTGATCAAGGGGGAGTGGCACCTCCCTTACAACGAAAATTTGTGATATCGAATAGCTTTGGAGGTCAAGGTCGCACAGCGTCGGAACTCAGTATTCGACCAAAATTTACGCTTGCAGATTTACTGATAAAATTTTTTAGAGTTTGTTGGGGGGGCGTGACACCTCCAATTTAACCAA
Source organism: Dichetophora obliterata (assembly GCA_963920525.1). NCBI lineage: Eukaryota > Metazoa > Arthropoda > Insecta > Diptera > Sciomyzidae > Dichetophora > Dichetophora obliterata. The sequence continues at coordinate 37,584,644 of OY986438.1, read as the reverse complement.
AATTTGCGATATCGAATTGCTTTGGAGTTATAGGTAACTCAGCCTCGGAACTCAGTATTTGACCTCAATTTACACATGCAGTTTCATTGGTAAAATTTTATGGGCGTAAGGAAAAGGGCAGTGCACCTCCCATACAACCCAAATTTATGCTATCGAATAGTTTTGGAGTTATATGTCGCACAGTTTTGGAATTCGGTATTCAACCTCCATGTACACATGCAGTTTAATTGATTACATTCCATGAGCGGTGATCAAGAGGGCGTGGCACTTCCTATACAACCCAAATTTGTTATATCGAATAGCTTTGTGGATATAGGTCGCACAGTCTCGGAATTCAGTATTCTACCTCAATTTAGACATGCTGTTTAACTGATAACATTTTATGGGCATTTGTCAAGGGGGAGTGGCAGCAACGCGCCGGGTTTCAGCTAGTACATAATATAAAAGAACGCTCAAATTTCAAATAAATTTAATTAGTTTTGAACTTCTAACAAGCTGCTTTCTAATTCATTTTAAATAAGTCTTGAGCTTTAATAGCTGCCGACTTAAGCCCTTTTAGCCTCTGCACTTTTTTAAGTGAGTGGCATAAAAAAGGATTTTTAAAATAGCGCCAGTGGCGAACTACACCGGCAACCAATTAGGCAGGTCCTAGAACTTTTTTACAAAAACGCGAGTCCTTTTTATTCTTTTTCTGCGATATCACCAAGTAACAAAACATATTACAGTAGCCAAAGAATGCCGTGCTACATTAAGCGAAATGTCAACGTTTTTTGACACAAGTTTAATATGGGTACCTGGGCATAAGGGCATACGGGGAAATGAAAAAGCAGACGAGCTAGCTAGGAAAGGTACGTCGGTGTAGGGATGTGCAACTGCCAGCAAAAGTCAACTTCAACTTTTTCAACCGTTGAAAATGTTAAAGTCGACTCATCGACTTTTTGAACCTTGAGAAGTCGACTTTTCAACTTTTTTCGACTTTTTTTAAAATATTTTTGTACCGCTTTTGTAGAGCAGTTTAGAAGCAAATGATTCAATATGAAAAAGGTGTTTTATTGTTAAAAAAAAACAAAAACATGGTTCTTCTGTAAATAAATAAAATACAAAAAAACAAAATTTTGCAATTTTAGTTCTTATATAGATAATCAAACTTCTTATGAATTATTTTTCCCGGGTAATCGGAAAAAGGAGAGTTAATTTTCAAGATAAAGTTTAAAAACATTTTAGAAATTTCTAATGCAAATTCCTTCATCAACCGTCAATATTTATGAAAGCAAAAAAATGTGATGTCTCTATCTGCTATCTTAAAAATGAAAACTCCCTTTTCCAACTCCACAGAAAAAATTATTCATAATTGGGCTGAATATCATACCTAACAGCCGAAATAGCGTAAGCGTTATAACTCTAATTTTACAAGAGAAGCATTTTCCTTGTTGTTATTTTTTTGCAAAAACGGTACATGCAAATTTTATTTTTGTGTTAGATATAACTTTAGAACAGTTTAATGTAGAGATGTGAAATTTTGAAGTTGACTTTGTTGTCGTACTATCGTTTGCCATTTAAAAATGAATTTCGAAAAAGTGGCGCTAACGTTAATTCAGCGGTTAGGGCAAGATATATTTGTGCACAAGTGCATGCGCAATCAAGGGAAACACATGTCTTCACCAACTGAACGTAGAAAAACCAACATGTTAAGATGTTCTGGCGAAAGCCTGTTTCGCAATTGGTTCGCTATGAGACCAGCATGAGAAAATAACCTTTCGGATTGCACCGAAGTTGCAACAATTGATAAATATTTTGTTGCAATGGCCCAAACAAAAGGAAATTAAATTTTTATGCTTTTCTAGACAACAAGCGGATTTTTATTAAATTTTCGGTCAACAGCTGGGCGGGCCAGATAAAGGCGCAGCTCAGTAGGCATCCCTTCAATTTCATCAGTTGTAGAGTCCATGTTTGTCTTAACCACTTTATTCAAAAAACATAATATTTCACCATTATCGGATTTCTGATTATTAGATGTTGATGCCGCTATCACAACTTCTTCATTTGAAATTCTTGCTTGTCTCATCTCGCCATTCACAAGATCACCTCAATGGAGGGGGAGAGAGGGGAGTAGTATTTGCAGTATTTATTTATGTACTTCTGTTTACCAAGATGAAAGATTGCTTGAGAACACTCACGAATATTTTGAAATGCGTGCCTTTTGAACCTAGGATCTAGAAGTGTTAAAGAAGCGTATGGTTTTACCAATTCAATATCGTAAATTTTTTTTTGAGATTTCAATGACTCATTTTAAATTCTTGCCAATTTGACTTACAGCAGAACATTTCTCTGTTTTCTATAATAAAAAATTAATCGATTTGAGCGTAGTCGACTTTTGACTTTTTTCAATATCAGAAAGTCAATTGCCAAAAGACGAAAATTATCAAGCAAAAGTCGACTTTCGACTTATTTCGATTTTGACTTGCACATCCCTACATCGGTGACTTCAATGGTTCGGAACTCATCGAGCATCCCAATGGCAATTGTCAAAATGCTGCTTAATGAGTATAACATATCTAAGGCCAATTCAAGATGGGCTGAACTCTCAATATGCAGAACAACAAGGCTTATCTGGCCGACTATGGACCCAAAGCGATCGAGAGTCCTTCTCTCGTTGGGAAGACCAGAGGTAGCCACGCTAGTGGCCGTTACCACAGGTCACTGCTTAATAGGCAGACAAGCCTCCAGACTGGGAGTCATCACAAATGACTTCTGCAGAAGCTGCAGGGACGAGCAGGAGAAAGAAACTACCTAAAAGAAGGCATAAATATCAAGGGTCATTCTTCTTTTCTGAGCGTGACGACCTGTCAAGGTCAAGCGTTAAAGTCTAACAATCTTTATCAAGAGCTCAATGTGATTCGGCGGTATCGCAATGGACCTTATAGGTCTAAGTGAGCCGTGGTACGTGCGTTGGTTGAGGCACGTACAGCGGCTGCCGTCTCAACCTAACCTAATCTAACCTTACTACTGGATGGGTTTTCTTCAAACTTGATATGTAGGTTTCATACGTCACTGGTCGGGACATAGCGTACTTTTATCACAAAAAAAGAATTCTCTTCAAAATATCAGCTTTTTTTCAATAAAAAGGAAATTAAAAGTACTGCAATGTGAGTTAAAAATTAGAAATACGTTTGAAAAACCTATGAAAGAGTTATTAGCTATTAAAAGGGGCTACAAATACCACCTTGCCTGTTTTCGTTTATCTCTAATGAATAACCTACCATAAGCACTTTTTTATCCAAACTATGTTAATGTAAACTTACTTCGTAAATTTTCTAGTAAGTTTGAGTAAAGTATTTTTACTTAAAAATATGTTCCGTTTGTTTGACACTAATAACATTCTCATGTCTTGGAAACTATATACAATCTTAGAACTAATTTTTTTAATATAACATCGTTACTAGGCTTGTGCTAGATAGTTCCGGAGTCGGAACGTTTCTTTTTACGGTGGAACTACTTCGTGGAAACATGAACGCGTAACTATGTAGTTCCTTTGAATTGTGGAAGGATAAAATAATATTGTGTGTTAAACTCATAAAACAATCTGCTAGGATATGAATAAATATTATTAAATCAGCTCTTCATAAATGCTATACTTATATGCATTATATTACAAACCTTATTCTACATTCTTTGTCTAAAATTTCATTCTATATATTTTAATTATTTAAGCATGTTCGTATGTAGCAGTTGTCTTGGAAGCAAAACAATAATATGTATACAATATAAAGAATTCTAAAAAATAAAAGTGTTGGTTCAAGCCCACTACCCCTCAGCCAGGTCTAGGTTTTTGTATTTAGATTAGAAGTAAGTATTGTACAAGTTTTCATAGTGCCTCAATCACGTTTTCTAAAATGTCTAACAGCTATGGGCCTTTAAATTCAGTATTAAGTTTGCTTTGTGTTTAAAAAAAAAAATCCGAACGATTCGTCAAAATTTAACGATGACTAAATTGTCTTCGTTGCGAAAATTTTGAAAATGGAAGTGGCTCAAAGTAGAATTAGAATGCTTTCATTTTATTTTAGGAGCATAGTAGAAAATCTATAGTAATAAAACTAATTTTCTGTTTGTTGTTTGTTTGTTTGGCCTGTATACAAATCTAAACGACTCAAAGGATTTCGCTCAAACTAGGCATACATATCGAATACATCCTAAATTAAAATGTAACATACTTAGTTATTGCCACGCCTCCTTCAAAATTTTTCAACTAGCGGTAATTTTGTTATTATAATACTTTTAATCATCGGAGTTTTTTGTTTATATAATTTAAATAATTATTATATAAAATTTATTTTGTTTATATAATTTCAGTTGATCTCTTATATTAGTTGGTGTCGGTTGTGTTATATAGTGTTATGTAAAAGCCTTTGTTTTGTTATATTTCGTGAGTGTATTAAAACAGTTTCATCAGCTTTTTTTAATTAAATATTATATTATACTTACTAATATCATTAATATACAACTATTTTATTAAATAATAATTGTGCATTTAAGTTGTGTAAGTTTAATTCTTGCATATTAACTTTGTTTAACTTGTTTAGTTAATGCAGTGTTGTTGTTTTTGCATGCTTACTGTGTTTTAGTTTCTTCTTTGTGCAGTGATTTGTTTATCTTCAGCTCAGTGAGTGTTGTTTTTGTTTTTTAGTTTCTACTAAACTGTGCACAAACTACCTGAATATAATAACCCTAAAAGCACATTTTGCATCTGCTCATTTTTTAAAAATTAAACATGGATTATTTTTCTGCAGAAAATATCGTTGCTTGTTCTTTAGACGAACTTTGCAAAAGCCAAAACATTCTGAACCCCATGTTCAGCTGTTCTGGTCCATGTGAGCAAATGTTTCATGCATCTTGTGCCGGTATTTCCAAGTCATGCCTTGACGACTTAAAATCTCTGCGATCAGGTCTTCGCTGGTACTGTGCTTCGTGTAGGGCACTTTCCCCAGATGAACTTTATTCAAAAATTAAGCTTTTTGGGGAAAGTCTTAACTCGTTAAACAACAATTTTCGAGAAATTGTAACATTTTTTAGTGAAGTTAGGGCCGCACCCAGTACTAGCGTCTATGATGAAAATTCCATTTCGGAAAATATCCCGCTTGCTTTGTCACAGACTGTTTCTTCCGGGACACAAACAATCCTTTCATCAGAAGACCATATTATCTCAAATAGAAAGAGAAAAAATAAAAAAACCAATAAGAAGCGAAAATCATCTGGATCTACTTCTCAGGCCAAGCAGCCCTCAGCACCGCTTTTGAACAGGAACACTCCAGTTACTTCCTCGTCACCTTCTAACCGTCCTTCTTTGACTAATAGTTCAGTTTTGACTCCTATTGAGCCTAGAAATCTATCAAGCTTAAGGGCAGTGTCGAGGAAAAAAAATTTATTTATTTCACGTCTTCAGCCCGACACAACTGTTGAAAATGTATTGACTTTTATCAAACATAATAAATTGTTGAGTCAAAATGCATTTTGCTCATGCAAAAAAATAGGTAATAAACCTTCCCATGCTTCCTTTATTCTCACAGTTCCTGCTGAAGAGTTTGCAACTGTTCTAAACTCTAATTTGTGGACTGATAATATACTCGTTACAGAGTTTCAGCCTAAGAATAAGCCTAGAGGGACGACTCAAGCCGCTCGTCAATCCCAAAAAAACTGAATAGGTTATCCCTTTACTATCAAAATGTAAGGGGACTACGCTCTAAGACGCGAGACATATTTTTAATGTCTCAGAATTTCTCTGAGGATATTATCGCACTGACTGAAACTTGGTTAAACGGAAGCATTACTGACTTAGAATTGTTTGATAACAGTTTTGAAGTTTATAGAAGAGATAGACATGCTGACAATACTTCTGCTGTCGGTGGAGGTGTCTTATTAGCTGTAAGGAACTCCTTAGTTAGTTCCATTATTGTTATTCCCTGCTCTGCTAACATCGAACTTATATGCGTCAAGGTTGTACATTGCAATTCTAATGTATATCTTATTAATGCATACGTTCCTCCTAAGAGCAGTGTAGAAGTTTATGCAAGCCTTGCGGATTGCATAGAATATGTCATAAGCATAATTGACTTTAATGACGACATTTTATTGTTAGGTGATTTTAATCTGCCTGACTTGAAATGGGAATCTTCTGACGATGATACATATTTTTGTGCATCTAATTCGAAGACTCGCCAAGAGCATATATTTGTTGATAATATATGTTCTGACTTACAACAAGTGAGTTGTATTTATAATAGTCGTGAAAGACTTCTTGACCTGGTCTTAACTACAGATAGTAACAATGTGATTGTTGAGAGGGCCCCTCATGTTTTGACTGCTGTTGATGAATACCATCCACCATTGAGAATATGGTACAAATCAGACAGGGAAAATATAGTTAAGTCTAACTCAATAGATAAAGTTTATGAATTCAATTTTAAAAAAGCTGACTTTTTGAAGTTGAATCATTTACTTCAAAGTAAGCTTCATGTTATTTTAGAATATGTTAATAATAACACTCTTGATGATTCAATTAATTTTTTTTATATGGAAATCTTTGCTATGTTTTCTCTGTCCGTGCCATATAGCCTCAAATTTACGAAAAATTGTTCTTACCCCTGGTACACAAAGGAGTTAAAGATTCTTCGCAACAGCAGGAATAGGGCATGGAAAAAATATGTCTGTAGCTTGGACTTGAATGACCTAGAAATCTACAAGCGTTTGTTTCTGGACTTTGAAAATTGCTCAGCTACCTTATATCAAAATTATTTAGACAGTACTAAGCTGAGAATATTGTCTGATCCGAAGAAATTCTGGGGTTTCATAAACACCAAAAAAAAAAATCTGATGGATTCCCTTCATCATTTAAAACCTCTGACGGATTTACTGACGATCCTGTCGTAATTTGTGGTCTATTTGCCAATCTCTTTAAAGAGTCATTTTGTTCAGACTCTTTTAATCCTGATGAAGAGTACTTTGAATATATGAACTCTACACCCAGGGTTTCGTTGGATTCTATATCCTTTACTTCAGAGGATATTTTAAAGTATATTGGATTGATCGATGAGGATTTTAATGCTGGACCTGACGGAATTCCTGCCGCAGTGTTAACACGATGTGGTTCCGTTCTAAGTCAACCACTGTCCATGTTATTCAATAAATCAATTAGCGAAAGTATTTTTCCACTTTTTTGGAAAAAATCTTTTATAGGTCCTATCTATAAAAAAGGTTGTAAGAACGATATAAACAACTACAGGCCTATCGCGAAACTCTCGTCGATTCCAAAACTTTTTGAGCGCCTCGTGTATGATCGTGTGAAAATTCACTGTGGGAAGGTCATGACAACTCGTCAGCATGGATTTGTTACTGGCAGATCCACTGTGTCTAATCTCCTCGATTTTACAACGTTTTGCTTAAATTCATTTTATTCAGGTAACCAGGTCGACTGTATTTACACTGATTTTAGTAAAGCATTTGATAAACTGCCCCACAACTTAATTCTATTTAAACTTAAGTTAATGGGTTTTCCACAATTTTTTGTAAGCTGGATTCAATCGTATCTGACAGAGCGATCTTATCAAATACGATTTCGAGGCGTATTGTCAGCTGAATTTATTGCTGAATCAGGTGTTCCTCAAGGTAGCCACCTTGGTCCACTTCTGTTTATTTTAGCCATTAATGATGTAACCCACATCATCAAACACTCTCATCTACTTATCTATGCAGATGACATGAAAATATACAGAACAATAGATGCTAAAGACAATTCAGATCTGCTCCAGTCTGATTTGAAATCCTTTGAAATTTGGTGTTCTAAAAACAATATGTTTCTAAATCCAGATAAATGCCAAACTATGACCTTCTCGCGAAAAAGGAATAATTTAGTTTTTGAGTACAAGATAAAAGATACTGCATTAAGTCGTGTAGATGCTGTCAAAGATCTGGGTGTATGCATGGATTCTAAGCTATCGTTTAACGTTCATATTGATTATATTTGTAAAAAAGCATCTTCTATGCTCGGGTTTATGAAACGCTGGGCAAAAGAATTTAATAGTATGATCACAACTACAACACTGTATTATGCAATTGTGCGACCTCACTTAGAGTATGCAAGTCAAGTTTGGTCCCCAAGTTACAATGTACATGTTGAACGTATAGAGAGAATCCAAAAACGTTTTGTTCGGTTTGCTCTAAGGGGCTTAAGTGCAACTGACACTTTAAACCTTCCTCCTTATGAGGATCGTTTAAAACTATTAAAAATGCAATCTTTGAACGAGAGAAGGAAGTCTGCAGATATCGTCTATTTACACCAACTCATAACTGGTGTATTCGATTCACCAGAACTCCTAACTCTTATAAATTTTAACACTAACCGTAGAAGCAGTAGAAATGCTAACAATTTAATTTACTTACCTTTTAGTAGAACAAATTATATGGCTACTGCTCCTTTACATCGCATGAGTACCTTTGTTAACAACTGTAGCTTTTTTGATGTTAACTTATCGAAAGGTCAACTCAAAAGTAGATTGAAAACTAATGTATGATTAGATCTATGTAAACGCATGGTTAGTTGTTATGTCTTGTGTTGTCCCTGAGCCCAACCCATATTATGGTGGGTAAATTTTTCTCACTTTGGATTGTTTTGGACCACTCTTATCAGTATCATTAAGGCTATTCACGGTTTGAGCGTACTTTTAACAAATCATATTTATAGCATTTGTTATTGTTCAAACTGTGAGCACCTCGCCATGTGACTGTCGTATAAAAAGATTGTTCAACCTTGTGATGTATGTGATTATGCGGCTGTAGACAGAGCATAAAAATACGAGGTACAAAGAGCACGTCCAAGGGCTGCTTTTATTTACGCGTGCCTGCGTATTTGCATTTGTATGCAAAACAACAACGAAGCAAAATACGTTTTCGTAAATTGGCGAACAAATAGCAGATCCAACAAATGGCAGACCAGCGTATTCGAACTGTGAATGGCCTTATTGAGATGTATTAATGATATTTGGGCTGGTTCTTAAGATGATCTAATGCGGAGAAAGTGCGAAAAAGCTGTAGTAGCTGAACTCTATTGTTAAAAAATTTATATCTGTGAATTTAAAACACAGAACTGTGGGTACAAACTATACACCTTGCGATGAAAGGCCGAATGACGTCTACCACAAGTTTCTTCAAATTTAGCCTCACACGTTTGGCTGACTCAATAGCTGCGCTTTTTTCATGGGAAAAAACTCTTCAGATCAATTTTTGCGATGTTTTCTACTTATAGACAGATGGTGCTATTTTCTGCTTGCAGATGAACAGCTGATATTCTTATGTAGCTGGCAGATAAGTTTTGCGATAGTTTTGTTTTATGTAAGCTGTCCTACAATTTATCCAATTGCTTATGGAGTCGGAAATTCGAGTAGCGCAGATTTCGCTGAAGAATTTAAAAAAAACATGTTTTCTTGTTAGCAATGATTGCTGCCAAACTTTAAAAATGTCAAATAATTTAGTACTGCCGGTTTTTACATTCGCAGCGTCATCTTGCCGTCAATAACGTCTAAGTGTTGTCTACTTTTACAGTTGTGCCCTCAACACTTAAAAACATAGAAATGGATAAATTTAAATGATCCAGCTCACTTGCTGGATCATTTATTGTTTTTTCTGTGCTTGCAAATGCGACAATGTACAATTATTTTTAGTACAACGAATTTTTCATAAATCGTCCATAGCTAAGAATGAGAAAAAAAATTAAATTCATAGTTTTGACTTTCGATACCAATATCTCCACAATTTAAAATATTTTACTAAAATTTTGGTTGTTAAAAAGTTCAATACACATTTTTTTTGTAGATGAGTAAATGTCCTTACGGCAGCAGGCAACATGCACATTCAAAATTTTGGACATTGTACAATCGGAAAGGATCTACCTAGTAGCACGGACTACATGGTGCCACGCACGATAGTCAATTCCAAAGTACGAACTCTTCTGGGACCAAAGGACTGGTGCAAAGGTATAGAACAAGCACAGCAGGCGGTCAACATATTTACCGACGGCTCCAAAATGCCTACGGGGGTAGGTGCGGCGGTGTATTGCGCAGAGCCTAATATAAGGCAGCCATATAAACTGCCGAACCACTGCAGTATCTTCCAGGCGGAAGTATTTGCCATAAGGAAGGCTGCTGAGATAACCCTCAGCATGGACACACAACACTCTAACATCAACATTTTCGTTGACAGTCAAGCGGCGATCAAATCCATGCGCTCCGCTGGCATCAAGTCCAAAAGTGTCTTGGCTGGCAGAGATGCACTAGATGCACTATGCGCTTCAAAAAGAGTGCGCATCTACTGGGTCCCTAGCCACCAGGGCATTGAGGGAAACGAGATGGCAGATGGTTTAGCAAAGGAAGGCGCCGGGCTGGAATCAGAACTCGCAGAACATGTACTTACTCCGCTACAAGAGTTGTACAGGAACCTCGAAAGAAGAGCCACAATAGCAGCGAATCGTAGATGGAAAGATACGACATCGTGCAAAATCTCGAAAATCATGAGCAATGCACAATGCGAAAAACGAACTCTGTTCATCCTGGCACGCCCGCGCAAAGATTGCAGGACACTAGTGGGCATGCTCACTGGTCACTGCATGACGGCAGCCCACGCGAGGAAGCTGGGCATCACCACGGATGATAACTGCTGGAAGTGCAAGGAACCGGGCACAGTGGAGACCCTGGAGCACCTGCTATGCACATGCCCCGCCCTACTTAGATCGAGACTAAAATACCTAGGCTCATCGACATTCCCGTCGCTTAAAGATGTAGCCAGGGTGTCTCTAGAATCTCTCCTAAGGTTTGCGAACTCAACGCAAATCTTTAAAGACTTTTAAAAACAAACACAAAGGTTCCTTGTTGTTCGCTGCCGGTACCACTAAGGACCTGAATTGGTCTATGTGAGCCTTCACGAAGGCATCCGGTTTAACCTAACCTAAATGTCCATATCTCAAGAACCCATTGAGTCCATCCATAATTTTTATATTGTTGAAAAGATAATTTTGCTAGCTTTAAGATTAAATAAATATTTAAATTATTTTTAATTTTTAAAATGTGTTCTTCGCACCATTCATTCAATTAGTTCACCGCAACGGATTTAACCCCCAAACACCAAAATTTCCCAAAACTATTTTTGGATTAAAGTTCGTTCAATTACCTTTCTAACGGCAACACACACTTAAAATTCAACACGTTTTTCATCATTCCAGAATTTAAAAAAACATTTTAGTATGTTAAAGAGCCGAGAAGTGTATGTTAAAATGTTTATATAAATTACTCTCGAGTAACACCGGGTATATCAGCTAGTAAAAAATGAGTTAATATAAATATTTTCAGTGCCAAGAAAACATCGACCGAACCAGAGCTAGTAAAAGGCACTCCAGATTTTGGTGCCAGCAGAACAGAAGTGGATGAGAATTAAAGCTCAATTAATTAAAAACTAGTTTTTATAGTCAGCCACAAAAAATACTTTGGAGTGGAGAAAAGTTTGTTTATATTTAAATTAAAAGTTGCTTTTCATTAATTCAATTTTTAATTTTAAGATTTGGGCAGAACTTTAGAGACACAATAAGAAAAAATATCGAAAAATCACAAAAGACTGCTGGACACTCTTTTCTCAGTGCATGCCAATAATTTAATAAAATTCTCTTTAAATTCTGGCTAAGCTCTTAAAATTTGCATTACCAGCTAATTAAACTCATCTGTCAGTTCAGTCTGACGCATCAAAATCAGTTTTATACAACTAAAATATTATTAACAACATTAAATTTACAGTTTTGCATTAATGCAAGTAGTTTTATACGCCGACACTTAAATTAAATAAATGCTATCACACCCGGAAGAGCGTAAAAACGCACACATGCAACACTTAAAAATGTGAAAGGTTTTAACGGTTATTGCATTCTGACACTTAAATCAATGGAAGGACATTCGTTCATGACTATTACAGCGAATGATGAAATGCAAATAAAAGTTGCAAAATTAACATTAAAATTATAATATAACAAAAGCAAAACAAAAGCAAAAACAACAACAACGGCAAATAGAACAATAACAATATTAATGGCCACAAAACCTTTTCACACATTTTAGTCAGTTTTACGATCGTCAACAAACACCCTTTTGTTGCACAACTGTCAATATCTGACATTTAGCTGTCAGCTAAAATGCAGCTAGATGGTGTTTTGTCCCATCAGCACTCTTTGTATAGTTGCCACGTTTCTATTTTTGATTTGATGTTATGGATGAAAATTTGAATTTTGCAAAATTTTTATAGTTTCCAGTGCGTTTTTATTGCATTCGTCGTCGTCGTTGTAATAAACATTTATCAGCAACACCAAAAACGGATCCGGATGTAGTAGAGTGTGGCACGTTGGACGCTAAGATGGGAATATGGCAAGAAGTTAAAGTATGCAAATACATTAAAATTTAGATTGAAATTGGTTTTTCTGCTGCACACTGGGTGGAGGCATGGAAGAAGGGCGTGAGAGTGAGTGTATTTTAAGATAGGTGATATGTTGATAACCGAAAGAAGAGCAGGTGATGGGAGAAAAGTTACTTAGATGTACAATGGGACAGTACTCTGGAAAATAAGCATACACATTTAATATTTAGTAGAGAAATGGCTAGAGTGACAATAAACTTTTAGAATAAATTTAAGATAAAATAAATCACCCCACAATTGTTATCTTATAATCTTTAAATTCCTTATGATCTTAGAATGTTATTTTAATCACATAAAATAACATCTTAAATTTTTATTTATTGTCATAAAATATAAAATTTTATTTCCCTAGGACTGCCTTGTAAGTATTTTTAATACAAATTTTTAGTACATATTTCGTAAATGTGAGATCTCTTACAAAAAGTTTCCGCATTTACTTTGAATAACTACGAAAGCAATTTGGAAAGTTAGCGAATTTTTTAATTTCCAGCGTAGAAACTTTAAATGCAACACTGATCCTGTCAACTACCATCTGTTAATAAAAAACTGTCAAAATTTTAGCTCGCTGCGACGCTTAGTTTGTGTTTGACAGCCATTGACAGCAGAATTTTGGCGAAAGTGAAAAAAGTGCATTTCGTATGTTCATCAAGCATTATTTTTTGCACAAAACAACCATCAGCAAAAACCAAGGAAAGGCTTGATAAATACTATGGGGACTCTGCACCATCGATTAGAATGACTCACAAGTGGTTTACTGAATTCCGATGTGGTCGTATAAGCACAAGTGGCGCCGAACGTTCTAGAAGCCCAAATGAGGTCAACATACCAGAAATGGTCACTAAAATTTACGATATCGTATTGGCCGATCGTAGAGTTAAAGTGCGCGAGATTGTTGAGGCCGTTGGCATCTCAAACGAAAGACATTTTGTTACATTAAAACGGTGTGGAACATTCTGAGAAATCATTTATATATGAAAAAATTATCCGCAAGATGGTGCCGTGTTTACTCACTCTCGACTATAAACGCGATCGTCTGACTGATTCAAAGGCGTGTTTGGCGATGTTGAACAAAGATAAGAAGGATTTTTTTCCGTCAATTCACTACACACCAGAGACAAAGGCACAGTCGAAACAGTGGACTTCACCGACCGAACGTGCTCCGAAGACGGTTCTATCGGCCGGAAAGGTTATGGCGACAGTATTTTGGGATAAACGCGTTATAATCTATATCGATTACATTCTACCGAAGAGAATGATCAATGGCAAATACTATGCAGCCGAATTGGACCGTTTCAACGACGCTTTGAAAGAGAAACATCTCCATTTGGCGAGGGAAAGAGTGCTCTTCCATCAAGAATTCACACATGCCCAACTCTCATGGCAAAATTTCATGAATTCAAGTACGAATTGCTTCCTCATACAGCATATTATCCGGATTTGCCCCCCTCCGACTATTTTCTGTTTCCAAACCTGAAGAAATGGTTTGGCGAAAGAGATTCACCATTAGAGAGGAGCTTATCACCGAAACAGATGCCTATTTTGAGGACCTTTCGAAAACGTATTTATCGGATGGGATCGAAAAATTGGAGGAACGTTGGGCGAAGAGTATCGAGCTAAAAGGAGACTATATTCACAAATAAAACGTTTTTGCCGTAAAAGTCATTCCTTGTTTAATTTTTTACGGAATTATCAAATAACACTCGTACTTATATTTGTCTTGAGATGAGTTTACTTTATTATAAACGAATTTTTAGATCTGTTACATCCCCAAAAAAAAATATTACCTAAGAAAAGAGAAACAAAATTGCTCATAAAGGCTTTCAATAAACTCATTTTTAAACTACCTGTTATGCCATTGAGTGTATATTGCGATATATCTCGCACCAAAATAAATAAAGGAAGGTAGAAACTTTTTAAGATAAAAAAAATTCGGTAGTTACTTTTTACGTAGCCGTAGCTTAGTGGGTAGAGTGCGTGGCCCCTAAGCTAAGGAACTGCGGTAGCCCTGGTTCAAATTCCAGCTCAGATAGAATGTTTTTTCAATTATGTTAATATTTCTGTTCGGCCGCCATTTCTCCACAGACAATCCTCAGAGAGTAAAAATTGCCATGTAAAGCTTCTTGAGAACATAAGCTGTTCGGAGTCACGTAGGTCTAGGTCGCGCTCGTTTGTAATCAAACATTTAATAACACGCACAACACTATTGATCAATAGAAGCTAGGTCAAAGTCCTTCCAAGGGCTGAAATGGCCTTTTTATTTTTTTTAGTTATTGCCCGTTTAACATACCCACCAAAGAATTTATCTGTGTTAGCTCAGATAAGAGATTTGTGCAAAGTCAAATATAACAGTTTAAAACTTCTGTTACCTTGTGATCTTAAGGTCACAAAATGACCAAGCCTGTTTTTGCATGCATTTTATGTACTTAAGAGCTACAATTTCATTATGACTTTGTTAAATTTGAATGGGTTTTGAATAATTTTAAGGTTTTATTGAAAACTCAAAATAAAATAGAAGTAGCATTAAGAATTGTGTTTGGCTCCACGGTATTTCGCAGGACTGTTTTTAGTTAGATGCTTGTTGTAGTTTTTAAATGACTTTTATGACAACTGCAGTAACGTTGATATCGTTCGCAAAATGCTGCAAGGTAATTATATATATTTGCAAATGGCATTTGTTGCTGTAATTTTTGTTGTTGACGTCGTCTCACTGCTCACTATTATTTTTTAGTCACTTTTGCAATGAAATCCAAAAGGATGCGGAAACATAAAAATTTGAATGTTTCTGCGTGTTTATGCAACAAAATGTCTGTCTCTGTTTTATAAATGAGGGTGTGGCTGTAGCGCCAACTGCCACACTGTGTGTAAGTGAGAGTAGATATGTGTGTGTTTGAGTGCGTGCATTGTAAGTCATAAAATTTAAATAAAAGCATTTAGTTGGATTTAAGCACGCTTCTACTTCCATGTATGTGAGAAGCTATTAACTTGAGTTAAGTTTTGTTTTTATTGCAACCCGTCATAAAAGCAAGCCACTGATTTAAATGGATTCGATTGATTTTTTCCACCAAATAAGGGTATGATGTGGCTTTTAGTCAAATTAGATAATATAAAACATTATTTACCCTATAAAAATTTAATTTTTATGAATACCCAAATTGAGATAGCAACTGAGAGAGATGGAAAAGAGAAAAAAAACAAACAAAACAAACAAGAAATTATGAAGAATGCTTTTGGCACTTTTTATGACACTTCTAGTTAAAAGCTTTAATTCCCAACAATAATAAAAATTAAAAATAAGTATTGCCACTTATTAAAAAAAAAACATTTGAGTTCGCGCTTTGTTTTTATTGTGCTATATAAATATGAAGCGGCTGAAGAGCAGATGTTTGAAAATTTTCAAATTTTCTAAGCTGTTTTGGTCGGAAGTGAAAAAAGAAAGAAAATCATATTTGCACAGCTTTAGAAAAATGAATAGCAGCTATTAGCTCAAATAAATAAATAAGAATTTTAAAATAAATTATATTCAAGTAATAAAAGAATGACAATTGAAGGGTTACCATTCGTTACCATTTAACGGAACTCATTTTAAACATGCATTAAAGGGGTTCATTTTAATATTGTTTTCGTATGTTCTTATATCCAACGCTTGACAAATCAAAGAGAAACAAATTGCAGATAAAAGTGCTCTAAAAAAAAGCCAATTTATTTTTTAAATTATAAGCATTTTAAAGCCAATTAATTTTATACTTAGAGTATATTAATTAAAGAAAAAATATGTAAAGATTGATAAGAGCTGGAATCAACTCAATTCAGGCAACCCTTTTTTGAATGTAAACATTTTTGCTATGCCTTTTGCTGTCTATTTCAACATTCTGTTAATTTGTGTTACTTTGAAGTAAAGCCAATTATTGAGAAAATTATCTTGATGTAAATTTAAGTTGTTGCTAACCACAAAGCCGCAACCAATACAACTACAGAAGCACCAAAACTTGGAGCATTCATAGTATTTGTGCTCTATTTGAATTCTGTATCAAACAATTTTGAGAAGTTTAAACAAAGGGCATGTTAAGCGATACAATGTTGCAAGAAGTAATGATTACAATGTAACAAAATATGAAAAATGGAAATTCGATTTCTGTTACTCCTTGTATACAGCATGTATAGAAACCACTCAAGTCACAACACACACCAAAAGCAGCAACAGCGTGAGACATATCCTTTAAACTACTTTCGTTACTTGTTGATGTTGTTGCGTCTTGCAATGTAGACGACAATGGGTCCTTTGTAGAATTTCACCAAAAGTGTTAAAAATAACTGTAATTAGTATATTTGAAACATTTGGTGTATTTTGTATAGGCATCGCTTAATGATAACTAATTTTCTCCATAGATTATTCCTTTGTGGCTAATAAATACACATGATTTTATAATGGCATTTTATGATGGCATAAACGTCAAAAATAGATTCCTTGACCCCAAAAACTCCATATACATACACATATGAAAAATTGTTCTTATCTTTTTATGAAATTTCTAAGCCAAATCTTGAATATTTTGAAAAAATGCCTATTTTCAAAAACTGCGCGGCTCCGGTTTCAAGATAGAACAATACTCTCTCGGCAGAAGTTTCTAAAAATAACCTATAGAGCACCGCTAGGGTGGGGCCAACATCGCAAAAATATTTGACCTGCCCTAAAAAATTGGTGCAGGGAAATAGAGCCCAATGAAATAACGCCAAAAAATTATATATAGCCCACAAAAATTTGGGCGTTATTTAATTGAAGTTAGGCTTTATCTCATTTTATTTCATTATGAAATAACATAACGCCCAAAAATTAAAAATTTCATAATGAAATAACGCCCAAAAATTAAAAATTATATAAAGCCCAAAAATTGTCCATACAAATTTGGGCGTTATTTCATAATGAAATAAAGCCCAAAATTTTGGGCGTTCTTTCATTGTAATTGTAGTTTATTTCATTTTTCTATTTGGGGCGTTAAGTTATTATTAAGATATAACTCTTCTTATGTAAACTTTTTGGCATAAAAGTGTTAGATCAACTTCAAATTCAATTCAGAAGTACTGTAGACAGCGAAGCCGGTGTTGGACTTGTTCCAACGGTGCTATCTTAAGTATAAAAGGGGTTATATCTTAGAAAGTTATCAATTTTTGTATTTGATACCTCGTTGAATAGATATTTGCATAACATTTATTTTGGTACCTGTAGTTTTGTTGAAAAATTGAAAAAAAACATGTCTTAAGGCCATTTTTCTAATTTTTGACCACTATAACTTCTAAACGACTTGAGAGCGACCGTTAACGTTTTCATTATTAGCTTTTTTAGCCACAAATAAACATTTTGAAAGAAAGCCATTTTAGCTAAAGCATAGTACTATGTTTGCAGTCATTTATTTGTTGCGTGAAATTTCTGACTAAAAGTTTGTTGCGAGGAGTTCCTATGGCAACGTTTCTCAGAGAGACTCAGAGAGTGGGTGGGGAAATTTCATATGATCTCTTTCACTTCAAAATAAATAGGCAGTACAATTAAATTGTCGTGAAAAAATGTTGGGAAATTGGGGGCGATGGAACAATGTAACATGTCTGACTGTCTCAACCTGGCGAGGCCAGCATAATCTTTGTGAAATCGCCTCAAGTCGACTCAAACCACCACGTGGTGTTTCCTGGGCAACGTCAAAACTGACAACCGTTAGTTTGGCGGCTAATCTGAGCGGCGGGCCTCCCTGGGCTTAAAATAGGTTGTGCGTCGGGTTTGAAGCCCACCCATAAAAACCAATTTCAATGAAAACATATAAGAAAAGAAGAAAAATGATCCCCAAATCTGATGACGACTACCGCAAACGAAAAACTGATAATGATTTACGGATATGCACCTGGAATGTCGGAACCCTTAATTTGGAAGGTGCCTCTATCCAACTGACTGATGTCTTGGAAAAATACAAAGCTGATATCACTGCTATCCAAGAAATGCGATGGAAGGGACAGGGTTGCATTCGGCATGCACCCTGTGATATCTACTACAGCGGCCATGCGGAGAAGCACGAGTTTGGATGCGGATTTGTAGTTGGCAAGAGACTACGGCCCCACGTCCTGCGATTCACACCTGTGAACGAACGACTTGCCATAATCCGCATCAAGGTTAGATTTTTCAATATAAGCCTAATATGTGCGCACGCTCCGACAGAAGACAAGGACGATGAGATCAAGGAAATTTTCTACGAGCGCCTTGAAAATGCTTACGAGCGCTGCCCCCGCCACGACGTAAAAATCGTGCTTGGTGACTTCAACGCTAAGGTGGGCAAGGAAAATATTTTTGATCCAACAGTCGGAAAGTTCAGCCTCCACGACAACACCTCGGATAACGGAATGAGGCTGATTGACTTCGCCGCAGCACGAAACATGGTCGTAAGTAGCACTAGATTCAAGCATCTCAATATTCATAAAGCCACCTGGATGTCCCCTGATCAAAAAACAAAAAATCAAATTGATCACGTTTTGATCGAGGGAAGGCACTCTCCAGTGTATTGGATGTACGCACGATCCGTGGTGCAAACATTGACTCTGATCACTATCTTGTTGCAGCCAAGATCCGTACACGTCTGTGTGCAGCTAAGAATACACGCAACCCTACACAGAGAAAGCTAGACGTCGACAAGCTGCAATCGAAACAGACAGCCGATGCTTTCGCCACTCGACTCTCACTCCTGCTTCAAAGCACTCCTCCAATCGATGATATATGCGCGCAGTGGGCACACATTTCCAACTCCATGCGTGCGGCTGCTGAAGAGGTGATTGGCTACCAACGCCCTCGCCGAAACCAGTGGTACGACCAGGAGTGTCGCGACGCCACTGCAGAGAAAGACGCCGCCTACAAAGCCACCCTGCAGTCGGTTGTAACGCGCGCTGCTAAGGAGCGATACAAAGAAAAGAGGAGGGAAGAGAGACATATTTTCAGGCGGAAAAAAGAGAGGCAGAAAAGAGCGAGCAGGAGAAGATTGAGATGTATGGTGACAGGAATGAGGCCCGAAAATTTTTCGAAAAAATAAGACGCCTTGCCGATGGTTTTAAAACCGGGGCCTCTTCCTACAAGGATGAAAACGGGAATCTAGTGACAGATGTCCAGAGTACACTGACGTTGTGGAGGGAACACTTCTCTAAGCTTCTAAATGGCGACGCTGACAACAATCCCGCCAATAGAGATGATATTCCGGAAACCCCAATTTTGGATGACAGTGTTGAGGTTCCGCTGCCCGACTATGATGAAGTTCTGACAGCTTTAGCTCGGCTTAAAAATAACAAAGCCGCGGGAGCTGATGGCTTACCTGCTGAGCTGTTTAAGAATGGAGGCGAAGCTCTACTTAAATGCATTCACGAGCTTCTATGTAGAATATGGTCGGAAGAATGCATTCCGAACGATTGGAATATCAGTGTGCTCTGCCTAATCCACAAGAAAGGCGATCCCACTATCTGTGCCAATTACCGTGGGATAAGCCTTCTTAATATCGCATATAAGGTCCTGTCGAGCGTTTTATGTGAAAGATTGAAGCCCATTGTAAACGAACTGATCGGACCTTATCAGTGTGGCTTCAGACCTGGAAAGTCCACCATCGACCAGATTTTCACACTACGAGAAATCTTGGAGAAGACTAAAGAAAAACAAGTCGACACCCACCATCTTTTTGTCGACTACAAAGCCGCCTTCGACAGCCCAATAAGGAAGCACCTGTACTCCACCATGTCTGAATTTGGTATTCCTGCAAAACTAATACGACTTTGCAGGATGACACTGAGCAACACCAGCAGCAGTTGAAATCGAGAAGGACCTCTCCCCACCATTTATTACCAAACGAGGTTTCAGACAAGGTGATTCCTTATCGTGCGACTTTTTCAACCTAATGATGGAAAAGATCATCCGAGCTGCTGATCTGAGACGTAGTGGCACAATATTCTACAAGAGTGTTATGCTGCTTGCGTATGCTGATGACATAGATATCATTGGTCATAATACGCGCGAAGTCAGTGCAGCATTTTCCAGATTAGAAAGAGAGTCAAGTCGAATGGTTCTGTCAGTGAATGCAGATAAGACGAAATACTTAGTGTCAACAAACAAACAGTCCCAGCGTCTTGGAACCCACGTTACCGTTGACAATACCTCCTTCGAGGTTGTGAAGAACTTCGTCTATCTGGGATCCAGCATTAATTCAACCAACGACATCAGCATTGAGATCAAACGAAGAATAACTCTTCGTAAGATCTACGGACCAATCTGCGTCAATGGCGAGTACCGAATACGGTGGAATGATGAACTGTATGAGCTGTACGCTAACATCGACATAGTCAAGCGCATTAAAATCGAGAGGCTTCGGTGGCTTGGTCATGTTCAGCGCATGAAAGACGATGCTCCAGTGAAGAAAACATTCGATTCGGTACCCAGCGGCGGTCAACGCAGAAGAGGACGACCGCATCTTCGTTGGAAAGACCAAGTAGAGGACAACCTGACGAAGCTTGGAATTTCCAACTGGCGCCAGCAAGCGAAAGACAGAAATGGCTGGCGCAAATTCTTAGATGAGGCCAAGACCGACATACGGTTATAGCGCCAACTAAGTAAGTAAGTAAGTAAGAAAAAATGTTGCTCAGAAACATGTTGCAATCATTTCACGCAGAATACTGCTCTGAAGAACATGTTGTGAAAGCTTCCACGCTTGTTTCGCAGCTGTCATATTTTGTATAGAGATTTGGGTGGAATTTCACATGAAACTGAACAGAGTACTACACTCTAACAAAAATTCACGAGAATTAACTACAATAATTGCTGGCAACTGATTGCCTGATTATTGTCGTTAAATCCCATAGAGCAAAATTATAAATATTTATTGCTAAAAATGCGTGAATCCTCTCACCTACAATTATTTCTTTTTTGTAAAAACTCTCTTCTAAAATTACTTCTTCCAATTTTGTCTGCGCTTATAAAAAAAGCTAGAAATGCGTGAAGTCTCTCAAGTAAGTTTTGAACATGGCAACAACAACAACTCTGTATAGAGTCAATAACTCAGCAGAAGGCGCTACTCTTTCCTACTCCAGTAGGCTTGAGTAATTAAGCTGTGACCAATCTACTGTTTAAGTTGTACATAATTGGACACTTGTTCGAATAAACTCTTTGAAATCATATGACGTTAAAACAGAGGTGTTTATTTAAGGGCAAGCGTAAAATACCGCTGCTGGAGCGTTTTTAGGAGTATCTGAGCGAGAACATGCTGAAATAGTGTGAAAATTAGGGAAAATATACATATTTTAAGACTCTTCAGGCGAAAACACGCTGAAATAGCGTGAAAAGTAGAAAATAAACATATTTTAGAATTCTCTGAGCGAAAACACGCTGGAACAGCGTGAAAAGTAAAAAATATATATATTTTAGGGCTCTCTGAGCGAAAACACGCTAAAATAGCGTGAAAAGTAGAGAGATATACATATTTTAAGACTCTCTGAGCGAAAACACGCTCAAATAGCGTGAGAAGTAGAGTAAATATACATATTTTGGAAAACGACGCTGATTTTCAGACAACATTGAAAAAATCACTGCAAAGCGTGGTTTTTTTACAAAATCACCATAAATGTCGTTAAATTTCACAACATTTATTGTAGAGATTTTTCAATCAGTTTTTAGAGTGTATGCTTAAAGGTAAAATGTTCCCAATTTTTTTCCAAAAAGATTTTGGGTCTTATTTGATTTTCGGTTTGGGCGTTATTTCATTATTTTGGCTTTATTTCATTTTTTATTTTGGGAGTTATTTTAGGCGCTTTTTCATTTTTGTAACCCCAAAATATTTTGGGTCTTATTTAATTTAAAGTTTGGGCGTTATTTCATTATTTTGGCTTTATTTCATTTTTTATTTTGGGCGTTATTTCATTTTTTATGCCCAAAATATTTTGGGCCTTATTTCATTTTTATTTTGGGCGTTATTTCCCTGAACCACAAAAATCATACGAAAAGCTTAAGAATCATATGTTTTATTTTAGAACCGTAAAAAGCGATAGCAAAATAAACATTGAAACTAATTCCGACTTAGCCATGCCACGAAGTAATGCCAATGAACCTCTAATATTTGTGATAACGTTATATATTCGAGCGCACCCTCCGCTCATATTCGCAATAATCCTCTTCGAACATATACGCCGCTACTGGATTTTTGGCACCACAGTATTTGGATTGTCCAGAAAACTTTGCATATTGAGTAAAATCTGTTTAATGCCCACTTTTTTCCAGAATGATGTTATCGAAGAGCAGACACGCTCAGCCTTATAGACATTCGGATGAAAGATGGGTAACACGAAGTAAATAGTCATGCGTTGCCGATATGCCTTCGGAAATTTGATAATTAAATTAAACGAAACCAGATGGAGTCGCGAATCCCTACAAAATGGCAGTGCCACTCGAAGAGGGCCAGGGTGCCGTCCGAAAATGTATGGGACATGCAACAAAACCAAATGGCTGTTCCTTGCGCAATTGTGTACGTTTGTCCCCGAGAATTTTTGTGAATGTATTTGACATTTGTTGCAGTTACTTGGAAGGTGGTAGAAGATATAACCAAGTTTTTTATGAAAATAAAAATTATCTATGAAAAAAGTGTGAAATCACTGGGAAATATTCGATGTATTTCAGTAAAGTCGCAAAAAAGTTTGTTTAAAAAAAAGTAAAGAGAAAGTAAGAAAGCACTAAAAATTATTTTGAGAAGAATATTCGTAATGAGATTGTTTTGTTTCTCCTTTTTGTCTCGATATTATGTTTTATAAAGTAAGCACCATCAAATTTGAATCGTTTTTAAAACTTACTTTTTAACTATTCAATATTTTAATTTTAAATTGAATTGGGATTTACGTGCTCATGTGGTTTCCTGATTTGAAATTAGACTGAACTCACACTATCACCTGGATTGGTGTGCCAGAGTATATCTCTTTTCCACACAAGTTTATGCCTGCGTTGGCCCAAATGCATATCCAACTAATTGGGATTTTGATTTAGCGGGTATGAGATTTATCTCATTTCCACGTAGGTCCTTGGGTTGGACAATGGCCGCAAACCAGTTAAAATGAGTTTAGTGTTTTGGATTGTTTTTGAAATCAGGATTGTTTTTCGGGTACCTTAAATTGATAATTACTATTATTTAATTCGATGTTGCTTATTTATGTAGAATCAAGTTTATTTAAATACGCGTTTTATATGTATTCAATTTTTAAATTCCGCTGAAAAGCCAATTAATGTGCTTAGTGGAAAATCCTAATTGCCAATAGGGGGTTTGTTTTAGTACGTAGGTGCATTCTGTCTGTCCCGGCTGATTCGGGCAGGATCTAGAATGTAAATCATGCATACGTATAGGATGGGTATACGTATCTTTGGAAGATTTCATACCTCCGGGTGAAAAAAAAAATAAAAAACATGGCAGAATTAGAGAAGATATAATCATTTCGGTGAGACAGACTGCCGAAACTGTCAAAACGAGGTTGACAGCTCATAGAAAATCTGAAAACGATGAAAAAGCGAAAATTGGCCGTATTCAGTTTAGTCAACAGAGTGTGTTGTTACTCTAAACGTTAATAAGTTAAAAATTATTTAATTTGATTATTATAATTTTTTATTTATGTAAATAATTTTATTGCAAAGGTTTTTCAAGAATTTTTACGACAACAGTCAGTTACCAACTGTTGACTCTGCTCAATGCGGCCATTGATTTCCTTTTGTTCTCATTGGCAAAAGGCTGACTTTGACAATTTTGGATATGAGAAAGAGAACGGAGTCCGAAATGCATCTACCTTCTCTAGTTCTGCCATGGAAGAAACGAAGCCCTTAATTTAGTACTCATGATATCTTTTCTAAATAAAAGAAAAAAATGCCATTTTGCATACTACATAAGACTTTTAAAATTTACGAATCTGATACAGACTGAGCAGCAAACAATTTCTAAACGATCTTTAAAAGATAAACATTTTGATTTTGTAAAAGTGCATATGCTATATAATATTTATAGTTATACTCCATCAGTATACCTTTATTGTAATACTGATTTTTACTTACCACCTTATGAATATCGGTTACAACTCTTAAATCTTCCTTCTTTAAAAAATCGGAGAATTATGATAAATGCTTGATGATGACCGTCTAAATAATCTGAATGGACCTAAACCTGGGATCTTCAATTACCTTATATCTTCATGATGAATGTGACTACATTTGTCGACGGTACCGTGGTGTCTTGGTTTTTACCTCTTGATCTACGTTAGATCGATTAGTAATATATTAGTATGAGTGGCCGATAAGACCTAGTTTGTCTTGATGCCTGCGTTCGCAACTGATTTTCTTTGTGTTATGAAAATTGGTTTGGTGAAGTTGATCTATTTTGTCGAGTAACCACCCTGTCAAGCCAGAATCCCACCGGCTTCAGGAAGACAAAACGATATATATTATATATATATATATATATTGTGAGTGATGTTTTATTGGGTATGAGACCTTGTTTGTCACACGACTCCGCCGTATACAAAAATTGTTGCTAACTTGACCTTGTTTGTCTTGAAAACGCAACCCTGTTATGCTGATATTATCGATTTGATATTATCGATTTGACATAACTTTTTTATTTTCTTATTTTCTTATTTTTATACTTTAATAAAATTATATATACTTTAAACAATTTATTAAAACTTTTAATTAGTTTTTATGATCTATTAAATAATTACATGAATTAAAATTGTGAGCTTTAGATCGAGTAAGTTTTTAAGAAGGCAACAACATCAATAGGCGGTGATCTATAAAATGGCCTACTGCTTTAAAAATGTCATATGATTAGCAGCCATACAATTCATAAGAATGAATTCCAAAATCTGCACATTCATATACTAATTTAAACAGTGAGTTGATCACAGCTTAATTACTCAAAGACTACTGAAGAGGAAATGTAGCGATTTCCGAAACAGACTATCTAGTCAGCTAAGTGATTGACTCTATACATAGTTGTTGTTGTTGTTGCCTCCTTAAAAACTTACCTGATCTAAAACTCACAATTTTAATTCATAAAACTTTTTAGTTTGTTATTAATACATGATTTCAATCAAAATCATACTTTATATTTTTGAATTGTATTAAATATCATATTTCACAATTTTAAATTTGCTATAAAACCTGTTAAGGTTTAGCAATCGAATTAATAAATAAAGTGAGTATCTTTTTCTTAGTCTACGGTTGCTTACATTTGACCACATCAAACCTATTTTTAACTGACTTCATTTTAATAACATTTTCTGTTTTCCTTGTTAAAACCTCTTTATGTATAAAAGTGAGTTTGAAAATTTTTCGCTTATACTTCAACTCTGTTGTGAATAGAGCCATTAAAAGATGTTTATGGCAATAACTAAAACTAATATGCACAAAATTAGACATCATCATCATCCAACATTAAGAATCGGACATGTTTCATCATTAAAATGTACACCTTTTATGTCTATAAAAATGAAGTAATGGCCCAAACATAACCTTAGAAATGTTTCATTAAATTTTTATGCTGGATAGTAGTTCGGTGGAGGGCGAAAAATGAGAGCATGTCGAGAGAAATTGGTTCTAGACACGGGAAACCAAAACAAATATCAACCTTAAACAAGAAAACATAAAACCAATTTTAATAAAGACACACAAATAAATACGAAGGTATAAAAAGCAAAACATGCTATGGTGTGTGAAAAATAAATATTATTACATGTTTACATAAGATAGACAAAAGATATTAAATGAAAAGGCAACATTGACAAAATTGACAGCACTGGACGAAGAATTTCGACAGAGGAAGTATGGGGCCACCGGAAATAATTGACACCTTGTGAGTGTGTTAAGAAAACTAGCTGCTGAAAATAAATACCTAGCTGCAAAATAAACATGCATGCAAATAAACAAAAGAAGAGGAAGAAAAAGAGAACCTTAAGTCATATAGACAGAGGGAAGCTAAGGAAATAATCTCAAGGATAACAACATAAAATATACTATATATGCTACAAACATGCAGGACTTGTCATAAATTTATATAAATAAATATCAAGACAGAATCTTAGACAAGACAACAGAAAAAAAACCATGACAGAGATTATTTAAGTAAAATTTTATAGGGAAATCCAAAACACAAATATAAGAAAGGAAATAAAATCATGCCAATGCAAGAAGAGTATGGAAAGAAAGCACACATAACTTAAGAAATTGAGTGAGAATGACCCGACTTGGGAACGTGAAATCCTGCAGCTGATGAAGCTATCATGTTTCAATGCTTGCACAAAATTTTGTCGTAATAAAATTTATTGTTTTTTTGTGAAATTATCGGAATGTATGGATGAGGCTGCAGCGAGTGTGCGTTTGCGACCAACCCTCAAATGCTGTAAACGTTTGACAGTTGTTGTCTAAAAATTGATCCCTGTCAGTGTGCAAGAAGGTTTGTTTAATTGAAACTAACACTCGGCATCATTTTATTACCTCAACATGTCGTTCCATATATTATTGACAATAAGGAAATTTATTGTGGCTTTCAGAAAATTTATATAAGAAATATTTATGTGAATATGAAAAAAATGTATGTATAAAAACGTTTTATAATTTAATTGACGCCCGTAGCCAGAATCTTCCATGAGTATGGTTTTGATAAAAAAATTATCTTTGGTAGCAATATTATATTGTTTTGCAAAATTGATGACGTTTGAAATAATTGCTTGTGAGTATGGCTTCTTTTTTTAGGAATTACTTTTAAAATTAAGCACGCATATTGCTCCCCATCGGTGTTTCGAAACGGTAAAATGATTTTTTTACGATTTTTAGACGGTTATCCGATGATGAAATTTGCCCAAGTTCTTTAAAATGTTACGCTGTGATAAAAAATTAAATTCGATTTGATTTCACATACATTTTTTTAATCAACTCGGATTCAACTCTTTTTTTACACATACACATACATACGTTCCTATGTAAAGAAAAGTAAGAGAACAACTTACAAAAGACTATAAAACCCTGAAACTTGTTAACGTAAACCAGTGGTCAGCAAAGGTTTCAAGTCAGTAACACGCACGTGTGGACATAAACTGATCATATTTAAAACAGCATGGAAATTATTGGTGAATAAAAATTTTTAAGACGTGCAAAACTGCAAAATTCGTGTAAAAAAATGTTTTCGTGAACTGTGTTATTTCAAAATCATGCACAAAAAAAGACCGTGTAAAAAAAAGTTGAGTATATATATGCATAGCATTAACAAAACTTATATCCTTTGACTTTTAAAAAGAAGTGTAAACATAAAATTTAAAATATACATACATAAACAAGAATTTGTATTTTTCTTGTTTATTGTTAAAAGAAACAGAAGTTTTTAAGACTCTTGCTCAGAATTTCATAAATCTGCAAAAATTACGACATCAACCTTTTGTTTATGGAGAACGTTAACGTCAGTGTGCTTACCACACATTATGAAATTTTTTTAATTAAGGACATTTTGACAAAAAAATCATTTTTATTTATGATAAAAAAAATAAATCTTTGCTTTCTTGCAAAATGGTCAATTTTGAAGATTTGTTTTCGATATCTTTTTAAAAATACAAATTTTTAAAAACTGTCAAGGTCATTCTTCAAAGTTTTTTAAAAAGAAAAATAGGACATAGAATATATTAAGGTTTATTTCTTTTAAAACCTTTCTGTTACAGTATTTTAACTTAAGCTACAATATATGTAAAAATATAATAACAAAATTAGTTAATTTGTAAGAAAATATTGTTTCTTTTCAAAACAATCTTAATAACTTTAGTAAAGGCAACGACTGTGAAACATTTTTCATCCAAAAATCATATATATTCAGATCATATACTATTATAGCTTTCTTGTTTTTTATCAATCGATTTAAAACAAAAATAAAAAAAAAACAGAAAATAAAATTGACAAAACTAGTTTTTTGGTAAATTACACTGTGACGCAATATTCAACTTTTTGACTCCAAACAAAAAATCACTTATCCCATCCGAAAGTACTCGATGAGAGGAGAAAAGTAATTTCTGGATTTTGCTAGAATGGTTGCCGTTCGTTTTTTATGAGCCTCTATAGTTTTTTCGCCAAATTCGATTTTGAGCACTTTTTTGCCATTTTCTTATATTTTTCGCATGGCCATAGTTCGAAAAATGCTGTGAATTTTTTTTTGCAGTCTTCAGCAAAGTTGTAGCTCTTGACTCGGCCAACAAAAATGCTGTATATATTAAGTCGGAAAAATTTCATCTTCATGCTCAAAACCCCAAAAATGTCGAAAAATTACCACTTTTTTCACCGATTTCTTCTGTTTTTCGACTACAGCTCTTGAACTATTGAAAATTTTACCAAACAATCAAGGGGAGAAATGTAGCCTATAAAATTATGAACAACTTTTTAGTACATACCAACTTCATATGACCACACCTTGACAAACATTTTTGCGCTTTTTTTTTATTTTCGTTTTTTATATACGAAACAACAAAATAAATGCGTATTTGTCAAAATCGTTGTTGTTGTTTTTTTTTTTTTATGAAAGAACAAAGTAAATTTATATAATTTAACCCACATAACTCCATGACACGACTTGGCATCACTTTTGAGTAAAGGCGAATTTACACATTTCACTCAAAACGATGATAGTGAACGTTGAACGATGACAGTGAATCAATTTTTAATTTACATTATTCAAAGTGTAAATTTGAAATTTGATGGACGATTCGGTGTTGAATGTCAAAATATTTTAGTTGGCTGATTGATTTTATCGACGTTTAAAAAAATTAAATAAATTAAAGCTATTCAGCAATTAAATAAAAAATATATAAACTTTCTGCTTGAAATTATGTTAACATCTTTCAATTGTGTTTAAGTACGATTGACACATCAGTTCGGTTTTCTTTCACTTTCATCAAAAGTAGGAAGACCTTCTACTTCTTTCACTGTTCAATGTGGATGATAATCATCTTCATTTTAAAGATGAAACTCAATTTACATTTTACAAATCAGATGTTTCATCCAAAGTGAACGATGATAGTGAATCGCGTAAATTCGCCTTAAGATCAACCCTGGTTGACCTCATTTACAGCAGTGGTGACAATCAGCTGTGACGCGCGAAGTTGGTTGTGGTTTTACACTTGAAATCAACAGATGCAATGGTAAATTTTTGTCATTCTACTTTTTTATATAAGTGATTGAAGTGAGTGATTGAAAATGGAAAGATGCTCGAAATTAGATAGTTTCTGTTACGTTTGTGGTAAACTAGAGCCAAAACATGGAAAACAAGAACGAAAAAATTTATTTTCTAATAATTTTAAACTCGCATATAAACTTTATTTCGGTGAAGAGGATACAAGTGGCGACGAACATACGCCAAATACGGTGTGTTCATTATGTTATTGCAATCTCTTGGGGTGGTTGCATCAAAGAAATTTATGTTTACGGTATATCAAGCCAATGCTGTGGGTAAGAACTACGTCCGGGGTGCATGACCCAGACAAGTGCTACGCTTGCGTAAATTTTACCAAAGAAATTAATAGAAAAAAACGCAGAGCAAAAGTATATAATGCCACTGACTCCGCTGAATTACCAATACCGATGCCCGATGATGCTGAAGTACCAAAACCACCGAGTCCGAGTATGCTATCAATGATGACATCAGAAAGGGGAAACACCAACTATGGTGACTTCGATCCGGATTTTTTCCCTGAAATCGCAGATGATGCATCAAAGCCAATAGCACAAGAAGAAATCGATTTCCTAGTGGCCAAATTTCGTTTTTCGCAGAGTGATGCCGAATTTTTCACTACATTTATGAAGCGCAGAAATCTGACACAGAAAAACGTTATCGCCAGCGGTTACCATAAACGCCAAGCTGAGTTCCAAAAACTATACAACGTCAATGATTTGAATACGTTCACATATTGCAACGACATAAAAGCCTTAGTGAACAAAATGGGTATGGAATATAATGCTGCCGACTGGAGATTATTTATAGATGGCTCCACGTCAAGTTTGAAGGCTGTATTATTACATGTTACAAATAAAATGCCATCCATCCCGTTGGCATTCGGAACGAATATGAAGGAATGTTATGAAGTCATGGCAGATATATTGGACAAAATCAAATATACGCAGCATAACTGGAAAATTTGCTGCGACTTAAAAGTAGTAAATATTTTGCAAGGTGTCATTGAAAAAGGCGGCTTCCTTAAATTCTTCTGCTACTACTGCACATGGGATTCGCGGTATAAACATGACCACTATAAGGCCACACATTGGGTGAAAAGAGATCTGAAGAATCAAAAGCATTTGAATTTGTTCAACAAACCGTTAATTGAGAATATTGATAATATTTTGCTACCACCACTACATATAAAATTGAGCATCGTGAAAAAGTTTATCGAAGTGGCCGTCAAAGGTAACGATCAGATTTTCGATTGCTTGAAGGGAATATTTCCGAAACTAAGCAATGATAAAATTACTGCAGGTATTGTATTTAATTTTTTAGCATTAATGTTGATTCACTTCGCTATATTCGCACTGTTTTTTATGTATGTTACTTCTGGCTTTTTCTCATTTTTTATACAGGTGTGTTAAATGGACCAGACATCCGCAAACTCATTAAAAGTGAAGCTTTTACGCAAGTATTGTCTGCCAAAAAACTTGAGGCTTGGATTGCAATAAAAGCAGTTATTCAATATGTTTTGGGTAAAAACCGCGTGGACAATGAGAAAGCAACGCAATTGGTGAAGAATATGATCACTGCCTTTGATTCCATTCATGCATCGATGACATTAAAACTCCATTTTATGCACCATCATCTGGACGTGTTCCTGAAACAACTGCCCACAGAATCAGACGAGCAGGGTGAACGATTCCACCAGGTAACCATGCCGATGGAAAGACGTTTCAAAGGTAAGAAAATCGACGCAATGATTGCTGAAGTATGCTGGTGGTCTCAAAAGATATCACAATTCGAGCACGAGTTGACGGAGGATGATTAAGAAGGACATACAGAAGAAGATATACCGTTATTCACTCCAAAAACTGGAAATGACGCAGAAGATATCGCCGTGGCTATTTTAAACTCAGAATCAGACGACGAATCAAGCGAACCAGCTGCAAAGAAATCTCGGCCTTCCACTTCTGGAACGTCAACTGTCAAATCATCAACTTCGCGCCAGACAGCCCAAATGGACATCGACGATACTGATTAACAAAAAAAAAAAAAAAAAATACAAATTAATACCCGTTTGATGCCTTTTTTTATACTTTTTTCATAATCTTTCATATATTTTCATGCTTTTCACTTTAATCAAAAAATTAAATACTAAATTGCAAAAAAAATAATACATGTGCCTTTTTTAAACTTTTGTTCAATAAAAATAATAAAATAAAAAAAAATAAAATGAAAATTAATCACATTTGTATGGCCAAATCCGTATCAAGGAGTGGTCGTATGAAGTTGGTATGTAGTATAAAGTTGTTCATAATTTTATAGGCTACATTTCTCCCCTTGATTGTTTGGTAAAATTTTCAATAGTGCAAGAGCTTTAGACGAAAAACAGAAAAAATCGGTGAAAAAAGTGGTAATTTTTTCGACATTTTTGGGGTTTTGAGCATAAAGATGAAATTTTTCCGACTTAATATATTCAGCATTTTTGTTAGCCGAGTCAAGAGCTACAACTTTGCTGAAGACTGCAAAAAATATTGCCAAAATATTGCCATGCGAAAAATATAAGAAAATTGCAAAAAAGTGCTCAAAATCGAATTTGGCGAAAAAACTATAGAGGCTCATAAAAAACGAACGGCAACCAATCTAGCAAAATCCAGAAATTACTTTTCTCCTCTCATCGAGTACTTTCGGCTGGGATAAGTGATTTTTTGTTTGGAATTTTTGTGTTGTACTGTGTTATTACGCAAATTCAAAAAACACCACTACACGAAAACAGCGCACAACAACAATATTGCTAATTGAAAAGAGTCATTAGCGGACGAAACTGATCAAAATGGTCACCCAATTTTTGTACGTACCCTACAGGACCAAACGTAACTAGTCCGAAAAGTAAAGTAACTTTAATGTAGTGATTCGAGGAGTAACTTTCATTTAGTTGAAAAGTCATCGAAAAGTAGTGAGTTCAGCGGCCACGAACTTCAGTGTTGTAGTAACGAGCAAGGCAAAAGTCTCAGCGTTGCATTAATTTGTTTGTCTGTGGCCAGGCTTTGTTTGTCTGTGGCCAAGCTTTTTTCTTTTTTCGGCCGAAGTCAGAATGTCACTTTGCATGAACTTCCTGCCCCGGTTTAATTATTTTCTTGGAGTGCCCGGCTGAAGGGGACCATTTTCATTAATACAATTGAAGCATACTCGCGAAAAACGTTGTAAACGACATTTTTTTAGAGTGCTTTTTTGCGAATACCTGTTAAAATTACTCTCTTGTATTATATAAAAACAAATCTGAGTAAGCAGTTGAGAAGTTTGGGTTATTTTTATCGCATACCCAAAAAAAAAAAAATGAATAAAACATTAATAAAAGTGCTTGTAAAATAAATAAAAGTGAACAATTACAATTTTGTCGTTTACAACGTTATTCCCGAGAACGCTTCAATTGTTCAATAAGAAGCCTGAAGTTCATACTGCTCCAATTTTGGTTGTTGGGGGTTCCACGCCTTGTGGTAAGGTAATTGATTTCAAAGTAGGGGTTCGAAAAATACTATTTTAAAATTTTAAATAATAGTTTTCTTAAAGCTGGTATAATTACTTTTTTAACAATATCAAAATTAAGGCGAAGACTTAATGGGCTAATGAGATATGATTATTTTAACGTCTAAACACAAATATTGTTTGATTAACAAAGGAGCTTCTTAACCGGATTTTTATTTTGAGCTACCGTCGGAAAGGTAATTTTAGGAATTAAATCTTAAAAAAATTAGAGAAATTTTGGTGGTTGGATGTTCCATCTCTTGTGATAAAGTTATTGATTTCGAAGTAAGGGTTTGAAGAACATTTTTTAAAAATTCGAAACAAAATAAATTAAAGGTAAAAGGTAAGAGGCAAAGCTGGCAAAATTACCTTTTAAACAATATAAAACCTTTTAAAAGGGTGGGAGTTCAATGGGTTCATGAGATATGAACATTTTAACATCTTAACAAAAATTCAAACTAAAAATATTTTTGTTTAGATGTTAAAACTACCATATCTCATGAACCCAGAAAGAAAATAAAATTCCGCTTTCCGGAAAATGCTAAGTGTTTAAAAGAAATGTTGATATTGAAAGAAATGAAATCGAAAACATAAAAGGACATCTTATACATTTGCCTCATCTAAGAATTACCTCGGTGGTAATAGCAGCTATGAACTATTTTCAACAATTTTCTTCATTCATTGGGTTTTTTGTGGGGGACTCCCAAAAAGGTGACTGAAAAGCGGTGAATATGTTTAAAACAAATTTTGATAAGATTTTTGATAATAAGAGATCCAGGTCATATACCTTACTAGCTTAGACTCCTCTTGAGAAGTTAAGAGATTAATTCGGGAGCTATATAAGCTCTGCTGAAAAATTTTTGCTAAGCGATTCTTAGCAAAACGGAATGACAAAGATTGTGTTCATTTTTATGTGATTATAGTAAAGGGTTTATGTCATATTCGCTGTCATTTTCGCTATGCATCTTTAATGTTCTGTTTTTTCAAATCTACGCTAGAGTTCCGTAACCATAGCGTAGGTTAGTGTTAATTTGCGCTCACTTATTTACAGACAGTTGGTCGAATTTCGACCGCAGGCGATACAAGTACTTAATAATTGTTAACTTCCTTTCTTGTATCAAGACTGGTTCTCGTTCACTTTTCGAGCAACCACATTCTGAGTAAGTTGTAAAGATCTATGCCAATAAATTCATTGTTTCAGATAACTTACACTAAGGGCCAGTTTTCCAGTACGAGCTTAAAGTCTAGTAAAATTATACCGAGCTTAACTCACCAAAATTGGACATTTAAACTCGGTTTAGGCAAAAAAGAAAAACATTATATGATAATTTAAGTCAATTTAACTTCAACGAATGCTAAAATATCTAGTTAAATCGAGTTTAATTGTCCAATTTTGGTGAGTTAAGCTAGGTTTAATTTGACTTTAGTTTAAACTAGTACTGAAAAACTGGCCCAACAGCCTTCTTTCATTTCGTTAAACTCAAATTAACTTGACTTGAATAACTCATTGATTTCGTCACTAGTCTCTTACAAAAAATTATAGTCAGGAGAATCTAAGCTCCGCTTCAATGGATCTGATAAATAAACTGTAAATTGCTAAAAACTGTATGGAGCGAAGAGCTGTTTTAACTTTTGAGACTAGCGGATGGCAGATTTTTTTCTTCATACAATTCAATCTACATTTTTTTCAGATGTAGTTTGAGCATTTGTACTACACATATCTCAAGGAAAATAAACTTTTTTGTTTTAAAAGGTTAAAGAATATACTAGTTTTACTTTTGAACTCATATCAGCATTTTGTTGTGTGATTGTGCGATCTTGGTTCATAATTAGCCAAAATTAATATAACTAATTATACAATTAAAAAATAATTTAAATTCGAAATATGTAATAGATCGAAACTTTTTAATGCGTAACCGATTTTTTAAAACTTTTACATTGGAAATGGTGACATTTTGGTACTCAAAAATTTGGTTTTTCCAAATTCTTTCATACTTTTCTCAATTTGTCTTATTTGATTTATTTTTTTAATACCTATGGAACTCTATGGGAGGAGGTTTTAGGTGTTCAAATGAGGTTTCATTGTTTTCAGGGTTAAAAAACTCCTGCTCTTAAGGCGGGCCTGATTCAATTTGAATGTATTAATTCAGGATGGTTTATAAAATTACGTTAACAGCAGTTTATTTGTCACAATCACAAATACGACTTAATTTTTAAGCATAAAAATCCTAAGTATACCTATGCAATAAAAAATTAAATATCCTTTAAGATAATTGCAAAAGAATTTCAGAAAAACTATGCAACCTTTTTTTAATATGATGTTGTAGCAATAATTGCAGAGCTCGCAACTAATTGAACAATTAAATTAGTGCAATTGTTGGCAAAGGCAATGACAACAACAACAATACCCAAAACACTGCAACATGACAGGTAAAACGTGGCCAGTTGTCTGTCTCTCGGTCTGTCTCTGATTAAATGTTTGTTGGTATGCTTGTTTGTGTTGCACAGTCTCACTGCAGTGTTGCCAATGTCTTTTATAATTATAGCATAAAATACAATTTTCTTTTGTTGTAACAAACAAAAATTTGGTTTTAATTAAAAATCTTTTTTGTTGTTAGCGTTGCCACTGTTTCTGTTTCTGTGTGCAAATAGTGTGTAAAAAAAGCAGAAAAGGTAACAACTTTGGTCAATGCATTAAAAAAGGGCAGCAGCTAAAAAAAGTGGGAGTGGCAATAAAGAAGTTTAGCTTGTCTCTCTGTCCCTGAAGTATAACGAACGTGCTTTGCATGCTTTTTCTTATGCTTTTTTAGCAACAACTTGCAACTTGACAGCGTTGCCAGTCATTAAGTTTTTGTCTCATATCTGGTTTTGCTTTTTTATGTTGTTGTTCATGCATTCAGCTCTCTCTGTAATTAGCCAACAAAATATGGTGGACTCGATGCTGGCAACAGCTGCTAAATGTCAACGCTGTTGCAACAGCAGCAACAGAAGAACCAGAGTAAGAACAAGTGGCTACGATTTTGACCCTCCTGAGAGTTTCTCGCAAGTTTCTTTACTGTCTTTTTGTTTTACTTAAAGAAAATTTTAATTTTCTTGCCATTTAATGTAGAATTTCTTAATATTTTTGGCATGTCGCTGTCGTGGTGAGGGGGCGGAGAAAGGTGGCCGTTGAATGGAGAACCAGCTTAATATGCAAATTAGTAGCATTTAAGAGTCAGAGAAGTGAAAGAAGCAAAATGGAGGAGAGCTTTAGTGTTTAAAGCTTGTTTAAAAGATAATTAAAAGCTCAGTGTTGAATACAAAATTTCAATGGTTCACAAGAGAGGGAAAAGGGTAATTTGGTATGATCCAAAATACACTTGCTATAACAAAAAAAAAAATGTAATAAAAGATCTCTTTAAGTAAGATATTAAAAAATGGAAGAGTTCCGTTTTTTCATAAATTTTATTTTAAAACAATTTGGTATTAAAGTTTTATTTGATTGATTTTAAACTTTTTTTTGTTAATATATGAAAAAATTGTTATTGATGTTGTCGGTATTTTTGTCTTAGTTTAATAATTGTAATAGGCTTTGCAAGTAGCAAAATTAAACACTAGTTACATTTTAAATTTATATTTTTTCATCGATATTTCGACTAAAATTATTAGCCAGCAGGACCTATATAGAGACAAAACATATAAATATTTGTGAAAAAAACTTAAATATTATATTAAAACAATAAAAAACCATAGAAAGCAATTAAAATTAAATATTAAAAAATTTTTACTCTATAGTAATACTACTCTATAGTAATACTATAGTAATACTAAGCAAAAAAGGTACTATTTTAAAAGAATAAAATCCGTCAACTCAAGTTTTGTCTAATTAAATGTTTGCGTATGCCAAGGAATATACCCGGCTAGCACAAAAAAATTGTAAAAGGGTTGCATAAGAGTCGCCAATACAGATATAAATCGTTATTGTAACGTAATAACAACTTAAAAAACAGATATTTTACTCTTATTTTGTAACAACTTAGGTCGCAGTTAGGCGAAAAATGTCTTATAATGTTATAAATGTGTTGTTGGTAAAAGCTTAAGTTGCACGCCACAAGATGAAACACACTTGAAACATTCAAAAGTTTTTATCGTGTTATTCTTACGTTAGCATTCAGGTAAAATAACGTGAGTGTAACAAGTATTTTGTTTTATTGAAGCTATTTTCTGTTATAATGACAGATTTTTTAACAAGGAAGGAGTACTGATGACATAAGGAGTACTGAAGTAATTAAAAAGTTTTAAAATGTTTTGCATACACAATTCCTTAAAATTTTTTTCATTAAACCAGTCATAATTTTTTGGAGTGCATTTTAAAAGACAAAGACAAATTGGAATGAAAAAAGATGTGAAATTTAATTGAAAATATATAGAGTTATGCACTAAAATGTTACAACAAAGCAAAGGCCATTTTGTCGATGAATGTTTGTGTTTTACCTCTTGAAAAGTCACTCGCCATCTAAAAAATAAAAATTTTTAAAATAATTTGGAAATAAGAAATATTTCGAGTTCTTAATTTCCAAGTAATAATGTTTAATATATAGCCAAATGTATTTTTTTTTAAATTGCTAGTGTCATATTGCACTGAAAGTTCTATAAGAAAATTATAAACACTAAAGAAAATCGTATTTCAATTTATTCCAATCAAAATTTATAGTGAAGAATTCTTGCAACTGAATAATAACCTAAATACATAGTTCTTGCAACTAACTAAATACCAAAAGTTACAAATATTTTTTAAAGTTGTTGCAACTGAATAGTAACGTTAATGCACCATTTACTTATAACAATGTTATTCAAAACTTCTTGCAACTGAATTACAACTCCAGACCAACGTTCATGTAACTAATTACATAATATAAGTTGCAATGGTTTTTTCTAAAGTTCTTGCAGCAGAATAATAACTTCAATTCATCGTTCTTATATCAAGCAAAATTTTATAAGTTACAATTATTTTTTTTTAAACGTGCATCAACTGAATATTAACCTTAATACAGCACAAGCTTGCAATGATTATTTTCAATGTTCTTGCAACTTAATAAAAACCTCAATTCAACGTTATTTTTCCTAACTACATTTTTTGAGTTAATATAATGTTTCCTAAAGTTGAAGCAACTGAATAATAACCTCAGTACAGCATAAGGTTGCAATGAATATTACCAATGTTCTTGTAACTGAATAAAAACCTCATTTCAACCTTCTTGCAACAAAACAAATTCTCATAATTTCACAATGATTCATTGCCATTCAACAAAAAATTTGTTTAATTCGGTAGTCTCGTTGAACGCTGAAATAAAACAAAAATGAATTTCATTGTAGTAGAAATAAGCTACACAAAGAAATTGACAAGCAACACAGAATTTTTTGTGAACAATGGGAACAATTGGAAACATTTAGTTGTAGTGACTTCCCTATAACTTAATGAAAACATATTCAAACCGAAATTTTGAATATTTAGTTCTTGTGACATTGATATAACTTAATATAAACATAAAGCAACTTAGTCGCTAACTCGTTACTGTATTTGTTACAATTACAATACACAAACATTTTTTATAGGTGCTACAAAAAGAAATGTAATAATGTTAATTAAACGTAAAAACTACTTATTTTTTTCAAGACATTATGAAACATTTTTACAACAAGTGCATTTATTTGTAACATAATTAACACCGTAGTTTAACTTATTTGAAACAAAACGAATGATTTGTTAAAAATTACTTATTTAAAACTTTAATGCAACCCATTTGTGACTAAATTTGTTTAAGAAACTGCAATATCACGGAATTATAACATATTTTTGTAACAAATCGAAATCGTGCTAGCTGGGATATATGCATATTTTGAGACATTTTTAACTTTTCCATAAATATTGCCCTTTTTACCTTTTTTGATGGAAACAACTAACTTTTTACAAAACACTTTTATAAAACAAAAATTCTTTATACTGACAACATATCTTTATACTGATACAATAAGATATTTGCGATTTTTCGAGATCTTTTTGTGTTTTCTAAAGAAAATGGTTGAAAACTGCACTGTTTTCTTTTTCTAAGTATTGTAAGTTTTATAAAATTTTTAGTAGAGTTGATTATTTTCGAGTATAATATCATCATTCGAAAAACGGTGTTTTAATAAAAACCGATATTTTTTTGCTCAAACTTTTTAAAAAAATAAAAAATTAAAATTGAAAATTCGTCTAAAAAAAGGTGATAATAAAAAAGCGAACATCTAAAAAATTATTTTTATAACTCGAATGAATTTGTTCAAAATTAATTCTTTTTTAATGTGATAAACACGGTTTTTCATAATAGACAAACTGTAAATCTCTTTTAAAAATTCCTTATTTCGAAACATAAAAAAATAAAATTAAAAATTCGCCTAGAAATTATTCAAAAGCGCAAATCTCAATAAATGGACCCTAATTTTTTTTAATGCTTTTTAATAATTGAAAAAAGTCTAAAGTTCATCTTTAACTTTTCTTTATTTAGCAAAGTATCAAATGAAGGAATATGGATAGACAGAATACAAAATAATTCAATAACAGACATTAAAAAATTTGTTTAATAACTCTGATTATTTAGGTTCAATTTTTTTTTTATAAAATATCAAAGAACCAAGGCATGCGCCTTATACAAGCAAGGTTTGGTCTTTGATCTAAAAGTACAGGGATAGATTATTTAGAGGAATTGATTGGAACCATACGTGAATTATTGATTAGGCGAAACAAACGTGAAAAACAATTTGAATTGCTTATAACCGAGGCTAGTGGTATGCCTTAACTAAGGCCTTGCATTTCCACTATGCAAGCATTTCCAACCCTTGGTTGTGTTCCTGTCATTTAATTCCACATTTTCTACAACTTATTTGTGGATTTTTAGTTTTCCATAATTCTTAAATGAAGGAAAGAACAAAGAAAGTGAAAAGAACCATGCCCGAGCCTGGATTCGAACCAGGGACCTCTGGGTTGATAGTCTAGCGCACTCTCATCTAGACTACAAAGGCCGACAGTTTTTTAATTTTAAATACTTTATTTTTTTTTTAAATTACTCTTTCCATTAAAATTGTAAAATGAAATGAAACTTGATAGATTTCACTACAATCGAGATTTTTATGTAAGGATAAAGATTCCATAATTTTTTATTCACTGTTTTTTTTTGTTATATTGTAAAGTGTTTTCCGAAGTCAGGGAAAAATTTAGTTTTCAATGAGGTTTTAAAATTAAACGGGGGAAAAAAGCATATGCATCGTGGTTACTGACACTACACAAAATCCACTCAGAAGAAGAAACTTCGAACGAATCGCTATTTCTTGTTCAGTATTGATTCTTGTGTTAAGATTTTTTTGTCAAGATATTGATATGTTATGCTGTGAAGAAAAACGTTAAAATCCAATAAAAATATATTTATTCAAAATATTTACTTCACGTTTAGTGAAATGAAATGGTAATAGATAATTTAAAAGCAAACACTAAGAAAAATTTAAATAACTCAAATTTTGTCGACTTAATTTTTAATTAAAAGACATGGTTTTTATTAAGAAACAAAATCTGAAGTTTGTATTGTATTTGAGTTATATATATTGTTGACAAATAAGATTAAATCTTTTGAATGCCACATAGATGATGGAAATAACAACATTATACTTATATTAAAAACTAACTAAAACTAACTTAAACTAACATCAAAACTTATGTTGTACATGTTAAAAAGACAATATAGTATTTAAGAATTGATGACAATTAAAACTGTATAACATAATGTAAAGCACTTCAAAGTTAATCAAGAGAATAAAGCAAAAGAATAGAAGTTAAAGGAGAGAAACATAGAAAGAAATATTAGGTTTTTAAGAAAAATGTTCGAAAACTAAATGCTTAAAGGTATTTCTATTAGTTATATTTTTAATATGTGTGGGTAAAGAATTCCACGACCTGATTGCGCTTACAAAAAACAATCTACTGGAGTTGATGAAATTATATCTGGGAATTAAAATGTTCATGCCTCTGCTAGATCTACAAAAAGATAGTTTTTCGAACAAGTAGCTAGGGCTCTGTGTGATAATTATTCTATGCAGGAACACACAGCTTCTTGCTTCGAGATGATTTAATAGGCCTCTTCCAAGTAATTGTTTCGAAAACATAGTTACATGGTCATATTTCCTTAGGCCATAAACGTAGCGAGCAGCATTGTTAAAGGCAACTAAAAGCTTATGCGCCGACCGCGAATCAAGCTTGCAATATACTGCTTCCGAATAAGTAATTAAAGGTAACAAGAGCTGCAATACCAATTTTCGTCTAATTTCTACGTTTACAAAATTTTCAGTTATTCGCATGCTTCGTAGGCCAAAATACACTTTTTTAACACAAGAGTTAATATGATCCTCACATGACAGAGTTGAATTTATTATAAAACCGAGGTTAGTTACTTTGCTAACCAAATTGAGCTTCACGTTATTGAGAAGAATTGGAGGCAAATCTTGAACAAAAAACATATTTTTCATTATTGGTAAAACATGTGATTTTAAAGGGTTTAACATGAGCAGATTATTCTTTGCCCATTCAGCTATCATGTTTAAGTCCTCATTAACTCTGACACAAAGATCCTCTATCAGACCGATTGGCCTGGACATATACAACTGGAGGTCATCAGCGTAAGCGTGCATTTTAACGTGCTGACACCTGGTGAAGATGTCATTGGAAAACATTGAAAATAACAATGGGCCAAGAACTGAGCCTTGCGGCACTCCGCTATCTATAGTTTTAAGTTCTGAAAAATTTGACCCAGATTTGACCTTTTGTGATCTACCAACCAGATAGTTATGTATTAGACGAACAGCAGCTGCAGAAAAGCTAAAATTTTGCAAAAGTTTTCTACATAGTATTGAATGATTGACTGTATCAAAAGCTTTTGTAAAGTCTAGCAAACAAAGTAATGTAATGTGACCCATATCATACGGAACTCTGATATCATCAAGTATTTTGACCATTGCAGTCGAACAGCTGTGACCAGGCCTAAAACCAGACTGAAGATTAGACATTAGTCCAGAAGTGCGCACATGATTAGAAATCTGCTCGGCCATGAGCGACTCACAAACTTTAGACAAGCAAGATAGCAGACTTATTGGTCGAAAGTCACATGGTTGGCAAGCGAATGATTTTTTTGCAATGGGAATTATAATTGCTACTTTCCAAACTTCAGGGTAGCATGAAGAAGTGAAGCAATAATTTATTATATGGGTGAGCGGACCAATAACGAAAGGCAACAAGAGTTTAATAAATTTAATTGAAATACCATCCACCCCAGAGGAATTTGATTTGATTTTTTTCAGGCAGCGCGCTACATCTAGCTCATTTACTGCATTAAAATAAAATTCATTATAATCATTATTTACAGATACAGTAATGCTACTATCAACAACATTGAGTATGTTTGAGTTATCACATGAGGAGTTAGCAATAAAATATTCATTCATTATATTTGGGTCAATCTTGCAGCTTTCAGATTGTTTTTTGCATACTCCGATACCTTTCAAATTGTTCCACAGCTGTCTTGAGGGCAGTGAGGGATTAAGCTTTGACATAAAAAACGTAGATTTAGATAATCTTACAGCAGAGGTAGCCTCGTTTCTTGCTGTTTTGTATGCTTCCCAATTTAAAGTAGTGGGATTTCGCTTCCATTTGTTGTAAGCTTTAAAACGGGTTTTTATGGCTTGTTTTACAGATGGTGTGAACCAAGGACAAGAGGTATTTATGATCCGACGCGTTCGAACGGGTACATGCGTATCAAAAAGAGTATTAATCCTATTGATAAAAAAGCTCAGTTTTTCATCAACCGTATTTAAATACCAACAATCCGTCCAGTTTGTTAGAGTTAGATCAGTATTCAATAGAGCATAGTCTATGGACTTAAAGTCACGATAAGAAAAGTACATTTCACTTGTTTCAGGGACAAGAGGTGCGATACCGACATTTAATGAACAAAAGATGAGATCGTGATCAGATACGAAAGATATCTGATCAAAGAGTAAAACAGACGATGGATTTGACACGACAAAGATGTCTAATAGACTGGGTTGAGCATTGTTTGCAAAACGAGTTGGCATCGAGCTATTTACTAAATTGAGACCGAATTCAGATAAGTTGTCAAGAAATTTTCTTGACACGCTATCGTTGTGCAGCAGATTTATATTAAAATCACCACATAAAACAAAATGTTCATAGTCGATAATACAGTAAGACAATGTTGCAAACATGCGCTCAAGACTACAATTACGACTAGGATTATACACACAGGACATTAGAACTTTACTTTGGTTACTACCTGACAACTCAACGTTTAAAAACTCAACACCAGATTGACACGACATGCTAAGAATTTTGGTTTTTAGATAATTTTTGTAGTAGATAGCAATCCCACCGCCTCTTTTATCAAGTCTATCATGACGTAACAGTTGATAATTTTTAACATTATAGTAGGAACTACTTACTTCCTCATTAAACCAGGTTTCAGTTACGCATATTACGTCAACAGAGGAGTTCATCTTAAAGTAATCCCTACTTAAGTAAAATTAGAAAATGTAAGTAGATTATAAAATTAAAAAAACGGATGTACAGAATAATCAATAATTACAAAACGACATTTAAATAAATTTTAATAACTCACGTTTTTTTTATAACAAATAAATACAAAATACAGATAATAGCTCTTATTCTTAAGGTTAAATTTTAATTTCAAAAACTGTCGGTCTTTGCAGTCTAGTGGAGGGAGAGTGCGCTAGGCTATCAACTCAGAGGTCCCTGGTTCGAATCCGGGTTCGGGTATGGTTCTTTTCACTTTCTTTGTTCTTTCCTACATTTAAGACCTTATGGAAAACAAAAAATCTACAACTAAAATTGTGGAAAATGTGGAATTAAAGGACAGAAACAACTAAGTGCTGGAAATGTTAGCCGAGGTTAAGGCATAACACTAACCTCGGTTAAAAGAAATTTTAATTGTCTCTCACGGTTGTTTCGCCTTATCAATAATTCTCGTATGGTTACAATCAATTCCTCTAAATAAATCTATCCCTTTCCTTTCAGGTCAAAGACAAACCTTGTTTCAATAAGGTGCATGTCTTGGTTCTTTGATCTATTAAATAAAAAAATAAAAATTTCAAAAACTTGGTTTTTAGTAAAAATTTACATTTTCAACTAAAATTGTAAAAAAAGAGGATATGAAAATCGCAAATCTTATATATAATATATTTTGTTAAATCAAATTGTGTGACCAGTAGTGAAATTTTCGATATCGTTAGTTAGCGAAAACTGTCATTTACTATAAACATGGC
Organism: Dichetophora obliterata; assembly: GCA_963920525.1. Classification (NCBI taxonomy): domain Eukaryota; kingdom Metazoa; phylum Arthropoda; class Insecta; order Diptera; family Sciomyzidae; genus Dichetophora; species Dichetophora obliterata. The sequence goes on along the minus strand of OY986438.1, from coordinate 37,540,038 downwards.
ACGCACAATGGACAAACGACAATTGGTGTGGAACAGAAAGCCTTTGTTCGAAATATTTTTTCTTTAAAGTAAAATTTTTGGCCAAAAGGTTTTACTATAAACTAGCATTATATTCATTTTGACCAAATAAAACTTATCCGTTCATTTTAATTTCTTCATTTGTCCCCAACCGCATTTTTATTACAAGATAAGATATATGAATTGGTCTTAACCCTTTGCTACACACACAAATAAAATTGCACTCGTAGCACTTGGTAATTAAATTGAAAATAACACGAAAGACTCACGAAGTGACTATAAAAGTTGTAAAACTTTTGCACCAGAACAGAACAGAATGGAACAGCACTCAGAATGGGAGTAGTGCGGAAGAAGACAAGAGTAGAAAAGACCATAACGTAATGCAACGCAAAGTAATGTAATGTAACGTAATAATATTGTTTTTTTTTTGAGAGCTTTATGCGAAGAACGTAGCAAAAAAATGAATGAGAGTCATGAAGATATGGTAACTGGAGCTGTTGGTTGCTTCACGCTACTGGACGCAACTACAAGAGTCCAGCTGCAATGACAACAAGCTGTGGTTGTTTTGGATGGGGAGTGATAGGGGGGAAGGAGTGGCTATTTCACGGCAGCCTTGAAGAAGGAGTTAAAAAATCATAAAACTTTGATGAGTTTTTACAGCAAAAATGAAATTGGCCAAATGTGACGCAGCTGGCTGGTGTGACTGAGAGAAAAGCCAGGATAGAGTTGGAATTATTTTGAATTGGATTTGTTGCCTAGAAGCAATTTAAGAGTTGTTGTTTGATTAGCTAGAAGAATTGAAGGTAGACGATAAGGCAAATTTTTGTTGTCAGAAGATGTAGGAAATAGTTGAAATTCTTTCTGATATTAAAATAATTTTATAGAAATAATTTCAGAGTTTAGGTCAAGGGGAAAATTAAAAATAAAAATAAAAATTTTCCGTAGCTAAAATAGAAGCAAGATTAAAAAATGTGCTTTATGTAGCACATTTATTAATCTTGCTTCTATTGCGCTTTATAAACTTGTCAGCTGTTTTTGAGCTAGTGCAAGCTATTTGTTGACATTCATTTTTGACTACGTTAAAGAATTAAGTCTTCACTTAGATAAAAGCAACAGCAGAATATTTCGAATGTCCTTAGAAAGTTATTAATAAACAGTGACAGGATGGAGGACATAAGGTTTACAACATTTTAACGAGCGCCTTAGTTATAAAATTATGAGAAACGGGTTAAACAATAAAAACGATAGCGGCGCAAAGGATCAGCTGCAAGGCCACATAAATTAGTACCAGAACAATTATACAAAAAAAAAAAGAAGAATTAAGCCTAGACCTGTCGGAGGTGAAAAAGGGTTAAAGATAAGCCTGCTGTCAGCAATAAAACCGTATTTAATGCAAACAAGTCTACAAAATTTATGAGCAAGAAATATGAAAACATTTTCTTAATTTACAACAACATAAAATAGTCGAAGAAAGGCATCATAGAAAGTAAGGCGTGACACGTTGCACCCGCCTGAAAAGGGGTGAGTTTGTAATTAAAGCTGAATGGCTAGCTAGCTCTAGGCCTCGGGCGTATGTTAAGGGTTAATTGCTAAAAAGATAGCATAAAAATAGCGGCGCTTAAGATTTTACGACTCGTCTAGTTTTGACAATAAAAAGAAAAAATATGAGAAATAAAAATAATAACTATCTAAGAATATTTCATAATTTTATTTGAAGTTATTAAATATAGTTTTTTATGACTTGCAGCTATTTCGATAATTGCTAAATGCTTGGGCGTGACGTCTTTAGGCAGCTGTAGTGAGATTGTCTATAAAATTATTGCGCAATTTAACAAAACATTTTTTCTAGGTTTTTTATGGCGCAAGTTTTTATGGCAAAGTTTTATTGGGCATAAATTGCTTGTGTTGAATTTCTTATTTTTTTTTCTAATAACTGACACTGTTTTTATAATTTTTACAAATAAGAATTTCATTTGCATACAAAACGAGAATACTCCAGCACACACTAGTACAAATAATTTTTCTTTAACATCCTATAAATAGGCTTTAGTTATTTTACAGCACAAATCTGAAGCCTGGTATGAATAAGATTTGGATAACGCAGCGCTGCGTTGCGTTATTGAGTTAAAAAACTCAAATGGGTTATTATCTGAGTTATTGCGTTGATAATCTTGATTTATCAAAAGTAACGCAATATTGCAGTGATACAGATAGTTTTCAGGTGCAAGTTATTGTGCCAAAGTTTTACCGTACATAAATTGCTTGTGTTGACATTTTTTTATAAAACTTTCGCTTTTAATTATTAAATGACACTTTCAACAAATGAAAACTTAGGGCATTAATCTGTATCACGAAGCAGCACACCAACGACAAGCAAGACACGAGAAGCAATAGAATTTCGTATAGAAAAAAGTATTGCTTCTCGTGTCTTGCTTGTCGTTGGTGTGCTGCTTCGTGATACAGATTAATGCCCTAAATTTGCATGTTATACGAATACAAAGAAATTTTCTTCAGCATCCTAAAAATAGGCATTAATTATTTACTGCGTAAATCTAAAACATGTTCTGAATAAGACATGGGCAACGCTGCATTGCGTTATTGAGTTAAGGCACTTAACAAAATTATTGCGCTGATACTTTTGTTTTACTTAAAGTAACGCAGTATCACAGAGATAAAAATTATTTCTAGGCGAAAGCTATTATAGCAAAGTGTTTTGTATAAAATTTAATATTGATAATTTTTTTATATAACTTTATATAGCTATTACGGCTTCCAGTCCCGGGATTCCGGATCTTGTCCCGACAGTCCCGGAATTTTCAGAATATCGGGATTGCCTTCATATTGCAAAAAGCCAACACTTTATTTTGGCATTCGAGTAAAAAGTTTAAAAAAAATTTAAATTTACCTCAAATGTTCGAAAACGAGATAAAAATATATTTAAATGGTGGCACTCGCGGTAATCTGCTTCAAAAAAATATGATTATTTGATAACAATTCCACCTACTAGTGTTGAGTCCGAGAGATGTTACTCTTCGGCTGTAAATTTTTGCGACCAAAATTCGGTCAAGCCCCCGGATGACACCTTAGATGGCTTAGTATTTTTAGGAGCATATTTGCAAAGTCAGTCAGCCTAACTAACCATTCAAGGACCTCAGTGATCTCAAAACATGCACCTTTGTTATGTTAGTATTATTATGTCAGAAAATATGAATTTAATGAATTATACTATGGACATTAGGGTGGTCCTTATTTTGGAAATTCTGGAGCACCCGATTTTTTTGTTCCTTAGCGTCTAAAAATAAGTCCCTAATTTTTTTTACAACAAAAATAACACGTGCCGCTCGTAGCTTGAAGTTTACACCAGGGAACGAAAATAAACCGAACGATATTTTAATGTGCCTCGCATGGCATGAATTTCCGTTCGGTTGCGTATATGTCAGTGCAGACGAACATAAATGTTATTATTCTGTATCGTTCAACAGCATGGCATGCACTACATTATAATTATGTTTGCATACTCTCTACTCAACACATTCGGCATACGATATTTTTTACGTAGGCTATTCTCTCTCATTTTGGGTCTCAGAATCAGTGTTGCCAACACTTTTTCATATGTATAAAATTATATATATAATGTAAAAAATGTATTTTCAACCAACTCTTGGATATTTAACTCTATTTGTGCAAAAATTCCCTCATCATCAGATGAATCGTAATATTTATATACAGACACGGAGTTTTGAAATATTAAATTTCAAGAAGCCTTCTGGTATGTCACAGCAATAGCTTTTAAATCTTATTCAATAAACACTATATCACATTACGCATATGCAATTCTATTTTTTTTCATGCTCTGTTTTTACAATGTTCATTGCGCTTTTTACTTACCTTTCCATTCTATGTTATTAAATACACATATAGGTTTTTATTTTGCGTAAATGAAAATTTTAATTTGCAAATATTTTATTCATAAGAATGCGCTAACATTAAAACCTTAACAGATTGGAAGAAACAATTTTTCTATTGTTTCTTAAAAAAAAGCCGGCAACACACTTAAAAACAAGCATTGAAAAATAATTTAAATAATTATTTTTAAAAAAATATTCACTTTTCAAAACAAGCTAGAAAAAGCTAGAAGATTAGGGTTGTCAATTCGGTGACCAGCGTGTAGATTGACTCGTAGAAGATTTACATTTACTATTTAGATCGCTTTCAGAAAAGAACAAAAAAGCTTGAGTGTCTCCTTAATGCTCTGTTAACTATTTGCCCAACGTCTAATACTAGCGAACGCGTTTTTTCTGTGTCAACTATTATTAAAAATAAAGTGAAATTGATTTTTTATATCAAATATTTAATATCTAATTGAAAAATACCATACTTATACTTGCTAATATTTTGAGTTAAGATAGATACACGTTAAATTACTTACAAACGGTTTTTTCTTTTATTTTGGATTAAATTTAAAAAGCTGTCATTTTCACTATTGTAAATTTTTTAAATAACATGGAAATAACAGTAGTAAATGCAGTTTACTTATGTTTTCTTTAAACTGCAAAAATTATTACATTATTATTATTATAAATAATAAATTATTATTATATTTACTTGTCATTGAAATCCATTTGTGAAAAAAAGACCGAAATGTATCATAGACAGATACACCCAAAACCTCAAGATAAATTCCGAAAAAATATGTTAGCTTATAATATTGCTAACTTGGCAACTCTGAGCAGAAGCAATAATTTTTTCCCGCTGGTAAGACTTTGTGTGTTCCAAATAAAAGAAGTATACTTTAATAAAACTGCTTGCTTTTTTAAAGTTCAAACCTTAACTGGGAAATTTCGATCACGACTAGTAATCAATTACATTATATTTAAAAAATAGTTGTAATGATAAAACAATTCTTATGCAAAAAAATTCTATTAGTAATTGATTAAGATTACAAATAACCAAAAAATAATCACGATTACTTTAGATTACGCCAAATAATAAAAAAAATAAAAGTACGCAATAAAAAAATCGAAGTACTTTTAAATAGGACTGTCATCTACATCGTAAGAAGAAATTAAGAGGTTATGTAATGAGTTAATTTACCACTGGGATGACGCTAACACTGTCGAATTGTTTTTGTTTTATTGCATCATTATTCTCTATTCATAGCATTGAGAATCAGGAAGAGTTGCACAGTGGTGTGAACGCGGAATCAAATAGTTTTCTAGTGACAATTTTGTTATAACCCTTAAGCCTTTGAGGTGATATTAAAATTAAAACGATTGGCTGCGAACCTGCTTAAAAGAAACCAAGAGGGTAAATAAATGCTAATATTATTTTTGACAGAGCAGAGTGATAGCTTAAATTAAAAAATTTAATTCCTTATGAATTGAAATTGTATTTTGCTTACAATCTTAAAGTTAATATTAACATTTAAAATAATTGGCTGCGAACCTATCTTAAACGAACAAAAGAATAAATAAATTCGTATACTTTTTTTAAAGAGCTGTTTTACTATATCTACAACAAAAGTATGTAGCGTTCATAGTTTTTGTGTTACATGGAAAGTAGTCGCGGTTTGGGGCGGGTTTGTTTGTTTTCTAATTATAACTCACACGCATAATTTTATTGATCAATGACGAATCCTTCTATTTTATTCCTACATGAATACAGTATGGAACCACTGTGCGGTGTAATTCCATGAAAGTTCAGCAATCATCTTATTCGTGTTAGTTCGCACTAATATAGTAAAATTCACAAGGGGCCGCACTCGGATCTTGCTGAACAGGAAGGGCCGAGCGCTAAAGTAAATATAAACTCTTTCAGTGAATTTGTCCAATATATTGGACACGACAGAAAGTAATTTTTAATATTATCTTGCTACGGTTTTTTTTAATTAATTTGGTTCTATAAAAAACAATGTACCAACATGACAAAAATAAATTTGGAGAGATATTTGACATTAAAGTCAGTTGGATTTGGTTTTTGTCCTATTTTGTAAGAAAAACCAACCATACAGAAATCATATTAATGTTTTTTCTTACTTTTTATGACAATAAAATGATAATAAAATTAAGAGGATTTTTTAAATTTTAAAATTATTTTAAAATGATAATAAAATTAAGAGTAAGTAGCGCAGGTAAAAATCAAAGGTATGTTTCTTCATCTTTTTTAGAACCGTTATGATAGGAGTATTAACATAAAAAATACTATTTCGGCTTAGCCTAGCCATTGAAAGGACTTAAGAGACGTTGAAGTGAAATCGTTGCAGTGTCAGTCAGATATCTTTAAACCATTTAGATATTCTCTTTTCTAATATTAATTTTAAATACCTAAGTACTTTCTATAAAAATTGTTTTACATTACAAAAATAGTGATGAATATGGTGAGTTTTAATTATCGAAACATGTAAAAATTTTAAGTCATTTAAATAAATTTTCAGACTTTTTAAGAGAAAAAACTTGTTATAAAGTGATTTTTTGGGAGTTAGGCGTTGTTTCTACCCGAGCAACTAATTTTCGCACTTCATCTTTATTTTTAGATAGAATATTAACCCACTACTACACGGTTTATGATCCAGCTAAAATTTTTTTATGGATTTATACACTGAGAAAAGAAGCATATTAAAATCAAAGAACATTTACTCAATATTAAAAAAATTTTTTATTTGTTTCAGCGCAATTTTTTTTTTTTTAAATGGAAACTTTTCTTTAAAGTAAAGAAATAAATTCCAAAACAAAGAAATAGTTTATTCCTTTAAAGAAAATTTCTTTCTTTCTGAAAGAATAATTTCCATTTGCAAAAAAAATTTGAAAAAATAATTTTCTTTGATTGTAGTCTGAGTGTACAATTCATTTTTAAAATCAATATAAAAAATAAAACAAATAAAATTTTACTTTTGAATCCAAATTCTTAATTTTTTGAAATAAATGCTAAATAGATGCAATAAATTGATATTGTTTAAAGAAATAATTTCCTTAAAACTAACGAAATTTCAGATTTTAAAACAAATACCTGTGTTTTTTATTTCAAAGTTGAACTTTTTTCTGAGTTTGTTTAAAATGGAATAACTAGATACACAAACAAAACTTTATGTAAAAAAGTAGTTTCATTTCCGTCAGAAGCCATATATGGCTGTTCGAAGGAGTGCGTGATTTCATGACCTTAACATGTACAATTGAAACACAATTCCATAAACATTAAACAGTAGTCTTATATTCTATAAAAAAATTATATTATACAAGTGAACTTACTTACATGTAACAAGGAAAAATTAATATTTTATTTTCTGAATTCTCCAGCCATAACGTGATAACACGCACTAATAAAATAAACTGAGATTTTCTTAGCAGCTGTGTTAAAAAAAGAGTCTTGTCGACAGACAGACAAACAGACGGAAACGGCTAAATCGGCCCAGTTAGTGATGCTGATCAAGAATATATAATATAATTTTCTAAACCAGACACGCCTTTTTATGGGCGTTAGAAAGAGTATAAAATTAAATAAACTGAATAGCTAAAAAAATGCTTTGATTATTCATACTAAAACAAGAGCGCCCTGCAAATGTATGCTACCTACAAAACTGGATGCGCCCTTGACACGCAGCATGTGCTTGAACAAAGATAAAATGTTTTTCTCTCTGCTTTCTCAGTCTCTCAAACAACGCTTCTCATAAGGTTCTTTAGTGTAGCTTATACTACGGAACAATGATGTTTATGTTCAAGTATGCAACTTGAACGCAACCGAATAATGGCCTTGATAATGAATGCTACACAACATAAACGTTCAATTCTCTCAAATGAACGCTTTACTACCTTAACGAACGAAACGTTAGAGTTTATTTTCGTTCCCTGGTTTACACAGAGGCAATCCAACTGAATGAGGATTAGGGCGTATCGAATCATAATTTTTTTCAAATTTCACATTCGAAGGGGTCACGAAATTGCATAGGGTGGTCAAGATCTCCCAAAAAAATTTAGAAAAAAGGATGTCTTTCTCCCCGCAAGGACAAAGTTGTTTTTGAGAAAACAGTAAAAAAATAACGATCCAAAACTAACCAATATTGAATACATCTAAGCACATATCGACCCTAATTTTTGTACCTTAGCTTGCAATATAAATCCAAATTTTATATGTGCTTAGATAATTTACTATAGGGATTTCAGCTACAATAATTTACCAGGTGGTGCGTTGTGGAGTACAGTACAAATGTACATAAAAAAAAATCAATTTCTTAAAAATGACACATATGATAATTTCGCAAAAAGGACATAAGAACAGACAAACTAAATTTTTCCTGTTAAAGAAAATAGTGATATAAAATAATTTTTTGCAATAGCTAAAGATGTGACTTGTGAGTTGATTTATGAAAAACTTGTCAAAATATGTTAAAAAGAAGTACAACAAGTAAAAAGAAGTACTCTTAGCGTACTTCGACACAAGAAGTACAGCGAGCAAAAGAGAAGTAAAAAACTCCCAAAAGTAGTACGGTTGGTCACATTATGTATCAGCCAAGAACGACATGCAGTTTAGCTGCATGCTAAAATTTAAGTTTGTTTATTTGTGATGGATGCTGACACTGCGCTTTGTTCTGCCAAGCTTCTATTGTCTTCTTATTGGTAAACTTATTTGCAATTAATTTATAACCAATATTCTTTATTTATTACATCATTCTCGTGTGATGAAATATTTTGCTACAAGCCTTTTATTAGATTTGTTTTGTTTAATCTCAGTGAGTCTAAGCTTCGCTTACTTTGCCACATAATTCAATGCGCTTATTAATTCACCGCACTTAAAAAATTTATTTCGTAACTCAGCGTGCTACCAAAATCAAAATCTTACTGCATTGATTGGAAGTCCTGTTGACATAGGAATTGTAGGATTTACAACTACGTTACGGCACAATTGTGTTAACACATTTCGTCGATACAGTAAACAACATTTGAGTTGGTGTATCAACGCAAATTTTATGCTGCGCTACTATCCACGGTTAAATGAAGGCCTCGGTAGTCTAGTGGTAGTGTGCTAGACTGTAAGCCATGGGTTCCGCGAATCCCTCTCAGGTCAAAGTCATGCACCTTGACCTTTCTGTTCTTATTTTAAATAAAAAATAACTTTAAAACACACTAATTTACGAACAAAACTATTTGGTGATGGTAGAAAAGTTTGTGGAGAGGATAGCTTAGTATATTTATTTTACTAAGGTAACGGAATAATGGCCTCAGATGCAATATCACATATTTCTACAGCTTTCTGCAGCCACACTAAGAACATCCTAGACAAAAGTTTCACTTGATTTCTTCTGATGCTTTTAATAATCTGGTCTAAGTGGAGTGGTCTAGAGACCACTTTAACCTAACCTTAACTACTACCCAAGTCTACTCTGCATCTATGTTCGCTTGTACCACCACATTGGTGACCACAACAAAGCCAGCTGGCTGCCTTAATCTTGTAAAATCATTATGGTTCCATCCACAAAACGTTTCTTTCGGCTATAAATTCAAATATTTCATCCATGCTTTATTCGATTGTTTCAACATATCTTCACGCACAATTATTTCTAATGTAAATAATAATTTATATACGTGTGTGCGTGCGTTTGTGCCCACATCCTCACCACTACAAATTAATACATACATTTACATAAATACAAAACCATGCATATCCTTTGGCAAAGTAATTCATCTTTGCAACGCTTGCTTGTCTGTGGTTGCCAACCTCGACGGTCCTTTATTCCTTGAATATCGGGATCTTAATGTTTGCGTGTGGGAAGGAAGGAGAGCTTATATTTGTCATTAGGCACCATTACAGCAAAATTAACAACAACCAACTATATTATTATCAATACCTATAACAATGTTGTACCTTCGCTGCGGTAAATGAAAAGATAGCCTTAAGCCTTATTTGTGGTTGACTGGTCGTTGCACATTGATGTCAATATTTGTGAAGCACAATAAATTCTACGCAAAATTGTTGCCAACTAGTTGTTGGTAGTTGTGGGGAGGGTGGTCGAGTAAGTGATGAGCACCTTTGGAAACAGTGATGTGATTTGGCGGTATTTCGGCATTTTTGCGAAATTTTTTACGACGCAAAAGGGTTTAAAAGGGCGATTTTTTAATATATAGAATGATTTTTCAATGTGCATACATCTTGGAAGACTAAAGGTATTTTATTTAGGTATGTATTCGCCTATATTCAATAGAAATATTTGGAAATTTTCAATGCTTTGACGTAATAATTGTATCGGAAATCTTATTCATGGGCTTCATAGTTTTCTCTACTGTCTTACAAACTGTCTTGCCAATTATCTGGACGGTTCTTTACAGACACAAAGTTTACGTATTCTTCACAGTCGTAAAAGTACTATCTCGTTTAAGCCCATAAAATTATCGCCAATGTTAGTTAGCTCATGAAGGAGAAAAGAGGATAAAATAAAGATAAAGTGCCGTTCTCGCATCCAATATTTAACGTTTTATTTCTTATGTTATAATTAAGTAATAATTAAGAATTTTTAACAATTTTTATCGTTTTTCTTATTGTATTGATGCTTCAAAAATATTACAGGAAATTCCCTAGGAGATCGGAGATATGGCGTAGATATGGTCAGAAGAAAGGTTGGAGGTGAACATATAAAAGGACCAGTTCATACATTTGACCCCTAGACGATCATTTTATTACATATACAATATATATTTTCTGTTTAAGTTATCATAAGCCACAATTTTATAAGAAATATTTTTAAAAATTATAAATGTAAAAAAAACATGATTAAATGTATCTTGCGTTTTTAATTTTATATGCTGTTATATAATTCAAAAAGTATTTTATTTATAAAATCAAATTTATTCAAGACTTCAGGAACTATTTTGGGATATCAAGTGGAACAAATCGCAATTTTTGCACTTACTCTTGTGACTTATTGAAAATCACATCACTGTTTGCAAGATGTGTCGTAAACATGAACTTGAAAAGATAAAAAGATTAATGTTGGTATATTCAAAGGTATCCTTGTTTCTCAGTCGGAAAAATTACAATTTGGAACAATTTATTTTCAAATCACTTTATTATATATCATATCCCGTATATTTTTAATAACATTAATTCAACAATTAAAACAATTAAACAATAAAAATTACGGAATGACCATATATGATTTTTGTCATTTGCATGGAGCATCACTGACGGAAATACAAAACTTGATGTGGAGGAAAAAAGTTTTGCATAATTTTTGGTAGAGTTACGGAGATCACAAAATTAACAATAATCGGCAAAAACGTCGAAAGTCGATTTTTACAAAAATTCATATCGCAAACCCTTTTAAGCCCAATGTTAAGTTTTAACTACCGTTGGAAAGTTAATTAAACAGAGTTTAAGCTAAAAATAAGTTTGGAAATTTTTGGAGGTTGGGGTTCCATCCCTTGCTGAAAGATAATTGATTTCAAAGAAGAACCACGTAAAAATTTAAAATAATTTTTTCTTAAGGCAGTATTCTAGTGTAGAAGCCCGAATTTTGGGTCTCTTTTGACAATCGATAAAAAAACCAATTAATATTTTTATAATCCATTTTTTACTAAGTTTTTATTAATATATCAATAATAAATTCAATCAATAAATCAATAAAAAATTGAACAAGTTACAGTCTGGCGGAGTGGGGGTTCTAAAAAAAAGGGTGAAATGTTGACACGATTTCAACCCATCTAGTTATCTGAACAAAAAAAAAGATTGTTAATTATTAAGAATGTTTCTATAGCTCGAACAAGGGATATAGCGATATAACCATTTTTCGCGTAACGGCGACTGTTTGAAAAAAAATGATTTTTTGGCCTCAAAGTTATTAATTTTTTAAAAATGCTAAAAACAAAGTTTTTACATAAACCTAGCTCGGGATGTAGAAGGATATATAAAAAAAGCCCACACCAATTTTCAATTTAAATTTATTGAGACTTTTTTTACTAATGACAAAAGTGTTAATTATACGGTATTAATGTTTTATGCTATACATATTAAAGTTTTTATCTAATGTGTTATCTAAAAATGAAATGAATATGCAAGGGATACAAGCTCGATGCTTCGATATAATAGTTGATTAAAACATGATTGCTGTTCAAGAATTAAATATTCAAGATTCCGTCTTGCGCATGTCCGCTCTCTTTGTGAGCATATGCATGTGACGTCAGAAGTGCAAGAGAAAAGAGAGTAAAACTGACTGAAAAAAACGTAGTAAAAAATTTTTAATAGGGGTTATCGATTTAAAAATCTCCTCATTTTTTTATAAAATCTTGGTTTTTTAAAAGAAATAATTTTAAATCAAAAAACAACGCTTGCACAGAAAAAATTTTAATATTTGTCATTACTATCTTTGATAAAAATTTTATATCTTATTGGGGTGTTAACTTCCGTGTTGACCCCTTCACAAAAAAATAGCTATGTTGTTCGATTTATTTTGAGAGCAGTTTGACTGTTTCTTTGTGTGTATTTCGTTTGTTTCCCAATTAACCAATCAGATTCATTGGCTTAGTTTCGTTTGTTGTTTATGTGCTTTTTTGTTTGACTGCATTTTCACTTATGACGTAGACCTGCGCAGTAGATTGTCATTTCTGCGCACTTAAGGCGTGCTCTTCTTTATATTGTTCTTGATTGCTGTTAACATTTGTTTGAGTTAGAATTTATGAGTTTTGCCCAATACTCAAGATTGCTTTTTAGAGAAAATAGTCTCCATAACTTAAAGCTAACTATATACATTTATTTTCTTAACCCTCCGTTACTAACGCAGGGTGGATTACACCCATAAGTTATGAAATATGGAAAAAAAATTATTGATAGTTTAATGGTGCGAACGTTATATCAAATGTAATCTATTTTTGTATAATTTGCTATATTTAAAACAAAATTTAGCACTGTTTTTTAAACTAAATTATAAAAATTACTCATTTAAAAAAGTGTCTGGGTGTTTTACACCTACTTTAGTAATGGAGGAACAAGAATTTCGGGTGGTTTGCACAAACGTTAGTAATCATGTTATATTATTTACTATAAACGTGTGATTTTTTGCTCAAGTAGAATAAAAAAGGTTTTAAATCATGTTATATTATTTACTATATACGTGTGATTTGTTTCTCAAGTAAAATAAAAAGGTTTTAAATAAAAAACCTCTCCTGAGCAACACAGGAAATTTAAATTAAAGATTAAAACCTTTGCTAGACTTAAACAGCTTCGACGTTTTCATCACGTTATGTAAATCAATAGAAAAAATTTTAAGAATGCGGATGTGTTTGTGCTTGCAAGATCTCATCTCATCTCAACACTGTGGATTTAGATTTAGCCCAGTGGAAATGGTCGAATTTCTCGTTGTAATTTTAACGGAACATTCAATATTGTTCTATTTTATTTGACTAGCCATTTGACAAAAAATTTTAACATTTGAACAGGGTTTTTGTCATAATATGCAATTATTGCATCATTCAATTACTTTTGTAATGGTCCAATTAGGCATGGCTTAACAAGTGTAACATAGAAATCTGTTTAAAGGGATTTACGTGTATCTAATTATGAACAGCATGGTAATGCATGGCAATGCTCAGATAAAAACAGAAATGCATCTCTGACTACATAGATTAACATAGAAGTTCTATTTAATTTTGATTTCAGCGTATTCTTCAATGCATTTGACGATTTCTCAAAACTGAAATTGTATAATTCTTTGACCAAGAATTCTTTTGATTGTTTTATTTTGACTATGTGACTAAGTTTTGCATAATCGACATTTATTCTATGTACTAGCCGCTTATCTACGATGCGTGCGCTGCTGTGCCATGAGAGGCTAATGTTTCAATTATAAGGAATAATTAGAGGTCATTATTTTAAAAAATTTTCATTACAAAAAAAAAAATTTATAGATAATTTTTTTTATACATTTTTTAGCTTTTCAAATTAGCCCTTCTGAAGAACGTGGCGAATAATTTGACCTCGGAATGTGAAATTATTCAAACCATTATGATATTTGTTTTTTTTTTAGTTCTCTAATTAACGTTATTTTGATATATTTTTATTAAAATTAAATATTAATAAAACTAGACGAATTTTATGTTTAATAGAATAATAAAATATACGAAATTAATAAAAACAGAACCGTTTTACTGTTTTAGCGTTCCTTTTTATAAATTAATGAATTAAAATTTATGGGTGGATTACACCCAGGTTAGTAATGACGTTACTCCGAATAGCGTTAGTAACAGAGGGCTAAAAATAAATAACCAACCAACAAGAAAATACAAAAAGAGGTATTTTTACTAAAATATCGTTAAGGGGATACTTAACTATATGAATGACTCATTTATATGAAAAATCTTTAAAGTATATTAAAATTTTAAATGATTATGAACTATGAATATATAATATGATTAAAGTATAATATAATGTTAGGCTCTATGCGTATTAGGAGAAGTATTGGCATAGAAATCGTGCAAAGATAGGGCCACCGCTGAATTATCCAGATGGGTAATACCCACAGGGGGCAAATAGCTCGAGTCGAACCAATTAAAATCTAATTCCCGTCAATATATATCATTCATGAGAATGTTTTTGTGATATTCTAAGCTGTTAATGAACCTTTTTTGAAGCTACAAAGCGTATTGGCAAAGAGGAGTTACGAGGGCTTTCCTATAAATGTAATTATTAGAGAATCTCTTCGTTCTTGTTTCAAAATTTCTGTCGATACAAAGTCTAAGGACCTTTCTTTCTACTATTTCTAATTCCCTGGCAACCGTTGGCGAGATCGTACACCAGACTGTGAATGCATATAATATGGAAGAGTGAATATTCAGTTTGTAAATAAGAAGTTTTTTTCACTTAAAGATTTACTGTAAAACAATCTTGAGAATATGGCTTCTATTTTGTTAACTTTTTTAATGACAAGTTTGGCATGCTCATTGAATTTAAAGAGTTTATTAAAAGTGATGCCCAAATATTTTATACTATTATTAAAAGCAATATTTTCCCCGTTAAGAGTAAGAGTAAGAGATTTGCTTAAAGGGACAACTTTTTTGCTACATTTACCAGAAGCGTTTCTGATGCAAATTTATTGAGATTTAGAGGTGTTAATACTCGTATTAATTCCTCAACTAAGATAGTAAATGTTAATAATATTTAAGTGATGATTGACTGAATGCAGTGCATAAATTCGGGATTTGTTATGGGCGTATATTAAGGAATCATCGGCATAAAGGATGCTTTTGCTGTCATTTATCTCATGTGAAAGTATTATACAGTAAAGGAGCAAGTATGGCCCTTTGAGGGACTCCACTTTTAATAAGACCTATTTCTGAATTAACTTCATTAAATTCAATAAATTTTTATAATAATAGGATCGAAACCAATGTTTATTAATTTATATAAAATACCTTTATGAAATGCTCTATCGAAGCCTTTCTCAGTGTCAAGGGAAACTATGACGGTGCAGGATTGTTTTCTTAAATAACATACGATATCGTCATGAAATTTAAGAAGAGCATTAACAGCCGAATGAACTTTTTTAAACAGAAATTGTTGGTTAGAAATAAAATCAAAATTTACGTTTTCGTCCATTTTTAACCGACTTAAAAAAACCGACTTCTCAAGTTGGTTGTTTTTTTTTTCTTTTTTAATGTATGTACATCGATAACTCCTAAAGTACTTGCCCGATTGCCACAATTTTTTGTCAACAGATAGAGATATCACACGCCGTCTAAAAACGTGGGCGGTATTCGAAACAGGGGAGTGGCAATGTTAAAAAAAGCTGTAACTCGAATAATATTGACGCTAGGATACTGAAATTAGGCACACGGGTAGGCATAATTATAAAATTTACTGTGAAGAAAGTGGACGTTGTTGGGCAAAAGGGCGTGGCAATATAAAAAAAAGACTGTATCTCAGTTAATATTGACACTAGGGTACTGGAAATTGGTATAGGGTTAGGAACAATTATTACAAATAATGGTCAATAAAGTGGGCGTAATTCGATAAGGGGCGTGGAAATATAATAAAAGCGCTGTAACTCGAATAATATTTACATAAGGGTACTGAAATTAGACTCAGGGGTAGGCATAATTATGAAAATTTACGGTCAAGAAAGTGGGCGTTACTGGACAAAAGGGCATGGCAATATAAGAAAAATACTGTTTTTCAATTAATGTTGACACTAGGGTACGAAAATTCGTTACAAGAATGGGAAAATTGTTATCATAATCTCAAAAAAGGAAGAAATAAAAACTTTTTAACAAAAAAAAAAAAAAAATCAACTTCAAAACCAATACAAAGTGAAAAATAATTTTAAATTACTTTTCACATTAATTCTTGGTCAAATTTGTTAACTTATTTATATATATTATTAAATTGGAAATCTTATTACTATACATTTTTTCTATTTTTTTCTATTAATTTCTCCATGAATATAAAACTTTTAAAGTCGGCGCTTATATAATCAGATTTTTATAAAATAAATGCTCCGTCTTTAAAGGTTTTATATTCATGGAGAAATTAATATATTTATGATAATAATACAAAATAGAAAAAAATGTATAGTAATAAGATTTCCAATTTAATAATATATATAAATAAATTATCAAATTTGACCAAGAATTAATGGGAAAAGTAATTTAAAATTATTTTTTACTTTGTAGTGGTTTTGAAGTTGGTTTTTTTTTGTTAAAAAGTTTTTATTAACTTAATAACTTTTTCAAGTAGTTTTCTAAAATAAGATAACAAGGATATTAGCCTAAAGTTATTTAATTCGAAGGAACGTGTTTTTTTTTTATAGGAATAATATAATCAGATCTCCATTATAGCGGGAAATAACCATTATTAATACAATTGTTAAAGATAATTGAAAGAATCGTGAATACTGAACTACACTCAGGGAAAAATCGCAACGTAAAATTAAATAATATCATGTTAATTTTACGTTGCTCCATTTTTAAGAAATCATCTTTAAGTGCCATCCACTTTGAAATTAAGTTGAAAAATAACATGGTTTATATTGAAGTTGTCAGTAGTGAAAACAAAGTAGAAAATATATATTTTAAAGTGGAAGGCACTTCAGATTGAAGTTGGATGCATATCTTTGTGTGTATGTGTACAGAATAATTTCGTTGCAATCGTTTTAATAACAGTTAAGCAAACAGTTATGTTTTTCGCTCTATCTGTCTCTCTAAGAGCAACAATTATTTCATGCACGCAGTTTAACTTAAATGAAATAATTTCAATTTACTCAACAAAATTGACGAAGGTGATCACTGAATGTTGCTCAAGTTTGTGCGTGCAAATAGTAATAGTAAGTTCAAATAAGTGAAGATTAATAAGAATGGAAAATATTCAATATATTAATGAATTTGACCAAGTTCTTAACTTGGACACAATACTTGTCAACAGTTTGGATGAAGTTACAAATTTGGAAAAAGACGACGAAAAATTCGCTAGTCTGCTTAAAGATTTTGAGTTGGAAAGCCTTTTTACCAAATGAATAATGGTAAAACTTATGTGAGAAATAAATTTTTATAACTACATTTTTAAAATCATAATTCTCTTATATAAATGTAATATATTGAATTATCATATAATTTTAAAAAAAAATTGACCACATTTATTCTAACATTTTAATAAAAGAACATTTCTATAAAAAATAATTCTGTTTTATTTATTTGATTTTGTTTAACGGACCCTGTAACCATTCAATGCCAAAAATGTTAAGTATTTCATTTAAAGTGAAAATCATTTTGATTCATTAATGCAAGGACGTGCAATCAAAGTAGAAAATACCTTACTTCAAAGTTATAACGCATTTAAAATAAATACGTTAGTATTCCAATTGAATATGCTTCCTAAGTCAGATACTTATCATTCCAAGGTGTATAACACTTTAGTTTAAAGTGGAAACAACATTAAACTGAATATATGTGTTTCCACTTTGAATTGAATATTGTCGTGTTTGGTGCCAAATTATTCCGAAAAATATTTGAATTGAAGTGGTTACCTTTGATTTTACGTTGTTTTTTAGCTCAGTGTAGGAAGTTTTTTATTTATGTAATTTGAAATTAAGTCTGGACCAGCTGATTTTTTTGAATTTGATGAATTTACTATGTTTTAGAGGTTTTCATGGTTAGTAAAATGAGTATTCGGGTCATTTTGAATCGATGTTAAGTTGCTGTTAAAAATAAAAATAGGATTGGTACAATTTGAACGAACTTTATCAATAGAGGAATCGATTAGTTCAAAATTAGCTGTGTCGGATATTCTCTCTGTAGATGTCTGTGTACCGATTTTTAAAAGCATCTGAAATTTGATAACTGTCTCGGATGATGATATTATCTAAGAGGATTTTGCTACAGAGTTTATAATTTTTTTTTTAAATTTGAAGAGTTCTTTATATGCATATGTAGGCCCGCACAAAATTTAAAGGTTATCGGTCCACTAGAGATTGAGATATCATGTCAACCGTTTTGTAAAAAGTAGTTTTGAAAAAAACGCGTTTAAACTTTTTAAGTTAAGTTTCAGGAAGTCGAACTGAATACAATAAAATGACTATAACTTTTAAAATAATTCGACTTTCGAAAAATCCTTCGATATTCTTGAATATACAAATTATCGAAAAATGAAAAAAAAATTTCAATTTCCTACACTAGAATACTGCCTAAAATCTCGTAAAATGTACTTCTTGTGTTAGCAATAACTAAATTAAGAGTTATCTTTTAAACACGGTACATTAAAAATTACTCAGACGGAAACTCTTAAAACGCTTAAATTCGTATCATTGTTTTTTGTCTCTTCTACCAGAATCCGTTGATCGAAGTCTTTTGTTTTGAAAAAGGTTGAAAATTTTCGAACCGTTAAATTCTCATTTTACTCACTTTTTTTCTTCTAAAATTTTTAGTAAAGATAAAACACAAATATAATTTTTAGTACCAATTATATTGACCAATGAAAAAAACTACCAAAGAAACTGTTACTCTTAGCCTCCATAAATAAAGGCTTGAGTAAAACAAATACAACGACCATAAAGACGTGTTATTCAGAAATAACTCTGAATTTTAAGAAGAATTTTAAAATAAAAATGTTACGACTGTCAATGAAATAGTAGTTTTGTATTTTTCTTAAAGAAAGTAAAATGATGGGGACAAAGTTTTTCCTATTATCAACACATTGAGCTGAATTGTTATTATAAACAAACATTTTAAACTAATATGAATGTTTGACAAATAGTTGTGGAAAAATAGTAGCAAATCTCATTCTAGCAGTAAAATAACAAAACAAATTTGCAAACAACTAATCCCCATAACATATCACTTACTGAGTATGCGCATAACTAAGTATGTAGGAAGCTAAGTAAAAGTCAATATGTAAGTTTCACACCTTCTTTAGCTGCTGTTAGTGAAAACAGTGCCTATAAACTTTGCAAATGTACACATTATAAGAGTTTTTGTAAACATTTTAAGTGCTATTTTGCTAGTTTAAAGGCATATTTTTTATTACTGTCTCTTCAAGCTCTGCTTTAACATTTGTTTAGTGCAACAACCGCTTAAAAAATAAAGGAGAAGTCTAACAAAACACAACATATGGCTTTTATAGAATTTCAATTGCGAACAGCCACAATTTTACTATTTTTATGATGAAATTAAATTAAATGTCTTTATAGCGCAACGAGCTTTCAATCACGTGATGACGACGCCAACTCAATCGATTGCATTTTTAATTGATTGACTCAATTCAAATCCGAAACGAGCAAAAGAAACGTTTTGCCAATTTCGATCAATTCAATTTGAAAATTTTATGCGTTTTTAATGCGACTTTTCTGAAACGTGAACTGTAACGTAACGTGAGTCGTTGAGCGAATTTTCGAATTATTGGCTCGAAGGACCATTAAAAAGGGAGCGAGTGAGCGTCATAAAGGAAAGGAGTTAAAAAAAAATAAATATATATAAAAAGATATAAAAAGAAAAAAGAAGATGAAACTATAAAAAGAAGTAACAAAACAATTTATTGCACTGATTGATGTGCAGATAAGCATGGAAAAAGAGTGGGAGACGATGGCGTCGAGAGGAGTGATTGTGAGTGTGAGTTTGAGTGAATTGATTGAAGTGGATGATGGGGATGCTTCATACATTATATATGTAGGAATGAATTGGTTTGTGCTATATGCAATGGAAGTTTCGAAGCCTATCCGCCAAAGTTTTTTTTGTTTATAAATCATATATTTTTTAAAATATAAATCGAGCTTATTTATACCTTGTAAATAATTATAATGAATAAATAAGGAAATATAACTTTTATGAAAAAATGTTTTTAATATCTAGTCATAAGACTAGAGTCTTTTTTATGCTGGAAATATCCTTAAGTAGAAAATATGTGACATATAAAACTTCTTCAACTTCGAAAAATTTGGAGTTTTTTGGATAAATAATGCTTTGCCTTTTTATATCTCTACTTTTTGCTTTCCACTTCCTTTAATATAACTTTTTTATCTCGATTTTTGTTGCAATTTAATATCTTTTTACTTCAGCATCTTGTTTTACTATCTATTCTATTTATTTGACATCTTTTGAGTATAACTTTTTTTTTGTTATCTTCAATTGTTCTCGCTTTCAGCCCTTTCCAGCTCTAAATCCTTTACGAGTATCCTTAACATCAACACATGTCATCATCCAATTTATCAATTCGTTCCGCTATTTTTTACGATTTCACCGAAATTTTTCATTCATCCAACATCGTTTTCTACACTCGTTAATTTTAATTTTTATTTTGTTGCTCAAATAACTGCAAACAGTTTTCATTTCCGCTTCCGCTTTTAATGGGCGGCCATATAAAACTCACATGTTTCTTTCAACCAGTCTGCCTGACTGACTGCCAGATAAGGCTACACAAATCAGGTTGTTCAGGACTATTTCAATAGCTTCTAGCAAGTAGCCCCATCCGCCGCTAGTTCAATAAAATAAACATGAAATTGTGATTTTTATTTGAGCGACCCGCGTTGGCGCGTAAAAATTTGCTCGTATTTCAAACTTGAATGGAACAAGCAAAGCTCGGCTGCCAACCTTAACAATGCGTGCAAAAATATAAAAAACATTTTTAAGTATAAAAAAGAATGCTTTAAAAAAAGAAGACAATATCCTTGTGCATATCCTTGCTGCAAATTATTGTTTCCTTATTATTTCGTTCATTCATTCAGTCATTCATTTATAGAATAGCTGCTTCGATTATATATTATATTTTTTATGACATCGCGCGAAAGGAATGCAATTTATTTAAATAAAAATAAAAATCAGGAAAAATTTTGTGTCTCGTAAATTTTGCATTTTCTTATCTACTTCATTGTTGTTGTTGCTATTACTGTATTGAATTTCATGCCTTTGTTGCGTTGCATGACGATAAAATATGATATTCTTCGAATTGTACGTCCGTCTGTTCGTCTAGCTGGCAGCCAAGCCGAATATATGCGAATAGTGAATGCTTCGGTATAAAAAGAATGAAAGAAATAAATAAAAATATATCGTGGGTAGTAAAATAAGTTCAATTAAAAACTTCTCCTTTAACATTAAGCAGCCTCACACCACAGCGCACAATTTATTAGCATGCTTTTAGGTGCTGCTTAAGTTACAGGGCTGCCGAGATAAGCAAAGCTTAAAAAAATGTTGATCATTTGGCTTTAAGAAATGTTTACATCAATTTCATTTGAAAAAGATTATTAAGGAATTGTTTTTTATTCTTAAATTGCATTAAAGAAATTTATGAAAAAACTAACTAGATGTTTTAAAAATATTGTTATTTTAAAATTATTTAAGTAAGATCCTTGGAATTACCCAACCGACTGAATGGCAAGGTTTTAGCTGTCTTGGAAGAAGGAAATCGAACTTTTGACTGGAGAATCATTCGTTTGTAAGACCTTCGGATAGCAGTTCTGTAGCCTTTATAGCATCAATAATTGAAGATAAATAAAGTTATGATTATATCGATAGTTTTTATATATAAATACATAATATTAAAACAAAAAAATTATCTGATGGGTGAATATTTCATCACATAAAATGTTACCAGTTTCAAGACCTATTATAATAAAAATCATCTGAATGAATGCAAGATTTATATTTTAGGGTGGCATTGACTTTTGAGAAATTTGCAAATTTTTATTTCATAATTTTATTGTGATCTTTCACAGTGTCGTAAAGTTAAACCTTTAAAAATCTTAAATTGCACAAAGAAAACAATCGCAACGTAAAGATATCATATTTCACAATAAGAAACAATATAAAGATCTTTAGCAAACTTTTGATTACTAAAAAAAAGGGCGAAAGTAGTAATGAAAAGTCAATTATGATTTATCGAAGGATTCTTTTGTTTTAACTCACAAATTAAATAGAGATATTGCCGTCTTTTGTACAAAAGGTAAAATCGTAATAAAAATAGTAGTATAAGACAATAGGTATATTCCGATCGAAATGATATTCAGAATTTATCAGCAAAAACACGGAGTTGACTTCTTATTAAAAATAATATACTAATTTAAAATGCGTGATAATAAATGAGGACAAGTTTTCAACAAAGCATGACGTTTCAAATCATTACAAGAAAAAATAAAACCGAATTTTATAAAAATCACCCTATTCGGAAAGCAATACATATGTTTTAGTGGTGAAAAATCTTAACCGGTTTTCATAGCTGACCACATTAATGGTGATATTTATCAAAAAGAATAACAAAAAAGAAATCTCATACTATTTGTAAAATCAAAGAGGAATTATTGAATGGTATATACAGTGATGCGCAAAATAATAGCAACAAAATCAGTGCGCTGCTACAAAATCGTGTATCTTTTTCAATGTTGGGGACACACTAAAATTGTTATGGGAACCAAAGCATTTATAAATACATCATATTAAAAACAAATTATATTCAAATTTGGTTTTGTTTTTTTTTATTATATATAAAATTAATGTGACTACATTCAAATTGTCTGAGAGCAAAAGAAAAGCAACATAATTAATATTTTCTGTAAGATATATTATTCTTGATAACCGCAGCACATCTGAGCGGCATCGACTCTATTAAATTAGATATGTTGGTATTAGGTATTTGTTCCCAATTAAGTTTCAGGGCTTCATACAGTGCATTCTTATTGGAAAATCTTTGACAAGAAACTTTTAATTTCAAAATCCCAAAAATATTTTCGATGGGATTTAAGTCAATGTGATGTGCCGGTCAATCAAGGACTTGAGTCCCATTGCCTCTTATGTAATCTTTGATGAGCTTTGAAGTGTACTTCGGGTCGTTGTCCGGCTGAAACGTTCACTAAAGCAACATATTTCACTCTGCATGTTCTCGCATATTGCTTTCTAAAATCTCTGTATATGCAAAACGATCCATAATTCCATAGATTTTTTGAAACGGTTAAACTTCATTATAGAAAAAAACAAGTATAGACCATTCTATCACCACCTCCTTGCTTAAAATTTATTTTTCAGTTTCGGGCTTCAAGTCGTGTACCTGGGCGGCGCCGTGCCGTGCACGTCCCATCTGAATTAATCAAGTTGAACTTTGATTCATCGCTAAAAAAACAGTTTTCCATTTTTGAACGGTCCAATTTAGGTGCTCTTAGACTGAGTCTAAAAAACAATAAATTGCAACTCGTTGTCACAATTTCCTACAGAAGTGTTTAAATTATAACACCTCACCTGGTTTTTTATGCTTAGCTGTAAGCAAAGGTTTCTTTGCCGGTCTGTAACTTCTTAAATCGTTCTCAACGGCTCGTCTTCGAACTTTGCTGTGATGGATACCTAAACCAAGTGTTCCAACAAACTCTTTGAATGTGGCAAATGGATTTCGTTTGAACACGACACAAATGTTTCTGTTATCAAACAGCGATGTCTTCCGCGGCCGCCCTCTTTAATGTACCGTTGTTACGTCTTTTGTGATGATATACTTCTTTATTATTCTTGCAAACTATTGACCGATTAATATCAAACTGTTTCGCTTAAATATTTGCGAATTTCCCTTTTAATATTCGGAAATAATTTGTAATTTTAGAGCTTCACAGTATTTGTAACGTGCCATTATAAATAAAATAGTCAATGTCACAACTAGCGCAAAAACAAAACTAAACTGAAATATTTATGACTCACAAACAACACGTTCTTTAAAATAACGGAACTTTTACCGATAATTTTTGGAACTTCTGTTCTCTTTTTACATTTTGCAACAAAGTTTTGTTGCTTTTGTTTTGCTCTCAGACAAATTGAATGTAGTCACATTAATTTTAAATTTAATAAAAAAGCAAAACCAAATTTGAATATGATTTGTTTTATACATGATGTATGAATATATTCTTTGATTCCTATAATCATTTTTGTGTGTCCCCGATATTATAAAAGATACACGATTTTGTAGCAGCATACTGATTTTGTTGCTATTGTTTTGCGCAACACTGTATATAATTAAATTGATTTTGCTGCAAATGAAAACAATCCAGTAAATTGTTAGAGAAATAAAAACATAAACAAGACAGAATTTTCAGTATGTACCAAAAAGGAGTTTCGCATAAACTGCATTTTAGCAGCCAGGAAATTGGATATAGATCTCGTACAAAAACTAATGGAACGCGTTCGACATGAAGTGTGGTGCATTGGATCCCTACCAAAATTTCAGATTTATGTAAACATGTTTAAAAATATTAGCCAATCTTTAAAAGCTAACTTTGCTTATCTAGCTTTATTTATTTCAGAAATTAATTGGATCGATTAAGGTTATTTCAGTCTTAAAGTTTATATTGGAAAGCTTCTCTTCAATGCCGAATGTAATTTAAAATAAAAACTGTATATTTTTATTTATATTATTATTTTTATTTTATATAAATTTTTTAAGACAAATTATGCAAAATGAACAATCAAATCAAAAAGTTTAATTTCATATTTTATGAAAAAAAAGATTTATTGAAAATGAAAATGTAAAATTCTTATGAGGGTTGAAAATAGGCAGTTATAGTTGCCAGCGATGTTTGTTTTATGACGTAAATAGGCACTGAACATTGAACATTCATCATGTTTCTCGTATGGAGTTTGAATTCATTGAAAAATTGGATTGAAAACTGAACTTATTTCAAAGTATAAAAAAAAAAAACATTTTTAGGGTCCACAAAAGTGTCAAACAACTTTTTGGAATTTTTACATCAGACTTGAAATCAGTTTCCGCAAAAACACATTTTTAGGATCCACTCGATACTCGCACGCATATACAAACAGCAATCTCACTGTTACGTGGTTTCTATCGAATTACTCCACCCGCAAGCCGGGTAGAGGTGTTTCGTTCCAATAATATATCACATTTATCACACTAACATCACATTAATTTAGTAACTGTTATTAAAGTTAAAAAATGGATTATTATCTTAACCCAATAATGCTCACCACCAGAAGTCGTTGAGTATCGTTTCTGGTATTCTCATCGTAAATTTGTATAAATATGAGACGGAAAACTCTGAAGTTTAAAAAAAATTCAAAAGATTTGGGTGTCGCGAAGCGTATGATCATAAGCGTATAAAGGGTCTGTAAGTAGAGAATAAAAAAATTAGAAAAATGAGTTTCATTTTTCACTTTTCTTTGAAATACGTGCAGTATTGAATTAAACTGGCGCAAAAAAAAACAAAAAGGCTTCAAATGTCAACTTTAGAAATTTTATTGGAAAATGGATACTTTCTCACACTGTTGGAAGCAAAAGCTTTTCAGTGGCTGCGGATTTTTGAGGAATTTCTGAAAAATGCTTTCATCGTGTATGATATATCAAACGTTATCATTAATGGGTTAATATTAATTTATGTTATGCATGGCAAAGTTATATATGATTACAGAAGCCTTAACTTAAAATTCTAATAAATAACTGGTTTAACCCTAATCCTACTGCGTCTTTTTGTAACGTATCTCACTGCGATGTGGCTTTGGGTCACACATGGAAGAGAAATGCAAGATTTGGGATTGTATATTTATTAGTACATGATTTTAATTATGAGCTATTTAGATCAAGAAAGTTTTGAAGAAGGCAACAAAAACAACAACAACCCTGTCAACCACAAAGCAGACTAGACAAACTGTTTCGGAAGGAGCTACCTGTTTCATCTTCAGTATTCTTCAGTGATTCAGCTGTGCCCAACCCATTGCTTAAGTTCTATTTGATTTGTTAATTTTTCAAATAAACTCGTCTTAAATATACGACGTTAAAGCAAAAGGATTTTTATTTTTAGGTCAAGCCTTAAACTCCACCAGGGTGTCTGTTCTAGTCAGGGCCTTTCAGAGCCCGAGAGGGGCTCGGGGAATGAATTTTTTGGGGCCCCCAACGTCTTTAAAAAATTATTAAATGTATACACGACATGTTTATTAAAAAAAAAATAGTTCAATATTAGATAAAACATTATTTGAGAACTGTCTTTCTAGCTTTTTGTTGTGAAAATGCATCTTTTACAACTGAAAAAAAATGAATTTTCTTGCTATATGCGGATTTATGTTCAGCATGGAAAGGACATTTAAACGAGTTTGTCAAATAGTCGGCCCAGAGGCGGATTTACTACAATCGGCGCTCTAGGTTTGAAAAAGTATGCCACCCTGACCGTGTTACCATGCATGTAAAATGTGTCGTGGCCATTAATTTTTGTATCAATATTTTATTTTTAGTAGCAAAATATTTTGAAAAAATGTATTGTAGGCTTCAAAGCTGGGAAAGAAGTAAGTTGTTCAAAGTAGTTGTAAGTAAAGCTTTGAAAACATTTTTTAGAAAAGACTCTTTTACCGCCGCAAAGAGTGTTTTTTTGTGTGTTCGGTATGCCAGAAAAGCCTCTTTAAAGATTTTTACACATTAAGGATTTTTTTAAAAAATCAAGTTGAAAATTATTACCAATGCATTTTATTGAAAAATCGTCTAATTTGGATTTTCGCGATTTTTTTCGAAGATTAATATATTACAACTCCGGTAGTTTTTGTCAAATTTTCATGTTTAATAGCTCATTTTGAAGAAAAATTAATTAATTGGAACGTGAAGCATACCAATCTTCTTCAAATTTTTAAAAAAGACAACTTTTGCCCATATAAATCAGATTCTAAAATTTAAAATCACTTGTGGCACGTTGTAATATCAATAATTTTTTATGAATATTTCCCAATTTTCTTCTGTTTTGTAGAGAAATAAAATTCCGTTCCGTTTTTTATTACCTCTATGACCACTCTAAATAGGGACCACTCTAATATAAGCATGCATGCACCTTCTCTAAAAAGATGATATTTTTCGTGAAATATATTCTTTGGCTTACAATTCTTCTTAAAGTTGACTGAGTGTATTCTTTTGAGAAATATAATTTTCTCATGCGATATTTCTTTCCAGAACGTTTTCTGAAATGTTCGCAGCTCAGTTTATTATATTGACAGAGGAATGAAAACGAGTTTCAAGTGTTTCAAACCGCTTTCTTAGACCATATAAAATGGAATCAATAACTGCTAAAAACATGTCGACTCCATAATATTTTTTATGTCAGACTCATTTTTCAACGATCGGTTACAAGTAAATTTGAATGGAATTCCTATACTACATTTCTACATTTATAAGTCCAGTAGGAATTTTTTCATTTGAACATTTTTGTTTAATTTTATCTTATATGATATTCTTAATTTGAGGGCCACCTTCAGATGCGGGGCCCGGGGATCTAGCCCCTTCTGCCCTCTCCTCTGATAGGGCCTGGTTCTAGTTGCCTCTTTCTTATCACTATTGTTATTTGGAGTTCAACGTATTTGCCGAAATCCACCAATGAATTTTGAGAGTTTTTGCTTCCGCAAGAAAGCTAAAGTGTTTACTGAAAACTGAATATTGACACAACCAGATATTCAATTATACATGACCTTGACCGATTATAGAAATGATAACTCCTACCGAAACAGTCCGTCTATACTGCTGTGTGATTGGCTCAATGAAGGGATGTTGTTGTTGTTATTGGAGTTTATTTATTTATGATACAGTTTTTGGCGACGACGACTTTGTCAGAATGTTCATTGCATATATTTCGACGAGTTTTTCGAGGTCAAGTTTCATTGTCGACGAATGTTTGTTGCAGAGCCCTTAGTATTTACTCTTGCAGATGAAATACCTGTACCTCATCGATTTCGTTGTTATGGTGCATTTTAGACAACAAAATAACGTATTTGATATTCTTAGGCACGTAGGCTACAATCGTCATATTCCTGCAAATAACGAATATACTACTCTCTCTTTCTCGATTCTTCTTTGAAAATAATTGTGGTGGTATGCATGATTTATTTTTCAGCAAAGTTACAGTACGTGCTAATACTTTTGACAACATATGTTGCAGAAGTTCGAAGCTTGTAAAAAGTTCATGAAAATAACACATCTATTTAAACCGTCAAAGGAGTTCTTTCGTGTCCCTCCTGACCAATATATTGTATTCCATACAGCGGATAGCTTGTTCAGCTATCGCAAATAACTTTTGCGATGAATCATATTTTTTAATGAATTCTAATAACTTTCTATCTCCTCTGTAAATGGCTTGTCTTGAAAATCAAAATGGAGGGGAAAGAAGAGAGTTTTTACAGGCATTGTAAATGGCATACAAATGATCGCATATGTTCGCTGAAATGAGATAACTTCCCAACAGAAAAGTGGATCATCCTATGAGCGATCTGGGAGTGCTCCCTGAGGAGCAGTGGAGTGCTCCTTATTGATCCAAGCTAGGCGTTCTCTTTTAACATTGCATGTCCTAGGAAGGGTAGCGCTCCCTTTAACATCCCAGAGGAGCTCAAAAGAAGCGATCAATAACTGATCCAAATGGATCAGCAAAGGAACATTTAAAATATGTTTTTTGTTTTTTTTTAAAGATCAAAGAACCAACATGCGCCTTATATAAACAAGGTTTGGTCCTTGACGTGAAAGGAAAGGGATAGATTAGCTAGAGGAATTGATTGGAACCATACGTATAATTGATTAGACGAAACAGACGTGAAAGAAAATGCTTTCAATCGCTTTTAACCGAGACTAGTGTGTGTTATGCCTTAACCTCGGCAAGCATTTTCAGCCCTTCGTTGTTCCTGTCCTTTAATTCCACATTTTCCCACAGTTTAGTTGTGGATTTTTAGTTTTCCATAATTCTTAAATGTAGGAAAGAACAAAGAAAATGAAAAGAACCATGCCCGAACCCCGAGTCGAACCAGGGACCTCTGGATTGTTAGTCTAGCGCACTCTCCACTAGACTAAAATGGCCGATTTTTCACAACAAATAATTATCGAGTTTCTTACAAAGCACATGCCTCACTTTATGTGTTTTTCTTTTTATTGATTGCTCGCCTATTGATTTTTTAAAACAGTAAAGGAGCACAAGAGCACAATTGCTCACTTTTTGATAGAATAAAACAGCAAAAGAGCGCTCTGTTGTTGCTCCTCATAGGAGCGATCGCATGTTTTATTACCGGGTTCTTTTGGAGTGCATACATATGTATGTAAGAACATATAAACAAGTGTGACTCAAAATCACATCTTGTGTGATGCGTTAGTATTTTACATGGTATGTTAATAAAAAAATAACGGTTAATGCCACAAAATTTATTTTACTCTAAATTTAAAGAAAACTAATTCATTTGATAATACAAATACGCTTCAATGCCAAAAAAAAAATACTAATTTAATAATTACAATATTTTCAAAATCAAATGTGATCCAAAGTCACACCGCAGTAGGATTAGGGTTAAGTCAACAAAACGAGCTTATCGAGCAACGACTTTACTTGGAATATTAACAAAAATGCTTTTTATAATTTAAAAATATTGTTAAGACATGCTCCAGCTCAATGCATATAGGTAATAAACCTAAACTTTTTCTCAGTGTATATTTATTTATGCATTTTTTAGGATAAGCCGAATGGTGTTCGCAATACTTGTAGTGCCTAAAAGATTTTTAACTGTTAAGAAATACGGTTTTTTTTTTTGATATCGTTAGAGTGCACAAACAAATTTGGGCTCCACGATATGTTACCCCTAAAACAAATTAGCTTAGAAAAGAAATTATACTACGAGATTTCTATTAAAATTTAGCAAGAAACTTACATTAAGTTTCGGTAATGTTTGCTTTATCTTCCTCTTGATAGAAATAACTTTTACCAAAACAAAAGAATCCATAATAATAACATAAGCATAAAACTAAAGTAAAAACAAAAATTCAATAACAACAGGAAATATGAAAGGGAGAAAAACTGAGAAATTGACTCTGAAATCTCATCGCCTCTGTGGTATAGCGCACTAATGCGCTTGCACGGTGGTCACGGCCCGGGTTCGATTCCCGCCGGCATCACAAAGATTTCTGATGAAGCTTGTAGCTGGGCCGAAATTGCAATAAAATTAGCTAGCTATGTTTTCCTTTTCATATTGAAAATGTTGTTCTTTCTTTGGAAAAATTCGTTAGCAAAAAAAAAAATTCGCAAATAATTGTTCTAACCTGACCTAAAGCTCAATAAACGATTTTAAACTATCAAACAACTAGAATTTGTGTTTAAAATCAAGTATGGTTTTAAATATGCAATATTTAGAATTTGTATTTAAATCATAGAAAATCAACAAAACAAAAGAATATCACAAAACTTTTAAAACAGTTTAAATTTTCATTTTTTATTTTTTGCTATGACTTTTATAATATGTTTGAATATTTTTAAATAATGTAATACCCTTCCAGATATTTGGGCTTTAGTATATTTTTTTTATTATAAAATCAAGCTTTTCTATGGTTTCAATGTAAGTGCTGCCTCTTTAATTGCTAACTATCTTGATGGAAGAATGCAAAGAGTTAAGATTAAAGCTGACTACTTAGTAATTAAAGCTGGAGTGCCCCAAGGGCCCTGCTTCTTTACAAGAAAGTGCCACTTCTTTTTAGCCTATTTATTAATGACATTTTTAGTGTGTGTTGCAATATGACGATGCATGCTTTTGCAGATGACTTTCAATTATATTTTTCAAACCGAATCGGTCTACTTGAGGGTTTATGTTATAGAACTAATGAAGACTTAAGCGCAATATCCAGGTAGGCATCTGAAAATGATCTTTGCCTTAATGTTAACAAATATATATTATATAAGGATAGGCTTGACTTTTCCGAAATTCTGATAATTCTGATAATGATAAATAAATTCTGAAAATGAAACCCTCAACAACAAACAGCTCAAAATGGTTCAAAAATATAAATGTAGGGTTCTTTGTAAAGTCAAAACTAACGTGTACTGATCATGTCAATAATACTATAAGGCAAGCCTATTTTATGCTTAGATGCCTGCGTTTATCTTCTATGTTTACCCCCACTTTGACTTAAAAAAGAGAAAGTTATTCAGCTCATTATTCCATTAAGAACTTATTCCGAGCTTGTTTACTGCAACCTGGACTCTCACTCTGAGCACAAAGTCGTTGTTGCTTTTAATGATGCGGCAAGATATATATATATATGACTTAAGACGTTTTGGCCATGTTTCCTTCAGAAACAAAGAAGTTTTGGGTTGTAGCATTATAAGCTACATAAATGCCAGAAACTGCATATTTCTGCACAAGCTAATATTAACCAAGACTCCGTCATAACTTTTTGAAAAACTGCGCTTCAGTATCTCAAATGGAACCCCTAATTTAATTATGCTGAAATATTCTTGTTTAAACTCAAACTGATTCTATTTCATTAACACCATCAGACTACGGAATTCACTTCCTCTAAATATTAAATCTACTATTAATACGAACAAATTTAAACTTTTTGTATGTAATTCTTTTCAAACTCCTAACTATCTTCTCTATTCTCTTAATGTATTTGTTATTTTACCTTCACCTTTTACTTTATTTATTCTCTCTATTATTTGCCCCTAGTTAGCAACAATGTTAAGTTAAGTTTCAATGTAATTCTTTTTAATTATTATTTACTTTCGAATTTTAAAATATGTAATTTCCTTAGCTTAGTTATAATATTATTTATAAGCCCTAAACAATTTGCTTTTTATTAATATTTTTAATGCTTCCTGTTGATGATAAATATCTCTCTCTTGTACGCTAAAAGATCTGTTATAATCTTACTGTACTAATTTAAAAATATAATTAAATAAATCTAAATAATAATAAAATAAATTATTTGCTATGACTTTTACAATATGTTTAAAAATGCTAAATTTGAAAATTTTCGTTTTTTTAAATATTTTTCTTTTAAATTCTAAATAAATGAAAACCAAATTTAGTATCTAATCAGGTGCACTTGTGTATTAAAGGTTAAAATTTAAGTAAAAAAATACTTAAATTTTTAATAAAATTACAGTTTTTTAATCTTATTGTTATATATAAAGTAATTAATTGGCCTTTTATGTTGGATGTATTTGTTAAGTGGGCCTTGGCCGTAACTTATATATTTAGCAACACATTTTTTATTGCTCGTCATCCCTGATCATCGTGCTGCTGCTCAAATTGCAGTAAGTTGCAATTCTTCCGCTTCCTCATCATCATTTGGCTTTTTCTTGTGCTGCATTATTCTTCGCGCTAAAAGCTGATATTTTACATACCTACTTGGCGCTCGTAATGAACTTCCGTTTCCGTGGCATGTTGAACACGCTGATGAATGCCGGCGCTACAAAATACAATTACGTTAAAGTCTCAATGCGATCCCTTGACTAGCAGCGCCCCCTATCACGAGCGCTTTGCAAGCGACCAACCTTTAGGGTTGCCATGCATTTGGAGTTTTAATTTAATTTTTATAAGTTTCCGTTTGCCTCGCTGAGTTGTGTTTTGATGTTTGCTATTTTTTTTTGCTAGCACCAAAAAGTATGCAGCTACAATATCGGATTTCTTTTGAGAAATCTTTTTTTAATTCTTCTTTGTTGTTGTTATGAGCGTACGAGTAATCCGGGTAATTTTTTGGTATTTTTTTCGTTATGCTGTTGTGCTTTTATATTAATTAGTTGTTGCTTGTGTAAATTGTAAGTTTTATTTTTTTTTTGAGGTAGCTAAAAGTATGCAGAGTTTTTCTACTTGCTGCTGAAAGCAAACTCTTCTTCGTTAATGAGCAGCTGCATTCATGCTAATTTAAAGTAATTAACTTGTTAAGCTTTGCGCCGCAACTTTATTCAATCTGGCATCGTTTTTAGTAGTAAAAGAGTGGGGGAAAAATGCTGCAATTTGTAGATAGAGCCACTAAAACGAGATTTAAGTGTTGTATTGTGCCATCTAAGTTATAGATTAAACTGTCTTGATAAGCTTTTGGAGCATTTTAAATTGTTTAATAAGGCAGGTTTTTTTTTCATGTCACATCGCTTAATATTCATCTTCGATATAAATTGATAGATTTACAGTCATCGCTTAAGTAAATCGATTTAAATATTCAACCACGTATGGAGCACGTAGTTTACGATGATGCCACGTTTTTGGAAATACCGCTTTAACAGGCACATCAGTTGACTGGTGCTGCATAATTTGCTGCAATAAAATCCGAGTTCGACGCCCATAAAAATCATCATCGTTGAAATTGAAGAAGTCGATGTAAACTAATAAATTTCAACGTTTTCTATGGCAAGTATTGCATTTTAACTGTTTTTATTACACTCAACCCTAACAACTACAACAGCAACAACTTCAGGGTGTAGTTGTCTGAATAATGCCATTTGTTTGTTATTTCAAGTAAGCTGCTTGAACGGGTTAAGTAATTGTTACCAGCAGTAAGAAGCTATGAAAGGAAAAAAAAAATTATTCCAAAATATAAAAATTCGCTTAAAGGACGCTATTCAAGCAGTAGTGTAAGCAGAAGTTTTTATAGCCACATTGCTCAAGTAGCGTGTCGAAGAAGACAATATGGCCAGGTCATAAAAATCTTTGCCAAAAACAACTAAATTTGCATATACTTATAGTATAAGAGAAGGAACGTGTGATAAAAGCGAGCGTAGTGCAGAGTGAAAAAGTAAGGAATATAGCTTGTAAACTTAATAGATATAGTGCACAAAATGTGACAACCCGGAGAAAGGACCCATTTTTATGCATTTTTCGTGAATGTAATTTAGCACTTTTTATTACATGCACTCATTCTTCTACAATTTCGCTTTTTAACAAACCATGCATTTTCATGTGGAATTTATGTGAAATTTGCCATTGTTTTTTGGATGTTTTGTTGTAACATTTGTAGGTATGTGCTTCAAACATTTGTTATCTGTCACGCGTTGCTTAGTAGCGATTGATTTATTTTTGAGCCAAATGTTGTGCTAATGTTGTTGTAATTTTGTTGTTTTGTTGACTAGTCAAAGTCAAGACATGTGAAATATTGCAGCAGTCTTGCCATACTGTACAGTTGTAAAATTTCAAAGACAAAAAGCAAAATGAAAAGTTATTTCATTGAAAGCAAAAACAATAGCAATACATCAAAAATTAAGGGAAAAAGCTTAGTGAAGTTCTTTGTCCTAACAAAATGCCCTTAAGAAAAAAGTTAATTTCTTGGTTAAGTTTTTTACTTTGTTTAATTTAAAATTTGTATTAAAAAACGGGACGATAACAAGTTTATGTAGAGCCAAGGAAAGATATTCAGTACAAGCGATGAGAAAATAGTTATTATGACCATTTCGACGTCGAACCTGTAAAGTCTGGGCTGAGAACTTTGGGGCCCAAAAGACCCAATAAAAGAGTTAAACTTTTGCATACGAATTCCAGAAAACTGTTGATAATTGAGAATTAATATATACAAATTTATCATTAATTGTTATAATTTATTTTTCACTCAGCTGTGAAATTTATAGCTTTTATTTGCACTAAATTTTTTATATACATATGAATTAACCGCAAAACATCGATAAATATATATTTTAGACGAATACAGCACACTTGGATCTCCTCTTATAAAATATATTTTTTCGACAGTTGAACTTTGATTGATCCTATTAAAAATCCGTTTCTTAATAAAGCAGTCAGAAACCAATCAAATATGTTTTCTTACAAATATTAACCTTCGATAATATAGGTGCCCAAACCACTAAAAGCCATCACAGATTTGGTTTTTAAGTTATGACTTGTTAAAATACGTTATCGTAACCATGGTATAATTATTTGACAACGTAGTAGCATAGACTGGCTTTTTTCTTACGAGCGGCGATGGGTATTTGTCAAAATTAGCTGTTTATGCAATTAATCACAGAAATTATTTTTGTTTAACGACAAAATTAAAAACTTAATATTGCAACGTGATACACTATACAATCGATGGAAAAGTTTTAAGACACCGGAGATTTATAGTGAATTCAAAAATGCTAGGAAAATTGTTGTTGCAGAAATAAAATCAGAAAAAAATAAAATTTTATTGTGAAAAATTCTTTTCTGCAATTGATAGCAAAAAAACATGGCAGGAAATAAAAAACATTGGAATGGGCAGGTGTAAAGGTAGGAAAAGTGATGATGTTGATGTAGACGATTTAAATATAAAGTTTCTAGATCTTGCAATGCCAGCAATCTCTCATGAATCTTTCGCTTACCCTAACAGCGTGCGAAGTAACAACGTTTTTAGTTTTGAATGCGTTGAGCAAACGGATGTTCTCGAGTGTTTTTTAGCTATAAAGTCAAATGCTGTTGGTTTTGACAATATTCATCCTGTATTTCTCAAGGCCCTACTCCCAAAATTACTACCTTTTGTAACACACATTTTTAATTTTATTCTCACTACTTCTATATATCCTTCCACTTGGAAACAGGCAAAAATAATACCGATTCCAAAAACGTGCAATGAATACCGTCCTATAGCCATTTTGTCGTATGTATCAAAAGTTCTAGAGCTAATAATTTATAGACAAATGTGTAAGTTCATTTATAGAAATAGGTATTGATGAGCAGGGAAGACAATTATATGCAAATGAATAGAATATATGCTTTTGCATATTTGGACGTTTTGTTAATAATTTTGCATATTTATAACGATTGTGCTTATTTGTGCATATTTTTACATATTTTTAACTTTTTGAACAGATTTTAGCTTGTAATCGGGCAAATTTTGATACTTAATTCACATCTGGCAACATTGTAATTTCTTTGATATTATATATATTTATAAAGAGATATTATATTATATATGTATAAAAAATATTTTGTTTAAAATCTCACAGACAATGGATCCATACGCCGAAAGTCTCCTTCCGAACGAAGTACCTTATTTTAAATGGTGCCCAACTACATCCTGCGATGTCGAGCGGTCTTTCTCACAATACAAAACATTGTTGGCTGAAAATCGTAGAAAATTTCTTTTTGATAATATACAAATGCATTTAATTGTTCAGTGTAATCGCTGAATGCAATACACTGTTTTTGCTATAAGCACCATATAAAATAATGGACTTCGTCCGGAAGGAGACTTTTGGCATTGGCTTCGAGCTACCAAACAAAATATTCATTAAATGATTAAAATAGAATTAAATTTTTACTTTATAATTAAAATTATAATTTATTTAAACTGAAATATTTACTTTTACGACTTGAAAGAGCTATTGTTTTGTTTTTTTTATGAATTATTGAATAAAATTTTGAATAATAAAACTCCGACTTCGACATTTTTCGTGCTCATTTGATGGCATATTTTGCCATTTTCTAGAGCATATTAGCATACTTATTTTAGATTTTTTCGTGCATATTTCTGTCTTCCCTGTTGATGAGAACAAAATTAACTTCCTAGTGCTCTTAGACCACTCAAAAGCCTTTGATACGGTGGACCATTCTGTGTTGTATAATAAGCTTGTAAATCTGTTTAATTTTTCCCCGACTGCTGCTAATTTGATATCATCCTATCTATCCAACAGAACATAAGCAGTTTGTTCAAATGGCATTGTATCAAAATTCCTACCAAATGACAGAGGTGTTCCACAGGGTTCGGTGTTAGGTCCTCTGCTCTTCTCTGTATTCATAAATTGCCTACCAAAAGTTTTGAAAAATTGTAATATTCATATGTATGCCGATGATGTCTAATTGAATGTTAGTTGTTTCCGTGAGTCTATCGTCCCTTGTGTTTCGAACCTAAATGATAATCTTCGACGCGTTAACGAATGGGCCACATCAAATGGCCTATGTTTAAATCCCAGAAAAACAAAATGCATTGTCATCTCAAAAAAACCATTATATTATTCACTCTTCCTAAAAATTAAACTGAACAATTGTGATATTGAATGTGTGGATAGCGTGAAAAACCCAGGTATAATATTTAATAGAACATTGTCGTGGAACACTCATATAGGTAGCACTATCGGTAAAGTGTATGGTATGTTACGTGTTTTATGGACAACTCAATATTTTACGCCCCTTAGAACACGTATCTTACTGGCTAAATCGTACTTTATGACGTTAGCGAAATATTTGCTAACTGTGACAGTTTATTTAAACACAAACTAAATGTTCTCTTCAACAACATTGCTCGTTATGTTTAAAACGTAGAGATCATGTCTCCGTGCATGCAAAACGTTTATACACTCAGAAAAAAGCATACTAAAATCAAAGAAAATTTTACTTGTTTTAGCGCCAAGGAAGTTTTTTTTTCAAATAAATTTTTTTTTTTCAAATAAATTTTTCTTTGGAAGAAATAAATTTTTTTTGAAAGAAATAATTTCATTTTTGTTTGGAAATTTATTTTTCTTTTTCTTTTCTTGGCGCTAAAACAAGTAAAATTTTCTTTGATTTTAGTATGCTTTTTTCTGAGTGTACAATATGACTCTCGACAATTTACTGAAATTTCGTTCACTAATTTTACTGCACAATACAAATGCGTCATTCTTGTCTGGCATCAGAAAGACAATTTTTTGTGTATTCAATCCGTCTTTGGAACGCTCTACCAACTGATCTAAGAACAGTTACCAATGCTGTGCAATTTAAATTTTGATTGAATATTTTTTTCTCCTCATTGCAATAATTGTAAATTTTCAGTTTTACACAAGCAGAATTGTAATTTAAGCTATCAAGCAATACTTTTATTCGAATATAAATTCAAACATTATTGTTTTATATAAGCTTTATTGTTAAGTTTTTTTATTAGTAACTTGTATAATTAACCCTGTTATCACAAAAACTGATGAAATTAGAGGCTAGTGCTTTAATTATAAGACCGAGGTCTTGTTTTATTAGTATGTCAATAATATATATAAATAAATAAATAAATAAATAAATAAATAAATAAAATGTGAAAAAAATAAGCAACGACTTAAACAAAGCTATTCAATCGCAGCAAACTAAAAACATTTATTTTATTTATTTATTTGATATTCAACATTAGTATTATAAGAACATGTTCTTTTAAAATACAAAGGTAGTAAACTAACAATAATATTATATTCAGATTCAACGATTATGACATTATAACATAGTCAATAAATTTTATTAATGGATTTATTATAATTATTATAATTTATTATTCATACTTATTCATAACAATTACATTTTTCATAAAGTTAAAAAAAGAGCAATGACTCAGGATCCGCGGGTTCGTCATACCCGACACTCCATAAGGGAATGCCCTGCGGCATTGTTAAAAAAAAATTTAGAAAAAGTATTATTTAATATCAGTATAATAAGAAGATAGTAAGAAATAGCATAAAATATAGTAAGAATTATAGTAAGAAATAGATCGTAAAACGTTAGTACTGAGCTAGAAATAGAAATCTGGTTATTTTATTTTATATAAAGATAACTACAATCAAGCAAAATGATTTAAAACGGCTTGCCTAAAGCTTCTTTCATTTCTAATAGATTTAAGGTGACTGGGTAATGCATTCCATAATCTAATGGCACTAACGAAAAATAGTCTAGTAGAGTTCAGGGAATTAAAGCTAGGTATTATCATCATATAACTCCTGCTTGACTGACAAAATTGTAATTTTTCAAAAAGATACAATGGCACTTTAAAGTGAATCAATTTATGAAATATGCAATTGCGAGCATTAAGATAGCTTTTTATATCACAACCAAGTATGCTATTCTTGAGGTGAGATATGTGATCAAACCTATGAATATTATAGACGTATCACGTGGCATGATTAAACGCAACTCGCAGTTTGTGCTCAGAACGTGAATCTAGTTTACTATAAATAATTTCAGAATAAGTTATTATAGGGATTATCATTTGAGACACCAATTTTCGCCTAGTATCAACAGGTGTAAACTGCGCCGACATTCTTAAATTTCGCAGGGTATAATAAATGTTTTGGACTACACTATTGATATGATCGGTAAAAGTTAATGACGAATTAATATGAAAACCAAGACTCTTCACGTTGCTTACTATTTTTAGCTTCCTGTTCCCTATATACAAGTCCGGAATGTCATCTAAGCAGATTTTATATTTGGCAATAGGAAACACATATGTTTTCAGCACATTAAGTTGAAGACCGTTTCTAAAAGCCCATTTATGAACACTATCTAGATCTTCGTTCAACCTGTAACTTAAATCTTCTAAAAGACCCGTTCTGCGGGAAATATGAAGCTGAACATCATCCGCATAGGCATGCATAGAGGAATGTTTACATACGGAAAATATATCATTTATAAATATTGAAAACAAAAGAGGCCCCAGCACAGATCCTTGAGGCACTCCACTGCAAACATACTTGTATTGAGAGCACTTATTTGCAACATTTACTCTCTGAACTCTGTTCGATAAGTAGCTACTTACAAGAATAACAGCATTAGCACAAAACCGATAATAATTTTTTAGTTTTTGACAAAGTAAGGAATGATTTACAGTGTCAAATGCCTTAGAGAAATCAATTAAGCGGAATAGGGTACATTCCAATAAACTTCGAAAAAAAATTTAATGAATCAAAGAAAAGTTAAAAATAAGCACATAGCTAGTCAAGAGAAGCAAACTACAACTCCTTTAGCTGTTTTTGACAACTACCAATCGCCAAAAAACTCTCACGGCTACCTTGTCAAATAATTATACCATGATCGTAACAGTATCGTAACTCTTTCTCTCTCAAAATAATTTTTAAATCAAATCCTGAGTAAAGATAGGATAGCAACATTAATTGTATTTTCTAAAAATATTGATTAAATAAACATATTTGATCAGAATGTGTTAAAATTTTGCATAAAATTTATATATTTTAGATTTTTGACACTACATTTTTATACGTTTTGCATAAAAATCCGATCCCTATTAATTACTATAGGTAGTTATTTGCTTTTCTTAATAAATGTGGGATCAGGCCAAAACGACAACAAACCAAATGCAATGCGGGTACGAGAAGCGGACAGAATTACAAGGGGAAAACACTGACTGAACGAACACTTCAGTTAGGAATATTAGGAATGGACTTACAGAATTCGGAAGGATTAAATTGACGAAACTTGAAAAAAGATATATAAAAAGTGTGCGCTAAAGACGGATGGAAATAAGATTTAAAATGCTTTAAACATTTAAAAACTATTAGACTGGGAACTTTTTCTAAAATAACTATTAAATGCCATCGAGCATAAATGCATTAAGCTTAATGTTAGTTAAAATGCATTAAAATGTTTAAGAATAAATTTAACTTATGACGTATTAAAATGGATGTAAAAAACTAAAAACATATTCAACTACATTTTAATTTCGCTAAGAAAAGTGTGTGTTTTGTTTGAGGTAATCCTACATAAATGTTACTTTTTCAATTTATTTTCATTTTGTCAAACGGGATTTTCAATTTTAATATTTTGCCTTTATTTTTATAAAACAATGTTTATTTAATTATTAGTAATTCACGGTGTGCAGATAGCAACTTTTATTCAACCTAAAATGTCGAAGCAATCTGAGTATGCCATCTACAGATGCAGAATTCAGTGCTTTTAAAATCCAATGAGTTCGTTTCAGGGTGAGAATAGATTTTTCTTATAGTAAGAAAATCATTTTTTTTTATATCATAAATAGGTAGTAAAACAATTAAAAAATATGTCCTCAAAGTTCAAAAAAGATATAACTTCAAATATTTTCAACTTAATTAATGAAAAAATTCAATCTAGTAATGGATCCGGTAAGAAAACGTCTATTATTATAAATCCAAAATAGTAAATAAGTATAAATTTTGAAGAGAACTTGTTAGATAATGTTTGTCTTTATTACCTGCAACACTATTTCTTTGATTGTGTAATGACTTTAATATTTACATATTTAGAGATGAAAAAGCAACAACAGCTTCCTGCAACTTTGGTAAATATGCTGCATTATTTACTGAATTAACTTTTCTTCGATTCCAATGTTTTAAAAATTTCTTATGAATGGATTCCTCTGCTTGTTCAGACCGAATATCGAGTCCATCTCCATTAAGATACTCCAGACAATGAGTAAGGTGTTCCAGTGTTACATTAGCTTTCAATGTTTTGAAAATTTGTGTAGCTTCAAACATTTTTTTAAATTCTTTAATATACTCTTAAAGATTATCACCCTTTTGAGTAGAAAAGCCGCAGTTAACGGCTATTGTTCATAGCTTTGAGAGCGTTAATGAACGGAACTAATCATAAATATCCAATGTTTTGATATATGTCAGGATTATTTAACTTATCCGCGTTTTTTAAAAGGGTACGGCAGGCATTACTTTCAAATGTTTCGCAATGATAGTTAAATTGTGTAAAATGAAGTTTTATTGACCAAATCAGTGACTTTTGTCTACTGAGGATTGGAACTAATCCATCACAAAACAAGTGATTGGCGAATCCCTGCATTGTATGTAATTCCGGAATAATACACATTTGGATAACGCAAAAATCATTACTTTTATTTAGCAATGGTGGATTTTTAGTGCTATGACACTCTTTACCTCTTTTTTATCCGAACCAAGAAAAGAAAATTTATTAAACTCCTTTCGCAAGTCTCCAAAAGTTCCAAGTTTGAAAGATTGTTCTCTTTGATTCAGTTCTTTTAAATATTGTAAAATAGCAAAGCAATATGAGCATTGATATGAAGCATTAGACCATTGACAATTAAAACTTAATTAAAGTCGTCAGTAATTCTGAAGGGTCTTTCATTGATTTTTGTTAAATCGAACAAAGTTGTAATATTACTGTATGATTCTGTATGTTTGGGACAATACACAGCATTTTTAACCGTTTTACACTTGTCAACTTTGTTTTTTTTGTTGGAATTGCCTTCTTTATTATATGGCTTTTAAGTAAAAGGTTTATCGTTTTCATCTTCATCTCGGTACGATGAAGAATAATTTTTTTGGAAGCACTGTTAAACTAATTTTAAAGAAGCCCTGTCATTCTTCAAGCATTACCTTCATCATAGTTTCCTATGAAACTGCGAGCCTCCAAAACCGCTTATAATAATTCAGATGCATCAGCCCATACCACGGGTTGAATTTCTTTTGAATTGTTTGAAACTACGTCAAACTGTTAATTGCAAACATTTCTCAGAGTGTTTACTTTTTCATTAATATGTGAAGCGTAATTTTGTGAATTCGAATTTCAACTATTTCTACTTCGAATAAAATTAGCAACATCTCTCGTTTGTCTGAGGCTTGTGCCTGAATTTCTCATAATATTATCTAAATATTTTTTTTAAAAATTAGACCTCTTTGCTCTTTTGGATTTATAACAACAGACAATCGCTTTGCGAATCTATTACTAAATGGAATTTTTTCATTTCTAAAATTGCAAATACTTGAAGTTATATCGTTTTTTAAACTTTGAATACATATTTTTTAATTGTTTTACTACCTATTTATGATATAAAAAAATCGATTCACTCCCTTAAATGAACTCATATGATTTTAAAAACAATAAATTCTGCGCCTATGTTGTTTTTCAAACATCTGCATACTCAGATTGCGTCGACATTACAGTTGAATAAAAGTTGCTTCCTGCACACCGTGAATTCCATTTATTTTTTATGCTACTTTTTATATATTGTCTCTTTCTGTTAAGTGAAATTTTTTATTTTTATTGTTAATTTTTAAAAATTTGTTCTTATATTAAAAAAATCAATTTTTAAACATAATGGAAAACTTAGTTTTCTTATGATTTTTTTTTAAAAAACTGAGAACCAAAAATGCCTAATTTAGACAAAGAATATGTGTGCATTGTTTATAAATTTTATAAGAAATTTTAGGGTTTAAAAAATCTCCTTTTTTGCAAATCCAGAAATGGCTCAAAAAATTATGAAAAAATTTAAACGTACCAACTGTTTGGCCAATTTTTAGAATTTTTTGGTCGCCTATAATTCTTTTGTAAAGATGATTCTCTAATTGAAAACAAAATAATTAAAAAAACTAACTAGATTTTTTTCTTACATTGAAAATTGGTTTGTTACAAATAAATTGTAAATAATTGTAAGACAAAAAATAAATTAAAAATTTCTCTTAGAAGGATTAATAGATAATTCTAAAAGTATATTAAAAAAAATAAAATAACTCGCATAAAAAACTTGAAATAATATTGTTCGTTCATTCCATCCATATTAAAAAAAAACATGTTTTTCATTAATTTTCTGCTGTAATTTTTTTTCTTGTTATGCAGTTGTTTTTGGGTATCCTTCATGTCTCACAGAAAGGTTGTAAATATGTCGCCAGATAAAATAAACTGCAGAACGTGATAAATTGCTAACAACATAACAAGAACAATAACAAAAACAGTTTTTCAACATGTGTTGTTGGCTTAACAATTTTCAACATTAACACACAGAAAATCCAAACTATTTTCTTCCTTTCATGCTGTTTCTTTTTTGCAGCTTTTAAGCTTAGTTCTGCCATTTTAAAGGACATCATTTTAAATTATTACAGCACAAGTAAAGCAGTTTTATTGCGAGGATTTGCGGTCAAGTTGGGTGAAAGAAAATTTATGTTTTTTTCAGATTAATGCTTGTGTTCATATTTTTTCTACATATTTAATCAATTCGTTTTCTTGTGGTTAATTTATAATTTGTTGATAATTTATGCTTTACATCGGTATGTAAAATTGTTGTTATTAAGAGTTTTTTGTTTTCATTGTTCAGCGCAGTTGTTGCTTGTATTGATTTTTTTTTCAGGCACATTTAACATTAATAAATTA
Source organism: Dichetophora obliterata (assembly GCA_963920525.1). NCBI lineage: Eukaryota > Metazoa > Arthropoda > Insecta > Diptera > Sciomyzidae > Dichetophora > Dichetophora obliterata. The sequence goes on along the minus strand of OY986438.1, from coordinate 37,495,993 downwards.
TCAATAAAAACCGGGAGTAAAATTATGTTAATTAAATTTTATCATTACTACAACAATAATAAATAACAATAATCAACTCGTTACGGACGTGAGAAAGGGCGAACAAAAAAAAATTAAATATATTAATAAACTTGCAAATTAAATTTTGCATGCTTACAAAGATGTAACAAAAAATATAAAAAAAAACTTATAAGCTTGCAGCAACAAAATTACAGCAGCATGCTGCAAAATCATTATTTTTATTATTATAATTATTTTACTCGTGCACACTCACATTTGTATAAACACAATCACACACACATACATAGCTAGCAATGCACTCGTTGCATTTATTATGCAATTCATTTAAATTCATGTGAACTGCATTAAAAATGCTGTTAAAATTATTTTAATAACCTGCACAGATTTTTCCCCACCCTTGTCGGTTTATATGAATATTCAGCATGAAACTTTGTAGTTTTCCAAATGCGCTGTCTTACAGGGTGGTACATCATTAATAAATAAACATTTTTAAAATTTGTCAAGTTTTAATTTTTTTGTTTTTTAGAATCCAAAAGTTTTAACTTATGAGATGTTGGCCATTCCTTTAACTATTTCACATATTAAACAAACATTTTATTATTATAATTTTACTAATTTTTTCTAAATTTTCTTCTTTTATATTTCTGTTTTTATAGGCCTTCTATTATTACTATTTTTTGGAAGAAAAGCAAAAATAATAGTTTCACATAACCACCCTTTATTAGCTGAAACTTTCATTTTAAAAAAATTGAATGTAATTTTTTAGCATTTTGCTGCATTTGCACGTTGTATTTGGTAGAAATCATTTTATAACATTCAAATCAACGCCATTTTTCCACATTATTCACCAAATCATACTTTGTATTTATAAAGAAACTTTAGAAAGGGAAAATTGAAATCTTAACAAAATAAAATGATTTTTTGAAGGACCTAAAGAGCTCATCACGAAATTTTTAATACAGAATAAAAATTTTATAAGTTTTTGAGAGATATGCAAAATTTTCTCTAATGTTGCTTTAAAAATGTATTTAAAACTTGCACAGAAAAGCATATCTTTACAAGGCAAAAAGGCATAGAATTAGTCAAAAATTTCCCTTCTCTTAATTTACTTAAATTTATTCCGGTAACAAATATTGTCATTCACTAAATTTTTATGCTGTTTTTTAGTAACGAAATTTAGTGATCCCTGTATGTTTATGACTTAAGAGTAAATAGTAAAATCATCAAAAATCCTACTTTATTTTTTTAGACCACAACTATAAACGACAGATATTTTTATCGAATATTTGCTCCAAGGAGCTTTGAAGTTGCTGATATGACACACACTGAAAAATGTGTCTTCCCAATAATAATTAGGATGTAATATAATTGATAAAAATGATTTTTTTGTATAATTTTAAATTATTTGTAATTCGATAAGTTTACAAAGAGACCAGAGAAATGAGAGAGAAAGAGAGATAGAGATATTGTGTTCAATTAATCATATAATAATCCAGTGGACTAATGTAAGTGGAATAACGTAACCAATTATTTCTCATATGCAATGTAGCTGCGAGGCCTCCAAAGCCTCTTTACAATTCACAATATCATTTCTTTAGACATGCCCACTAAACCACTGATGACATCTACCTTACACAGTAAGCAACGATGGAAGTAGGTATGCACAAGTGAGCAGAGAAAAAAGAAAAAAAAATTGAATGAAAATCCTCTTTACGCAAAAAACACAATGAAACCGAAAGAGAACACACCGAAAAGGAGCAAACAAAAGCAAATGAAGCCACAAATTTATTCACAATAATGGCTTTCAACGGGCTATAACTAAAAATCTGCACTGAGTTTATTCACATCGGAAATTTAAAACATAGTATAAACATATACTGAAACAATACTTCCTAGTAAGATTGTATAGAAGCTTGAAGCTAAATTTTAGTTACTTATAGGATTTATAAGTAAATTTTGATTAATGAACTTTAATAAATAGATCTTTGTCGTAGTTTTGTTTGAATCTGTTAGAAAGCACGTTGTACGCCATTTATCGGCTTCCTTAACTCACTTCCGTATACGTGGTGACAACTGCTTCACATTTTTGACCTTTCAACCATTCTTCTAGACCAAACCTTTAAGTTCTCCAAAAAATTCTTCAATGGGTCGGCATTGTGGAAAGTTAGTGGGGTTCTTAGGCCCAAAATGATATTTTTTTCTGATCAACTTGATATCGAACTTCAATGTCGTCTTTGCATAATGCGAGGAGGCTTTGTCAGGCCAAAGTACATAATCAACATCCTAATAGTATTTATGAATGAAAGGAAGCAAAATTTTGTCTAAACAATCATTTTGATAGATAACCCGTTATTTCACAAATTCTTACCTTTTTTTTAGCATTTCAGAATAAACATTTAATAACACTTATTTTTTTATTTATAAGACTTTGTTTTGGCTTAAACATAAAAGTTAATAGTTTTAAAATAATCACATTCCGCTTACAGTTCTGAATTACAATGTCATCACCGACAAATTTTTATAAGTGGGAAGCAACAATTACTTGTTTGATTGGGCCTAATTACATTGCGATTAAAAAGTCTTTAGACCTTAAATAAAAACACTGCTCAAATTGGTTTCTTTGTAATATTTTATTCTCTATGTCTAGGATATGGCAGTTGCATGGTGCAAGAATAGAAAATGTAAAATCCGAAGCTATGAAGAATAGTTTATGAAATGCAACACTGTGTTTGTAATGAGCGAGAAGAGAATGAGTGCGCACTCAAACATAAGGTGGAATGAGCGTGAAGTGCGGCTCATTATAGGGTTGATATTTTCGGTACAATTGTACTTTTATGGTACAATTTAATATTTTTCCTACTACCAAAGCTTTTTCGGTACACTTTATATCACTCTATAATAAGCACAGAATTTGCTCTAAGTAAGCAAACGATTTAAAAGAATTAAAAAATTTATCAAGTTCTGAATTTTGGTACTCTGTAAAATAAATAAAAAATTATTTTAAAGAGTCGATTTTCTCCACTTTATATAAAATTACTTAAGGAATTCTTTCAACTTTACATTCCACAGCAAATATTAAAAGAATATTTTGTTTTTAAAGTTTAATGAAAACCTTTTACAGAAACAGACTGCAGATTGTAGCAATTTATTTTATTTAATTTAAGTAAAATATTTTTTAAAATCTAGTGAACTAAATGCCACAATATTGATTTCAGAAGTAATATATCAAATGAAAAAATTTTTAAAATTTGGCTGAAAGTGAAAAATTGCTTGACTGAGAGATTTTCCCTTGAACTTCTTTCGTTATCTTGACATAGAAAGGACCTGACTAACATTAAAAAAAAAATTTCGGCTGGATTGTCTCAGATTTCGGGTGGATGGGTGGTTGACCTAAAGGCATCTGTGAAGAAAATTATTTAAAAAATATTAGTGGCCTTGTTATTTTAAGGTAACGAATTAAATTCGTACGTTTATAGAAAGTTTTGTTTTTAATTATAAAAATACCTCTAAAATTTGTATCATATGATTTTTTTATAGATGTTATTAATTTCATTTTATGAATATTATATACCAATTGTGTTCCTTTTTGTGATGACAAAAAACTTTGTGATTAATTAAAAATTAATAAAAAAATTTGTAATTTTTTATGAGGTTTATGTAGTGAATAGTTAAAAACACATTCACTTTAATTGAAACAAAAGCTAAGAAGGAATTATCTTCGACTGGGCCGAAGTTTAGATGCCCCACAGTATATTTTTAGTTATGCATGTTTTTAAAGTTTGATGACGTCACTTCGTATAGATTACGGTTGTGGAGTTTATAGAATTTTGCGAAAACTCAAATGTAGAACAAGTTTAAGATATGGAAGATTATGTGTTAAATATACTGTTAATTTATACAATTTTGAGGAGCTTATAAAAAGTATGCTGCTTCTGAGGCCCATACTTGATTTTAAATACAAATTGTAGTTGTTTGATAGTTTAATATCGTTTATTGAGCTTAAGGTCAGGTTCGAAAAATTAATTGCTCAAATAACATAAGCAAAAAACTAAAGTAAAGCATAAATACATTAACAACAGGAAATATGAACGGGAGAAAAACTGAGCAATTGACACTGAAATCTCATCGCCTCTGTGGTGTAGTCCGCAAAAGAGCCTGCAAGGCGGTCACGGTCTGGGTTCAATTCCCGCCGGCATCACAAAGATTTCTTATAAAGCCTGTAGCAGTGCCAAAATTGCAATAAAATCAGCTAGTGATGTTTTCTTTTTTATATTGAAAATGTTGTTGTTTCCTTGGAAAACCTCGTTAGAGCAATTAATTGTTCTAACCTGACCTAAAGCTCAATTTTAAACTATCAAACAACTAGAATTTGTATTTAAAGTCAAGGATGATTTAAACTATCAAACATTAAGAATTTGTATTTAAATCATAGAAAATCAACAGAATAAATAACAAGGTCATATAGAAAACTTTCAAAAATGTTAAAATTAATTTACTTTGGGCCCTAGTTTCTCAATTATTTAACTGCTATTAATTTTGTATCAATAAATAAAGAAAATTCAAAATTTATCAATTGCTTGCGTCTATCTATGTTTAGTGGTAATAAAAGAATAATTTTTGGATCAATCATTTATTTGAATTTTTTATATTATTGGGTCGAAAAAGTCAACCCTGAAGTTACATTTTTCAACAAATTGTGTTAAAAATGTAAAACCTGAAGTTACTTTTTTCAGCAAATTGTGTTAAAAATGTAATTTTAGTAAAATTTTTAACTACTTGGGTTGAAAAAGTCAACATTTTGGTTAAATTTTTCAACTTATTGCGCTGAAAAAGTCTACTTTTTATAAAATTTTTCAACTTTTTCTGTTGAAAAGTCGGTCTTCCAGTTGAGTTCTTGGGTTGAGATAGTTCTTTGTTCTTTGGTTGAGACTTTTCTCGGTTAGAAAAGTCAACCTTTTAGTTGAATTTTGCGATATTTTCTGATGAAAATTTCAACATCTGGGTTTAAAAATGTCATTAGTGGTCGTTCATAAACTACGTTACCCATTTGGGATAGGGGAGGGATAATGCACTACGTTAAGTAACAGTAGGGGGGAAGGGTTTTAGATATTGTAACGTAACCAAAAATTGAAAAAAAACTAAAAAAAAAATTCAATTTAATATAATTTAAGACTAGCAACCCGTTGGTGTTCTGGAATGTTAAAATTTTTTATTTTTGCGGTTATTATTTGAATTTTCTTTAAAAATAGAGAGGATTTGCAAGAATGTGTTATAAAATGAGGAAAATATGTCTTTTAAGAAAAATATATTTTTATGATTTGAGTAGTTAAAATTTATAATATTGTAACTTGTTCCCCGCACATGGGGTTCTGCAGACAAAAAAAAAACCAGAAATTATTCTTGAAGGCTAAACATTTTTTTTAATATTTATAAAAAAAAACATGTTACAAAACTAAAATCGTTAAAAAAATTAAAGGGGTGCCATTACATTTTTCTAAATAAAGAATACAATTTTGTGTCAAACAGAAACAATTTTTTTAAGTGATCGTCATATGAAAGAGTATACAAAATGCAATTTTAAGTTATTATTGTTTTACAACAAAAAAACTTTTGTACTGTTTTGTAAGAAACTGAAATTTGTTGAGCCTTTTTTTAACTAAGATTCAAAATTTATTCAAAACTTTATTGTGCAAGGACTTTCAATAGTTTTTAAGATATAAGAATGTTTTCGGTGTCAAACAGAGCATTTTTTAACTTTATTATTATTTTAATTACTTCTGGTACATTATTATAGGCCCTAGGACCTGCACATAAGTTGCGTTGTTTTGTGACTTCTCGACTGCATCTCGCCACAACCATGATAGAATTACCAGGTACTATTAATCGCTACTTTTACTCGTTACTTTGGGCATATAGTGTCAAATTGGTGTGAAATAAAAGTACTGCAAACACACCAAGAAGTAAAAGGAGATTTTTACTTTTGCCCAGATGTCTACATATGAACTTGAAGTCGAGGATTTTTCTGCTGTAAGTTTCTTCTGTGCAATTTTATGCCGTATCTTACATTTAATTTTTGATAAGTTAAAAATATAAGCGTCGTTATTTTGTGTGTTACTTTTTAATTAACTTCTTTATTTTATTATGGAGAATATAAGTAAATGCAATATGTGTGTATGACTTTTATAGTCAGACACTAGAACTTTAAATCATATTGTTTTTCTTATGCTTACTGAATTTTTGATGTATTGAACTTATAAAATTGTTGTTTATCACGCGACTAATATCAAGTGCAAAGGCAAGATGAATATTTAAATTTTATATTTGTATTAAGTTTTGTAAAATTATAATAACAAAATGCACAATGTTTATTCCCAAAAGCATTTTTATTCAACACGGAAGAAGCTACTGGCTGCATTGTAGGTTTATCTAATAAAAATTATTATAATTAATGTTTTGTTTAAATTTTTTCATGATTTCCTACAGTAAAGTGATGATTTCCTACAGTAAAATGATGATTTCAATTTATATTTTCAAACAAAATTACACACAAAAATGAGCTGATTTTAAAAATACAACAATTTATTAAAGGTTCGTTCACAATAACTTTTAAATATTGGATATTTTATAAAAACTAATCACAAATACACCACATTGTGAATACCCCTATCGTTTGCAGATTTCTGGTTTGAAATAATACAAAAAGCAACACTGTTTCCACCTACTCGCTACATTTTGACACTATATGCCCAAAATGACAGTTTATCCCCAGCTGATTTTCAGCGAATAACAATACCTGGTAATTCTATCATGGCCACAACTAAGTTATTTCTGTTTCTAGTACCGAATGCATGAGTATGTTAATTTAGGTGTATAGTATTGTAGTTTATACTTATCATGTTCTTACAAACTAGCAAAGTAGCAATAGAATAGAGTACACTCAAAAATATTTGTATGTGAATATTACTAATGACTGCGTCTATTCTAAGAATTTTATTAGTTGTTTTGAGCTACGAATACGATTCGTAAAATCGACGTATATTTTTTTTTTTGGATTTGCCCGCAGGTATGGAATCTTCCAAAGATACGTACACCCGAGCTATACGCTATACCCGAGCGAGCTATATTTAATTCTATATAAATAAGCAACATCAAATTAAATGATAGTTATTATCAATTTAAGGTACACGAAAAACAATCCTGATTTCAAAAACAAATCAAAGCACTATACTCATTTGAACTGGTTTGCGGCCATTTTCCATATTACGAATATATTAGTACATATTATTATATACATTTTATTTGTATTCAATCCCTTTATTGAGAGCATCGACTCGTGGATCGAAGATGGAATTGTTTTAAATGATGATATAATTAATTATGTACTAATTTTTATATTGTACCTTTAATTTATATAGTGATATACATTTTTATATAGTCAGTAATACTAGTAAAAATTCTTAGGACTATTGTGTAAAATAATATGTTTAAATCAATTAATTTTTTATTTTATATGCCACGTTACTTTATGAAGGAGCGGTTTTGAAATGCAATACGAAAAGTAATGGAGGGGAGGGAGGGGTAAAACAGTGCTAAAAATCGGTAACGTAGCTTATGAACGACCCCTTATGTATTTCTTTTTTGAACTTTATGGTTGAAATTTTCCACTTTTTCGTTGAATAACTTGACCAAAAAGTTTAATTTTTCATCTTAAATAGTATAAACATTTAATGTTTTTTTCATTTTTGTACTTTTAGGCACAAATTTTCAACTTTAAAGTTCGTTAAGTGAACTTATTTAGGTGCAATTTTCATCCAAATTTGTTGATAATTCATTATATATTGGGGGTTGGAATTAATTGTAAAGGTTTTTTTTCGGTTTTTGAGCATTTATTTAGAAACAACGGTACAATGTATATTATTCAAAGTATTGTCCATCGTTAGCTACAACATTTTCCCATCTTTCTGGCAGCATATGGATTCCGCGCCGGAAGAACGATTCGTCTTTTGAGGCAATCCACGAATCGACCCATTTTTTGGTATCCTCGTAAGAAGTGAAGCGCTGCTCAGCCAAGCCATGCGTCATCGATCTGAATAGGTGGTAGTCGGAAGGGGCTATGTCTGGGCTATAAGGCGGGTGGGGTAGCACATCCCAATTCAGCGCCTCCAACGTTTCCTTGACGGTTCTTGCAACATGTGGCCGTGCGTTGTCATGTTGAAAAACCACTTTGTCGTGTCTTTTGGCATATTCCGGCCGTTTAACCTTTAATGCTCAGCTCAATTGCATCAATTGTTGTTGGTAGCGTTCCCCAGTGATGGTTTCGTTAGGTTTTAGCAGCTCATAGTACACGATACCCTTCTGATCCCACCAAATACACAGCATAAGCTTGGCTCCATGAATATTCGGCTTGGCCCTCGATGTTGATGCATGGCCGGGTGGTCTCCACGATTTTTTTCGCTTAGGATTATCGTAATGGATCCACTTTTCATCGCCAGTGGCAATACGATGCAAAAAACTCTTCCTTTTATGCCGTTGAAGCAGTTGTTCGCACATGCAAAATCGCCGTTCAACGTCTCTCGGCTTCAACTGGTACGGCACCCAATTTCCTTGCTTTTGAATCATTCCCATGGCCTTCAAGCGTTTGCCAACCGCTGATAAGTCGACTCCCAATGATTCTGACAATTCTTGAAGGGTTTGACACGGGTCTTCATCGAGCAAAGCCTCCAATTGCTCATCTTCAAACTTTTTCGGCTGGCCCGGACGCTCTTTGTCTTCCGTATCAAAATCACCACTTTTAAACCGACGGAACCAGTAAGCGTGCGTTGTGCTTCAACCGCTTTTTTCTTCAAATGGAAGCACAAAAGTAAACCTTCCCGCAAATTGCGTTTTGTTGGAACGAAGTCGACATGTCCACAGAGAAAAAAATATATGTTGTTTACACTTCAGTGGAATGACACATACTGAAAAATGAAGCTTACACAATGTGCTTTGAAATGAATATAGTCACAGGTGTGCCCGATGCGATCTATTGATAGTTACGCCATCTCTTAGAAAACCTTTAAAACTAATTCCAACCCCCAATACTTACTTGTTTACTCCAAATAAAGTTGAAAATTTCAACTTTTTTGGAAAGGATGCATATTACAACCTAAAAAGTTTGAAAACTAAACCCAAATTTTTAACAATGTATGTACATATCTACATGAAGTGTGATCAAATAAAAACTTACTTGTGAAAAATGCAGCAAAGTTATTTTCAACAGACTGCAGTTATGTCGGCGAAAATATTGTCGTTAACTTGGGAGAACGTCATTTATATGGAATTTTTGTCAATAATAAAAATAAAAATTATACACGCCTAAACGATATTGGTGGAGCCAGGAGCCTTTTCCTAGCTTGGACGATTATTCACTTTTATTTTTTATGTTTTTAATTTTAACTTAAATAACTTTTTTTAAAAAAAGAAATTCAACAAAGTCTTGTATTTTTTTGAAGTTAAACTAGTAAAATTTTAAACTGTTCACAAAATTGATTGTTTAAAAATATTGATTTAAAAAACGACGATGAAATTTGGGCGCTGCAACCGATCACTTAAACTGATGTTCAAACAATGATTTTTGTTAATTATGCCGTGCCCGAACAATGCTTTTTTTTCTGCACGTTTTTTTATGCTGACTTGATGAGCGGTAAAAGACATAATCATGCGATGATAGCGGAATGTTTTGTTGTTGTTAAAGTTGCGAAAATACCAAAGTGATGACGAGGAGCAAGTGGGTGGTGGGGGTGCTGGTAATGTTATTGTTTTTGCTAGCGCGATGTGGTGATTACGTTGTGTGTACATACATATATATCAAGAAGAGAACGGTGACGAAAATGATGACGTTGGTGCGGGTAGGGCGACGACGATGGAATGCAAATGTGTTTGTATGTTTGTGTGTAAGCACAGCGAAATGTTTTATTTTGCATAGCGACTAACCTGGTGCAGAAAGTTATTAAACTTAAATCAAAAGCATTTGATATAAAAACATTTGTGAGGTCTCGAACAGACATAGTTCATAAATTTGCGATTTAAAAAAATTTTCATAGTAAAAGAAACTTATTCTAGATCCCAAACGGATGGCCGTGGCAGCTTGAAATGAACAAATACAAAATGATTTTTTATCATTAATAAAAAAATTTCGTATCACAGGAAAAAAGTTGAAGTTGAAAGGGTTAATAAAAGTTAACTGGACAAAACAAAAAACAAAGAAATTTCACCCAATAAAAACAAAAAACAAAACCAAACAATTTTTTAGTAATTAACACAAAACAAGAAAAAATATCTTTAAAACAAGAGTGCCCAAAGGATCCTTATGGCAGAGTAAGCAACAACAAAATCTATGTTAATAATAACAACAACATATAATTTGAAGCTCACTGTCGCCAATTATACCAACAAAGCTGTGCAAGTGTTGTTGCTTCCACTTTGGTGTAGGCAACAACAAATTCCTGGATGCAGTACTTAAGTAGGGGGGGGGGGGTGGAACATAATTAATTTTTTTTTGATTATTAACGCAAAATATTTGCAAAACCATAGAGAAAATTGGAAAATATTATATCGATACACTCAGAAAAAAAGCACCTATCTCTTTGTGATAAAAACTTTCTCTATTTTCGATGATAGAAATTTTCTTTATTTCAAATAAAATTAACTTCAATTATAATAAATTTTCACATATTCGAAGAAATATTTCCTTCCTAGTGGGAAATGAAAATATTTAATGTCTCTAATAATGATAAGTATTTTTGTCTCTCTGAAAAAATCTCATTTATAGAGAAAAATTTATAGAAAATGAAAAAAATTGTTGATAAATAATTCACTATGCAAAATATTTTCTTCAATAACAACAAATCCTTTTTCAAAAATTAAAAAGGCTTCTTCTCAAAAATCTATATATTTTTCTTATATTGAATGAGGTACGAAAAAGCGTGAGAGCAATTTATTAATGTTGTGAAAAGCAAGTGTTGCATATTCTGCATATTATGAAGATTGTTCCTTCAAAAGGTTTTTTTCTTAACATAGCTACACAAAGTGATGTTGTTTATTTCTATTGTTTCTTTGGATGCATTTACAAAACTGTTTTTCAGAATAAATTTCTAGAATATTAATAAAGAGTCCCGAAAAACAATGCCACAACAACAATTCTACCTCTTAACACATTTTTAACTAATATTTTTAAAACCGAATCATAATTTGATGTTAATACTTCTACTTTGCGTTGAACTGATTTAAAACAAGTGTTTGGCAAAAATAATTTTTTAGTCGTAATTCCGGATATACTTCTGTGTTTTAAAGAAAAATTTACGCAATAAAGAAATATGTTGTATCAATCTTAAGAAAATATATCTTTCTTTTAAAGAAACTGCTCTTTTTTTGTGAGAAACTATAAACGCAACTTTAAGAAAACATTTATTAAAATGAAATAACTATTTCTCTGTTTTCGGGAATAGTTTACACAATAAAGAAAACGGTTGAACTTTTTTTCTATTAAAGAGAAGGTCTCTTTTATTAATGAGAAAATATTTCTCATTTTCATGGAAGGTTTTTGCCATTTTTAGGGAATTTTCGGGATCACATTTAGAGAAAAGCATTCTCTGGAGCAAAGTCAATACCATTTTTCACTTAATATAAAAGGCAAAACATCGTGTCTAACATTTCTGCGAAATTCGCTTTTTTCATATTCAGGATTCAAAAATATTATTATTATCATCATCATCATCATCATCATCATCATCATCATGAATTTTGTGAATTGCTTTTAGCTTCAGTACTCCCCGAAGACCTAACTGGCAAGGGAGGCCCTGCCAGTAGCTGCTCTACCACCGGCATCGCTCTTCGGGTCCTTGCACCTACTGAGCCCTCTTATGGCGTCAAGATTGCAATCCGGCGAGGGGTTATTATTATTATTATTATCATCGCCTTTTAACTTCTCTTTTAATGATATTCATTTCGCAATGTCTCCAATAGGTACCAACGGAACATATCAGGGTGATGTTGCTTGCTTGAAAGATCAAAACGAAATAAGAAATATATTGTATTGCTAGGCCGCTCACACAGTGCAGCATATGAGCGTACCGTTGTCCGCATGCTGTGTGTGTATACTAGAGGTGACGTTATTTTTCAAAATGGTTTTTCTTAAAATAGATTTTTAAAAAAATGTTTGTTTTGAAGTAAAAACATAAAATAAAGCCACTTTAGGCCCATCAAAATATATTAAGTGGACCCACAATAAAATACTGAAACTCGAAATTTTCTTAAAATATTTGCTTAAAATATCCGAATTGAATGATAGAATGGTTATTATTAATTTAAGTTAAAAATAAAGAGAATGTTTCGCGGGGGTCGTGTACCCTTTTTCGTCTGGATGCGCGACTGCTTGTATCGTATGCTTTAGCACAGGCAACAACAAAATACATTGCATACCGACGAGCACATGCAAGTGTTGTTGCTTGTGGCACAGCCAACAACGGAATCTTTTTTAAGCAAAGCACGGATGCAGAACTTGGTAAGGGGGCTTATTTTAATAAAAAATATTTGCTTCATTGTGTTAGATTTGAGATAACGAGTTACTTATAATAAAAAAAAAATTATTTGGCTTATTTCATTTGGTCTGCCGAAAATTACTACCAAAAATCGTCCATTCTTTGAATTTTATTTACGGCTGACAACGCTGAGTAAACGCTGAAGCAGGCAGGCAGACAGGCAGGCGCAGACAGCAACCCGCTCCACAAATAAATACCGCAGAGTGAATGCGAGAAGCAGATCAGGTCAGTGCGACACAGTTTGTTATTGTTTTGTTTTTTTCGCATTTATTTTGTTATGAAACCTTCTCCAGCTTAACTAACATTATTTAAATTCACACAAAAACTTGCTGAAAGTAGTCAGTGAATTCAGCTTTACCAACAACAACAGCAACGCAAAACACACACTTGCGCATCAATGATTCAAGATTGATTTATAAGTTTTGTTATTGTTATTAAATGTGTCTTTATAATTTTTTTTTTACTGAAAGCATTGCAGTACCAAACAACACAAAGCAAAGAACAAGTTGATACTTTTGTTATTTGTTTTTAGTTTCCTCGAAATTTGTGTTGAGTGCAGAAAAGCGGGCATAAATATGCTTATCTTGCGTGCAGCAATAAGAATCTATTGTTGATATTTTTTCACTTTGCTTGTTTTGTTTGGGAAACCTATACATTTATTTAATTCTTATTACTTATTGATTTACTTACTTAAAAAATTAATAAAAAATGTATTTTAATTTCCAATGCAGCAATTTATATTGTTATGGGAAGAAACAAATCTTTCAGAATTCATTCTATTGCATGTGTCAACAAAAACAAAACACAACTTTCACTCTATCATGTGCGCCGACTCAGCCGCTGCTGTTGTTTGTATATGTGTTTCAACGAATCTATTCTGTTGTTGCTGTTTTTTGTTTTTACTATTTTTTTCACTCAAAAGATGATGAAAACAAAATCAAAACAGTCCACAGTTTTGTTCGGATTCCAAATGGTAGTTTCCAAATGGATGGAAACTACAAATGGTAGTTTCATAAATCCATAATTTTCGTTATTTCAGTTATGCAAAATTTACCACCAACAACAACAACATAGATGCACAATAACAAAAACGATCTTCACACTCGTTGCTATGTTGTGTTTACATGGTGTTGTTTTTGTGTGTTTATGATAACATATACACGTTCGCTGATGCTTATTATGCTTGTATGTGTGTGTTTCGTCCAACGAAAAAATAATAAACATAAAATGCTTCTAAAATAAATTCTTCCTTGATAAAACTGCGTTTAAAAAAATTGTATATCTTTAATTTTAACAAAACTTAGACAAACACGCAAAATCAGCTGCGAGAAACCAGGACAAAACACTTTTCTCGCTGTACCTGCTTTGGTCTGCCTGCCGTCACTATGTGGACTTCGAGCAGATTTATATGAAACTGTATGAAGCCACTTTTCTCGCAGTGGTGCCTGCCTGCCTGCCTGTCTGCCTGCCTGCCTGCCTCGGCGCTTACTCAGCGGGCAGCCTAAGCACATTTAAAATGATCAGTGCTCATAGCTTTTGTAAAAGTCCGAATTGTGTAATAGAATGGTTATTATTAATGAATTTAAGTTTAAAACAAGCAAAATATCATGGGGGTCATGTGTCTCCCCCTGGATACGCGACTGTGTTGCGTTGGTACCGCCAACAACAAAATACATTGTATACCGATGAGCACGGGAAAGTGTTGTTATTTCCTCATCGAATGCCAAAGAGCATTAACAAAAACAAAAGAGTAGCTGAGTATAAGTCGTGGGCACACATGCTTTAAAAAAAAAAACCAACGTGGGTGCTGGTAGTCGCAACTTTTTTGATTTTAATGAAAACAGATTTAGCTTGAAATATATTTCTTTTGTGAAAAGGTAATTATAATTTTTTTTGCATGAACTTACTATTTAATACTCGATCATTATTCTACCACCTTCGCCACCCCGAACCGCTCGCAATTTAATTTAATAGTTTTATATTTTTCTTTAAAAATAAAAATAATATATCGAACAGTAATGAAAAATTCATAAAAATAATTATAATAACCTTTTCACAAAAGAAGTTAATTTTACGTTAAAAACTTTTATCTCTAAAACCAAAAATTAAATAATGAAATTTGAACCAAAAAGTTTTATGATTTCTCATGTATTGACACACAAATTGACATTTTTTCAAAAAATGTTGCAAAATTGCCGAATTCTTTTTGACGATTTCTGATAAGAAAAAAAAAACCCAATTCAAATTGGTGTGGAAAAATGTTGTTTTATTTTTTAATTTTTTTCTGCCTGTAGTTGTTCTGTAAAAATCTTTGATTATTGACAATATGTAACTTCATGAAATGAATTGGCATTGTGTTAAAAAAATAATACTAGAAAATATAGTTTTTCAGAATTTTAAAACTGAAAAATTTGTAAAAAATATGCCAAAATTAAAATTTTATGTATAATTTTTTTGTTTGTTAATGAACATTCATATTAACATTCATGTTAATGAATATTAATTTTACTTCGATCGATTTCAAATATATTAAACGCCACTTCAATAAAAAAAATATGTTAGAAATATGAATAATAAAAAGTTTATTACATGTGTCTGTTTGTATCACATACATAAGTTTGGCACATGGGTCTGGCCAGAACTTTTTCGATATTAATTTTAATTTAAGTTTATTTTTAATTAAGCTAGCGACTTGAAATTTCATTTAGCTTCCCAAAATTTCATTGGCTGTCGTTCTATCTAAAAATCAGTATGAAAAACCAAAGCAAGGATAATTATAAGGATTTTATGGTGTACACATCGTATTCGTACCACATTGGTCTAGGTAGACCCACATATATTTTATATGAAAAATAATACAATTTGAATAAATTGCTATTCAAATTTTTTTTGGATTTTTTCAGCGTGGTTTTTAGCTACTGCAGGTTTGGCTCACTGGAGCGTCTGAAAAAATGGGGTTTTAATCAGCATCAAAGCTGTTATAGATTGAACTAAAAGAATTTTTTGGTCAAAATTGACAAAATGGCGGCGTTTTTTCAAAATAAGCCGATTTTTTGGACCAAAAATCCCTTGAAAACCAAAAATACTTTATCGATCTTTCTATTCGTATTTCAATCTATAGACTTATATGAGTACAATAACATATTAAAATTTCAGAACGATCAGTGTTGTCGTTTTTTTATCACGCCTACTAACTCAAAAAATGTGATTTCTAGAAAAAGCGCTTTAAAGTTTTTAACACCGATTATATGGCCTTGACACTCTGCGTTTAAAACCTTCGCCATTTAACATAGAAATTATTTTCTAATTTTATATCATAAAAAAAATATTCTTTGAGGTCTTCTGAACAAAAATCAATCATAAAAAAATTTTATTTTTTGAAAATTCAGGTGTGTACTGTCCCCTTAAGTTCAATTAACATTAATTTTACGGTTAGTTTTCATTTTGACTTGACTTCATCTCATTTGACTCGTTTTCGTTTTTTGTTTCACTTCAGATTGCACCAGAAGTAGTGACTGGAATTAGCGGTGCTAGTTAATTAGAAAAGAAGAAAAATTGCAAAATTTGTGCACAAGGAAATGATTAAATACGCCGAAAAACTCCTTTCTTTTGTTCAAAATGTTCAAAGGCAGTGTGACTCAAAAGTTGATTATATTTGTCTTTCTTTCCATAAATATAATAAGTAAAAATGTTTGTAGTTTATTTCATCAGAAAATTAGCTGAAGAAAAGTTTACAACAGCATTCTTAAAAATAAAACGTACAATATAAAAAAGTATTTTATTTAAAGTTCCAAAAATTTTTCTTCAACATTTTTGCCAGCGCAGGTAGTAAAAAGATTGAAAATATATATCTACATTATCTATAATGAAGTCTCATTTCATCACCAAAAACTCAATATTTACATGTAAATGCTTGAAAATGTATGTGGGTCTGGCTAGACCCATGAAGTACTAATGTGACTCGCCAAACAGAGGGTTAAAGAGATTATGCACCCATAACTTTTTTTGGCATTTTTGTGTGCATTTTCTTAAGGCTTCAAGTTCCAAGAATAATATGTGGTTAAAATTTTAAGTTCATATCTCTATAAAAATAACAAAGTTATAGCCTAGTGAGTGAACCGCCTTCAAGAGCTTCGAGAGAGATTTATTAGCTTTGAAACTTTCAAACACGTTTTTCTAGAGATGTTTTCAAAGTCAGTGACCAAAATTTCTCGAAACTCAGTAAACCGTAAACCGTAGTACTTGTCGTAGGATTTTTTTTTTCGTTGCTTTGTTCATAAGTAAAGGCAAAATAATAACGAATTTTTAGTCGAAAATTATTAATTTACATTCAGAAGTCCAAAAATCCATTAATAATCTTTTTTTGTTTTTTTGTTTCAGATGAATTTTGGAGGAGCAATCTTGATCACCGCTGTTCACCTTTTTTCATAGCGCTCTATTAAAAATGCTGTAAGTTTTAATATTAAATTTTTTTTAATAAAAACAAAAAATTAAACATACTCTTGAATGTGTTTAATTTTAGGTTCAAAAACCCTAATTCAAAAATATCTCTTAAGTTCACAAAGTTAAGTTCTCAAAAAATTCACAAACATGACCTTTCTTTTCGGCTTCTGGGTATATATTCCCCCTTAATTTTATTCCAGTATTAAAATTCAATAACCGATAAAAAGTTTACAAAGACAAGTGATAAATATTTTATTAAGGCTATAAAAGCCCAAATGTAACGATGCAGTAGAACTTTCGACGCTCTTTTAATTTATGAAAGTGACATTGATGAAAAGTGACCACAAAATGTTTATGGTCACTAGTGAATTTGTTTTGAAAAAATGTTTATGGTCACTAGTGAAAATGTTTAACTAGTGAATTTGCTTCTATGTTTTAAATTTATTTTACTTTTGTGTGATAGTTTAAACTTTAAAGCTATTAGTTTGATTGAAGCTCCTTATCTCTTATCCTACTCTCAGCACGCATTCAAGCGGAAGTTACGTTCCTAACCTCATATTGTGTGTAACCACGAACTTTAATTTTGTGTCATTCATGTTGAGAATAAAATTAAATTCGCTCCAACTGCTGCTAATATGAGGAGCGCAGCCAAAGAGTGAGAAGAGAAGATCATTAAATAATGTAGTAGGAGACAATTTGATAGGGTGGCTGGGTGTGTACTCGTTTGTCTGGTTGTGCCCATGAATAATATAAATTGTACTGGGGAAACATGTTTAAAAGCATAGCAAATATATTTGTAATAAAATTTAGTGATACCAATGCAGTTAAAAAATAATTATAATTATGATATTAATAAAAGGGCAAAACAAGAGTTATTGAAATTAACGAGTTCATTACCACATATTTAAAAATGATTTAAAGATCCTTTAGAAGAGATAAATCAGTTATCATCTTTTATATCGCCACAATTTTCTGTCAGTTGGGGAGGAAATGGTCTCTGAACTCATAACTGACAACAAAAGCTCGGACAGCATCGTAATAACAACCTGAGTATCAACAATTTTCCATCAGCATTCATTATATAACAAATATATTAGGAAATTTTAATTTTCTTGTATCCATGTTATAATAATGGCCTAAGCTCGACAAGTCTACAACTAAATGAGAAACATTCAAACGACTAACAGTAGTTCAATAAAACAAAACAGTGTTGCCATCTTAGCAAAAAATTTTAACCAAACGGATATACAAACATGGAGAAAATAAAAATTTAGATGCTAATCTATTTTCCAAAACATTAAACGCCAAAGTACTCAGCACGACAAATGAAAAAATAATATTTTATTTTATATTTAAATGAAAAGTTTAAGTAATAAAAATAAAATTGGTATCAATTGTTGAAAAAACTTATTATATAAAAAAACATTTTAAACTTCAATATTGTTGTTAATAATAAACAACAACTTTTAATGTGTAGAAAAACAACTGGAACGAATAAAAAATTAGACAAAACAATTCATTATAACTTGTTTTTATAATATTTTCATATTTCGTGCCAGGTTTCAAAACGTTTTCAAGTTCCTTAATTATACAATTAAAAAAAGATATTTCAACCGAGAAATCGTTTTCGAACAAATTATGCTTATCATATTTCGAAAAATAAGTTTTGCAAAATACATATTATATAGATCTTTAGATAGGCTTTAGAAACAAAGCCTATATGATTGGCAAAAGCCCATATATTTTCTTAAGTTTAAAACGATTCAAAAAATACAATTAAAAAATTATTTCCTCAAAGGACTATATCGTATAAGCTTAAGAACTGCATAAAAACATTTCTTTAATTTTCGCAGCCCTGTATCCAGGGTATAGCGGGATCATGCTAAGCATGCTCAAATATTCTGTGCGCATGCTCTGATCGATTTGAAAACTTTCCTTTTAAATCTTTTAATACTTAGGTACATATGTCTTTATACCAGTGATATAAAAAATCTGAGCGATTCTTGAGCTTTTGTTGTTAATCGTTTTTATTTTGTTAATATAAACTGTTCCAAAATTAACTTAACAATCGCGGTAAGCTAAAGCAAGCCCAAAAGAGCTAAAAAATAATCACATAAAAAGAAAAAAATTATAATTAAATAAATAAATAGACAGATTCTTTTTGAAAAAAACCGCTAAATCTCGTTAGAGCATTTGTCAAATGGGCTGAAAATTTGCAGTAATATGTTTTTTATCCAAGGAATTTATTGATAAGCTTGAGTTTCTTTTTAAAACAACCATTAGTGGGTCTCGAGTATAAAAATTGTTCAAGAATGAACAATAATTAAATTCGAGGGTCGGACTAATTGTTTTAGACATAAAAAAAAAAATGAACCAATAGAAATTACTATTTATATACTATTTCATTTTGGTACCAGAATTGGGGGTCAGATTATTAAAAACTATATCTTAAAGGCAATAACAAGCTGATTTTTTATGTGAAAATTGCAAATTTAAATTCCATACCGCACCTAAAATCGAAAATTGCATATATTCCAATTGAACAAGAAACTAATATATTGAATTAATCACTGTGATTTTCAGATTTTTACACTGTGAGAGCAGGTTTTACGGACCGCACGACGCTTTTTTTAAGCACCTCCGATCTACCGCCTTCACGTGATACAGAATGAATATTTTTAATAAACAAATTGGTACGTCCTCTCCAAAGATAGCTCTTAAATTTGTACACATTGAGTGATAAATTTCTTTATATTCACTCAGAACTGAGAAAAAAATCGAAAAATGTGCTTTTTCGGCCTCGAAAACCATCATGCCTCCTTATTATTATAAAGATTTGATGAAGCCAAAATTGAAGGGTGCAACTTTTTTGATATAAACTAATGATATCTTATTTCTATTATATATAATATTAAACCTTAATAAAAACAAGTAAAATCAACAAAAAATTTAGATTTTTAAACATCGACACTCTTTTTTTGTATCAGATAAAAAAAATGTTGATCCAAGAATAGTACGTTAGTTAATAAAATCTATAGTAAGCTGAATATATATTAGTTGAAAGATGGTCAGTTAGCTAGTTAAATTAATTACTTGAAGCTGAGGTCTTATGCGCACTGACACCTTTAAACCCCCAGCTGATGGCCTTGCCATCATTAGAAGTACAGCTGATTATTTTCTTCATCCTTTTAAAGGTGTTATAAATGCGCCATAAAAGTTTCGTGATTACAGAAATACTTTTCACCTTCACTTTTTTTTACCGGTTCATAAGGGAAGCTGACGATTAATACCGACTTTTTTATGCAGATTACTGTTATATTTTCAAACGAAACTATTCTAACAGTAACTCCACGAATTTTTAAGACTACAGAAATTCTTTTGTTTTAATTGTTTTTCTACATAGTTAACATTTTTTCACGGCCCGGTCCATAACTGCTGATCATTGAACGACTGATTAAAAAGAATCATTTAAAAAACAAGTCATAGTTTCAGAAATTCTTTTCCATTTGCAACGCTGCCTCTCGGACTATGAGTTTCAATTGATTTTTTCTTTTTAATTTTACTGGTTTTTTTCTGAATTTTAATTGTTTTTCCTGACTTTCAAATGAAATTTCCGAATTTTTATTGAGCTCTTATGAAATGCCATGGAAACTTGGAACTTTAATTGATCTTTTTGGAATTTGAATTGATATTTTTTTTTTTAAATGTAGTTTCTTAATTTTAATTAACCTCACCTTAATTTTAAATGGAATTTCCGAATTTTTATTTATCTTTTTTTTTCTTTTTTTTATAAAAGATCAAAGAACCAAGGCCTGCGCCTTATACAAACAAGAATTGGTATTTGAACTGAAAGAAAAGGGATAGATTATTGAGAGGAATAAATTGGAACCATACGTGAATTAGTGATGAGGCGAAACAACCGTGAAAGACAATTTGGATTGCTTTTAACCGAGGCTAGTTATGCCTTAACGTCGGCAAGCATTTCCAGCCCTTTGTTGTTTCTATCCTTTAATTCCACATTCTCTACAATTTTAGTTGTGGATTTTTAGTTTTCCATAATTCTTAAATGTAAGAAAGAACAAAGAAAGTGAAAAGAACCATGCCCAACCCTGGATTCGAACCACGGAGCTCTGGGTTGATAGCCTAGCGCACTCTCCACTACGCTACAAAGGCCGACAATTTAAATGAAATTTCCGTATTTCAACAATTTTTTTCTGAAATATAAATGAAAAGTGAAAATACATTTTCTGAAATCTAAATTAAAATTGCTTTTACCGTATTTTAATATATTTGTTTCGAAATTTAAAATTGTCGCTTCTTTAAATTTCAATTAAAAATTCCAAATTTTATGAAATTTTTAAAAGATTTCGAAACCTTTTCTGAAATATAAATGTAATTTCTGAACTTGAATTAATCTTTTCTGAGTTTCTCGTAATTTTCTAATTTTCATTTGAAATTCTGGATTTCACTTGTTTTTTTTCTGAATTTGTTTTTTTTTGTGTTTTTAATATTAATTGATTTTTTCCAAATATTAATTTATTTTATCTGTGGCGGCCGTAGCCCAGTGGGTAGAGTGCGTGGCTCCTAAGCTAAAGAACCGCGGTAGCCCGGGTTCAATTCCAGCTCAGACAGAAAGTTTTTCAATTAAATTAATTTTTCTGTTCGGTCGTCACCTCTCTGCAGACAATGGCAAGCCTCAGAGAGTAAAAATTGCCATGTAAAGCTTCTTGAGAACATAAGCCGTTCGGAGTCGGCATAAAATACGTAGGTCCAGTTCTCGGTCATTTGTGATCAAACATTTAATAACACGCACAACACAATTGATCAGTAGAAGCTAGGTCAAAGTCCTTCCAAGGGCTGAAACGGCCAGTTTATTTTATTTTTTATATTAATTTATTTTTCCTGAATTCCTATGTAGTTCTTGAATTTCGAATGAACACTTTTCTGAATTTCTATTGGTATTTTCTGAATTTCAGATTAAATTTGAATCCATCAAATCCTTTTGTAACACGAATAGCTGGCATCTCTGTTTAAGAATTTTCTTCAAGAATCTATTTGTTGTTGTGGCGTGCTTTTCTTTGTTTATGTGAGCGTAATTAAGGTTTGCTGCAGACGTGTGAGTGTGGGCGTCTGAGTATATGTGTGACTGTGTGTTCGTGTCAATTTAACCTATTTACATAATATCAGAAACTGAAAACTGAACATGACAGGCATTATAATAGCCTGCAATAATAACAAGAGTAGCAACAACAACAACAACAAAAACAGTTACAACAAATAGCAACACATGCAAATTTCTAATAATGATAATTATTGCTGTTTAAACTAAATAGATTGTCATGTGAGTAGCAAATATTTGCAAATGACACAATAACAACACCAACAACAGTGACAACAACAACAACAATAACAACAATAATTGACCACTGCACACCCAAGGCCACAATGTTGTCAAGTGTGAAGCTTACCAGGAAGAACAGGAAGAATAACAAGACACACTGGTGTCACGTGTCAGCGTCTCAGAGGAAATTAAAACTGATACACCGGCAGTTAAGAAAGGACACAAAACTTTGAGTATGCCACGCCCATTTACAGCCTCATCAATACACAACAAGTGGGACTAATTTAAATTTATACGCGGTCTAAATGATTTTCCTTGTATTTACACACATATATAAGTTGGAACGAGTAAAAGAGTGTGAGTGAGTGTAAGTGCATAGCACTATAATTAAACTAAGCAATTCTGTATAGCTAGCTACATGTCACACTTCAATGGATATGCCTACACATTCTTATCTCCCAACCAATCTACTTACTCCTTCAGCCCCCTAATTAAAGTGGCTGATGAGGAAATCGTTGTCTTCGGGGGGGATTTAATTTAATGTGTGGATCCGTTTAATTATCGGTTGCAGTAACCAAGCATAACAATAGGCAGCAACCGAAATAAGCAGTAACAAAAACATTAACATCTATGAAAGCAACATCTCCGACAACTGTTGTACGAGTGACAGCAGCAGATCCAATAAAGAGCAACAGTTTATTTTGTTGCCTGGACTGGGTTGATGGTTTCAGTGCAACAGCATATCAGCGGTAGGGAGCACGTTAATGATGAAAACTTTGGCTAAATAACAATTTTTTTAATTAAAACCATTTCAAATTTATATACAAAATAAAAAAAAATTGTATATAGTTTTTAAAAATAAATTTGCAAAACTATTGGAATATGTATAAAAAATTAGAAAAGGTTGTATTATTCAAATTTTTATTGATTTCTTAATATCAATAGGCATTATGGCCGCTTCAAACGGACATAATTCATATGGACGTTATGTCTCATTCGTGGTTCTAAAATCGAGTGATTTTTAATAAAAAATATCCAGTTTTTGAATATTAATTTAAAGAATTTATAACACTGAGAGAATTTATATCAACTTCGGTGCAAATATTATTCCCTATCTCATTACCTGTGCGCTAACATTTATCGAATATGAGCAACTGTTTATAAAGAAAGCATTTGTGCTCATAAATGCGGAACAAGACAAAATCACTATATTTGAGTAACTTGTGTAAGATGAATTAGCAAAGTGTAAATAATGTATGAGCAACTGGCAAGGGCGTCCGCAGGATTTGTTCAAGGGGGATAAACGGCACAATTGAATCTAGAATGAACATCATCAACATGCAACCTATATAATGCTATTTACTACGATTATTGGTGAATATGTGAATATAATAATTGTGTGAATATGATATGCACACTACACCGGTTGACACACGCTTGCACACATTAGAAAATCTAATATAATTTTAAAAATGGTCCGAAATATTTAAAAATTTTATTTCATTTTTTGTCATATAATACATTTCAGTAATTTTTTGCTAAAGCAAATATTTTTTATACTTTAATAAATTAAATAATGTGAGACCTATATCCTTAAATGAAATTGCATTAATTGCTATCGAAACCTAAGATTTCAACTTTTAAATTAGAATACAAAAATTTCCTAACATTAAACAATATTTTTTGTTGAAAAACTGCAAAGCAAAAATAAATTTTTATGCCATTTTTTAACTATGGCAGCCTTTAACTCCTAAACCAATTGCGAGTGGACTAAAATTTTTCAAATTTGGATTCAGGAGGTCAAAAGCCATATAATTCTCAAATATTTAAAATTTGAGCTGTCGTTATTCTCGAAATGTTCCCCGCATGCTAAGGGAGATATTTTTCACCGGATCTCACACCGCATTGACACCAATCTACTTTTTTTTCCCCATCATGAATCAGTTCTAGCAGCTTGCAAGTTCCTACAATCGAGTAAGAAAATATACCTCTTATCTGAATGATTTAAAAAAAAAATTTTTTAATTCAAAACGTATAAATAAATAAATCAAGAGGTACATGTAAATTAGATGTGTTTTGGGTTTCATACATTTTCTTAACATATACCAAAACCTCCTGCAAAGCTTGATTCAGAATACTGGTTTAATATAAGCACGGGACGCGAAAAAAGTACAGAAAATTCTCAAACTGGGTGGGCGCCGCTAAATAACGTGACTTTTAAGAAGTATAAAATGATTGTTTGAAATCAAGTCTCCTGTTTACGTTTATGTCATAAAAAACTTTTCACTATAACAAATTCTTATGTAAAACCGTATGCTTAACATGATATTCGATTTTTCTAAATATTAGTCCTTGATCCAAAATTGGCCTACTTTATTAGATTTTCTTAATTTTTTTCTTTCGCTTTTGAATTAGAAGTTTTGCTATCGCCTAGATCGCTGCAACTTTCTTAAACTTCAATGGTGCAGGATTGTTTATCATTTTATTGAGTTTAGGAAAAATTTCTTCTTAGGAAGGATCCTCTTTATGATAGAAAAACAAGCTGACTTTTTAGAAAACATTAGTTTTTTATTAAATTTATTTACTTTGTTCTTCTGCTTGTTTGCAATGACTTTAAAACATAAATTTGCTTATCGTCAAAGTTTACATCCGTTATTGAATTAAATGCGCCTTGCTATCTATTGCTACGAAGAATGGTCTTCGACTAATAAGGGAATTCGTAGTAATAACTTCGTAATTTCTTTCATTACATTCGTAGTATTTACTAAAAAATAAATTTGTAGGTCGACCATACTCTTTATTCGTAGAAGGTACGAAGTTTTAGTTGAGTTCAAACAATTTACAGTTGAAATCGTTCAGACTGGTTTGTTGAAGAATTACTGAATATAAGGACATGTGTGATTGCAAGGTGGCCGTAGCCTACTGGAAGAGTACGTGCCCCATACACTAAAGAACCGCGGTTCAAACCCTAGCATAAGGTTTTTTTCGTGACTAGGTACTACGATCATTCGTAAATGTAAAGTACAAAATAAATTTATTTTTGTACGAATTCAAATAAAATATTTTTAGTGTGTACCAAACTACGTCCATTCTACGAATTCTATTCGTGTCTGAAAATTACGAATAAAAATCGTAGAAAAAAATTTTCAATTTAAAAATACGTGTTGATAAGTTTTTGTGAAATAAAGGTAAATGAAATGATATCGTAACTTATTAGGCCGTGTTCATATTACTCTTTTTTGTCGCGACTGCGACACCACTCTCAATTTTTTTTCGCAAACGCGGCTGAGAAATACTGAATTTTAAATAAATTAATTTATTTAAATACATACAAAATTCAGTATTTTTCTGCAGCGTTCGCAAAAAAAAAAAACGCGTAATATGAACACGGCCTCACAGCAACGGGTACAAGCTTCTATTTGAAAATAAACAGTTTAGCTCTGCTTTATTTATAAATTAACCTTAAAAAAAGTATTTTTGTATTCTCTTCAAAATATATTAAATTCATAATGAACTTATCGTCATATGAAATCAAAAAAGCCATAAGTTACAAAAAATTCAAAATCGACTTTTTGATTAATTATGATGCATCTTATCAAAATATATGCTTCGCAAAATTTTACACCTCTACAAATAAAACCGACGTTTTTTTTAACAAAGTTCTTAAAGCCCTCAGTTTAAGCGCAACTTACAATTAAGAAAGTTTTTTGATTTTCTCTTAAATTTTTTTAATTTAAACTTACGGCTTTTTTTATTTAATATAAAGATATATAAAAAATATTCATTGCCTTGGGAGTGAAAGCGACGCCCCTTCCCCTGGGGAGGCCCATGGCAACTGGCGTGAGATGTGTTGACAAAGTGTTCATGGATCATGTGTAATTGATATTGAATTGAATAAACCTTTATAGGAAAAATTAAAGATATTAAGATTTTGTTACAAAAGCAATTTATTTGTATACATATACTAGAAAATTTCTTATAAAAAAACATAGTATATTAACTATTATTCACTTTATTATTAACTTTTTTTTTGTATACACCTAAATCAGGCTGTGGCCAAAATTTTTCAAATATTTTCTTTTCTTTACAGCTTCATCTATACTTATAATAATAAATTATATACTTATAATAAAACTGTAAAAAAAATCTGTACATTGAATATTTTTTCGAAATTCTTTTTGCACTGAACATTTTGAACTTTGTAGATTCCAAAAATGTGTTTTTTAAAAATATTGTCTGTCTGTCTGTATATCTGAACGCGCATCACGTAAAAACTACTGGATGGATTTTTTTCAAACATCACATATACATTACATAGGTTCCTTACGTCCCTGGTTGGGACAAAGGCTACTTTTTATCACAAAAAAAGGACTCTCTTCAAAATAACGGTTCTTTTGTAAAATAATGGAAATTAAAACACTGAAAAGAGTTAAAAATTAGAGATACGTTTGAATAACCTATAAAAGAGTTTTTGGTATTAAAAGGGCTACAAACACCACCTGGACAGTTTTCGTTTAGCTCTAATGATTACCCTGCAATATGCATTTTTTATCCAATATATGTTAATGTTTACTAACTTTTTCAATTTTCTTCAAGATAATGAAGTAAAAAAAATTCCGTTTGTTTGACCTCAATAACATTCTTATATTTTGAAAACTATAGAAAATCTTAGTACAATGAATTTTTGTATATAACATCGTTACCAAAAAAACTACTCAAAATTCAAAGTTTTGAATTTCGACGCGAATAGCTTTCTTGTGTTTTAATATATTTCATTCAATCTTCTTTTGTCTAAAAGTTCAATTAAAGCACTTGCAAAAAATTACTGCAACAGTTCCGTTGGCTAAGGATTTATTTTTTTGATAATTTTTTTTTTTCAAAAAGATCCAAAAAAATGTCTTTTTCTTCCAAAAAATGGTGCAAAAGTTGTTTTTGTTGTAAAAATAATAAATACCAAAAATTACAATTATATGAGCCTCTCTTTTATATGACCCATCACTTTTATATAAAAACTATTGCAGATTGACACAAAATTGGTTTTTCTATTTTTTTTTAGAAAAATACAAGGGTACCCCTTTGATTTTTGTGACGAAATCAATTTTTTTAAATGTTCTTTTTATTATTTTTAAAAAATCATTTGCCCTTAAGAGTAATTCCTTGGGCCACCGCCCACCCCCTCCCACCATTTTTTTAAACTGCATAGTCGAAACTTTTTTTTTATATGGTTTATCATTTGCTTCGTTTTTCGAACTGGTATAAAAATTAACTGCTAAGAGATGGAACTGTAAACATAAACTCAATTTTTTAAACAATATTGCGAGCACAACGCTGTAAGCCTGGATGTGTTAAGATGAGTGTGGAAATTTTCCGGTCTAAAAAAGAAAATTATATTTAGAAATTTAAAAAGCGCAACTGTTGTTGTTTTAAAAATGAGCAAGGCTGAAAAAACATTATTTTTTGCTGTGCGTTTTACATTGAGTAAAAATAACTTTCAAGTAATTTTTACTACACGGTCAGACGTTCACATTTTATACTACGTTAAAATTGAATTCTAATCGGGATTTAGAGTATTCAACATGAAATGGTACTTTAAAATATCATTTATGTTCTATGTACTAATTTACTTATGAACATTTAGTTTATACAATTTAAAATTCAGTGCACACGTTTAAAAATATTTAATCTAAACTTTGGATTAAAGGAATTTTTATTCAAAAAATTACGTACTATTTTTAATCCATACTTAATTTTAATTTATTTCAATTTAAAAAATTTTAAGTTTGAAACTATTTTAAGACTATCAATTTACATTAAGCTTTTGTATGAAGAAATTTTTAAAAAGGAGTTTAAAATTTTTTAAATTAATTGTAAAGTTAATAAAAAAAATCTTAATTTAAATAACTTTGAGCAACTTATTGTTCTAACATTGATCTAAAGCTCAAAAAATGACTTTAAACTATCAAACAACTTGAAATTGTCTTTAAAATCAAGTATGGTTTAAAATATAGTTTATAGTATAGCTATACTATAGTAGATAGCTATCAAACATTTAGAATTTGTATTTAAATCATAAAAAAATCAATATAATAAATAACAAGGTCATATAGAAAAACTTTAATTTAAATAAATAAAAAATGATTTTTTTGTCCGATTTTGGTCTCGAACACACGTTTCCGAAAGCTCACTTGCATTCGTAATGATGCAAAATAAGCGCAACTTACAACTGAGTTGGACTAGTGAATAAGATTTTAAAATGTTGTGTGAAGAAATTGTTAAAAAGCGTTTAAGAAATTTTTGAAATGAATAGACAATTTTTCAAAAAAATCTAGATAGGCTAGTGGGTAAGTTATCAGTCCGTCAGACGAGAGAACTTATGTTTAAATTAGGAAATGGTCATTAACAAATTTGATTTAAACTTAATTTGTTTATATTTTTTTAATTTTTTGTTTGCGAACATTCATTCTCAAAATTTTAAACTTTTTTCGTATTTCAAAATAATCCCTTTTGGATTTAAAAATTTTTAAACTTTTCCTTGAATTAAAAAGTAATTTTTTTGGTGTTGTCATATATGTTATTAAAAAAAGTTAAAAATTTAATCCAAGATTTTCAACCGAGCACTTCTATTATGAACTGATACCAACTGAAGAAGACTAGATGTAATTCAAGCACTGATATTATTTTTCCAAAAGTATATTATAAGAATTTGTTTTAATCTAAAATTGTTTACAATTTTTAAATGGTGATTTATAAATGGTGAATGAACTAATATATGGGATAATTTCAAAAGATTTACTTTTATCTTTTGTTTAATAAAAAATCAATAAATCAAAATTTGTTATAGGATTATAATTATTATTTATACGAACTACCACTGGGTATATAAGCTAGAACATATAATAAAACGTTCTTATAAACTCTAACCTTAATATATTAACTACTATTAATTTTATTATTAACATTATATATATGTTTATACTTAAACCTGGCTGTAGCTAAAATTTTTCACATTTATTTCTTTTTTTTTATAATTAATGCTTTCATAATTTTAGTGCCATCAACTTGAAAGACAGACTTTGTTTGATTGTGTAAGATAATATTCGAAGTTAAGTACAATCGAATGGAATTCGTGCCTAGGACCCATGCAATATGGCTCATCAAAATATGTGAAAGCCGAAAATGCATAGCAATTGACGTGAAATTTATCATAAGGACATTTTATTTGTCATGTTAGAAATATGCAAAAAAAAAATAAAATCACACTACAGCTACACATATCTCCCATACAAAATAACTCCATTACATTTTCTGTGAAAGCCGCAATTATAAAGTAATCGACTTAAGACTTTGCACATAAGCATTTTACTTTTAAATTAAAAACATACCTTAAAATCAAATAAATAAATTGCACTACAACTACGCCTATCTCCCATACAAAATGACACTGTTGAACATAAAAATCGCTCTAAAAGTGGCAAATTAGTATATTAAGTATTTTACTTTCACCTAGAAACTGTTCTAAACTTCATCGAAGTCGGATTAAAGGCACGACTATCTCCCAAAAAAATTTAATATCTACTCTTATGTTCTTACATAATATAAATTTCCCCACATTAAAAATTATTGTTAAAAATTTGTATGGGAGGTGCCTTGGAGACATGCGCAAAAATCATTCATTTTAAGTTGAGTTGTTTTTAAACTAAATTTTCGGGGATGCCACACCCGCTTCTTCGAATTCATTCCTTTACAGTAAGTATTTTTGTACTATTTTGTAAAAAATTACATGTACAAAATGACATGTATTGGAGACTATCATGATTACCATGAAACATAAAAATCGCTGTAAAAGTGTCAAATATAAGGCTATTGACTTGAAATTTTACATATACAATTTCTTACTGATAAGTTTCGTTACAAAATTTTCATGCAAAAACCAATATGTGTAGCGGCTAAAGAAACAGTCCATTTAGCCTGCTGTGTGCTTGGCTCAGTACAGAGTTGTTGTGGTTTTTTTGCTAGTTGTCTTCTTCACAAAACTTACTTGACCTAGAGCTTGAAAATAAGTTTTAACAATTGAAAAATCGTTACAGTTCCAAATATAACAAAAACTTATCAAATGGTTACAATTAATTATTTCTACGTAACTAAGAACTTGTTTATTTTTAAATAATTCTAACCTTCAACGTTAACCTTTATGCTGTTTACTGTTCCATTGAATTGTTTCTGCCTAAAACTCTTCCTTCTTAGATTAGCTTTAACTTCCCATATCAAAGATTATATTTATTCCTAATGCTCTTACTTAAGTATCAAAGTTCATATTTTTTATGGCTAGCATACAATTATTAAAATATATAAAAGAAAAATAAAAGAATATAAACCCACAACTTTCATTGCCAAACAATGAATTAAATTCTCACAGACATCTCTCAAAATTTTATGCACGCATGCGCAGCGTGCTTTAAGCTGGAACTTGCTCAAGAGTAACGTTCAAGTGTTCTTTAGCTGCTACTAACTACGTTAAGTTTTTATTTATCGTTATTTTTGTTGGCTTTTTGCATTCTTTAACGTGCTGCAGTAACTGTTTCTTTCGACCAGTGACTGCATTCAAGCATTGCTCTGTTGTAGCAGCCATAAAGTTGGCTCTCACTCTGTTTTTGTCGTAGTTGTTTAGCTTCCGACACACCTCCTGCCCACCCAAAGGTGCTCATCAGTGGCTCTATTCGTCAGTTTGGCTGAAGCGAGTTCATCGTTTCGCTTCATGTTTACAACAAGGCTCTAAAGTTGTAGTATTTTTTATTAATGTGAACTTTTGGCTGTACTCTTTCAGACTTGCGGTTGTTGTGGTTCAGTGTGCTCTATTGCACAGTGGGCCAATTTCCTTAATTTGTTTAAAAGTTTGTAAATATTTTCATTTACCATAAATTTTTTTAATTCTAAAAAATTTTTTTTATTATATTTGAGCTTAATGCCAAATATATTCACGAAGCAACAGGTTGCAACAACAACAAGTTCTTTGCAGAACAACCACCAAGCAAAATTGACAGATTGTTTCGTTGATAGCTACATCAACTCTCAGTAGTCTTCTGTGGTTTCTGGAATACCATCCACGTTGATAAGCTTATACGAACAGCTTCTGTTTAACCAAAACAGAATTATTGTGTTGTAAAGCAATGTTTTCAACTACTTTGCAAAAAGCAATGGTACAAAAAAGCGACTTATGCAAAGATTTGTTTGTTCACTTCTTTATGACAGAGGTAGTTTATATAAAGTTACTAAATTTGCTATTTATGTAAAAAAAATATGTGTCAAGTTAAAGAATTTAAGTAGGTACATATATAAAATTTTAGTTTTTGAAACGGAAATATTATGGAAATATAATGTTTCAAAATTAAATAAATCGAAATAACCTAAATCATCAAATAACAATTTATATATTAAATTTTTTTTATATCTGAATCTATTAATATATTTTGAAAAATATAAAAAAATTTCTTAAATTGCATAAAACTGCAAATATTTGCAAAATTTTGCATTCATTTTTAAAATAAAAATTCATAAAAATAGGTTCCAAGTAAAAAAGTTAAAAAAATAACATATTATTAATACCATTTTTGAGAGACGAAATTTTTTGTTTCTATGTAAAAGAAAATTTATTCAAGTTGCATTTTTTCCCTTTCTGCCATCTGTGAGAATTTTGAATTTTTCTGCTTTTGAAATCAACATTTTCGAGAAAAGAAAACAATTCAATTTTACAGCTCACTATTTTTTCTCAAGTGGGCAGAAAAAATTTAGCACTTTTTTAGAAACAAAAACGCCATAAGTTTTGCAAAAATCGCGGTGTGATATTTTTAACGTTTTTATTTTTAGTTGCTTTTTTAAAACTATGTTAAAAAATTTAGCACTTTTTCTAGAAACAAAAACGCCATAAGATTTGCAACAATCGCGGTGTGATATTTTTAACGTTTTTATTTTTAGTTGTTTTTTCAAAACTATGTGTTTCATTTAGTGAGTTGGCTCTTTTCAGTAAGAAATTATTGGCAACACTGGTGTTTAACCTTTCGAATGCTAATACGAACCCCGTGATTCATAGTTTTTTACTGTAATTTTTCAGCCAATTGAAAACCGTTAATAAGACACTTAAAATAACTTAGAACTCTTAAAAATTTTAAATTAACTTCTTTTTTTTAAATATTTAAGTGAACACTTCAAAAATCTTAATGCAATGAAGAAATAAAAAAAATGTTTAATTCTTTTTGTATTAAATAATTAATGGTATTGCTTCACTGTGCGCACTTAGATAGTTTTCCTTCTCATTATTGCTTTCCTAAAGCTTCAAAATACCACAATAAATTTTTCATTAAGTTTTTTGATATTGCCCCACTGTGCTGAGTTGAGTTATACTACTTGCATGCCATTTGAAGGTGACCAAAACAGAGCAGAGCATAAAAATGTGCAACCATCTCCGCGTAAACTCTTGCAAAATGTTGTAATTGAAGACAGTTGGACACGCTGATGTAATAAAAACCTGAATTAAGATGCTGCCACTGACCGGAGTGCTACTCTAGGGAAGCTGAACGGCAGTGATCAGTGGCGGATCTAGAAACTACTTAGAGGGGGATGGTTAAAATATCAAAATTCAATTCATTAAATTCACATGAAAACAGAGAAAAAGTGTCAGGATAGAAATTTTTTAAGAATTCTGGGTGCAGTTTTAAAAAATTGCGTCCGTTTTCTCAGGTCGAGTTTCAAATTTATAGTATAAGCAAAGTTATAAAAAAATGTTTATTTTCTAATTAATTAGGATGGAATTAGATCATCTTTAATATCAAAATCAAAAATATTACAAATTTTACATTTAAATGCTTATACAATACACTTCTAATAGAAATATTTTGTGCCATTTTGAGTATATCAGTAATCAGAGTTGACAATTTGACCATGTTTGTTTAATTTCATCAAATTAATCAAATAAAATCTAATATTAATCAAATATTATAAGAAAATAGATAAAACTTTTTCCCATAAATAAAAGCTTAAAAAGATATAAAGCTTAAAAATGTAATGTAAAAAAATGCACATATGCTTTTCAAGTATTATAAAATAAAATCTCGAACACATTGATAGAATTAAACAACTGTTGTAAAGTGTAATTAGTAGGAAGACATATAGTTATTAAAATGTATAATTAATAGGGGTATTCTCTATGTTTAGCATAATTACATTATATCACCTATTGTAAGAATCCTATATTAAAATATCCAATAGATCGAGAGCGCCCTATTGTACAAGCATAGAATAGGAAAATCAACAGCTCAAAAACTCTATAGTTGCTAGCTCATTTTATGGTTTTCCCTGCAGTGGTTTTAAAAATCTCCCCATTTTTCATCAAACTCCCCCCAAAAAAAATTTTATGAATTTACTTTTAGACTCTTTTAATTGAATATTGCAATAAATAATGTAAGTATTTTATAAATTGGATGAAAACAATTCATTTTGATAAAAAACAACTAAATATAAAATTTAAAAAAAAAATCTTAAAAAAAGGAAAATGTGCTTTCGAGTAGCGACTTCAAACTTTAAAGCTACAATATGTCGATAGCCCGATTCAAAAGTATGTTAAGGGTAGTTTCAGGCAGACAATTTTTTGAAAATCTAATTTTGTTACATTTGTAATCTAATTCTAATTTTTTTTAAAAATCTATTTGTATTTTTTTTTAAAAAAGATCAAAGAACCAAGGCATGCGCCTTATACAAACAAGGTTTGGTCTTTGACCTGAAAGGAAAGGGACAGATTATTTAGAGGAATTGATTGGAACTATACGTGAATTATTGATTAGGCGAAACAACCGTGAAAGACAATTCGAATTGCTTTTAACCGAGGCTAGTGCTATGCCTTAACCTCGGCAAGCATTTTCAGCCCTTTGTTGTGTTCCTGTGTGATTTAATTCCACATTTTCCACATTTAAGCTGTGGATTTTTAGATTTCCATCATTTTTAAATGTAGGAAATAACAAAGAAAGTGAAAAGAACCGTGCCCGAGCCCGGATTCGAACCAGGGACCTCTGGGTTGATAGTCCAGAGCATTCTCCTCTAGACTACAAAGGCCGATATTGTGAAATGTGTTGTAATTCTACAACGCTTTTACCAAAATAAGCGTCTTTGGCAAATTTGTCTAGCCAAAATATGGTAAAAAATATCGTAAATTTTTCAAATTTTTTCCACGCTTCATAATTTTCTTTATTTTAAAGTTTTTTATTCCATTTTGGTAAAAGATGTGCTTTCGATGGATTTTTTTTAGTTCATCTTTTTTTCAGACGATCTGGAGCCGATCTATGGTGTGTTCCGATTTTCGCTTATTTTTAAGCACACTTACTTCAGCGCAATTTTTATATTTAAGCAATATATGTTTAAAAAATGTTCTTATACTGATGATGTTAAATTAATATGCAAATAAAATTTTTTGTGAAAATAGAAAAAATATACTTTTTTAGAAAACTTCTAAAATACCCCTTAAATTTAATAGCTTTTGCCTAAACGTCTCTTAAATCAACTTCGCACATTTATGATACTGTTGAAATGCAAATCGAAGTGTCAAGGTTTTTTTCAATAGTGCAATACCTTCCAAGGTTTTAAACGAAAATGAATTATAAGTTAAACAAAAATGTATTATTAAAAAATTAATTTGGTAACAAGGATTTTTTTTTGCTAATATTAACTAGATTTTTCTAATGTTGTAAGAAGAACATTGTATCAGAAAATTTAATATGAAATTAAATTCTCGCAAATATTAGATAAAATGTTAAAATCCCCGCAAAAGTCATTAAAAATTAGATGATTTATTAAATTCCCCGCAAATTTGAGCTGATTCCCCGACCGACATGAAATTTCCTGCAAATCGGGAAACTCCCCACCAGTTGGCATGCCTGAAAGTGAGTAAGGTTGATTAATATAGGTTAAGTCGCTTGAGAGAAAAACACTCTTTTTTGCCTTTGCTCGAACTGTCAAAGTAGCTGTTAGCTAAAAATTGTACAGATTCAGGTTTTTTGTCTTGATTTTATTTCATTCATTCTGACAGTTCGACCCAAGGCTCATTTATAAGGTTGTGGCACTTGAGAGCGAGCTCGGTTGAAATGTCAGAATGGATGAAAAGAAAGCAAGAAAATTAATGCATAGAACAAAAAAAGCACAGTGACAGTTCAAGCAAAGGCCGAAAAAGAGTGCATTTCTCTCAAGTGCCAAAACCTTATAAGTTAACCTTGGTTCGACCGAGCTTCTTTTTCTCAAGTGACTTAAGCGGGGTACACATTAATAACACTCCTGAGTGACACTCAAAAATTCAACCACAAACATTTCTGTGGTTGACTGTTGAATGATGAAGGTGCACACACGCAAGGTATATGTATGAAGGTACTGTTGGTAGACAAAATTCTCTCTTGTGGTGGGTACCTTAGCTGTCAAAATGAGTTGTTTACGAAAAAAAGCAAAGCAAATAACAAAAGTTTTCAATAAGTTGTCAATAAGTTTTATTGAGCTGTAAATTTTTGTGTTTTAAATTGATTTAAAGACTTTAAATAAGTTATATAACAGTGATTTGAAGTGATTTTATTTAAGTGATAAAATGCCACGAAGTTGTGCAATTTGTAGAAGTCCTTCTTGGTCAAACGCACAATGCAAACGTCGAATTTACCCATTTCGCCGCAGATTGCATAGGTTTTGGAACCAACTCTCTCTCATTCGATTGGTTTCTGCATCAACATTGACCAAGACCAATTGCACAGAGGCGTGCTCCTTGACAAGAATGATTCTGTTGGATGCCGAGCACTTTTATATATTTGATTTAATGAAATCTTCACGATATATATGAAAATAAACATTCAGCACGCACAAAAATTAAAACAATATAAATTGTTCATTGAAAATGAAAACAATTGTTTTATTCATTGTCTTTTACGCTCTTCTTATGTTTGACAGCGACGATACCCACCTCTCTGTGACGACACTACCATGTTGAATATACCTTGCACACACGCTAACTTGTGTAAAAAGAGAGTATTTGAGCATAACCCCGCTTCAACCTATATTAATCAGCTCATGGTATAATTATATGACAAGGTAGCCGTGACAGTTTTTTGGCGATTGGTAGTTGTCAAAAACAGCTTAAGGAGTTGTAGTTTGCTGCTGTTGACTAGTTATGTGCTTATTTTTAACTTTTCTTTGATTCATTAAATTTGGTCGCGAAGTTTATTGGAATGTTTTTAGTTTGCTGCGATTGACTAGCTATTTGTAAGTCGTTGCTTATTTTTTTACATCTCTTTGATTAATTGCATGAACAGCTAATTTTGACAACTACCCATCGCCACTCGTGAGAAAAAAGCCGGTCTACGCTACTACCTTGTCAAATAATTATACCATGAATCAGCCTTGATAGTGAGCTGCACTCCACGCTCATTCAACCTTCTGTTTGGCTGCACTCTCATTCTCTTCTCTCTCATTATAATCACAGGGTTGCATTTCATAAACTATTCTTCATAGGGTTTTAGTATAGCATAGGAAATACTGCATGGTTTTTTTTTACTTGTATATTGTTGTTGCGGCGGTGCACGGATTGCATATTTCTTATTCTTGCACCTTGCAACGGGCATATCCTAGACATAGAGAATACCCTTAATATAATAAAACCTAATTATGTTATTTCTAATTTTATAACATTACAAGAGTTTCAAAGTGTATAAGTATCTTTTTTAAAATAGAAATTTGTTTTCTCCAAGGACTAGTATTTTTTTAGAATTAAAAATTTATTTCCTAGAGTTTTAAGTGAAATCAAAAACATAGAATTAAAAAAAGTTAATTATGCTTATTAGATTGATAAATTTAACATCTTTAGGAAGCCAAAATCATCCTATTATTTTCTTATTAGTATATACCAAATTGTAAAATTTTATTAATGAAAACCTTCGATTATGACAATTTTTACATAAATGGACTTGAGGCAATTTAAAGTAACTGCCTCATATACTTCAAATATTTCTTTAAGTCTTAACACCGGTAATTTTTAAAAGAGAAAGATAACACAATTAATTATAAGCTCAGAAGTCAAGATGCCTTTAAATCAAAACGACCAAAAGCCATCAATGCAATAAAAAGTTAAAGTCAAATTATACAAAAAAAAAAAAATTCCAATTTTAATTTTTCTGTAACTCTCAAAAAAGGCTTAAAAAAAGGGGTAGCAATTTTTCGTTTAAATGATGCTCAAATAATTTTTGAAACATTTTTTGTGTGTTTTATAATTCTAAAAAAATAATTATAATAGCACAATTAAAATCATGTAAAATTCACAGAATAGATCACAATTAATTATCAAAATCTATGATGGAACCAGACCAAATAAGTTTAATTAATGTCAAATTAAATAATTAATCTAATTGATCGATTTCGGTCAAGGTCATAAATAATTGTACATCCGGCTGTGCCAATAGCCAGTATTCAGTTAAAACACTAGCCTCTAGCGAAGCAAAATTCGTTTCAATTCTATGGTGTACTTCGACAAACTCGTCAAACCCAAATTAATAGCGAAACAAAAAATAAGCAACTAGAACTGACGGCAACCCAGGTAGAGCTTAAGGATTGATCTAAAAATAACTGCTTTAATTTCATATGATTAAATGGCCAATAAAAACATTAAAACTCTTACAAATTTGTTCGAAAAAGTGTCAAATCATATTAGACTTAGGTTGGGGCCAAAAAACACGTTTTCACCGCGATCCCGACATCGCTCTTTTTTCGCGCATGCGGTTGAAAAATACTGAATTTTGCATGTATTTAAATTATTAAATACATTTAATAAATAAATGTATTAAAATACTAGCCAAATTCAGTATTTTTCCGCCACATTTGCGAAAAAAGTGCATGAGAGCGGTATCGCGACCGGTGCAAAAACGCGTAGACAGTGGGTTGGTCTCAGCTTAATCACTCAAGCTACTGAAGAGCGAGGTTTAGCAGCCTCCGAAACGATCTGTCTAGTCTGCTGTGTGATTGAGTCCATACAGAGTTGTTGTTGTTGTTGTTGCCTTCTTCAAACTTAGTACTTGATCTAAAAAGCTCACAATTAAAATCACGTAAAAATAACTATATTTTTTAAATAAAATTTATATTTTAGCAATATGCTAAATGTTTCAACAAGTTGCAACAAGTTCTGATAAAATTTTTAAAAATTTTTTCATATTGGATTTTTAGGTAAAAAACATAGTGTTTATAGCAATCTTTTGCAAATTTTAAAGTCTGGGCGCTTTTGCTCCCGCAGCCTTCAGCTATAAATCCGCTCCTGATAGCGATGTAACCAAATAAGTCAAAACTCAACAGTTAGCTGTGTGCTCAAGCTTAGTAGTTAGCTTGTCTTGTGAATTGTATTGAATTTTGAATTAAGCTAGCGTTAGATATTCCCTCGGTCTTTCTCTCTCTCTCTCTCTCTTTCTGATCGACAAAATTTTCAAACTTTTTGCTGTGTTTTTATCTTGCTGCTTTAGATACCTAACACAGAACGCTTGAGTTGCGCTCGTGAGCGTTCAATGTAGCTTAAAGCTACAGACTAAGTGCGAGCTTATTGGCCAAATTGTTGGCAAAGCTTGGTTTAGTACGAAGTTTAGTAGCGGGCACTCTGGATGTTATTAAACATGAGCGTTAGCCAAAATAAAAAAAAACCTCAAACATAAAAGAAATTGAAAAAAAAAGAATTAACGCGCTTGAATAAGATTTTTAATTGTTCGGTATTTGCGTGTGTTTTAGCTAGACTTGAATTCTAATCAGTGTTGTTGTTGCCAATAACTTTCGTTTTTCATTGTTAACGCGAGTTTTTTGTACAGTTTTTTCATTGACTCTTAACTTCTGTTGCATGTCAACTTTTCCACTGCCAAGAGTTTCACATTCAACTTGGCTCAAAAGTGTTGGCCCATTGTGTGGGTTATACTGGTTGCTATTGTTGTTGCTATCATTTATCGTGCAGTGCTAAGAATTGAGCTTGTGAATTGCAAACTGCATGTCAATTGCATTCAAATTTGCGATACAAAGTGTGACAACCTTGTGAAAGTAGTGTGTAGAGTTAAAACGCTTCAAAGCCGCAAAAAAAAAAGAACGCACTTCAATAACTTAATTTAATTTTTAAATATATTATAATTAAGCTTTAAATACGAACATGGACAACGCTTGGCGATTCCGCTTTGTTCTATTTGCCGCCTTGGCCTTGATGTTTTTTGGTGATTTTTTCGGTTATGGCGTTAAATCCGATACAAATCAGGCCACTGGCAAGTTTCAACAGAAAAATGCCGAAATTGAAATCAGTGAAGGTGAGTGTGAGGAAAAAACAATCAATAAAAAAATAAAGCCACCTACACCGCATAGCGCAGTGCAAAAAAAATAAACTTTAAAAAGTTAAATATATCTTTTTTTTTCATATATGGGAGCTTGTGAAGGACAAAGTCATGGATAGATGACTTTTTATAGATTCTAAAATTTGTACAATTTCTTATGTGGGCTTTTACAAAATATGCTTATTAAACTTTTGAAATAATTTTATAATAGTTTTTTAAAATTTTAATATACTTTTATAATACTTTTATAGAACTTCTATACAACTTTGGTATTACTTTTAAAAAAGCTTTTGTAAAACAGTTGTAAGACTTTTACAAAACGTTTATAAAATTTATTTGAATAATTTCATAATACGTTTGTAAAACGTATCTCATCTATTATGGAAAAGGAATTTATCACAAAGAAGTTTATCATAAAGAGATTGTTCTTCTATAATACGGTTTGTGTCTTAAATAGCAAAAATAGTGCTTACAAGCAGACGTAACTAGAATTTCTTTATGATAAACTATTGCAACTTTTTTGTTTTAAGGCCGATTGAAATCAATTTTGATACAAATTTTGAACCAAATTATGAGACAGAAATGCTCAAAACTCAATAATCTTTACAAAGCCATTTTAGATTTTGTATATTTTAATACAAAACACACTCAGAAAAACTTTCCAGAAAATCTAGAAAAATAGCACCCAATGGTTAGAAAATCGGGCTTCATTTAGCGCCATAGCCGATATTCTAAAAATGAAGTATATGTTTTTCGTTAAATTGACACCAGAAGTGTGAAAAAGTTTAGGAAAATTATCGAAACATTTACGAACTATTTCGCTAAATTAAAGAAACTAAGCGCAATTTTTTTGAGTGCAATTTAAATTACCTTAAAAATTGAAAAAAAAATTTATTATAACTTCGTTTTTGTTTTTTTTCATTGGAATAAAAACACGTCCAAGGTAAAAATGTAAATGAACGAATTATTGGTTACAATTACACAAACATTTTTTGCTAATTATTCTGATGAGAAAATCTTAAGAGACAATGAAAAAAGGTTGCGTAAGCAAACACATCTGCTTAAAGTCGCTTTTAACGAAAACACCTTTCTGATAAACTGTGTTTGATAACTTTTGCGTTTAAAAAGAAAATTAAAACAAGTGTTGGCTCAAAATTGGTCCAAATCCTATGGCCTTCAGTATAGCATTCATCAATTTGAACACTTTCATACAAATAAGTATAGAGAATATTAATAATGTGAAAAATGTATAAAAAGACAGCTTTTCTTTGCTTAGTAG
The DNA here is from genome assembly GCA_963920525.1 of Dichetophora obliterata. Taxonomy (NCBI): domain Eukaryota; kingdom Metazoa; phylum Arthropoda; class Insecta; order Diptera; family Sciomyzidae; genus Dichetophora; species Dichetophora obliterata. The sequence goes on along the minus strand of OY986438.1, from coordinate 37,454,971 downwards.
ATGTGGAAAGGTCACGTTTAAGATCAACAATCTTCATCAACGAACTGTTGGTGATAGCTCAGCAAATTGTTTTGACGATTATTTTGTTTGAATATCTTTAATATAAGACTGTAAGAAAGCTATGGAAAATAAAGTGTAAATAGTTTCAGCAAAAATGGAGATTGCAGAAGTAATTACTAGTAATAGTAATTACTTTAAAAGTACATATTTTTTTAAAAAGTAAGTTTTTCTTGTAATTTCAAATATAAAATATTCTGAAAATTAAGGTGACCTTTTCAAGATACTATTGGAATATCGCTTTTAGTATTGCCCTAATAAAAAAAAAAATGTTGCCAACTTAATCAAAAGAAATCAAAATGTAGAACATTCTTAAAAAAATCCTTTTTAATACCTTTCCAACAGTTTTGCAATCATTTAAATCGGATAAAATACATAATAACGAAGATGTTGCTTAAAAACTCTTATTTATTAGCTGTGCGACGAATAATGTTATAAAATAAAGAACTTTCTTAATTTTTGTAATAAGAATTGGAACCAAAGTTACAAGGTAATGAAAGCATGAAAAGTCATGAAATCAATTTTTGAAAAAATTGCATTAGTCGTGAAATGGTTGTTTTTAATAATATTTTTCATAATTCATAATAATTTTATAATACGTTTATAATACTTTCCTTAAACTTGTATAATACCATTATAAAATATTCTCATAACTTTTATAAAACTTTTACTTTACTTATTTTTTCTAAATTTATTCCTAAACTTTTTTAATACTTTTATAAATTTTTTTTTACTTTTATAATACTAGAGTTGGTCGTAATCCGATTCCGGTTTCTTTACTTCTATTATATAAAGATAAACATTTATTATATCTGTGTCGATATGTAATAATAGCTTAATTCGACTTCAGATAGAACTGAGTTATTGATGTAGCTATGTTCCAAGCATATAGCACTAGAAACACAAAAAATCTAGAATGCAGAGGCGGATTGTGAGTTTGTGGGGCTCTGGGCTTATATTACTTAGGGGCCTATCGTATTTTTCATCTAATTGTCTTTTTGTAAAAAATTGTTTTCCATAGTGATGTAGGTACACGGCATAGGAACAAAAATAGGACAAAAAACATTTTATTTATTGAATAAAATTGAATATAATTTAATATGAAATTGAAAGGTTATTTTATATAATTATTATATCTACATACAAATATATTTACGCAAACAAAAAATTTGTAGTACCATTTTACCCTTGTTAACGTCAGCATATTCACATAAATATTACATCGTTGGAAAGGTATTTTCGATTATATTTGCAGAATACAATTTTTATTTGAATAATTTGTCATTAAGATAGGTAAAACTAAGAAAATGTAAAAACATTTTTTCCCAATGGGACAGTGCAAACCAATAGCAACACAGCTCTGTTGAACATCGTTGCTGTAGCATACACGAGAGCGAAGAGAGTGACTCAGAACAATTCATCATGTGGCATTGTTGTTGTTTCTGTTTCTTAATTACTCTCTCGCACTGATAACCTGATAACCTGAACAGAATGAAGTAATTCCATTCAATAAACCCAGTGGTAAAAAGACACATAACGTTACCAATTATTTCTTTTATACCTACAATGTAGCTGCGAGACCTCCAAGGTCTGTAGAGTAAAAATTGACTTTTTGAAGTGAAAAAATCTTTAGCCACGTTAAGTAATTTTGTGTAGAGGAAATTCTTTACTTTAACGAAATCCTTACTCATGACATGACATCCACATATTAAGAGAAATGCCATATTTCAGACAGTTTTATATGTATTAGCCAAAAATGTATAATATGTAATAAATTTGGTATGTTAGTGCGATTTAAAACAAGTTGCCATGACTACTTTAACCAGCTGTTAAACGACAACACTATTTGTTTGTTTATTTGTTCGTCCTTTATCTCTTTCAGACCTGACAATAAGCAACTGAGAATTTTTTTATAACTTTTAGAGTAAATGGACTTTATATGGTCTGAAAATATATTCAAAGCCAAAACTTTGATATATTCATGTTCTTCAAGGAGTTTCAAGAACCAAAAGTTTGTACTGAAATAATTTTTTTTTTTGCACCAAATGACCTCAAATCAATTAAGATTTTAAGTTACTTATATTATTTTATTAGTTAAAATGTGTCCACTTCACTAAAATTGCGCTGTTAGTATCTTAGTAAATGAAAAAAATATTTGAAAATTTAAGAAACGGCAAAATGAACATCGAAACAATATGAAACAAGAAACAAACATATACAATAATCAGCGCATTCGATACATGAAAATTTGTTTTACATTCTGATTGTGATAAAAGCGAGTACTGAGTACGTAAAATGAGTTTTGGATATGTATTAGCCAAAAGTATTTATCAATGTAATGTTTTTAAGCTTTGAGAAGTTTTTCAATAAAAATTAAAAAAAAAAAAGACAATTCGATTTTGATATGGTCGAACTTCGACCACAAGCGATACTAGTATAGTTATAACGCAACCTTTCTACATTTTTGAGCTGCATATTCCTGTATTAATTACTCATATTGTATGCCCTTTGTTAAATCACAATTTACGGAAAGAGCCGGTTCGAGATTTTTGTCTTTTACTTTTATTCTAAATACGACACCCTGGAGAAATAGCGCTTCGCTTCACAGCTAGTGATTGGCAACGTCAAAAAAATCTTTATGATAATACAGTAATTTGGGAAAACTTAGTTCATTAATTTGTGTTCTAATAAATTATTACATGAATTTAATTGCGAACTTTAGATCAAGTAAGTTTTTTTAAGAAGGCAACAAAAATAACTCTATATAGAGTAAATCACTTATTTGACTAGACAGTCTGTTTCGGAAATAGCTACATTTCCTCTTTAGTAGTCTTTGAGTAATTAAGCTGTGATCAACTCACTGTTTAAAGTCGTATCTGATTTCACACATTTGGAATTCATTCATTTGAATTATATTGAACAAATTGAACGTTCGAAATGGCTACTTAATCATATGACATCTGTTGCCATCTGTTCTAGTTGCCATCTGTTATAGTTGCTTCTTATTTATTTCAATACTTATTGGTGTTCGACAGACTGTCAAAATGCACCATAGAAATGCAACGAGTTTTTTGCTTCGCTAGGAAGCTAGTGTCTTAACTGAAAGGTGGCTTTTTTCACAACCAAATGTTCAAGTACTTATGACTTTGAGCGAAATCGATCAATTATTAGATTATTTAAATTATTTGAAATTAATTAAACTTATTTGGCCGTGCTCCGGCGAAATTACTACTATTATAATGTAATATATATTAAATTATTACATAAATTTAATTGCATCAACGAGTTTCTTTTAATACGTTAGCCTAAAAATTTCACTGTTAAAGGTGAAAGGCTCGAGCTTAGACTGTACACGATTAGAAATCATGGAATACATTTTGATCGTACTAAAATATTACTGCATTTTCTTAAACCTTGAGGTTTAAAATTTCTACTTTGCATATACTAACTCATAATTAAAACTCTTCTGTACTAGAATTTAAAACAAAAGCAATATTACAGCATCCTTTTTAAGGATTACAGGTTTAAATTTTAGCTTTTTAGTTTCAATTTTAGCCTTTTTGGTTTAAATTTAAGTATAACTCTGAATTACTTTTTGTTTTTAATACAACTTCTACAAAATTCTAGTACATTTGGATACTAAATTTAAATTAAGACACGTAAAAAGTTAGACTGGCAATGCTGCGACTCAATTTTAGTCGACTTGGTGCATATGTTTGTTTATCGCGTCTTATATGAATAAAGTAGGCCAATGGCCTGGTGGTTAGAGTACTGAGTTTACAAACTAAATGTCGTGCGTTCGAATCTCGCTGTGTTTGTTATTTTTTGTAATATTTTAATCCAAGCTTGTACTAAAGCTTAAGCCAACGCTGTATTAAAATCATTTTTTAGTATTTTGCATATACTAGGTTTGAAACCAAAACTGGTGTTGACTTATATGTAGTCCAAAAAAATTTTAATTTTGGTACAGGATATCTAAAATTGCAGTAAGTTAAAATAAAATCAATTTTTAGCAATTCTGGCCACTAGCATACGTTAACAAGTTTTTCAAACTCAAACTCAATATTTTCTTAATTTCTTTTCGCCTCAGTATTACTGACCTTTTGCTGAACACCAATATCGTTCTCAAAGAGATCAGAGTGTTGCTGGCAGTAAAGATTTTATACATTTTCATCACTGGTGTTTTTATCTTGTTTTTCAAAATCTTGCACATTTTCATCACTTGTATTTTTCCTGGTATTGCAGTTTTCTGCTCCCTTCGATTAGATTCTCTTCGATTAAAATCCCCAAATTTTCGCTTGTTAATTGATTTGTAGCTATTTCATTCTCGTTTGTATGTGTGGCTTTCCATAGTGACTGGTAAGACAGTTTACTCCAGAATTCCTAATGTTTAGACCTCTAACTTTATATTTTGATGTAATATAATGATCAAATAGATATTTTACAATAGATTATGAACCAACTTATAAAACTATTACGAAAAAAATAACCCATATAAATATTTTGATGATGATTCTTTGGTTAAAAGAGTGTGACTAGTGGGACAATCAAAAATACACTTCCGCCTTCTGCACTGTCAATCGAGATTTTAGCGCAAGTACTATATATAGTCAAATGTATTTTACATTGCTATGAAATGATTAAATTGACTTAAATAGAAACTAAAAATTAGCACCAAGTTTAGTTTGTAAAAGAAAATATAGAAAGTAGAAAATGTGACTGGTGGGACATAGTGGGACTCGTGGGAAAAAATCGTACAACTCGTTCACAATGAACAACAACTTGTCATAGTGAAAAAAATACTAAACCCTAGAATGTGCGACTGCGCTTTTCGAGGCCCATTTTGACTTTGAGAAGTCGTCAATTTTTTTCTTGGCTGTGAGCGCCGAAATATTTCTTGCCAACTACCGCTAATGTTTTCTAGACGTTACAAAACAAACTAAAAAGAATTTATATTACTTTCGTAGAACAAACTGATCTATTTTTATAAAAAGGACGTAAGTGAACAACATGGGCCTCACGAGGCCCGTCCGTTAAATGTATGGGAAATGTCTGTAAGTTACTAAACAAAATATGTTCAAACACAATCGATCACGTTCGACGACTTTATTATGTTATATTTGTAAAGCTCTTAAAAAAGCATATGGTCACATTAGATATTTATTTTTTTATTGTAAGTAATATTTGAAATGTCGGGAATAAGTGACGAAGTGTGGGAACAACTTGATATTGTTCTCAATTTTTTAGGCTGCTGACTGAGGACAGTTTTTTTCTACTAAAAACAAGAGAATGAAGAAGGCTATTCTTTCGGAAAAACAAGCCTAATCAATTTCTGAATTACAACGAAAATAAAGCAGGTGTCAGCACTAGGGACCAGATTCTCAGTTGCTACTCTTTCAAGAGTGGCAAAAACCTATAAACGGATAAACATCCTGAATTTCTAAAGGTTTTGACATCCCAGTTTATTACTTCTCACATGAAAAATAGGACAATGAATAGCAACGTTCAAATTTGAATTCAATGATTTTGCCAAAAAAAAAAATATATAAAATAAATTCGTAATTCTACCTTTATTATGACATAAACAATTGCATTATCCTAAATTCTATGGAACGGCAAGACAGTGAGCCGTGCAATGCTTAGAACAGCAAAAAGAGGCGCAAAGAAATTCATATAGAACAACAAAAAAAAAAAAAATGCAAAGAAATTCATATTCCTTGAACACGACACCGCGCAGAAAATTTGTCAGTGCCATGGCTACGCTGCTGAATAATTATAAATCCAGCACAACAGTTCAACAATCGTTACCTCATTTTTAGTTTTTGTAAAATTGTGTTTAAAAAAATCTCATTTTTAGTTTTTGTAAATTGTTTTTAAAAAAAATAAAAATCAGTCAAAAGTTAACTTGTGCCACAAAAAAATTAATTGTACTATTTAAGGCATCCTAACCCAATCACCCCCTTAAAAACCACCTCAAAATGACAAGATGTAGTGTCTAACAATACTTCTGCATAATAGCAGTTGCGATAGGATCTAGATGGACGAAAATCGTAAAGCCAGCTGGCCATGATTTATGGGCCTCGCGAGGCCCAGTAGGGTCACTTACCGCCTCCTAGGTAGTCGCACATCCTAGGGCTAATCTTGTTTTTTCTATATAATTTTTAACAGATCATGTAAATTTAACTATTATAAATTGCGTTAAGAATAATTTGGTTATAATCATATCAATTTAAGAAAATGACTCATTTTCCCATTTCCCGTGGAATGCCCAATGTTTTAATGTAAAAAGTTTACAATTTTGAACATCCTTTTTTTTCTCGTTCTAACTGTAATTTTAATTTTTCCGCTCCATTTTTATATTATCTATATATCTGTGGTCACAAGGAATAACGACTAAACTCAAAGTATCGTAAAAAACGATATTTTAAATGCACGAATTACGACCCTTTTTTAAAAATATATGAACCGTAACAATTAAAATATATGCAGACATAAGTGATGATCAATTCTGGGAAAAAAATGGATATCTGCATACTTTCCAAAAATTGGCAATAAAGTAAATTCCATATCGCCTTTTTACGATATTTTGAGTTAAGTCATTATTTCTTGTGACCACAGATATATTTTAAACTTGATAGTTTTCTGAAAATAAACAGAGCGAGTGAGATAATCGATGTTATGCTGACCCTCTCGTTACATTTTAATACTTTGTAATGAGTGCAGAAATTCACCCATTTTGTAGTAAAAATTGATTAAAAAGTAAAATGTAGTAAAAAGTAAATTAAAAAGTATTGAAAAATAAAATAAAAATAAAAAAAACTAAGAAATCTTACTCACGCTTGGACGTACGCTTGGAAAAAGACACCAACAAGCGATGGGGAATTCGCTGTTCTGTTCTATAGACGCGCATTGGATATTGGGCCCTTTGTATCTACGGGGCCCTGGGCTGCAGCCCAAAAAGCCCTTAAGTAAATCCGCCCCTGCTAGCATGGCTTTGGCCACGATGAGTTATGATATAAAAACGCAACTTAACTTAGCAAGATTTCTCGAAACATGATTCATACACTTCAGATGTAATTATAAAACGCCACAGATAATACTTTTACATAATCTCAAAAAGTTTTAAAAATATTTCAACCATTTCTAAAATTCTTTCCTACGCGAAACAACAAACAAAACTTAAAGTTGACTGCATATGCGTTAATTTTTTAGTCAAAGAAAAGTATTTTTATTTCAAAATAGGTCTGTTTCCGCACTCGCTTCAAGTATCTTGAAGTAACTTGAAAGCGTTTTTTACACATTTTTCAAGCTCGACAGAGAGGAAGAACAGGCTAAATGTCACTTTCTGTTTTATTACAATTACTTGAACTTTACTTGAAAAATTTCTTCGAGCACGAATTTCCAGCTACAAACAGCAGATCGTCAAATTATTAAATCAATATTTTTTATTGTTTTGTGAAATGAAAATTATTCTTATCATTAAATGCAAGTGTCATTGTTTTATTTATTTTGACCATAGTGTATTTTTAAGAATAAACTAATAATTTCAAGCAAAAAACAATTTTTTCTTTTGCAAAAACGCGTGAACAGCTGTTGTGCTTGAAACTTACTTGAAGTCGTTTCCGTACTTTTTGATAAATATTCTCATATTGATTGATAATCAAGTTACTCTCTATTACTCGAACTTCACTCGAACTTTACTTTAAGTTAGTACGGAAACAGACCTAATTTTTTAAATATTTGTTGTCACTTCTAACTATGTCATAATTTTTTTTATACAAAATTCATCATATTGTTAATAAATGTTATTATTTCTCAAACAATTTTTTAGAAAACATATCTTAAACTCTTTCAACCATTGTTTAAAGAAAATTTCCATTAAGTTGTATTTAAAGATTATGCAACCAAATTCGCTTTAAATTTCGTTTTTTGTTTTACTTGTCTGTGAAATCGCTAGCAAATATATTCACAAAATTAAAAAATTTGCAAAATTTTTCATTGAAACTCTTGCTTGATTTCTTCATTTTTTTATCATATTTACTTTTGCATCAACCTATAACTAATCCATTTAATTTTGTAAGCAAAACAAACCTTGCAGTATTTGCTTAACTAGTATCCATAAATTATGCAATATCCATCAACAATATCTTTATAAAATATTTAAATAAATACCTTCAAAGCCACTTCAAACCCGTAAACTCTTAACCGCATATAGTGATGTGGTAAGTTATAGAAATAAAAAAAAAACTGGCAAGACAGCTGTTGGCAATATGATTACAGCAAGAAAAAAACCGCAACAACAAATTTACATTATAAAAATTACTAAAAAATGGCCTTTGTTTAGACGCTGCCGCGGTCATTAACATGAGAGCTAAGCGCAGCTAAAGTGTGGCTCTATTCACAATTATTAAAGTTTAAATAAATAAAAACAATGTGAAGAAAAAAAAAACAATATCATAGCAAATGAAATCGAAAACAGGTTGAATGGCTGATCGCTGGAGTGGCTGAATTGTTGAATGGTTCAGCGAGGGTCACGTGCAGCTAGCTAATTGAAGGTGAAAGTGAAAAATAGATACTTTTTTTTCAAAATAAGAGAAAATTCAGGCAGCTTGTGTTTAATCATTTGGCCTTTCTTTAGATGCATTCATAAAAAAATTATTTCTGCTTTGAGGTTGGTTTTGCTTATTCGAATTATTTAAATAAAAACAGACTCGGAACTGCTAATTAAAAACTAGTTTCATAATATTCGTTTTCAACGATTTAGCACTATATATCTGGAAGATTCTAAAATTTCAATAATATTAAATTATATTTCTGCTAAATGTTTGCTTTAAAACATATTATCTTTATCGAATTTAAAAGCATATTTTTGGAGGCACCGATATCGCATCTGAAATCCGTATTTATCAACATACTTTTTTTGCACACAATCACCACGCGGAGTTTCTGTACTTCACTGGAATTTTTGTACTCGATTCGAAACGATTCGGATTCGCCAACAATTTGGGTAGTTATTTGAATTCGGATCTAGACTCTAATTGAAGCTCAGCCGCAAATAACGTTCTAAGCGACAAAATTGTAATTGTTCACTTATTTTTCTTTTTACTTTTTTTTATTTTTTATTGATTTTTTTTTTGGGTATGTGATAAAAATACCCGAAACTGCTCAACTGCTTACTCAGTTCTATTTTTATATAGTATAATAGAGCAATTCTAACAGGTATTAAAAAAAAGCACTATAAAAAATGACGCTTACAACGTTATTCGCGGCTGTGCTTCAGTTGAATACCAAACTTCAGAAATTTTCTGATTTTATTTTTCTGAAGTGCATAGCGAACAAGTTATCCTAATGACCTATAAAACGTACTTTTATCAAGTAACCCAACCTTGACTTCGAATGAAAGAACATTTTCAATAAGTGGCAGCATTGTACTACAATCAGATCGAGATTTGCTGACAAGCCTCTAAATTCGTTAGTATTTTTAAAACAATAATACTAGGGCATCTAATTTCGGAACGCTTCGACAATCCCGGGATTTCAAGATTTAAAAAACACAATCCCGGGATCTCGAAACTAGCCCCGTGCTTGACAAACCTTATATAACAATTTTTTTTGGAAGACGTAATATGAAGTTTCAAAGTAGTTATGCCTTGTTTTACAACACAAAACATTGCAGACGATTTTAAAAAACTAAAAAACGCAGCTTCGGTTAAATGTTTGGATAGAATTTATTGCTAATTTCTGAAATTTTATCTAATTTATTAAATGAGATCATTCAGAAGTTTCATAAAATTATTTAAAACAAATAAAAAAGTTTAATAACTGTAGTATTTCTAAGAAGGATATTCAGTATTTCTATTTTGTAATATTTTGTACAGCTTCACGGTCAATAATTTTGGACTAGTTTTTAACCCAAACTTTTGTTAAAATGAATTTTTAATCCAAATGTACTATTTCTTAATCCCAACTTTAGTTTAATTTAGCTGGGTTTCGAACCCTAAAACGAGTTTCGAGTTCCTTAAACGAACTTACTTAAATTCGTGTTGATGCAAAATAAGCGAAATCTTTTTAACAACTTAGTCGGACGAGTGGATAAGGTGTTGAACCAGCACAGTGTTACCAACTCCCAAAAATATTTATCCCTAATGCTCTAGTCAAAAACCCCAAAAATCGCTACAATTACTTGGAAATCCCTCAAAAAAAAATCGATTAACATTTTTTCATAATCTTCACTTATAAATGGTTTACAATTTACAAAAAAATTCGGTTTCTTCGTTTTTTATTTAAAACAAGGTGAACGCGATTTTAGATTTTTGTTGTAAAAATCAAACACTTGAGTTGTCAAGCCATAAAAAATAAATTTTTCTGTCTCTTTCACTCAACACAAGTTTTACAGCTTTAGCAAAATATTTAGACGCCACGTTCACCTTGTTTTTTTTATACCATGGTAACGAGCAAGGGATAAAAAAGGAAAAAATTGAGGAGTAAATGCATAGCAAAATCGAAAAAAATTAAAACACTTCGTAGTAAATTGGTTTATCCAATGCTTAAGAATATCAAAAAGTCCCTAAAAATATAAAACCCCTAAAAAATCCCACTCTACTTTTGTCCCCCCTAAATTTAGGGGGAAATCCCCTAAGTTGGTAACACTGGACCAGCACATCAGAGGAAGTGTGTTCAAATCATGAAATGGTCAGAGTAATTTTTTATTTCAAGTTCATATTTTTATAGCTTTTGTTTAACTTTTAGCGGATTAAAAATTAATCTTTTTTGGATTAGAAAATTCTACGCTTTTTCGTCGATTGAAAAGTTATCTTTTTTTGGTGTTGTCCTATATGTAATACAAAAAAGTTTAAAATTTAGACCAAGATTTTTAGCCGTGTTGTTTAAGGAAGTTTTTTCAAAAATTTTCAGGTCACATTTTAGTTTTTCTATGTTAGTATTTTGTAATATTTTGTACAGTTAGTTCAAGATAGGTTTATGTTTTTATATATTTCACGTCATATTTTGTAAAGATAGTTAAAACAGGTTTTTTATTAGTATTATTAAAATTACAATTCAGTATTTCTTAGGAAGTATCATGTGTTTAAAATATTGTTATTTTGTACAGCTAATTTAAGAAAGGTTTTTATTTTAAAATTTGCTAAAATTACATTCAGGTTTTTCTTAGGTAGCATCATTGAATTTTTTGTACATGTTCATAAAATTATTTATAAAAGAAATTATATAGTATAACAATTTTAGTATTTCTAAGTAAGAATTTTGTGATATTTTATACAACTTGCTTAAGGAAGTTTTTTCAATTTGTGAGGCCATATTTTGGTATTTCTAAGGTAGTATCACGTCATATTGTGTACAGCTAGTTAATAAAATTTTTATTTTTGTATTACTAAAATTACATTACAGTATTTCTTAGGAAGTATCATGTGTTGAACACATTGGGCCTTACCAATAGTCCATTTAATGCCTACTCTAAATTTAGTGTGAACTTTTTTGACCATTTATTTTTATAGAATTTACTGTCAAAAAGCTTATACTAAATTTAGAGCTGACATTAAAATTACTTCTGGTAAGACCCATTTTCCTATTTTGTGCAGATAGTCTTCGAAAGGTTTTTATTTTAAAATTTTTTAAAATCGCATTAATTTTTTCTTAGGCAGTGTTATTGAATTTTTATTTGGAATACTTTGGAACTTTTTCGCAGTGGAGACAATCCCAGGATCCCGAAAATCCCGGTATTTTAGGTCTTGCAATTTCGGGACTGTCGAGACTAAGAAAAGTCCGGGATCCCGGGATTGGATGCCCTAAATGTTACCTTCAACACAAAAAAGATTTCACTTTAACAAATATATGCTCAAATATTTAAAGTTTTGAAATAAAATAAATTAATAAATTAATAAAATTGAGAACATTTTCTTTTTAATTTCTTGGCACGACCGCAAAATTTCAGTGAAAATCTTCTAATGATATATATGATAAATTTTGTAGAAATTTAGAATTTATATTTATATCATAGAAAACCCACATAATAAATAGCAAGGTCATATAGAAAACTTTAATATATGATAAATTTAATAAAGTTATAAGAAATTCTAATATTTCGAAATTTTTTTTCGTTAAGAACTTCAACTGAGAGTTGTTTATGTACTCCAAAATATTAAACTTTTCGCCTTTTCATTTGAGTTTATGTTAAAATATGGACATGACTAGGACTCGACGAGTTCTTGAAATTCGTTCGAGTTTGAAGAACCCGTTTCTTCGACAAATGCTGTTAACATAACCAGTTCTGAAATATGCATTATAAATTTATTTAAGAAAATTATTGTAATTTTTGCCATTTAAATATAAAAATTTCTAAAAATCACGGAAATTAATTCATTGATACATAAATCATAAAAACCTAAAATTTTTAGTTTAAAATTCAGAAGGATGAAACAATAGAGACATCATATTTTAGTTATATTTTCTTTATCTGCTTTTTTTTTTTTTGCTTTTAAAACTTGCTTTTGTGTTTATGTCTGTTTTAAATAAATTAAGCAAATAATTTTAAAATAATGTAAAATCTCTTCAATATTTGTCGGAAACATGATTTGCAGTTTTATGAATAAAGCTTGAAATGCAGTTTCGGAGTTTTTTGCTTTAAAAATAATTAATGTAGAATTAAATTACATAGTTAAGCGGTTAAGTTAAGCAACCAACCTTTATTGAAGTTCAGAAAGTCAATATACAATGATATTTTTTTGTTATTGAAATTTTGTTGTGTCATCTTTTTGCACAATTTAATCAATTAATTGTAGTTTTTGCTTACGATAGGGCTTTTTGTTTGTATTTTAGTCCATAAAATGAATGAAGTTATAATTTTTTTTTAATTTGTTGTAGAAGCGAAACTTTTGAAGTTTTTTTTTGTCAATAAGCAAAAACTTCTTAATAAAAATTGAATTTGCATAATATTTTATTATTAATATAAAATTTTAGGCCTCAAAACTGATTAACTGTGTCTTAAGTAACTATGGCCAATAAATTGTTGTCTAAATTTGACCTGTTAGCAATCCTGTGATGATTCTTAGATTATTTTTTGTTAGCTCCATGCATTCCTTAAATCTCTTTAGGTCATATATTTCTATGAGAAGCTTAGAGTGCACTATTCCAGCCAGAATTTCCCAGTATATGCCATTTTGTTTTTCTTCATCTTTCCTTATAGCAAGGGATAGTATCGCTTTACCTATTTCACAGAATGGTTCCGGACCAATAAAAGGAGTTGATTCATCTTTCTTTGCCAGTTCGTCGGCAATTTCGCTTCCTTCTATTTTGTCCTGGAACACACAGTATCAAGACCCGGTTTTGTTCGCCAAGCGTATTAAGTTTATCAAGACACTCGATCACCAGTTTTGAGGTCAACTGATGAGATTTCAGCGCCTCAGCGATAGTATCATCAAGATACTATCGCATAGGATAGCTATGTTTTGGGTTAAAGCATACGCATCTGCCGATTGCGTATATTCCCGCTCGGAATATACTGTTGTTCTTGAAGTATTTAATACCTGGTCCGTAGACTTCTGATCCGGTCCCTTCTTCTAAGTAAGATAACTGTCAGTGTACCAGGTCATCATGTACTGATATATCTTATAAGTTTCGAAAAGACGTTCCTCTTTCTTTTCACTACTTAGTTCAGTTTAGAATCTTTTAGTGAAACTGAATTTTGAACTTGTCTCGATTGAATATCAAACTTCTTTCGAGTAACTCAATCCCATTGACGAATATCTTCACTAGTCATCTTTAGAATAGCCCTTTTCGCCTGGGATTGAATGTAAATGTAAAGAGGTGTTAGTTCGAGTAGAACCTCTGTTGAATGCTGTTGGACATGTGGCTCCAGTGATGCACACACAGGTCAATCTCTGTAGCCTGTTTAGCGCAGCGATGACTGAATGTTGCTTTCTTTTTCCTGCAAAGATGATTAAGCCAAATGCATTCATGGGACGTATGATCATTATATTTGTATAAAGTTTCAAAAGATTTGACATAATTAACACGTGCCGCGTTGTAATTCTCTGTGTCATCTATCCTTATAGGTTTAAGGTGTCCAAGTTTATATTTCCTAGTAAATGGTATGATGGTTGTTTTTGCAGTATTTATGTTCAGCCCCACCTTTTTGCACCATTATTTTGTCACACTAAGGCTAATTTTAATTCACACAGGGAATCCTCAAATTTTCTCCTAAAGGTTATTATAATGTCATCAGTATAGAAGTTCATTTACTAAAATACTACATCTTTTAACTCATCGTATTATAAAAAAGAAACAAAACAAGTTTACATACCTATTTGTACTAACTAGTTGCAAATAGATTCTTACTTTTGCAAGCTGATTTTCTTAACTTTGCTTTTTTAAACAAATTTCTCACAATTTACTAAGAGCTATCTAAGATCTAAGAGTTATCTACATTGTTGCGTTCTCTTTAATGACACGTGATTTGAGTTGCTATTTGTAAAATTATTGTATATTCTTGCCGTGTGCTGCACGATTGGGCATCACTGGTAGATCGTGTTTACGTGAAGAGAGAATTTTTTCATAGAATTCATCCTCGCGAATAAATTTTACCCATTTTAGCCTTTTCCAGGTTAGATTAAGCCTGTTTTTTAGTGGCTTAGCCAGTTAATTCATAATTTACCTTCGCGGCATTTTTTTAGTCCTTTTGCCCTTTGAAAACACCTTTTTTGTCTTTTTTGGCGAATTGTTAAAAATGTAGCTTTACTTATAAAAATAGTCTATCGCCGTATTTAACTAAGCAATTGATTTCCGATATTGGAAATAGTCTTTACAATTTAATAATAGACGAGTCTACTGAGGTTTTTAACCAAATATTTCACATTTAAAACATAGAGTCCTCTTTATTTATTAATAAGCACAATATCAAGTTTTAGCATTTATTTTTTCTTTTGAATTTATAAAGCTTTTACTATTATAATGACGTCACTTTGCATATGTATCCAAACGTCGAGTGCATAGTTAAGATTTAAACTAATTTGCAAAATTTGAAGCCATTGTACTTATTTTATGTTGAATTTATGGAGACCTTATTGATTTAAAAAAGTCACTTTGTATGGGAGGTAACCGTGATTTTAATTCGATTCTTACAAATTTCATACATGAAATGGATATTAACCTTCACCTGGCATTCTCATCCTGAGTAGTGGTTAAAATCTTTGTTAAATTTAAATATTGATTATTTTGTCTCAAAAAAATTCAGAGATCATCTTTAAAATCCGGAAAACTAGAAAAAAATTCCAAACAAATCAAAACGAGAAAGAACGTGGGGTATGTACGTATCCCACGAGGCCAGGTGAAGGTTAAGGGTAGAAGCCAATTTACAATATTTGAAATCATTAGATTAAATTTTGTGTAATTTAAAGAGATTTACCGTGTTGATAAACTCATTTTGTATGTGAGGTAGGCGTGGTTTTCATCCGATTTGGTTAATTTTTTAACTTTGTATTTTTAAATAAAAAACTTTTATTTTTAATTTCGATACGATTGCTCGAAAATTACAGCTGTCATCGTGATCACAGACGAACATGGGTAAATCGACTCAGGAGGTGATACTGATCAAAAATAGATATACTTTTCTATACCTGCCACTCCTTTCAAGTACTAGAACGGGGTACTTGAGGTCAATGACTTTTGTAGTAAAAAAATTAGTCTTCTCAAGACAAAATCATCGATATATCATACATAAAGATCGGACTGTAAATGTCGAAGATATGACGAAATATTTCAATGCGCGACCCACGTTCGGTAAAATTTTTTTTTTCGAAACTACATTTCAAAAATGTTTCAAATTAAATAGTTTTTGCGAATTTTTCTAAAAAATAACTAAAAATAAAGGTTATGTTAAATATGAAATAAAAAACTTAAAATGATATGAAAATGATCTGGTTTTGTTTTATTTTTTTTTCGAAGCCTTTTGGTTTGTTTCTTTTTTCTCTTTTTTTTATAAAAAGATCAAAGAACCAAGGCATGCGCCTTATACAAACAAGGTTTGGTCTTTGACCTGAACGGAAAGGGATAGATTTTTTAGAGGAATTGATTGGAACCATACGGGAATTATTCATTAGGCGAAACAACCATGAAAGACAATTTGAATTGCTTTTAACCGATGCTAGTATTATGCCTTAACGTCGGCAAGCATTTCCAGCCCTTAGTTGTGTTCCTGTCCTTTAATTTCACATTTTCCACAATTTATTTATTTATTGGATTTTTAGTTTTTCATAATTATTAAATGTAGGAAAGAACAAAGAAAGTGAAAATAACCATGCCCGAACCTGGATTCGAACCAGGGGCCTATGGGTTGATAGTCTAGCGCACTTTCCACTAGCCTACAGAGGCAGACATTCTACTTTTTTTTGTGGTCGGCTTAGTTTTCTTTTTTTTAAGCTCGTGGCCACACTGTAGGTGTTAAACAAAAAATTTATTTTAGTCAGAATAAAAAAACAAAGCCGCATAAAAAATTAGCCAAATGAAAAATAAAATCGCCAAAAAGCCAAAAACATTTCAGTACATTTCTCAGTGGTTATGGTGCAGTCTCTGTTAATCTACCTGTTTTATATGCATGCTGACAGGGGTGTAAAGGGGATGTTAGTAGGACACTGGTCCTTATATGAGTATCAGTTACTTTTTCTAAAGTTTTTAGTAAGAATGATGTTAGACAGATTGGCCAGAAGGATTTTGAGAGAAGAGGGTTCCTCTTCCCTGCCTTCAGAATGAAGACCACTTTGTCCACCTCCATGCTTTTGATATATAACCCAATGCAATAATGCCTCTAGCTAATTTTATAAGAGGATTGAGAAGAATGTCTATACCTCTTTGCAGTAGTGCCCAAAAATTTCCATCAACACCTGGTGATTTCCGTGGTTTAAAGGTATTCAGCGCCGACCTTAATTTCGGCTATGTAAATATTTCCTTTGCTGCATTCCAGTTGTTCTTGTTGATTCTGCCTAGTGTTTCTATTAGTCCATGACTTGTCTCTGTAGAAGCAATGGAACCTGTTAAATGAGTACTAAAGAGAAATTACCTTTTCTCTTCCTCATTCTCAGTAAAGTTCTCAGCTGAGAATATACTGCTACCACCGGCCATAACCTTTTATAGTTTTGATGCCTCAGTGGCTTGTTCCTTTCTTTCACAGAACTTCTTAAAGCTCGCTTGCTTTATCTCTTCGTTATATTGAGTTAAGGTAATCCTGTTTTCTGATCATTCCTCGGTTCTCTTTGCACGGTTGGTTAATCTACGTAAATTTGGTCTCAGTTTAGATAAGTTTTTTTCCACCAAGGAAAATCTTTGGCGGAACAAACTTTACTTATTGGACAACTTTCTTCACCCAGTAGCGGATGAAATATATTCCGAATATATGAAGCATCAATTACCTTGTAATGACCACTACTTCCGACTATATTACCTTACTATGCATAAAAGGCCTTACATTTAACATTGAATGAGATAGGATGTAAGTGATCGCCTCCCTTCAGCATTAAGGTCTCTATCCAGCTCTCAAGTAATTACTCAAGAAAAAAGTTACTTAAGTTTCTTGAGTGTAAAAAAGTAGTAGACAAGTAATTTTGACGGCGAGAGTTTTGACAGTTCCAGCATTGTATCACTTTGTATTGAAAATTTAGGCTGATTTGTTTTCATCAAACAATGAAATAAATTTGTTGCAATAAATATTGAAATAATTCATTAAATGAGTAATGGCTGAATTGCAAAGGTAAGTAATAGAGAAAAGCGTTTGTTTACATTTTATTACATTTTGTTTACATGTTGGCAGACCGCTTCTTCCGGACAGCTTTCGACCGCTTCTCGGAAGACATCTGCCCCTCAAAATTGACTGCCTCTTCTTCTCCCTCCGTAGAAATGTTCATGTGCATGTCTAAAATATTCTTTTATTAATTTTAAATCAATTAATCAATGATATCAATAAAATTATTTACCTTTGAATGTTGGTTGCCAAAATTTTACTTGAAGTAATAATATAACTTGCATATATTTCTTGACATTCACAGTGTTACCGTTGTCACTTTTCAATGAAAAAAAAGTAGTAAGAACAGAAAATTTTTCTTACGAGCTGGATTCTCTTTCAAGTAATTTTGACAAGGAAAAATTACTTTTCGATTACTTTTCAGATTTATGTATGAAAATAAGCTTTACTTGAGAGCTGGAAACAGGCCTTAACCTAGAAGTTATGGAGTAATATACTACTTGTATTAAGTTATTCGGATATTTGCAAAATCATTGCATTACTTTTCCTTGTATGCTACATTACAGGTAATGAGGTATGAGTTAATTACTTCTGCTATATGCAGACGCATTACTTTTTGAAGAAAGTAATGCTTCCTTACCTGGTAATTTATTCTGTATTAGTTCTATGGTAGCCACTGGCAAATCCGCTGCTGGGCATATGCTTCTTAAATAGTTTTATACAAGCGTTCTACAATTCTTTTTAGTTCTAGTTAATTTCTGATATTATTCCTCATCCCAGAATGAGTTGCATTTCATCTCAGATTTTCTAGATATTCATCCCAATTTGTTTTCTTTGGATTTCTTAAAGTTTTTTGTATTGAAGGAGTCCCCTGAATATCAAAACTGTTAATTCTATGTTCAAACATTGAGGGTTTGTTTCAGACTATAGAGTTCCTAATTAGATCAGTATCAAGATTATTTGCTAGAGTTATGTTCAGGACTTCTATACGCGCAATGGTTACAAATGTTGGTGTGGTTCCCACATTAAAAATGTTTAATTTATTACTAAGTATAAATTCTGAAAGGCACTTCCCCTTTTGCTGGTGTTGGTGCTTCCCTTCGCCACGCTGTTCGCCTTTGCATCATATCCGAGTATAAGTGGCAGTTTCTTTCTTGTGCAGAAGCTCACAAGTTTATCGATCATGTCCGGTGGTGCAATGGCATCGTCTCCTGGGAAGTATTATGCTGCTACAACGATGTCACGTACGGTCCCGTTTAAGTGTACCGGGATGTGTATTGCAACCAGATCTCTTGTAAGAAAATCTGAAAGACAAATATAATTCAAACCTTTTGTTATTAATACGCACGCTCTCGGATTATTACATCTGATATCCCTGAGTTACTATGTATTATCTCTTGTCAGACCTCTGATATGACCCCTGAAGACTCAGGGTTCTTGAACCAGCACTATCCCTACGCTCAGAAAAAAGTTTATCGGAATATGAGAAAAAAGGCATCATTTTAAGTAAAAAATGGTATTGACTTTGCTCCAGAGAATGCTTTTCTCTAAATGTGATCCCAAAAATTCCCTAAAAATGGCAAAAAGCTTCCATGAAAAAGAGAAATATTTTCTCATTAATAAAAGACACCTTCTCTTTAATAGAAACATATTTCTTTATAATACGTTCAACCGTTTTCTTTGTTGTGTAAATTTTTCTCGAAAACAGAGAAATATTTATTTAATTTTAATAAATGTTTTCTTTAAGTTGCGTTTATAGTTTCTCACAAAAAATAACACTTTTTGTAAAGAAAGATATATTATCTTAACACTGATACAACATATTTCTTTATCGCGTACATTTTTTTTAAAACACAGAATTATATTCGCAATTACGATTAAAAAATTATTTTTATCAAACATTTGTTTTAACTCAGTTCTACGCATAGAAAAAGTATTAATATCAAATTGTGATTCGGTTTTAAAAATATTATTTAAAAATATGTTAGGAGGTAGAATCATTGTTGTGGCATTGTTTTTCGGGACTCTTTATAAATATTCCAGAAATTTATTCTGAAAAACGATTTTGTAAATGCATCCAAAGAATCAGTAGTAATAACTCTATAGGAACAAACTAACTTGTTTTTAAAAACAACTAATTAAAAAACTAATTTAGAATAAACTAATTTATGAACTACTTTGTATTATATTAAGGCGGCACCCACTTCAATTTTGAAAAGTTATATGAAGTAATTATATATGATTATATATGAAGTAATTCAAAAACTACTTCAAAACAAGTGGCTTATTGATTTTGACATGTTTTTATTAAAAAATTTTATTGGATTACAAGTTTATACATATTTAACCATGATATTTCATCAAATATCAAATATTATATTGGCTTTCACTAATATGAATTTATGTGTTTTTTTTTCAAAACAATAAAATAAATGATCTGTTTGATGTATAGAAATTTAAAATTTTTATGCTTTTAAATTCATTTTCAGTAAGTTGAATATTAACTAGTTTTCAATTGATTTATTTTAAAGAAGTTAAAAAAATAATTTCAATTCAACTAATTTAACAAGTAGTTGAAAACATATGCAGATGAAAGTCAATTGACTTATTTAGCGGACATCACCATACAAAATATGTTAGTTCGTTCTATGGAAAAAAGTCAGAATTTCAGCTAGTTGTGGTTGACAAAAACTACTTTTTCAACTACTTTTAAATTAGTTGATTTTCCTACAGTGCAACAACATCACTTTTTGTAGCTAAGTATGTTAGGTAAAAAATACCTTTTGAAGGAATAATCGTCATAATATGCAGAATATGCAAGACTTGCTTTTCACAGTATTAATCAATTGCTCGCTCTCACGCTTTCTATTTTTTTCGTACCTCATTCAATATAAGAAAAATATATCGATTTTTGAAAAGAAGCCTTTTTAATTTTTGAGAAAGGATTTGTTGTTTTTGAAGAAAATATTTCGCATAGTGAATTATTTATCAACAATAGAGAACATTTCTCATTTTCTGAATGAGATTTTTTCAGTGAGAGAAAAATACTTATCATTATTAGAGAGATAAAATATTTTCATTTCCCACAAGGAAGGAAGTATTTCTTCAAATATGTGAAAATTTATTATAATTGAAGTAAATTTTATTTGAAATAAAGAAAATTTCTATTATCGAAAATAGAGAAATTTTTTATCACAAAAAGAAAGGTGTTTTTTTCTGATTGTAGTTTCGACCCAAAAGTTTCTCTTGCTATTACCGCCGAGGTGAATTTGGCATGGTCGAGATTTGGGCAATCTTAGTGTTGCTCATTCTTCACTTTTATGCCCCTCTTTATCCGAAGTCAGAGTATCCGCTTCTGACTCAGTGTCATCGTCGGTGGCAATGTTTAGCGAAATGAGGTTGATGTTGTTGACACCCTCAACTTCATGAGGTAACAGAGTTATTTCATCTTCTTTATCTCCCGCTGCCTCCAATGCCACATCCCTTTACTACATCGATCGGTATAACTGCCTTACCATCTAATGAGTCTATTTCTTTCAGCTGTTGTTCCCCTTTCAGTTAATGGATGTGGATTGGAACACAATCAAACCTGTATCGTATGAAATAGTAGTTGGCTTTGATTGCTTCCAATGACCTATCATCGTCCCCGATCGTGAGGAGCTTGCCTTTGTTTACATCCCTGCTACTAAGGATCCTCCACAAATTGGTATAAAGCCCATCATTTTGGATAACTATTAGCTCCAGAAGTTTCTTAGTGTTCGTTCATGCTGCTTTGTGCAGGCTTACTGTTATCATGTGGGCACGGGGTATGTCGTCCCCCACACACGTTGATATTCCACTACCATTCCAGCTAGCCAGTTTCGGGACAATGGTTCTCAACCATTTTGCCGTGTCTAGTCGTGTCTAGTCGTGCCGTGTCGTGCACAGTCCACCAGTATCAGTCCTGATCTGAAGTAGATGCCATTAAGCTGAAGTTTTTCACTCCAGCCTTTTTTCAATTCCTCTACTAGGAGTTCCTCAGTCTTTTCCTGTTCGTCGTTTCGTCGATGGCTGTGGTTGTGTCTCTTTAGGGTTTGATACCTCTTTCGTGCCCTATGTCCCAAGACTTTCCTTCCGTTTTGTTTTCGGTCCAAATATAGGTTTTGTGTTATCCTTTCCTTTCATATCTTTTGCAGTCTTTCTGCATCTTTGTACATAACGGGTTATAACTAAAAATCTGCACTGAGTTTATTCACATCAGAAATTCAAAATATAGTATAAACTTATACTGAAACAATACTTTCTAGTTAGATTTTGATTCTATAAGTAGATTTTAATTAATGAATTTCAATAAATGGACTTTTGTCGGCCACCCGTCGTAGCTTTGTTCGTATTTGTTAGAAGGCACGTTCTATGCCATTTATCGACTTCCTTAAGGCACTTCCAGATACGTGGTGTCGATTGCTTCACTTTTTTGACCTTTTAGCCATTTTTTTAGACCAAACCTTTAAGTTTTCCTAAAAAATCTTCACTTGTTCGGCATTGTGGAAAGTTAGTGGGGTTCCTGTCTTTAGGCCCAAAATGATATTTTTACTGATCAAGAACTTCAATGTCGTCTTTGCATAATGTGAAGAGGCTTTGTCCGGCCGAAATACATAATCATCATAATAATATTTATTTTGTATATACAACCATTTTGATAGATCACTTCATTTATTACCAGACCAATTGGGTTGAAGTAAGTCTCCGAAATTACTTTGTCAGGGACAGCAATGTAAAGTATAACTTTTTGCTGAATCTTTTTCTTGAATTTATAATTTACATCAGAAGAGCTTGAACATTTATTATTTGTGTAAAATATATTGTTTCCTGGCATTTATGGAACACTTAGTGTGAAATAAATCTCTTCATACAAAATGAACGATATTCCATTGCCATTTTTGAACATCCCACGACATTAACATTTTACTACTTGAATTTGCTCTTCGGTGTACTCTGGAGACCACTGCTTCTTTCTTACTTTAATATTAAGTGATTTTAATGTTTTGCAATTATATGGCTGCGAACATTTGGATTTTAGGGCGGCTTTGGTGTGATTTATGCCCTCTTTGTTGTTGAAAGCGGTCTTAAGCTTTTAAATAAATTTTTTAGTCATAATAATCAGTTTTCTTCCGAAACCACTTTTTCTTTCTATTTTTAAGGTACTCTGGATAGAATATATCGTCCTTTTTGACATGCCCTGAGCAATGTTCAAATGTGAAATCTTTTTCCTTCTCTAAATGCTGCTGATAAAAACGTACAATGCACTTGCGGAGATGTTGCTGCTGTGAAGTCATTTTAAGGACTAACGTAACAAGTGCCCTGCCATGAGTCATATTATAAAAAGATAATGCAATAACTCATTTATTTACGCAATGCCTTTGTGTCAAAACAAAAAGTGTTTAAACTGCAAGCAATTCAAATTATTGCAGTTTTTTCGTTATAACCCATTATGCTTGGTGATCGCTGTTGTAGATATCAGCTCCGCTCGGTCAGCCAGTTGCTATGCAATATAAGTAGTACCCGCTAATTTGTTTGTTTGTTTTAAATTGTTTACGGGGGAGAAAACCCGTCTGCCATGACATAGCCCCTATTATCATGATAAGCCCACAGTTACTCACTGGGGTGGGCATGTACCAGTGAGATGCGCCGCTAGAATACAGTACTGTTGCCCACGACTGCAAACAAATCCGATAGACACGGGCTATCCCGGTTTAGGGAGTGTTTTTCGACTCCTAAGTCTAGATGCGTAGTGTTTTGTAAGAGTAGCGTCACCTCGTACAGGTTGGGGCTCCTCACCACCCACTAACGGTCCTGAAGAACAAGAAGCTATGCCTTCTTAAAACAAAGCTATATTCGCAGTCAGTGCACCCTGCAGCAATTGCTGCTTGACCCCTTAATAAAAGCCATATTTCATTACATTATTTATGATTTTATCTTGACACAAATACTCTAACATTTAGAATAGTTCTTTAGTTTCGGTCTTATACCATTTTTAATTGTTTCAACTAATTTAGAAAACAATTATTATAAATTTTCATTTGTTTCAGCTGTTTTTGCTAAATAACTGGCCAAAATTGAAAAAAAAACTTTTTTCTATACTTAATAACAATAAAGCTCCCAATTTATTGAAGGTCGTAATGTTCTTAATTTTGCAGACTGGTGAGGTAACCGGTATAAATATAATTTTAATTAGCTGATAAATGTTTAAGAATATTTTTTTACTACTAATAAATAATCAACGTTGCCAATAACAGCGAAAGCAAACACCAAATAAAACAAGAATTTTAAATATTTGTTTTTTTTAATATCTTCGATTTCATTCTTTGGGAAGAATTATTAGGAACAATTTGTTTTTATGTTAAGCGATTTAGAATGAAAGAATTTTAAAGAAATTCCGCAAAAATGGCTTAAACCAAACCTAAAAATTACAACAAATTTTTTATAGCTATGAGCTAACAGCTGTTAATTTTTAACAGCTTTGGGTTAACATAGCTCTGAATATAGTAACAGTTTCATTTAAATTCTTTCTTCTACTCAATGAACTTGAATTCTTGTGCATAACTGCGTTTTAAAAAGCTTTAAGGTTAACAGCTGGTTTTGATATAAGCCAGCCAAAAACAGTTTTATTTATTTAGTATCTATAGAAACACCTATAAAACAATAAAAGCTACTGTTGCCGTGCGTTCAGTTGCATAAAACACAAACATATACTAGAAAAACAGACTCGTATTTTGATCTAGCAAAACTTACTAGCCTATATTGCAGTCATCATTATGAAAACACATTTTTCTGGTTTTCCCTGTTGATTAAATAATTAAATAACGTAGTTTTAGATTTTAAAAAGTAGCTCAACTTAAATTAAAAATAAAACTATTTAAAAACTTAAAAAATAATTAGCATAAATTCAATAAACTTCTACTGACACACTGACATAATACTGATACATCCCAATTAAAGTTAAAACTTCCTAAGATAAAGTGCATTTGTATTATTTCTTATGTTCTAAGCAATATTTTTTTTCTCTCAATATTAACTTCAAAGTAAATATAAAAGTTTTGCTAATAATTTCATGTGGTTATTTTTTAGCTATTAATGTATACAATTAACATTAATTACATGTAGAAAGAAAAAAAACAGGCAGCTGCCAATAAAAGTCACCAATGCTACTAAACGTTTTGTGCACAACTTATTGTAATAAATAACTGATAAGAAAAGCTGTTAATCATAGAGAAGCGTTAATAGGCAAATGCTCTATCGGCTGTGTCAATATGAAAGATCAGTAACATCAATAAAGAAATCACTATATTTTACTTAACTTGCAGCTTAGAAAATATTTTTGTTTGGCTTGGAAAAAAAAGCTCTTGAAATTCAGACCCGGAAATAATGCAGAACATGTTGCAAACAAAGGCTGTTTTGTGCTTAACTTTGAAATCATGCATAAATACTACATCCAAAAAAATTGCCTATTCATTTCAATCAACCGCTAAAAAAGTAGTTTCTTCTAAGATTTCTCTATTTAAACGCTGTTGATGTTCTGCTGAATCTGTGCGAAGAACAGAAGTTGTCATCTCAAAGACACATTTTTGGCGATATTATTTTTTAACAAATATTTGCTTATGCTTTGTCACGGTTTTTGTCTCCAAATCAAATTAAGACCATCGCAAGTGAGTTAAAAATAGATTCGAACTTACAGACTGCCATATAAGCAGATAAACCTGTTTTCATTAGACAGGATTTCCCTAAAAAAATTTTATTTCTTTTATTATAAAATTATTACCTATGTGTATATTTATTATTATATTATTATAAAAACAATGCAAAAAAGAGTTTAGAAGCATTATTTGCCAATGCTTCGATTACTTTTTGCTTATTTTCATAAAATTGATTCTATCATTCAGACTATTCGTAAAAGTACAACAATTTTTTCTAAAATAAATTTTCTTATTACTATCAAATCAGAAACGTATTTGAAGTTTCCTTGTATAAGAATCATCATCGAACTAAAGGTGTTTTGTTTAAAAAAAAAAATGAAACTTCTTGCATACAAATTTCGAACAGTCATATCAGAAGTTATGAAAAAGTTTTACAAAACCATGTGTTTCATTAAAACTTACTCTGTCCTCAAAAATAAATGATTTGACTCTACTATGTTTGTGTTTAAAAATGTTTATGTTTACTAAGTATTGCATTATTAATAATTAAAAAAAAAATTTGAATAAGTGTAATTGTTTTATTTTACATTTGATTGATTATAAGTTGGTTTTATAATTATTAGTTGTTTGTTTTTATTTAAATTGTCTGTCGAGCAATAACTATATTTAAAATTTATGATTTTATATAAATTTTGGTCATTTTTGGTAAATTTGTGCCAAATGATTTGTTTTTATTCATATGTTTATTAATTATCAATTTTTTATTGTATATGTTTTGTTATTTTTTTCTAATCACAAATATAATTTAAATAATTTATTTGGAATTTAATGGTAAAAATTTTAAAAAACACAGGTTTTATAAATTTTTGTCTTAAGACTTTTTTTTAATTCTAGCGTTTTTCTAATATAAACGGGTTTTTTCGTGAAAATATTTTTATTTTGTTCAGTAATTTTTTATGATTTTTTAATTTGTATGTATTTTATTTGTCAAATTTTTAATGAATTGCAACAAATTTAAGTGAATGTGATTGGTTTTTAAAATTTTTATTGTTCTATATGACGTGTTAGACGTTGTTCTGCACCTTTGTGTCTTCCACAAATAAGGGTAAAGGTTCTCATGATACTTTGCATAAATTGTTTATAATTTTTATGCTAATTAATTATCGATTTTTTTTTTATGTGAACAAATCGGTCATGTAGTTTGAATTTAAATTTCATATTGTTGACGATGGGGGGACATAATGTTCACGGCCATCAAAATTATGGTAGCTTCAAACGGACATAAGGTCCACTTTGAAACGGACATAATGTCCAAAAGAACACGCAGAACATGTCCAAAAGAATCCGCTCCAAGCTCCATTTCCTTTTTCTTAATGATTTGCTCTTGTAAGCCATGTTGTTTTTAAAATTCCGCACAAGAGCAGATAATTTTACGGTCATAATGTCCATCACGAATAAGACATAACGTCCATGGACATAAATGCCATGAAAGGTTTGGCCGTGGACATTATATTCTCCCACCATTGTTGATATAACAATTATATACAGGGAAAAAACATTTTCACAAAAATCGGCACCCCAGCGCCATCTATTGGGTCCAAATTTTGCCAATGAATTTATTTTTGTTCACGTATATGGTTCATAATTAAGAATTTTCAAAAAAGCGTCCCCAGCGCCACCTGGGAGAATTTTACACAAACAAAAACCATCCGAAGCACCACATTAATAAATGATATGAATATAAGGTGGATAGTTTCAGTGGCTCAGCCGTCCCAGTGGGCATTTGAGCTAGTGTTACGCAAAAGAAGGCATGCTTGTAGTGCTATTATTGGCGTCAATATACCTTCCATGATCGCTGTACTGATGAGTGCTTCTGAAAGGCCTACCTTTTGAAGGTTTTGTGAAGGAAATGTTTTCTGTTTTAAAAAAATTTTAAATAATCAGAAAAATATAAAAAAATCTAGTTTAAAAAACAAACTATTTTTTTTTGTGCAAGCTGGGTCTCGAACCTAGGACTCCGAATTCTAATACATTACTAATTTCTAATCATAATATATGAAAAATCTGATGTGAAAAAATTGTAATGTTTAAAAAAAATGTAGATTTAAAAAAAAATTTTGTTTGAGCTGGTTCTTGAACCCGCATTCTTGAAAGCTTACTTTCATTTGTAATGATGCAAAATAAGCGAAAGTTTGTTGATAACTGCAGTAGAAGAGTGGTTAAGGTGCCAGACCGGCAAAAGAGAGGACGTGGGTGCTCTGCTTCTAGCAGGCCTCTTTCGAGTCGCGCGAAAGGAAGGCCTACAGGGGTGATTGTCACACATACATACGCACCAACGTTTTTGTATATTAATATAAGTTAATTTTATAGTTATTTAGTGTTTTTTTTTTATAATTTTTATGCTAATTAATTATCGAATTTTGTTTTTATATGAACAAATATTAATGAATGTGATTGTGATTTATTTTTTTTCGTTAAATTAATAATTTAATTTAAATAATTTATTTGGAATTCAATGGTAAATGCTTTAAGACACAAAATAAAACTTTCGTTTTTCGTTTTAGTTCCAGTATTATTTTAGAATGAACGGATTTTTCCAGAAAATGTAAATTTTTATGTTTTTTAATTTTTATGTTTATAAATTATGTAAATTTGAATAAAAATTAATGAATGTGATTGTTATTGGTTTTTATTAAATTATTAATTAATAAATCCAGTTCTAATATATCATTTTAAATTTAATGGCTAAGATTAAAAAAAAAAACAAAAAGTTTTTTAAATTTTTATTTGAAGTTGGTTTTTTTCTTTAATCCATATACAATTTTTTATTAAACATTTAATGGTTAAAACTTTAAAACACAAAATTATATAAATTCTTGTTTTAAGTAGCGATTTTTAGTTCAAGTATTATTTTCCAAAAATAAGGGGGTTTTCCTGAAAACGAAAATTTTTTTCAAAAATATGTACGCTACACTGTACGCTACACTGTACGCTAGAGACACTTTCTACCTAGCATTTGGAAGACGGTTTTGTTGTCAATTATCTAAATGAGTCAATTTAGACTCCTCTTGAGGATTGTCAAAAACAAAATGTATTGCATGTGCAGAAGCATATTTTGGTCCTCTAATCAATAAAAAACTGACATTTTTTGTACTATTTAACGGGTTATTGAAGTATTTTGTAAAAAAAAGAAATATTTTACTCATTTGCAATCAGATTTGGTAGTGGTATCGTGGAAAGAACATGCTTTGTGTCTCCTTAAAATAATTTTATTAATAATACAAAACTAAATTAATTTATTCTTAAAACACAGAAATGCTTTAAAGATCTCATAGTAACTACTTAATTAAATGGTATCCCTAGTGCACGATATGGATTCATTTAGAATTCAAGATAGACTTGCTTCGTCATATATTTTATCCGGATCCGAAATTGATCCGTTTACGTATTAGACTCCTCTCAATAACACGAATCACTTTTTCCACTTTTTCCACTTTTTCAGACTTTCCGCGGACTCGGAACGGACTTCATATACGAATATGTTTCGAACTCTTTTTTTTTAATTCGAGAAAAACTCTTTTTTTAAATAATGCGAATTTGCAAGGGATTGCTTTTTTTTAATAATTCGTATTTAAAAGGGAACAATAAGGCTTATGTTGAATTAAAAAAAAAATTATTTTTATTTATTTGGATTTAGAAAAATGCCATTCTGAAATATCTTTGTAAATAATTTAGGAACATTTTATAATATTTCAAAATCTCTAAGATATTTTTTAGTCTGCAATATTTTATTTTGGCCAACTTGGCTTTTTATATTACGTACTGAATATTTGACATGAAATGAAAATGACTGATAATAATTTTTTTCATAATGATTTTTCGTCTTCGTGGCTATGTGATTATTTGCATAGAGAAAGTATTTTTTCACCATGACTTGCTCCATCTCAAAATTTTAATTAAGACTTATGTACATATTTAAAGGCTCACGTACAAAGCATGCATTTGCGTGCGCAAGCGTAAACTCGTCGACACATGAAAAGTTGGAATATATGACAATTTGTGAAGCACAGTAAAATAGTTTTAGAAGTCATTTAAATAAAAATAAGTACAAAATTGTATTTCGTATCCCTTGTTCATTGAAAATAAAATAAAAGATTTGATAACAATTTGAAAACTGCGTTTTATGTTATCGTTCTGTCCGTTGTTTTACGTCCGTCGAAACATAAAAGAGTGAATTCCACGCTGACGAACACGTAAATGGGTTCAAAATGGATCCCTATCAGTTTTTGGTCACATTGGGATCAACATCTAATTGTATTATGAACAAAATATTATATTTTCAAACAGCTTTGCAGTATTTTTTGTTATTCTCTGCTTGCATTTTATAAATTTTTTTAACAAATTGGAGTCGTTTTCGGCTATCCGGCTCTTTTAAGAAAAGTCGAAATCGAACACATTTTTAGATAACAACAGACTCGTTTGTCAGTCAAAAATAGTACCTTACACGCGTCTTCACATGAAGAGCCTTACATGATCGATTTTTTTGCTCAGCTTCGACTCATTTTCGCAAAATTTTCAAGTCATTTTCACGTAATTTTCGAATCGTTTTTCAATCATTGTTTGGTAATTTTCAAGATAACAAAACGGCTCGTAAGCTACAGAAAATATATTTAAAAATTCTTCTGAACTGATTAAAAAAATATTATTATAAAAGACTCTGTATTTAGAGTCAACAGTTTCTTTGAGTAAAGATTTTTTTTGATCAAGAAATGAGCGTACGTTTGACGGTTTTCATCGCGAAGGAGAGTCGAAAACGACTTGACAAATGTGTTTAACAATTAAATAAAAATTCATTAAATAAAAGGGTTTATTGCGGTGTCGGCCAGCTTTTGCACACATATAAATTTTCATATTAACCCTCTAAATGGCCGTGTAACAGAACTGTGAATCAAATTAGTTCCTAGTTAAACACATCATGGTTTATACAACACAACTATCTTTCCTATCGAGTACAGAAAGGTAAGGTCGTTGAAAATTTTTCAAGTCTTTCGTCTGTTTGCAGTGGGGTTCCCCAAGAATCGGTACTAGGTCCTCTTTTATTCTCCATTTTTACAAATGATATTTTTAGCGATTGCAGGCATTCGTCCATGCATGCTTATGCTGATGATATTCAGATATATCTCTCACGTAGAACTAGTCTCATGGAAGACCTGGTATTCAGGCTTAATGAGGATCTAGAGAGTATAAGTCAATGGGCTGTTAGCAATGGGCTTCAACTTAATGCTTCGAAACCATTTGTATTACCCATCAGCAAAGATAATGTCTTCTTTGAAGATATACCGGACCTTATTTTAAAAACCCAAAAGCTAAGTTTCGTCAGCAAAATCAAAAATCTAGGTTTTCATATTAATTCTACACTTACCTGCAGTGACCACATCAAGAGTGTGGTTCAAAAAGTTTATTATATTCTGCGTAATCTAAGAGTTTCAGCTGATTATACGCCAGTTGAATTGAAACATAAGCTTCTTCTTCAACTTATACTACCTATAATTACTTATGCAGAATGTGTTTATAGCAATTTGGACTCCCGTCTCAATTAAAATTAAACTTAGCATTTAACCAGGTTACACGATATGTTTATGAGCTGCGAAAATTTGATCATATATCTCAGTTTTTTCTTACAGGAAGTGATATTATTAACTATCTCAATGCTAGAAATTGTATCTTTCTGCATAAAATAAAAGTGTTTAAAACGCCTCCTTATTTGTTTGAAAAAATTCGATTTGGTCACTCAACAAGAAGTTTCATGCTGACCCCACCGAGTTTCAACTACCTCAACTTCACAAGATTATTTTTTATTAATGCCACTCGTCTTTGGAATTCCTTACGTAAGAGCTTTAAGGGAAATAATAAGATTTAGACTTGCCGTATTTCAACATTTTGCTTCTAATTAACGATTAAAAAATTCGCCAGTTTTCTTTAAATCTATACTTTCTTCTTGTCACTTTTTGTTTTTCTCACTTAATTACTTCAATTGTATACTCTATCTGGATTTCTCTATTTCTACTTAACATTAAGATTATTTTATAATAAGTTTAATTGTTTAAATTAGGTTTAAGAAAATCTTTAATTTGTATAATCCTAAAAATATTGTTCCAACTTGTTCATTAAAATAACTAAGTTCTTATTGTACTATAAATAAATAAATAAATAAATAAATGGTTCATTTATACTAAATAACTTTTGCATATCAGCTACAAATTGAATAATATGATTTTAAGACAGAAAGGAAAAATATCTGCTTTTTTTATTTAATCATAAAAAGTTCGTATTCGTAAAAAGCATAATCTTTGAAGTTGCTCAAAAAAAAAAAATAAACCGAAAAAGAAAAAGTATTAATACAAAATATTGTGACACGATCAATACTAAGTAACGTTTTTCGAGAAACTGTGGTTTATTGGGCCTAAGTGCATTCCGATATTTGTTGTTACTCGGGTTTTTCAAATAAAATCCGAAATAATTGAACAAATAAGTTTTTAATTTTATTTTTCATATTAAACTCACTATATTTATCACTTTAAATAATATTTCCAAAAAATAAGCACATGCCCTTTAAAGGGTTAAGTTTGTATAAGAGAGAGCTTTTAAACTCATACTGAAAACAAAGCAGTGCTAAAAAGCTCTTTTCAGTAATCTTATAATGCAATGGGTGTTTTTTTATACCCTAATTTTTTTTGCAAAATTATATAGATGAAATATATTGCAAACGGACAATCAAAAATAAAAAGCGGACGGATGGATAATTAAAAATACAGATAAAAAACATGCATATAAAGAGGCAATTAACTAAATTAGCTAAAACTTAAACTGACACATGTAGAAACAGTCTTACAGATGGTTTTTTGATAGTGGTTTTCCAAGTTGCAAACAATTTACACTTGTATTTAATAGTATAGATACACATAATTGTCATAAAAATTACAACTGAGAACTTGGAGCCAAATTATCTGTGGCCAATTTAATTTCGCCTTAAGCAAGTCTTATCCAAAAAGACTAATTTAAAGTAAAATTTTCCTGCGAACCCTCTATGACCTCATTTAATGGTGCTTTTTTAAACTCTCACTCGAAAAAGTACAAGTAAAGAAAATTACAGTAAAAGATTTTAATATTCTTTTTAAAAATTTCTCATTAAATTTTACTACTATGTCAAAGGCATATATTAAATGGTTGTCTTACTATTTATTTCATATGAATTGACAAATTTCTTAACGGTTGTTTCGTCTAATCAATAATTAACGTTTGATTCCAATCAATTCCTCTAAATACATCTATCTCTTTCCTTTCAGGTCAAAGACCACACCTTGTTTGTATAAGGCGCATGATATGGTTCTTTATTTTTTTTTTTTTTTAAATTTGGAGTAAATTTAAAACCTTTACTAAAAACTTCTCTGAAGTCAATTTTTTAAGCGCCAAAACATGTTTAATTTTATTTTTGTTTTCTATCAGAATCAGTTGATCAAATATTAGTGCTAAAAAAATGAACTGATATGAAAAAAATTTAAACTCTGCGACATGTTTCTCTTTACCTCATTAATGTCAATAATGACATCTTTTTCAATGTCAAACAAAAACATTTAAATAATTTTTTTGTTTTTATTTTTCCAGTCACAAAAGTTTCAGAATTCATTTATTTCATTTAGTAAAATTATTTTTTACAACCTGAAAGCATTTCATTCCCAATTGCAAAAACGCACTTTTTACACACATTTACACATTTTGTTGCTTTTTGAATATAATTCCTAAAAGGTTTTATAAATTATTTTTTGAATTGTAGCCTTTATCTATGGTTTCCGACCACAGAAAAAAAAATTCACTAAAAAGTGTAAATGAATCAACTTTTTTTTTAAACATAACCTTCCCTCACCATAGAAAAAATTTGTATGACTAGAGCATACAAATAAATTAAAACAAAACAATTTTAATCGATTTAATTAATATAATATAAATAGGTATAATTAGTCATTAATGGGCTAAGTGTTTTTGCTTGTGAACTGTTTCATGCACTTAAGTGGCAGAAGAGTATTAACTTAATTTTTGGATATTAATGTTTTTTTTTGTTTAGCTATAGTCTTTTATTTGATTGATCAATTTGTTAAAGTTCTCATAATAAGCTCTGTAAAAAATTTTAAATGCGTTGCAAATCTATTTTATAGCAAGCTGTCTTAGAATTTAATTTAACTAATATAATTATCAACCTTTATTAATTTGTTCTTTATAGCAGTATTATAGTGTAATAAAACAAAAACATTTTTTATGGTTCTATAAACCCAAATCATATATATATTTATAATGCTGCCTTAATAGTGGTTTAAAGTTGATTAGCCTTTAATAATAAAATAGCCATTAAAAAAAAAATCCATTTTATTTGATTAAATGAAATTGTTTCTCATTTTTTAATTAAAATTTTTTGAGTGCTTTGTGTCTGAAAAACAATGTGACTTTGACATATTTACTTCCAGCGTTTTTGAAAACAGCACTTCTGCTTTATTTTATAATTCACCCAAAAAAGTTTGATACGAAAAATTTAATTTTTTCTGTGATTTGTACGCATGTCAATATGACATATAGAATTCAGAATAATAAATAATTTTTTTTATGGATTCAATTTTTGGGGAAAAATGTTTGTCTCATTTGAATATGTCATGATAAGTGGAAGGAAGAGCGGTGTTAATTAAAAATATTATATGTCTTTCAAATGAAATGAGCTCATTTATAGCCCAGTCTTAACTGGATATTCTTGTTACTAATATATTTCAATTAATTCTAAAGCTGTGCAATTAATTGTAAAATACTTCATTTTTAAAAACGAAATTTGTTTCGACTTTTTTAAGATACTGACATCAATGAACTTTCTGCAATTGCCTTAAAAGAGAAACGAGATTTGGCCAAAACTCAGCTAACAGATGCCATAAAAGATTCCTGCCTGCCGAAAATGCTTTGTGAGATGGCAGCAAAGCCGGAATACATGCTCACAGAGAAAGAGAAGGATTTGCTGCATCTAATAAGGTAAGACACTAAAACACTTAATAAATTCCTATAAATTGTATAAATTAACAGCAAAAATATTGCTAAGAATAATTATAAATCAACTGGTTAGTGGCAATATTTTTAACATATCACGTCAACTTTTGTTTATTACTTAAAATTAGTAAGCAAAAAATGTAACTTATTTGGCAGCTTGCGGCCACCGGCGGCGTCTAAGTTATAAGCTCATTTCTTAAAATTGAACAACACTATACATAAATTTGCTTGTTTTTCACGCTTAAAGTTTTTGTTCATATTATGTAGCTACTTTTTTTTAATTCTTTCATATCAAAATAACGCTTAATATCTTTATATTGCGCAGTAACTTGGAGATATAATTAAAAATTTGCTGTTTTGTATGCCGAAGAGCAGGTGTTGATATAAGATATTAAAAATTTTTAATTAATATTGCTTTAGTGCTTGTTTAAATATTTTTGATTTTTTTTTTTTATAGAATCTGTTAATAACTTCAATTATTAAGTTTGCTAGCCTGAGTATTGAAAAAACACTAAAACCTTGAAGTTAGTTTCATTAAGTTCTTAAAACGAAAACAAACAATAACTATTTTCGTTTTAATTTCATTTGTGTAGTTAGATAGAATCTTCAACTTCTAAAGTAAGTGACGTAAAATTTAAAAATAAGCAGGCAGGCTAAATAATAATAAATATAAATTATTATTTAACGTTTCAGTTTCATCTATAAGTTATTTTGAATTTGGTAATTTTTTAAAATATTTACATGTCTTCTTAGGCTTATGCTTAGCATTTTTTGTTCTATTACCCACATTTCTGCATTTGCAGTTTTTTATACCTCTTATAATTTAGAAAAGATCAAAAACAGTTATTGCTAGCAGTACCAGAAATGCTCTGAAAAAATTTGTTTTTTGCTCTCCTGAAAAGTTACTGAAAAACACATAACTGTTTTTGTTGGCGCAGCGACGATATGCACCTAGTTTAGTAAAAAAATACTAAAAATTCTATTTTTAATTAAAAATTAAAGCATTTTGTACTTAAAAATTGTGTAGTCAGTTTTTGAAAATTTCGTTAAAAATAGTAAACATTGATTCTCCAACATCAAATTTTGAGAATGCATTAGGAATGAATGCCTCAATACGATATTATTTTCAAAGTGCCAAAAAAATAGTGGTGCTGACCTTGAAAAATGGGAATCAAATTTTTAGTGGTCAAAAAAATTTAAAATTTTTCTCGAAAATGTTTGTAAAAAAGGACATCACAATAAAGAGAAATTCAAGATCTTTAAAATATGTCTTCATGATCTTTAAAATATGTCCTGATGATTTTTCTTGTAGGACTAACGGTTTAGAAGATATAGTTCTTTGAGTACATGTCC
The DNA here is from genome assembly GCA_963920525.1 of Dichetophora obliterata. Classification (NCBI taxonomy): domain Eukaryota; kingdom Metazoa; phylum Arthropoda; class Insecta; order Diptera; family Sciomyzidae; genus Dichetophora; species Dichetophora obliterata. The sequence continues at coordinate 37,419,061 of OY986438.1, read as the reverse complement.
AAATGACAGTTTTTGTTTTTCTTTATTATTTTTCACTGTGTATAACTGCAAAAAAATATATAAAAAATTATAAAAAATGCAAATATATTTTATTTTTAAAGTTCTGTCGACGTGCAAAATTTTAAAAAAATCGGAATTGTCAAAATTAGTTTTTAGACAAAAGCGTCCGATTTGACATGGAATGACCGATATAGATCTTTTTGAAATCTGTACATTCTTGTGGCATAAAGTTTTTTATTTAGTTTATAAGTTTTTTCCAAAATCGAAAAAAGTACAACAAAAAATCAGTGTTTTCTTTCAAAATTTCAATCAAAACTCTATGCGAAAAAAATCAAATAAATCGAAAAAGTCAAAAATGTCTATCTTTTTTATTTTGTGTGTGGAGATACATAGCTTTTAAAGAAAAATTTAAAAAATTCGACTTTTTACCAATTTTATAATTTTTCTCCCAAATTGTTTCACAAAGTTTTGTTTGTATAAGGTTAGGTTAAGTTAATCTGGCTGCATTCTCCGGAGGCACATATAGACCAATGCTAGTCCGTATTTGCACCGGTGGCAGTCAAAGGAACCTTTGGAGTTAATTTGGAGCCTGTAAAGATTTGCATTAAATTCGCAAATTTTATGAGGGATTCAAGAGATATTTTTGCTACTTCTTTTAGTAACAGGAACGTCAATGAGCCAAGGCATTTTGGTCTCGATCTGAGTAGGCAAATTGCTTAAGATTATCGTACAACTATTTCTCCAAGTAGCATAGAATCAGAACGATCATCGTCAGCGATCATCTCATCAGCGGATTATATTTGTAACTAGTATTCCCCGGCAGACGTTGTTCTGCCACATACTACCTTACTGCCATATACGAAAATGTCAAGAAATGCCAAATATATTCACCATATTCAGTATAGCTGCATAAAGTAACCATATGCACTAAATAACAAAATTTTAGGCTACTACGATCAAAACCGTGCGAAATATAGCATTTTTGTTGTTTTGTAAGCGGTAAAAAGGGGTGCGACAAAATTATTTCCCTTAAACCATCTCGTAATCAAACAAATTTCAGCTCAATTTAGCTTAAGCCTGACGTACTTTGCTTCACTCCACGCTGACCCCATGAAAAGTGAGCTTTACTAAAGTGGGAGAGGACCATTTTTAGTGCACTTGCCGAGAGTAACCTTACGAACTATATTACAAAATTTTTGTCTAATACGACCCAAGCCGTTAAAATAAAACATTTTCATTGGTTTGTGGGCGGTAAAAGGGGGGCGTAAAAACCAATATTTATAAACCCAAATAACGCCTGTTTTGAGTACAGTTGCCGAAAGTAACCATACAAACTTAAGTATCAAAGGTTAGTCTAATACGGCCAAAATTGCTTGAAATATAGCATTTTCACTGATTTTTGGGAGGAAAAAGGGGGCGTGGAAACCAATTTTTTGTACAGTTGCCGTCAGTAACCACACTAACCACACTAACCAAATTCCCAAATTTAAGTCTTATAAAACCAAAACCGTATTAAATAAAGCATTTTCATTGGTTTGTGGGCGGTACAAGGGGGCGTGGACACAGACTTTTAATACAGTTACCGACAGTAGCCATACAAACTAAATTAATAAATTTAAGTCTTATACGACCAAAACCGTCTGAAATAAAGCATTTTCATTGATTTGTGGGCGGTAAAAGGGGGCGTAGCAACCCATTTTTAGTACAGTTGTCAACCGTAACCGTACAAACTAAATTAAAAAATTTTAGCTCTATATGACCCAACCCGACTGAAATATAGCATTTTTATTGATGTAGGGGCGGTAAAAGGGGGGTGTGGCAACATTTTTTCCTCAACTATCTCATACCTAAAACAAATCGACTGCTAAAATTTCAGGGCAATCGGTTTAGTAGTTTTGGAGTCTATAGACATCAGACATACATCGTTTTTCTTTTTATATATATAGATATTGATTTGTGGGCTTTAAAAGTGGGCGTGAACACATTTATGTATAGTGACCGCCTCTTGGAGCACCTACACAGCAAGTTTCACTATAAAAATGTGTAGAACTCCGGAATGGCCATGATTTCGAAAAAGTGGGCATATTCATATTGCGAATTCGCCCATTTTTTGTACAGTAACTACAGTAACCATCTGAACAAAATTACTAAATCTTAGTTTTTTACGATCGAAACCGTCTGATATATATCCTTTTTTGGTTTGTGGCCGATAGCGCAAATTTGGCTTGTATGGGAGATACCACGCCCCTTCGTCCAATCGTTACCAAACCTCGTAGGAGCATTTTCAAGATGTGGCTTCAGTTTCCCAGAAAATTTTATAAAGATCGGTTTAGCGGTTTTGGAGTCTATACGTAATATAGCCATATTTTCGCATACCCACATATCCACATACCCACATACATATATCCGTTTTTATATATATAGATAATATCCGAACAAAACTCTCTGATCAGTTGATCAGTTTAATGTTTAACTTTAAAAATAATTAAAACAAAAAATTTGATTTTCAAAAGTCTTATCCAACCTTAATTTGCCTGAAACCCAAAAAAACCTTGAAGAAGGTCTCTAAAAAAAGGGTTTAACATTTTTATAATAACACCTTACGCTGTTCTGTATTTTATTTTTTTATATTTTTTGTTCTTTAAATTAATACGATTTGCTAGTCATTAATATTATTTAAGTTTTTTTGTGTTTATTAACAATAAGGGTATTCACAATTGTGTGGTATCGTGGTATTGTAGTTTTTTTACCATAGTTGAAAAACACAATTATGAGCACTCTTTAAAATAGAATTTGTGGTTGGGAACCTCCCACTATAGTTTTTTGTTACTATGCAAATAAATTAATTATCCAATTTGATATATTTTATTAATATATGGCCTAAAAAAGTTTAACTTGCATTTTGATCTTCTTCTTGATTAGAAAATAACTGGCAACCAATCAGTTGTTTATAGAACTTGAAAAACCACGTTCGTTGAACCTATCATTGAGCTACTTTAAATTACCACACTTTTGGTTATTAGAGATTTCATGTAAAACAACAACAAATATAAAAACCCTCGATAAAGTGTGGTATCAGTACCACGGGGTTTTTTAACTACACTAAAACTACGCAATTGTGAATACCCTTAATGTGTTTTTTTTGTTGCTTTATTAATGAATTAATTTACATTTTTTAGTTTCTAGTAAGAAATAAAAAAATTGTATTAAAAACGTTATGAATTTTTTACTTCTTAAAGTTTTAATTCCCGAATTAATCCAGGGATCACGAGATTGAGATTTTCAATCCCGATAATCTCGGGATAGAGAAAAGCTTCCGGGATTGCACTCCCTAGTAAAGACCCAGTAGATGCGCACTCTTTTCGAAGTGCTTAGTGCATCTATGGGCTTGACATTTTGTTACTTGTTAATAGCAGAGCGTATGAATTTAATGGCCGCTTGGCTGTTAATATGTTAATACAAAAGTGGTGTGTAGTCATGCCGAGGGCTATATCCACGGCCTTCCTTATGGCGAATACTTCCGCGTGGATGATGATGTAGTAGTTCGTAGGTTTTTTGGACTGCCTAATAGTATGCTCTGTGCAATACACAGCCGCACCTACCCCCGAAAGATTTTGGGACCGTCTATAAATATATTGACCGCCCACTGTTCTTGTTCTATAACGTTGCAGCAGTAGTTTGGTTCTAGAAGTCTTAGTGTTTTGAATTTGACTGTTTTAAATTGGCCGTGAGGCGTTGTGTCGATTTTCTGGCATATAGTTTTGGCGTCCAAGGGATTCAAGGGGCTCACGCATAGAATAGTTTCAAGCAATTTAGTTGGAGTCGACTTCTGGGCCCACGAAATGCAGAGCATTGCCTGCCAGTGAGTTTTCTCCATGTGTCTAATTTATTTTTATTTTTTCACAGCCGGCCACCACACAATAATTACATAGAGTAGAATAGGACGAACTACCGTTACAAAGATCCAATGCATTAGAATGGGCGAGAGACACCAGGTGCAGCCTAGCATCTTCTTGGATGCATGTAGCGTAATGGTGGCTTTCTTCAACCTTTCTCCTACATTAATTCTCCATGTCAGCTTGCTGTCTAGGATGACTCATAAATATTTCGAGTGAGTTTTCGGTATGAGGCGTATGTCGTTTATTTTTGGTGGTATCCACGGTGTTATCATGTACTTTTTTGTGAACAGAACCAGATCCATTTTCTCTATGTTTCTATTCTTACTTAGACCGACTGAATTTTACAGACTGAGCACCACTTTGAGTGTACTTTCCATTATGCTCGAGGTTATACCTTAAATTTTGTTGAGTGTTCACTGACAACAAGACTTCATAGCAGGGGCAAGAGGACCCCTTTCTAGGGTGCACCACTGCGAACTGCCCTTTGCATGGATTTGGTTCCCCACTCAGCTCGAACCCTTCTGCAATTTAGTAGATTGTCTAATAGGGTGTCCCAAAAAAATCGTATTTGATGTCCGCGGTATAATCATATAATTATCCGATGAAAATGAAATTTGGATATGTCTAACAGACAAAATTTGAGGGAAAACTTTTTTTTAACCATTTTGCTTAAAAGATTATGCCTCTAAATTCCATTTACCAGCAAATCTAATTTCTCCTCACACAAATCATATGGGAAAATTAGAAAATGAATTCGCGACCTCTAAATCTTTACCAATTGAGATGCTCTTCACAGAGGGTGTTTCTAAGGTCAAGTCGAAGTATTAAAGCCGCAGACATCTGACAAAATAAAAAAAGAAATATATTTATATATAAATGTATATAAAAAATAATATATTTTTGGGACACCCTCTTGTCTAACCATAGGTTTATAGCTGGTGGTGCCTCTATTGCTTTATTTTTGAATACTACTAGGGAGTGTAGTGCCGTTTCAACCGATTTCCTTTTCGTGTATGCGTGTTAGTTGGTTGCTAACTGTATTGCATCATTTGTTAGGTGCAAGTGAATTACTTTTTCGAGCGTTTTGAGTGAAAAAGAGGTTTGACTTATAGGCCTGTAGTCTTTCGGATACAAGTTTCTGCTCTTACCTGCTTTCGGTAGGAATACAACCCTTGCAGAAGAAATTTTTTAGGTCACGTCTTTGTCCTATAAGATCCGGATTTTACCATGGTGGTCTGGCCTTACGCTTCATTCGCGTGGGCTTACAAAACGAGTGATATGCTTCGAGAAGATGGACAGTGAGAATCTTCAGGGACCTCTCAAAGCCCTCTTCCGTATTAATTTGTTAAGGGGAAGGTAACTTGGTCTCAATGATGCTTCTAAAACGGTTCCAGTTGATATTTCTAAAGTTCCTGAAAATCTTTTGAGCTAGAGTGAAGTTAAATCTTATATTGAAACTAATATATATGTGGTCCGAGAAGAAGGGTTGATCTAGAACATTTGACGATGCGGGGCCTACATATGAAGGGCTTATTGCAACAACGTGATAGGCCAAATGATCTCAAAAATCAATTTTTTAGACTGCATACATTACTCAATGCATTGCCAATAACCACTGAAGAGGTTTTGGCTATTTGTTTGGTATTTCCTAACTTATTTGTAAAAGTTTCCGTGGTCAAATCCATTTCTTCATACAAAAATACATTTTTTCAAAACTTTGGAGTATTTTTTATGTGGCTTATCATGTTCTTGCAATAAGCCCTTCATATGTAAGCTGCTTCCTCGCCTATGTCAGCTACACTTATAGCATGTTCTCACGTCACTCTGAATTAAGTAATTCGGTCTGTGAATTACGATTGTGAATTACGATTGAGAATTATCCCTTTCTAACGAAGCAATCGTAATCCGGTTTGACAATTGTGCTTTGTTAATTTTATTTTGCATTTTGTTTTAGTGAAGATTTATTGGAACCGAAAGTTGATAGTCTTCTGGCCATTAATATTCAGTTTACAATTCTTTTATTAGAATCTATCTTCAAAATCTGTGGCGGCCGTAGCCTAGTGGGTAGAGTGCGTGGCCCCTAAGCTAAAGAACCGCGGTTCAATTCCAGCTCAGACAGAAAGTTTTTCAATTGAATTAATTTTTCTGTTCGGTCGCCATCTCTCTACAGACAATGGCAAACCTCAGAGAGTAAAAATTGCCATGTAAAGCATCTTGAGAACATAAGCCGTTCGGAGTCGGCATAAAACACGTAGGTCTAGTTCTCGGTCAGTTGTGATCAAATATTTAATAACACACACAACACAATTGATCAATAGAAGCTAGGTCAAAGTCCTTCCAAGGGCTGAAATAGCCAGTTTATTTTTATTTTATCTGCAAAATAAATATTAATTTATTATTAAAATGAATTTTTAGAGCAAAAATACTTCTAAACTGATGACAGTTATTCTTTTGTTTTCCTTCATTCTTCAAAAGAAGTGCTTTTTTCGATTAATTTTCGATAAAAATTATAGATGAAACTGATTTCTACGACATTACGATCGTAATTCAAACCTTCGAATGAAGTAACTCAGGATGTCAAATATTGTTTGGCGAATTACTTAATGGAGCCTCGAATTACGAATGAGAGTCGAAAAAAGTAATTCAAGGTGCCGTGAGAACGTGGCTATTAGTTTATATTGTAAGATAAAGTTTAGTAGGGACCCACCTCGATCGTTAATATCTTGGCTGCCCCACACTTAGTGATGTGCATTGGCATCTGATGACAAACGCCTGATTCCTTTCGCCAGCTATGGCTGCCACCCTATAAAGCATGTCTGGTGTTGCATTGTTGTCGTGCGTCGTGTAGCAGGGGGCGACCAGGATACGTTCATCTGTGTCGCCCTCTAGCGCCACTACCATGAGACGGTCAGTGCTGTAATGAGACATTTTATAGGTATGGATGTCCTTCCTTATGAGGATAGCTGTTCTTGTTCTACTTACTGTTGTTTCGAAATACGTAGTTAAATATCACAGCATACAGAAATATTCTTTTTCCCAAAGTCATGATAAAATATGAGTTAAAACAAAAAAGTCACAAAACGTGTGATCAGTCACGTTCAAAAATAGCTTAAATGTTAATCTAAAAAGAATGTGGCCTTAATAATCACTAAAGTTGGCGTAGCAAGCATCTTTTTCCGTGACACTAAACCATTTTTGCATCGCAAAACATGGTTTAGTGCAAGACATTGCGTCGTTATAGATAACGATCTTCCAACTGAAATTTAGCTTTCTCGTTGCAACTTTGTTTAACATACATTTAAAGCTATAAAATTTTTGTCGCATAAGAAATAAAATTGTAAAATTGTTACTAAGCTCAAAAACAAGCTCTATAATTTAACTTAACTAAGTTTTCGTTTCAATACACCTTTTTATTTTTGCTTAAGCTTAGTATGCTGTAGAAAATTTTCATTTTTGTTCCGACAACATACTGAGCTTTAACATTGAATTTCATTGAATATTGGTGATCGCCTTTACCTTGCACTTGACGTTATAACATAAGTATACGCTACAAAATATCGCACAGTTTTCTACAGGCGTAACACATTAAACAAGCTGTCAAAAACTAACAATTATTTTCTGAGCTTATTTTAAGTATTAGTTTCATTGACATAAAAATTACACAGGAAGTCTGTTTTTTAATTAGTTTCGTTTTGATGAATTTGCAAACTAAACTAAACAGGAATTATAGGTTAATTATTTTTTAAATATTTAATTCCTGCTTTTTATTAAAATATCTGCTTGTAACATTTAATATTTTTTTTACCTTACTTTACAGATCCTCTACCATGTCGCTCGCCATGAATGGTGCACCCAGTAAATGGCATTTTGCGGCACATATGGGCGAGCTTTTGCGCTATACTGGTGATGATATGAGCGGACCTATGGGCTGTGCTAATCTCTGGCCCAGTTGCCCGATTAGCTCGAAGAAACTGATGAAGCTATCCTACAAGGTCAAGCTTTGAGGAGTTTGACAAAGCAAAAAAGGCTGAGGAAACTGTTACTATATAAAAAGGTTAACATTAAGAGTGGAGGTGTCTTCAAAAATATTTGAAATCAACCTTTTTTTATATAAAATGGACTAACTTTTTATTGCTATACTTTTTCACTTTCAAATAAATTTCAGCAGAATTGATCGTTATCATCAATTTTACAGAAAAAATTTGTGAAGTGGATTCGCTCAAAATAGCATTGATCACAAGGATGATCAGGAAAATATGATATAAAAACTAAAAGTTTTTTTCTTTATTCTTAAACTAATGTGAATACCCAAATAAGTATAAAGTGGCAATTGACAAGAAACATTTATGCCCTAAAGTTTTTGTAAATATTCTAAAATTTTCCATAACATCAAATTATTCAACTTATTCATATGGGCATTTTTCGCACACAAAAATTTTTTTTTTGATTACAGCAGCTACTTAAAGTGGTTTTTATGCTAAAAATAGTTTGTCGAAAACACGTTTTTGTTTCTTGCATTAGCTTTGAGCGCTATTAAAAATAGCCAAATGAAAGCAACTTAATTGCTTTTGTCGCTGTTATTCAATTAAGAAAACTTTGTGTTTTTTTTTTGTTTGTAATTTGTTATATCTTTAGTTGTTAGCAAATAAACTTATTTATAATTATTTGTATATAATTTGTCCATTATTGTTTTTCTTTAATCGTTGTTTTGTAATGTTACCATATTTTTTTCACATACTTTTAATGACTGATCCAAGCGAAGCAATTAACTGAATATAAATGCTTTTACCTATTAATTTAAGTTTTGAAGCAAACAATTAATTAATTGTTTAAGTTTTAAATGTTAAAAAATAAATTAAGTCTTAAGTGCTTAACTAAACTAAATCCTTTTTTTTTGTAAATAAGCAAGAATATGTAAATTGTTAATTGTAGCAATATTTATTAAAATCGACCAATAAAAATACTACTAAACTATTGTCAGCATTAGTTTAATTTTTTTATGTTGTTCTTTCATTTTTTTGAAGTATTAATTACAACTTTTAGTCTAAGACTCAGCCTTAAAAAGTCTTTAAGAACTCAACTTTAATTAATAGCTATTACTGCAACAACACATTGGCTAATCTGAAGCAAAATCTTAATTGTGTCATTGAGCCAGTCAGTCATTTAAGCATATTTAAGCAACCAATCAGTCAAGTTATTCAACGGTTTGACAAGTTTTAGAGCTCTCGAAATAATAGAGTTTGCATTTCAATAACAAACGTGTTTTGACTGTAAAGGCTTGATTACCCAAGCGTAAGGTAACGTAGCGTGTCGTTGCCAACTTTCAAGTTAAACTCTGTTTAATGATAAGTGTGTGCAAGTCGTTACCGAAATCGTAACGTGGCGGGACGCAGCGTAGAAGTCTAGCAAATAGATTTTTACGCCACGTTACGATTTTTGACAGTTCGACAACTGAGGGACAAGCGAAAAATTTTGTTTAACTTCGCAAAATTGTAAAATTTAATTCTATATAAGAAATGATGCAGTTTTTTAATTGAAGAGGAGAAGTTAATAAGCCCACTAGGAAAAGCGAGTGCCTTTATAAAAAATTTTTTGCGGGCTACAAATCCTCGAGACAACGTCGCACTACGCTACGTCCCGCTGCGCCACCTCACGGTTACGCTTGGGTAATCAAGCCTTAAGCCAGGGTGCGTAAAGTAATCAAAATGCGCTCCCGCTCCCCTGAATTATCTTTGCTATGAGTTTATCATTTTAATGCCTAAAACTCAATAGCGCGTTAGGTCGGTCGGCCTTTGACAGCTAGACTAGAAACAGCCAGTTCTTATGAAGTAACACTAAATTCGACCTCAGACTTTGCTTCCCGTAAAATTCGTCACCCGTAAAATTAATCACCTCATCCCGTAAAATTCTGAAGCAGCGGTAAAGTACGATCAAAGTTGTAAGTTAAGAATTTTTCTACTAGCTCACATGGTAGAAGGATAAAGGTATATGCAGCGCTGACTGTGCTCTCTTTCCATACTGACATGTCTGTCAAATTTAGCTGTGTGGCGAATGGAAACAAAAAAAAATAAAGAAAAACTTTTGCTTCGTTTTGAAAATTCCGGCAGTATGCTCTCATCTGGTGCATATACCTGTATTCTTCTACCATGCTAGCTCATGCGTTTGACATTCCATTCTAATGCTGGGTTGCATTTTCGTTGAGAAATTTTAATATGTGGGAATTTCTTGTAATTCGTTGGTAACAAAGATTTTCATGGAATAATCGTAAGATTTTATACTTGGTGTGACTTTTTTAAAATTTTATTCTGTTAAAGTAATATAATAACGATTTTGATGGATTTAATACGATATAAATATAATTTTATTATATATCCTATTAAAATTAATGCATAAATTGATATATTACAAATAATATAGTATAAATATATTATAATATTATAAATAAAAGATTGATTTTTAGTTTTAGTAGTAAGTTTCTTTGCTGCTAGGGAACTCACACCATGATGAGTAAGCTCAATCACTTCATCTCTGCTACACATATATAACAAAATAGGGGTATTCACGATTCAGTGCACGTGCCAGTTCAGTTAAGGACTTGTAGTTGTGCAGTTAGGTTTTCGTGAACACACCACTCTTTTGATTGCGAAATTTATTGAATGTATGTCTTATTTGTCAGAATCAGGTGTTGGCTAGGAAAAGAAAATATTTCATAAATTAAATATGAACATGCCGAAAAATCTATTGAGAGTAAATTTTTTCGAGTGCAGTAAAAAAAATTTGAAATCTTTGTGAAGAAAACTGTTCCGAGTCTCATTCGTCAGATTTTTGTGTACACGAGCAATGGTATTTTTTATTTTTATGTGTTTTTTATGGAGACTCGCAGAAAGGTGCCAGATGGAGTTTGATTAATAAGACCAGATCATACATTAAACCCTCCCAAGCGTATTTTTTTTTTTTGATAGGAACTATAATAGACATTTTTGTTTCTATTTTTTTGTGTTTTTTTATGTGGACCCCCAGAAGGGTGGCAAATATAGTGTAGGTGTGTTCAGAAGAAATGTTTGGGGGAAAAAATTAATAGGACCAGCTAATACTCTACAGCAGGAAAATTAGCTGATTCAAACATAAATAAAGTGTTATTTTGTGGGTTAAAGGTAGATATGCCAAGCAAAAGAGTAAAAAGAGTGGATGATTTTGTGAAAATTGCTGCACCTGAGATATCATGTAACGCTTTTGTAACTGATAATTATCAACAGACCATAAAAATATCAACCATACCATAAAAACTTCAGACTTTTTCAAACAAACAACTAGTAAATTAATTTCATCAATGGTCCATTTCTTGGTGCATTTAAATGTTTTTTTGTTTTTCTTCCATTTTCGCTCGTCAAATACCAGCTGTTTGATAAGCACATACACGAAACCTGTTTATGCACCAGGGGCCCTATTCTGTAACTTTGAGTTTTAAAGCGGGCTATCACAAAAACTCACTGGTTATCAGGCGGTTAGTTCAGTCAGAAAAATTGTTCCCTTTAAAACGCACAGTTACAAAATATGGCCCCAGGGTCGACGCTGTACATTTATGGAAAATAGAAATGTGTCATTTATGTGTATATTTTGGTAGTGTTAAGTACATCAAAGCATGAATATTTTGCTCAAGCTCAATTGCACAGCCAAATGCACTGAATCGTAAAAACCCCTATTTTGTTAGTGTTAAGTACAAAAAATCAGGAATATTTTGCTCGCGCTCAAATGCACAGCCAAATGCACTGGATAGTGAATACCTCTTTTATTTCACATATTTTGGGGTTTCATGCAAATGGGCCATTATAAATAGCATCAAGTATAAGTTTATCAACTATAAAGTGCATGGAAAAGCCTTTGCACAAACGAGATATATTTGCTCTTTGATTTAGGTGAGCAAACGAGGCCACAAACCTTAATGATGAAAAAGTTGTTTTCGTTTTTTGAAAAATAATTAATTTCTTATCAGAAGCCGGTAAAAAATCAATGAGAGGTAAGAATTTGTGAAATGGAACAAGAGTAACAAATATTTTATCCTCAATTTTCAGAAATCAGAACAATTGCAACTTTAAAGCTAATTGACAACATATGGCAATATATTGCAGGAGATATATTTGCAAAAATCGACTTTAAGGACTGTTCTTTTGCACTGTCTGATAAAAATAACTTATTGTTCAAATTTTAATATTGCCACTTTGCAAGAATACCCTTATTGCATTAAAAGTACATTAAAATAATATCTTAACTTTTTAAGGTAGGTTGTTTAAGGATTCTGTTACAATAATTATTTATTTTTCATTGACTTATTAAAACTTAATCCGCATCCATTAAAATTGCATGATTTGGGATAAAGGGTAGTTTTGTGGGATTTTTTTAATAGCTGCTTTTATTGGCATCACCGAAATGGCAGAGGCAATATCTGTCAACGCAACATTAAGTTTTGCATAGTTTAAGGTCGTCCGTTTTGACACTTGTATCGTAAAGCTTTTACAACGCAGACCAAAGTACGATCAACGGCCGACTGATCTAACGCACTATTGAGTTTCGGGCATAAAATATTCAGATCGTATGAGGATAAAATATTCACTCTTCTTTGAACTCCTCAACTGCTTAGTAAAATTTTTGTTACAAATATGACATGCATTCTTAGGGACATTGCTTCCAGAAGACATTCAATAGATCCAATTGTGCTTCTTCTAAGCCTTATCAAGAAGTGCTTTCAAGAAGAATTCTCATAAACCACTTCTCAAAGACATTCAAATAGCATTTAATTTCAATTATTTTTTTGATGTATTTTTTCATTTTCCGTGGAATTTTTCAAACCTCCAACAAAACGTAACTACTTCCTACTTCAAACACCAAAATGCCGTGAAATTCGGGAAAAGGATTATTTCCCGTGGAATTTTTTAAGCCCCCTAACCACATAAACCATTTCATTATATGGAATGCCTTCTTAAAGTTCTCCTCAAAAATACCTACTAGAATCCTTTCATTTAAGGGCTCAAAGAAATCTTCCATTGAAAAAATTCTGGAAGCACTTCTTGATAAGACTAAGGAAAGCATTCCTTTGATAAGACTAAGGAAAGCATATGTTAAATGAATGCCTTCTGGGTATGAAAGTGGAAGGGATGGAATGCAAGACTTTCCATTCCACTCTACCTACTTTTGGAAGCACTTCTTTTGCTGGGTGCTTTCCTCGTTCATGAGTTTGTATGCTGAGAAATTTTAAATGAGCGACGTCGTGTTGATGAGAGATGTTGAGTTTTCATCGCTCGTGAGTTTTGAAATGATAAACTCATTGAATCGCTCACTTTCATTTGATGCGAAACCTTAGTCAAACACTTTGCACATAATAAATTGAAGGGATTTAAGTCAATAATATTAATTAGTTTTCCTTATAATATATTTACTTAAAAAACTTAAAAAAGCACATTATTTAATGAAGTTATAAGAAACTGAGATAAATAAACATAAAGGAACATTTTCAAAATTTTTTAAGGATTTTATTAAGCATATTTCATTAAGCAAAAAAATATAGTTCACCGTAAAATCAAGTCTAAAGTTTTTGAGTTTTTAATGCATACAAAAATAAATAATTACCTTCAAGAACATCGTCTTCTCACTGAAAAACAATCACGTTTCAGACCAAATAGGGGCTGTGTAACAGAACAGAACGAATTCGAGTTAGCCTTGATCAAAATAAGCCCACGTTACACTGTAAAAACTAAGTGTTATATTAAACACTGCCTTAATTCATCATTCATTAAATCATCAATAGCCTTAATTTCATCGTCGTCTTTATATTAAGTTTATGCAGTCTTAATATCAGACAGTAGGAGGTCAAAAGTTAACTTTTTAAAGCGTGCCTGTTGAAAATCTTGCAGTCTTGCTCTTATTTTCAGCAGGGCACACATTCATTTAGCATATAGGCTGCTTTTTTACTAATAACAAGGGCTGGAATTCAGCGAAGCTACTGCTGCGTTTACAATTTAACTACCTTAAAATAAGACAGTATTGGATGCTGGCTTACAGCAAATAAAGGCGAGTGTAATTTCAGTGAAAGCTGTCTTAAAACTGTTGCAGCTTACTTTAAGACAGTTTTTTCAACTAGTAATAAGATTTACTTTTTACAGTGTACTGGTCCTTTCAGACCACTCAAAAGCCTTCGACACAACTGATCATGTAATACTCTGCACCAAATTGTCACGAAAGTTTCATTTTTCATGACCCTCAACAATTCTTCTGGAAACATATCTTTCAAATAGGTCACAAGTCGTGAATATTGGCTCCAGTGATTAAGTTGCTTTAGTCAAAATAGCTTTTTAAATTATTGCTTTTTAAAGCAATTACTGTTTCTATAAATTCAAAACTTATTACTGCTAAGACTTGTACTTGAAAAAAATCAAACAGTCGTAGTCAAAGCAAAAGAAAAATTTTCTGATAGACTGCGAAGCAATTTAGTAGTCGACAGTTTCAACAGTTTTTGTTTTGATTGACTGAAACTGTGAACAAAATCGAAAGTCGAAGTCGTTTTGTAAGTTGAAGCAGCATCAGTTTTTCAACAGTCGTAGCAGACTGTTTTGCTTTTATGCTTTGTGCTGATACATTTGTTTGATCGCTTTCGTGCCAATTTTTTTGCTTTTCGATTGCAAATCGCTTTTCGATTGGACACTAGGGTGGACCCTAAAAAGGTGGTATTTTGTCTTATACTCTTTGCGTATGTGCTGGCAATATAAAGGCTGGTTAAATTTTTAGGGCTGATGTTGAATGTGATCAACACCTAAACGTCAAGTTTTTTCTGCATTTAATTTGACATTTCTCAATTTCAGATTAAGGGCATTAATCTGTATCACGAAGCAGCACACCAACGACAAGCAAGACACGAGAAGCAATACTTTTTTCTATACGAAATTCTATTGCTTCTCGTGTCTTGCTTGTCGTTGGTGTGCTGCTTCGTGATACAGATTAATGCCCTAAGTCAATTTGAATTATCGAAAGATACACAATCGAGCAAATCGAAAAAGTTATTCAGGCTTATTATGAAAATGGACGTTCAAATCAAAATGCATATCAAAATGCATACTTCGTGATTTTTTCGGTCAATTTAATCGTCCAAATGTGCGTACAATGGGAAAAATCGTGCAAAAATTTGAGCAAACCGGGTCTGTAAGAGATGTGAAAACACCAGTGCATGCTCGTACAGCTCGTACTGCAGAAAATATTGCTGCTGTTTGCGATAGTGTGGCTGAAGAGCCGTCCACCTCAACACGTCGTCGTGCCCAACAATTGCACCTCTCACGCTCGTCGTTGATAAGGATTATGCAAAAAGACTTGCATTTACACGCTAACAAGGCGCAATTGACTCAAGAACTAAAGCCTCTTGACCATTTCAAGCGTCGTCAATGGTCAGAATGGTAGCAAGAAATGGCAACAGTGGATGATCAATTTTCGAAGAAAATCATCTTCAGTGATGAGGCACATTTTCACCTCAGTGGATTCGTCAATAAGCAGAATTGACGTATTTGGCGAATGCTACTCCAAGAGTGATTGTCGAAAAAAAATGCACCCACAAAGAGTGACTGTTTGGTGCGGTTTATGGGCTGGCGGCATCATTGGGCCGTATTTTTTCCAAAATGAGGCCGGTCAGGCAGTTACTGTGAATGGTGTTCGCTATCGTGAGATGATAGCGAACTTTCTATGGCCCGAATTGGAAGATATGGATGTAGACGATATTGGTTTCAACAGGACGGTGCCACTTGCCGCACAGCTAACGAAACAATGACTCTTTTTCAATGGCCGTGTTATCTCACGTGGTGGCGATGTCAATTGGCCGCCAAGATCATGTGATTTGACACCGTTGGACTTCTTTCTTTGGGGTTATTTGCAAGAAAAGGTGTACGTCGATAGGTCAGCAACAATTCAAGAGTTAAAGGATAAGATAATTCGGCACAATAACGGCATAGAACTTCAATTCTGCCTCAGCGTCATCGAAAATTTGGACCATCGGATGGAGGTGTGCCGCCGAGGTCGTGGAGGTCATTTGGCCGATATTTTAATCCATACATAATTGAATCATATCAGTATTATCATAATAAAAAGAAAAGAAAGTAATTTTTTAAATAATTTTTGTTTTATTCAAAATCAACATCGGCCCTTAAAATTTCACCACCTGGCTTATTATAACTGCTAAAGTGCTTCGCAGTCTAACAGATATTTGTTTCTTTTGCTTTGACTGCGACTGTTTAATTTTTAGAAACATAAGTTTCAGCAGCAGCAAAGGAAATGAAAAATATTTGAAGTTTTTAAACGGTGATTGGCTCCACATACTCAAAGTTTTTACCAGTCAGTAGAGGAGTGCCGCAAGTTAGGCAAAAAACTAAATAGATTACTATAAAGATTTTATAAAAACCAAAATGCTTGTAATTTCTCTAGACTGATAAAATGGGGGCGGGGCGCTCAAAGAATATAGAGAATTTCAAAAGAAAACTCGGTTTTATTTATAGTCAATAAAAAGTATAAAAGTATGAACTAATATATTTTTAGCCATAACTTTTGATTGGAAAGAGATATTGGAGTAATTTTTCACATAAATTATTTTTGAGATCTGACTTTTTTGTAAAAAATATAAAAATAACATTTTGGAAAAAAACCCTTGTTGTTTTGATGACAAAAACAGTAAAATAGTTTTTGCGTTTAACTGGAAGAATTTTTGTAAACAAATGCTATGTCATATGAAAGGTAGTCAGATGTACAATTTTTACTTGATTTTATTTTTAAAACAAAAACAATTTTTGAGTTATTTTTTGAGTAAAAAGTCAATATTTTGGACTTTTTTTTGACAAAATCATAAAACAAATGTGCACTGACCTTACTATACATTTCAAACTATTTTTGTGAAGTACTTTTATAGAACGTTTGTAAAAAAAATTTAATGAAATATAAAAATGGACAGCGGAGATATTTGCATCGAAACACCAAACTTTTATTTTCATGTTGTCTTTTTCTCATTCTGAGGCAACGGTTTTTAATGAAAAAAGTCATTGTACTAAAAATTTGTACAATTTTGAATATATGTGAGTGTTCTTGATGTCAAAATAACAAAAAATTTTTTTAAAATTAAATACACAAAAACTCCGATACTAAAAAGTATTATAATAACAAAATTACCGTTAGTTGAAAAATTTCGGAGAGGCCGCACAGTACAGTAGTTTTTTTTTTACTACCACAAATAGCAATATAAGTACAAAAAACACAGTTTTACTGGACTTAGTTATTTTCCTATGCTTCTCAATACTTTTCTTAGCATCATCGAGTGAGTACTGCTGTTGACAAATCAAAACAAAATATTTTGGTAGACAAAATTAACTGTTTTTAATACCCTAATTTCTTAAAGTTGGTTGTTATGATTTCCGAAACATCAGTGGTTCCTCTCCAACATTCCTTCTCTTTGTTTTCGTTATATATTTTTTTAATGAATTTTTCTTTTAATTAATTTTGATTAAATTAATTTTAATTTTATTTTAATATTAATTTTTTTTACTACAACAAATTGCATGATAAGTTCAAAAACACAGTCTTACTGGATTAAGTTAATTTCTTATGTTTCTCAATACTTTTTCTGAACATTATCGAGTGAGTACTGTAGTTGACAAATAAGGTAAATTTTGAACAGCTTTGTTGTATAGTAATAATGCTATGTTTTTATTTTATTTTATTATAGATTAATTGATGAATCAGGAAATTCGTTATGGATTAATAAAATTCCTTCATCGACCTTTTTTTGTAGACCAATCATATCTATTTTTGAAAAAGAGGATAAAAATACATTTCTCCGGGAGAGTGATCATATGAAAACAAAAATTAATAATTTGGAATGCGATGTTATAAAATATGTGGCAAATTTTATGCGGTATCTTACGAAATGCATTTAACTGATTGATGGTGCGGTGGCGAATGTTTGAACGAATACAAATGCAACAAACAAATGTATTAGAGATGAATACAGCTGAATTAGAGCGAGTTCAAAATTCAGAACATTATAAATTTGGACTTTCTATACTCCACTGCTGGATTCGTTTCTTTGAATGCTGTGTTCATATTTCCTTTCGATTGCCTTTTAAAACCTGGCAAGTAAGAAATGAAAATCAAGAATGTTTTAAGCAGAACAAAGCTCGAATTCAAATTAATTTAAGACAAAAATGGGTCTTTTAGTTGACCATGTGAAACAAGATTTCGGTACCACCAACGACGGTAACACCGCTAGGCTATAGGATAGAAACACGCTAGGATATAGAAACATCAGCAGAAATCACTAACATTGATAAGCGACTTATTTCTATGTTTTCACTTATATTGAGAATTTTATCTTGTGGCCTAAAAATTAAACAATTAAATTTAACGAACTTCTGACAGTGCAGAAATATGTACATAGATCAATGTAACTGGTACTAAAAGCCCAGTTCTGTGCATAATATTTTAGTTCATGGAAGCGATGTCATAAAATTTTTCGATTTGCCAATTGGTAATTTTTCTTATTTTTATAATTTTATGTTACTATTATTTCAGTTTTCTTATTTTATATTAAAGCTGTTTATCTGCAGAAGCTTTACAAGCAAGACACAAAGACATCCGGAAAATTCGCTTGTCGCATACAAAGAAAACATCGCGAGAAAACTCAAACACGGACTTATTTGCTGTTGACTTCAGATCCGCTTATATCATCAAATAATAATATAAAACGAAAAAACCAGCTTGTAGTTGAGGAAATGCAAAAATATATTATAAACGAAGAAAGTGAAGATGAAAATAGTTTTAATGAAAATGAATCTTTTCAAATTTCTTCTCCAAAAAATAGTGAAGAAAGTTGAAGTAAATAATATTTAAATAAAGTTTTGAAGTAAATATATATTTATTAAAATACTGTTTTGCTTCATAAAGAGAATGGGCCTAAAAGTAGGCAATGAATAGTGCATAAGTGTATGCAATTTGTGTTTTTGGATCTTCCGAAAACAAGGTAAATAAAATGTTTATTATATTTTGACCAACATGATATTTAATTTTTCAAAGCACAAGACTTCGACCTTCCATAAAAAATAAAAGTCATTCAAATCTTAATTTAAATTATTAAATAAAAAATCTTTAAAAAACATAAAAAATCGACATTTAAACGCAATTTGCGGAAAAACTAGAAAGTTTACATAAATTTTTAAGATCAGCAACCTCAAATTATATAAGGTGTCAAGTTTCATACCCGACAGACAACTTCTTCTATGTTTGCCGACGTTTCCCATACATTCAACGTACTGTATGTAACAATTTAATCTACAGTGCACTTAATATGTATATCTATTTTGAGCGATATATGTTGAGCCGTTTGAAATAAACATAAAATTAGATTTATTACTATATTTATTACTATATATTACTATATTTTTTCATAAGTGAACTTTATTCCAACCAACTGTAACTATTCAATAAACTAGTCAATATTTAACTGCTGTACATAGTTTTATGGTGAAACGCTGGTTAAATTATATAATGACTTTTTAATGCTAACCCAATTGAGCGCCTTCAACCATCCACCCCAAATAAAAACTTACACACTTTGGTCACGTTCGTTTTCAACGAAGCATTTGAATCGATTATGCAATTAAGTATCATTTGTCGCGTAACAAACACTAAGTAATACACCATAAACCTGGCTCAAAATCAAAGTAAAAAAAACATCACTTCAATCACCACCGTAGCCGCAACAGGAAAAAAAAGAACTGACATAAATAGTTGTAAAAAATGCAAAAAAGTAGCTTTGTAGATAAATGTTACACGGTCACAAAAAAAAAAAATTCATTTAGTAGGCAGTCAATTATAAAAATTTATTTACTAGACAACAACATTTGAGAGAAAAAAACAACTATATTATGCTTTAATTTTAGAAATAAGATAATTAAAATAATTGCTTTAATACTTTGTATTCTAAACATTTTTAATAGCTTATTATTGTGCATGCTTAGCTTAACGGTGTTTGAACATGGCTTAGTTTAGGGTACGGATACTACTGCGAATGCAATGTATGAAATTTTTTTTTATTTTTTACGCTTAAAATTAACTCTTTTGTGTTTTGTATTATGGACACACACAAAAAGGTTTGAATTAATGCCTGGACGACCTTGTTTATTAGAGCAGATCATGTTTATTGACACTTTCAATTAACTTTTTCACGCTAGATTTTAGCACTTTACTTTAGTTAACAGTGGTGCTCAAACTTTGTGTAATGAATTTGAAGAAAGAAAAGCTAGAATTCTTGTTTTCTATGTTTTTGAGTGTGTTCTTTCCAAAGGTCATGGTTTAAATTTCTCCAGAAAAAATTTATCTATGAAGCAATCAAAAATACTCAAAAACAACGTGATTTTCTCAGAACTTTTTTTCGATTTCTTTTCATGCTTAAATCTAATAAAAATCACAACCACTGTATCTAAACTGAAAATATATGCACGACTATTTTTATATTGAAAAGTTTTGGTGTTCTTTTCTGTGGGAAAACAAAATGGCAGCCAGAAAGAAAATGTTCTTTCCAAATTTGAAGAATTTTTTTTTTGAAAACCATTTAATGGGTTCGTTTTAAAATATTTCAAAATAATACACCTTCAGTATTTTTCGACAAAAATTCAACCATAAAGTACATTAATCCCTAATATTTTTTCCTATAAAAAACTTAATAATATATCAGGAAGTTTCCGTTTTTTTATGGCGACAAAAATTTTATTGTTCATAAGTTTAAGTAAGTTTTAAAATCAACACACGTGCTCAACATTGACGGAAAAATTTACATTGGTATGCGCAGAAGTCCAAAACAAATACCTCAGCGTACCAAATATTTTGCAAGACTTTCTTTTTTATCTCATTTTTAGCTATTTAAATAAAATTTTGGCTGCAAAAAAGTTGACGCTCCCTGCGTAGCGCACATTTGGGCTTCTGCAATTAGCCCAGCGCAGTGTTAATGACTCAGTCAACACAGTAAAAGTTCACCTTCGGCTTGAGCCTATGAGCTGTCATTACCTGATGTCATAAAAAGCGATGACATCTAGTGTGCAAAATGCGCAGTTAAGAAGTTATGCTTTTGCGTTTATTAAATAAATATGCTACAAAACAATTTTCCATTGAATGACAATTTTAAATGAGTCTGTACAGCTTTACGATTTCAAGCTGCTTGACTTTAAGTTAAGAAATTAAATAATTTAGTTTAGATTTGCACAGTGGGACAAATTCCCACACTGTTTTACCAAAATTGATGTACTGGTAGTAGAATTTGAGCCAGCGAAAAAATTGTGTTATTATTTTGATGGGGCAGGTTTTTTTTATTCACATTTTTCTTAGCCTTACATGCAAACGTGGCTTAGAGAATAGGATTTGCATCTTAAATCAAGTGGTCGTTAGTTCAAATCCGGCTTTTAGGTTGTTTATAATTAAAAAATTTTTCTTGAGGTACCAACTTATTTTTGATGCCGGTTTAAAGAAAATAAAATTCTACATCACTACACAGTAAAAAATTTGAGGGTAAATTTTATCTTTTTTATAACATTTGTGGGGTATAAACTTTTTTATTCCAAATAATTTATAAATTTTATACCACTCAATAATATAAAAATAATAAAGCAAATATAATTTAAAAATTTTATATGGATATCATGTGTAAATCAAAATATAATCTGGTTCCCAAGAAAAAAATTCACCGAAATCGGGAAATTTAAAAATATATTGATTTCGATTGGTCTGACGAGAAAAATGGTCTAGGAAAATTTATAAGATTTGATGGTATAACTTTTAAAACATTTTTGGTTTGGATTTATATGTATACAAAATAGTATAAAATTTATGGTCATATTTTTTACTGTGTAACAACAAAAATAATTGACCTGACATTACTAGTTGAAAAGTTATACGCCGTTAAAAATTAACTATTTTTTGCTTTCGTTTGCGCGTACACAGTAAGAAACAAGAGCATAAATTTTATACTATTTTGTATACATATAAATCCAAACCAAAAATGTTTTAAAATTTATACCATCAAATCTTATAAATTTTTCCAGACCATTTTTCTCGTCAGACCAATTGAAACTACTATATTTTTTAATTTTCCGAGTTCGGTGAATTTTTTCTTTCGAATCAGAATATATTTTGATTTACACATGATACCCATATAAAATTTTTAAATTATATTTGTTTTATTATTTTTATATTATTGAGTGGTATAAAATTTATAAATTATTTGGAATAAAAAAAGTTTATACCACACAAATATTATAAAAAAGATAAAATTTACCCTCAAATTTTCTACTGTGTAGTAAAAAATTTTTTTTTTTTTTTTGCTTTTTTAAAGTACATTTTTATTAAAAAAGGTTTTTTTGTGGAAATTTTTTTAATGGAACCTCCAACTCCAGGTAATTGTGATTTTTACTATATAAAAATATTTTTTAAGGAAATGTTTAAACAAACAATTTTTCGCTTATTAAAAAATGTGTTAAAAAATTAAGGCCCTTTGTTATTCAAGTGGAGTTAATATGTTGTTTTTTTTGCAATTTTTTCAATTTTGTTATCGACTTGTGATTTGCTGTATATATAGACTGTTCATAATAAGTTTTTAAAATTGGGTTGAGCCATTTTCCGACTTTTCGGAATTATTGAACTTTTTGTTAGAGGACTCCAGTCGCTATAATCGAAACAAATCTATTATTTCTTTGAGAAAAATAAAAATAAATTAAAAGTACAAAATAGATTTTGTTATTAACTCAGAATGCATATTTAAAATCAAAACTTATATGCAGATTTTCAAGACCATTTATTGATTTTTGTGGGCTTTTAAGAGATATTTCAGTTTTAATAAAGTCACTTTGTATGTATGAGAGGCAGGCGTGGTTTGTATCTGATTTGGTTGAATTTCATACTTGAAGCGAATATTAAATATCAAAGTTCTTATACAAAATAGCAAGTCCATAAATTAAGTTTTGTGGAATTTAAAGAGATTTGACCGTTTTCATAAAGCCATTTTATATGGGAGGTAGGCGTGTTTTTTATTCGATTTAGTTAGTTCTCGATTATAATTTTTATATTTTAGATACAAGCCTAAATACCAAATTTCATAACGATAGCTTCAAAATTACGCCTGTAATCGTGTCGATAGACAGAAAGACGGAAGTGCAGAAAGTTTTTTCTTAGTTGGACCCATTCTTACTAAAGAAAAAGTTCCCTC
This sequence comes from Dichetophora obliterata, assembly GCA_963920525.1. Lineage (NCBI taxonomy): Eukaryota > Metazoa > Arthropoda > Insecta > Diptera > Sciomyzidae > Dichetophora > Dichetophora obliterata. The sequence goes on along the minus strand of OY986438.1, from coordinate 37,395,892 downwards.
CCTCTTCTAGATAAATTCATACCCTTTCAGGGAGCACTACGGCGTATGGTATTATAAAATCTGTATTTTTTATTTGTAAATTTTCTGATTTACATCCAAGAAAATCGACGAAACGAGGCGTTAGAAGACTGAACTTTAAAAACGATTGCAATAAATAAAATTTTTAAGAAAAAAACATTTATTTTTTTATTTACAAAATTCAGTCTTTTTTAAATATTTACATTTTTAAGTAAAAATTTGTGAAAAAAAATAAATGAATATTAAAAATCTGACGAAACAGATTGACAAGTAAATCAACTACGAACTCTTAAAAAAAATAACTTCAACTGCCAGAAAATTAATTTTGGTGGAACAAGTAGCGCTTTGTCCCACAGTGGGACGTCTTATATCACTTTGAGACACTAAAATTATACTAGGAAGTCTTTTTTCGAAGGCGACTGCACCTCCATCACGTAGTCTTTTGCCAAGAAAAACATAACTACAGTAATTTTATAAAAAAAAAATATTAAGTATTATGTAATGGCATAGAGAAAATAAACACCAACAAAACTACAGCGCCATGTTATTATAGTTAGCACCTTCTTCACCTGTTGCACCTGTCTGTTTAAAGCGACAGCCGTGCCTGTTTTGGTGCTTTCCGTGACATGCCAAACGTTTCACCAACTCTCTTATACTTTTTTGAGTCAACTTAGTGGTTGTAAAGCGGTTGCCACAGTTTTGGTTTTCAATTATATAGGCTAAACTTAGTTGCTCTTCTCTGGCATAAATTTTTTGCACCAACTTGATTCAACTATTTACTTTTCTTTTTTTTAGTTTGTGAGTCTCTTTTTTTCTAACTTTTAGTCTTTTGAGCTATCTTGCTTTGGGATTTCTTTCAAATATGCGGATACGATTGCCGTTTGTTGAACATACAATTAGTACAATCGGTATTGTACGACTAAGTATAAAAAGTATTTCAAATTCAAATTGCAAAAAAATCTATGTTAACTTGAAAGTTTTATTTAATAAATTTTGTTATCATAATTAATAATGGATTTTTACTTTTTTGGATTTTGTGTTTACTTTTGGAATTACTTTTGCGATAAGTTAAATTGTAAGTAAACCAAATAAAATTCAATTTTTTTTATTTTAAATTAAATTGTATGAAGTTAAATAAGTTAATGAAAAAAAAGCGTACCTTATACGTAGCGCTACAAAAGCGCAAACTACACAAACTCTATCTCCTTCTATTCCGAGTGTGGTTCTTCGATTCAAAAACAAGCACAACCCCTATCAGGCCGAAGAGAGAGAACGAAACATTATGGTAGCGTTATGTTAAACAAGCTCATGACATTATTGGTTTTGTTCTGATTTTTAAGCGGTCGTAAAAAAACGAAACTGTAACAAATATACCCCGCTTCACTTATTGTTATGGTTGCTGCCACGACTTTAAAATTAAAATTCAGCAGAATAGCAGCAAAAGAATTTGCTGACGCATGCCACTTCTTCTGACGCAATTTTCCTTTTTTTTTAAGACGCTGCACAGTGGTTTTTTGCGGCATTACATAATTTTTCCAAATATCCTGTTTTCTTTATATAAGGAAACTTTATTATAGTCAGATATCCAGATAAGAAGATTCTACACATATTTTTTTGAAAACTGAGCCAGTTTTTTTTTTAATTCGCGGAACTTCGTAGTCGAAGAAAACAAACGTCGAATGTGAAAATTTTCTTTTTTAAGATTATTGAGAAAAAGGGGCTATAAATTCTAAAAAAATAGCAGTAAGACCACAAAAATTTCGTAATCTTTTGTGAAATGTGTCTGCATATAGGCCTGAAATTATGAAGAATATTGCTCTGCAAGATTTTGAATTATAGCTCCTTTTTCTCAATCATCTCAAAAGTACAAATTTTCACATACAAAATTTTTTCTCAAGTGACGACTTGTGTAAGATTTTTTTTATAGAAGCTACATTGTAAAAATGTATAAACTTGACGATTTTATTAATTAAAACATTAAGTTTAACAACGTATTTTAAAACATATTTTGAAATAATAAATATTTTATTTTATATCTGTTTTCGCTTATATAGGCACACATTTGCAATTTTTTATTAAGAATCAATGGATACATTAAAATTGGGATAAATCAATCTTAAATAGAAATTTTCTTTTTTAGTGCTTTTTACCGATCTGGGCTAATTAGATCCAGCAATATGGTGGAACTGTCCACTTTAATTTTCCTTATTTTTACTCTTGATTTATAATATATTTTATAATAATATAAAGAAGCAACTAGAAAAGATGGCAACCTTGGTAGAGTTGGTGGCGGTGATCTATAAATAGCCTACTTTGAAACCTTACTTTGTAATGTCATATGATTAGCAGCCATACAATTCAAAAGAATGAATTCCTAAATCTGCAAAGTCATATACTAATTTAAACAGTGAGTTGATCACAGCTTAATTACTCAAAGACTACTGAAGAGGAAAATGTAGCGATTTCCGAAACAAACTGTCTAGTCAGCTAAGTGATTGACTCTTTACAGAGTTGTTGTTGTTGTTGCCTTCTTAAAAACTTACTTGATCCAAAGCTCGCAAATTAATTCATGTTTCCATATCATTTACGATACATCAATTTGTATCGAAAATAGGACTTTTTCGATATCATAACGATATCGTCTCGTGTTTCGTTATCGATAGAAGTTATCACCTTTACGATATCATCTCGATATCGAAACGATATCGTTTGGTTAGCTGGGAAAATAATATTTAAAGGTCGAAAAAAAATTAAAAAGTCGTATAAAATTGTTATAATAAGTATGAAAACAAATCTTGTTCTAAAGTATTTATATCCACAATTTGTAATAAAAATATTTTTTATGTAGTTATGAATAATTTTTTGTTTTGTATAAAAGGCTAAACCTATAGATTTTTTAAGAAAATAAAATGTCAAAAGCTACAGTTTTTGAGAGAAAATAAAATATTCTTTTAAACTTAAGATTTCAAAATTATTAAATTGAATTTATGTTTATATTTAACTTTTCCAAATGTCATTCGATTTTGTTTTAGTTTTGTTTATTTTTATATAAAAAGTGCTACCACTAAATAAATTAAATTAAATAATTTTAATCGTTTTTCAAGACGAAAAAGCCTTTTTTTGATTTTGTATTACTTTTAAACCTTAAAGAGGATCTTCAAAACCTAACTATTAAATGTTCTTACTCAGTCAATTGTTATAGGATTTTAATAAATCGTTGAAATTGTTGTTAATTTCTTACTGTTAATTTCATAAAATTGTATAAAAATCAATGTGATCATGTTTTATTTCCGTTTCTGAAAAATATTCTTATTAGAGAAGCTATCCTGAATAATGGAAATTCGAATTTTTTTCGCAAGCGATCTCTACGAAAAAAATTATTATTTTCTTTAACTTAGGTAGAGCGCTTGACTGTCACTTAGGGGGCTCGGGTTCAAATCCTGGCCGAGTTATGGTCCTGCGCTATAACCTTTCTTTCCTCATTTCTAATCAAGGAACTTTAAAAAAAAATCAATTTGCGACGAAAAATTGTTGTTGGTGGTGGTAAGAAAAGTTTGTAGGAAGGAACGCGTACTAACTTAATTTAACTGAGGTTAAGGCATAACACTTTCTTTAGATTTAATATCACATGTTTCAACAGCATCTGCAGCATTAAAAATATCCTACACAAAAGTTTCACTTGATTACTCCCTTCTTCTATTCTGTGGTATCACAACGGACCAATAATATGATCTAAGTGGGCTCATCTAAAGACCTTCCGCCTCCGTAACCTAACCTAAACTTCCCAAAATTATTTCAAAGAATTTTTTTGCTTAATATTACAAGAAAACTTTAGTTATTTGTTTGCTAGTGTAGTATAATCATTTTTTCTTGTGTTGTTTTTTGTGTTTGATTTAAAGTTTATATTTCAAAACTATGTTTAGCAGGCAAAAGAACTGTTGTGATCATACATAAGTTATTCAGCACACTCTAAAAAGTTTTTGTTGAAATTTACTGCAATAGTTGTAGGCAACAGGTTAGCTACCATAACTGTAGTAAACTTACGCACTCTTATTTAATTCAACATGTTGTTTGTTTATATATGTAGTGAAATTCAACAAATAGTGTTTAATTTTGATAAAAATATATAGTAATATTAAAGCAATAATATTGATATTGTAGCGAAATTAAACATCAATTATTTAATGTTACTATAATATATGTAGTACTATTTTAAAATAACTACCCTTATGTTAGTAAAATTCAACAAGTTATACGTAGTTTTAATACAATTATTGTAGTATTTACAAATTTCTGCTGTTATTCAAGCGAATAAATTTTTTTAAAACATTCCTTATAACATTATGTATACATTAAAACATATTTTAATATATCTTATAACTTAATAGTTTTGGCGGTAGCGCAGAGATATATCATATTTTGATTTTTTTTTAATGATAATTCTCAAATAAATTGGTACTTGAAATACCAAAGACTTGCATACAGAATTTCTTCTCAATGAGTATCCTAAAGAGGTAGACAAATGAAACCCAGGCATTTTTTGTTTTTTTTTAAGGTCTTTATTTATTTATTAACATGTTATTTTCATTTAACTGTTAACAACTTAACACTTAACAAACTTCTATCGAAAAACGTATTTTTACTAAAGTTTTTTAATTAAAACCAGAAAATTTTTAAAGAGTGATCTTCACTCACTGACAAGCCGACTCGAATGAGCATGTGTTGAAAGTATCTGCTCAATTTTAATTCAATTTATTTAGTAATATAAAACATTGCAATTGATATTGCAGCAAAGTTCAACATTTGTTGTTTAATTTTGCTAAGAATTGTGTTTAGTGGTAAAAACTCAAAGATCAATATATAAATTAATAGTAAAATTACACATTAGTTGGAATTCCAACGAAAAATTAGTATGATATTGATAGTAAGTTTGCAATTATTATTTAGAGTGCACTGAAACCAGTACATTTTTTCTTTACAAATGCCAACTTGTGTAATCTCACTACGATTTCTTTCTCAGCGTAATATCTGTGTATTCAAAGTAATCATATATTTTAATTATTAATCTGGAGTTATATTACAATAAACATTTTTTTTTTTTGTTTTATGCTACCACGCGTAGGGTATCACTTCAAGCAACACGTACCTTGTAGGAAATGCGGGCATATTTCAATTAAAATCCTGTGGTTTTCTTTTTGTTGTCGACTGCATTACAACATGATAGCTCGTAAGCATTGTTGTTGCTATTAAAGTTGTTGTTATTGGACTTACAAAAATTAATCCATTGCATGCCATACCGTGCTTAGCAGCTACTGTGTTCACCGACAATCGACGAAATGTTCCAAAGCCAAGCAAGGAAATTATTATTCCATTCGAGCGTTTGTTTTGCTTTTTTATAGGCCAAAACGTACAAGCGTTACATAAGCTAGCGCCAAGTAGTTGGCTTAAAAACCTCAACATGGTCAAGACTGTTGTAAAATGTTGGCATGGAATTCAAGCTGTTGCTACTACTCCAATGCATAGTTTTAAGGTAGGTCTTGTTGGCACAGTAGCGTTGGTAACGACAACAACTGGCTGTTGGCTCACTTTCACTTGTTCGCCCCTCTCTTTTGCAGCTCTTTCAAACTTTATAAATGTTTGTTTTTTGCTCTTTTCAGGCTTTCCTGCGGCAATTTTTAAGTTTAAGTTTTAGTAGAGTAAAAAAAAAATAAAAACGACAGCTGAATGTTGGCCAATTTCTTAACTTGGCCTAGCCAAAGTTTGTCTCTTTGACTGTTAGTGTGCCAACAACAGCCTAGCTGTAGCTGACTTAAATTGTTTGAGTTTTGGCAACATTTTTTAAGGTGTTGTCATCCTCCACCGTTTGCTTTAATTCAGTCGTTTTTTGTTGTAACTCGCAGACAGTCTAAAGCGGGAAACACTCGGTGTTGCATTTGAAACAAAAGTGAACAAATTTTAAAAATTTTCCAATTAAAAGCTTACAGCCTTTGAAGTTGCCAGCCTTTGTGAATAAAATAATTTCAAATTGAATAGAACATAAAGCAAAAAAGTGACAAATTTGCATTTTTTGATTAAAGCCAAAATAAATGCGAACCATTCCTGTGAGCATTACAAAGTAACAAAGTAATTAAAAAAAAGTTAATATATAATAATGAATTTGCGCCAAGTAATTTCGCTCTCGCTCATACCAACGTTGTATGTGCTTTTTGTATTGTTGCTGGAGTTTGTCGAACAGGGTCTTGCGCAGAATCCTGATCCGCTGTTTGATTTGCCGGTGCAACTGGTGGGCTTTCCAGTAATTGTTTTGTCCGTTCGTCTGTCGCAGTTTGCCAAAAAGTTAGCCTACTCGCTGAACCCAAGTAAGTGACCATTAAATTTTGCCCTACTTTTTTTGCTCCAGCTAAAAAACTTGTTTAAACTTATTACAAGTGATTTTTTTCATTAACGTTTTTATAGAATTTGTAATAGTTTTTTACGGCAACTTAATTTGAATTTAATTGGTTTTAAAATTAAGCTGCATCAATTTTCTAGTACGGTTTTTTCCGATAGCAACTTTTTATTTGTTTATTTAATTAACAGTCTTATTGGTAGCATTATTATTGTCAGTGCTGCCAAAGTTTTTTTTATGTTTCAATGTGTACACAAGTTAAAATGCGGTCATGGCTTTTCAGAGAGAGATGGCTTTGTGAGTCAGTCACGCAAATAAATTTATATAAATAAACAAAAGGAGAGAAAAAAAAGTCAGCACAAACCGGTGGAACAGAAAATCTGCATGGAAAATATCTTTGTACATTATTAGAGAAGAACTTATAATAATAATAATAATAATAATAATAATAATAATAATAATAATAATAATAATAATAAAAAGAGCAAATAAAAAAATATCATATATTTGTCCACTTTTTTGTATACAAACTTTGTTGTTGCTAATTTTTAAAAATATCTCCATTTAAATTGCTTCGATGCAGAAATAAATTGCATCAATAAATATGCCCAATGAAATAGGAAAAAAGAATAATTTTTACCCATTTGTTAAAAAAAATATTTTAAAATTTTTAATGTAAACTACCTCCACAACACCAACCAACAAGGACCAGGAAATTTTTGTTAATTTTTATAAAAATTTTCTTACTGCTTTGAAAATGTATAATTTTTTTCTTTTAAAGTCATATATGGGCAGTTCCGCCAAAAGGTTTACTGCGACTGACAAATTAAATGTTACTTAAAGTTCTTTTAAACCTCCATAATAGAGGAAAAAAATGTTAAAATTTTTATTATGAGAATACTGAAAGCTGATCTCAATTTAAATTCGATAAAATGATAGCAAACATGATGAATCGCAACATAAACTGAAAATGAAAAATTTTAACAAAAGGTCGAATTTTATAAATATAATAAATACTCGTATAATAAAAAGTTTAATTCAGTTTTGTTCTATTTTCATTTTTTACGGTACACGGTAAGAAATCTTGGAATAAATTTGAATCCTTTTGGGCTTACATCTACACTAAAATTATATTTAAATTAAATTCTGACCAAATATTAAAATTAATTTTTAATAAAAAAAGTATTAAAATTTAATGCTTAGTTTTTACTAATTTTTAATTCTAATTTTTTATTAAAAATTAAGTATAATAGTAAATATTGTATCGAATTGATTCCAAAGGGTATAAAATACCACTGTAATACTTGAAATGTATTAAAATTAAACACAAAATTGTATTGAAATATAATACAGCATGTCTTAAAAATTAAAGATAATATCACAATAGTATTGAATTGATTCCAAGGGTAAAAAATATCGTTGTAATATTTGAACTGTTTAAAAAAGTTAAAACAAAATCTATTTAAAAATTTTGTAATCAATTGAGGAGTATTAAATTAAATACTTTTTGAATTAAAAATCTTTGTAATACTTTGCTTGTATTAAAATTTATTCCAAGATTTCTAACTGTGTACTGATAAAGTCCTGATAAAAATTTTTACAGACATTTAAAATGTAAATATGTTTTTCTAGTTAAATTAAATACTATAAAATGTTTGTACTTCATTGAAGGGAAAAAAATCTGTATCATAACGTATGTATCGAAACGTTTCATATTATGGTTGGTATAAAATAATTAAAAAATTTTTTCATTGAAATAATTATGAATATGTGGCATTATTATTCCAGATTATATTAAAAAACCTTTCATAAAAAATTTGTGCATACTTCGCAGATTTTTTTCCTTGATATTAATGCAGACAAAAACCACTTCTATTTTTGTCACGTAACGTACCCTTTTTGATGGATTCTATCTAAGAGCCAAACTTGTATAAAGTGCTTAATAAACTATTGAAAAACTAGTGAAAAATCAAAATAAGAAAAGTGTAAGTTGAGTTTTTTTTTTATTTTCCAGTCTTTAAAGTTGTACGACTGTCACGTGCGTAGCCACGGAAACGTCCATATACTCTTTTCATTAAGAGCGAGTAAAAATTTTTCAAAAATTGAACATTTATTTTTAAAATTTTTTTTTAATAATACAATAAGAAGAAAATTACTTTTCTTTGACTTTACTTTTTCTCTAACTTAGTGTTCTACTTTTACTCTTGCTTTACTTTTAGGTCTTAAGATAATTAACAAATTTTCGAAAACATTTAAATGGAATTTCTTTTACTTTAGCTAAGGGAATAAAATTTTGTTCTAGTCTAAAAAAGTTTGTAAAATTTTTTTATATATTGATTTATTAATTAAATAAGTTTTTCTTAAATAAAAATTCATTTATTTTATTTAATTCTTTTATGACTTATTAATTTATTTTGTATTTAGGTATATTTTTTTAATTTGTATATTATTTATTTTATCTTTACATTTTTACACTGACAAAATAAGACTAAAAATTTTTTTATCTTGTTTTGATAAAATAGGATTCCAATAATAAATTTAGTGATTCAAATATATTTGTTTTTTGCTTTAAAAAAAATAAAATCAATTTAAAAACATATTTTTGCATTTTTTATATGAAACCAGAAATTTTTTTAAAATTAGTAGATTTTTTTTTTTAAACAGAGTTTCACTAAATTGCTGTAGAAAGGGCATGGTAAGTGCTATAGAGTTATTTTGTTTTTTGAAAGGTGATAAAATTCTTTACAACCTAAGCTTTTGATTTTTAACTTTTGGCTGAGTAAAAATGTAAAAAACTTAGGTCAAAGTCAAAATTATAGAAAAGTTTGATGTTTTTTATTTGTGTTTTTGATAAAAAACATTAAGAAAGTAAACTTTTTGTTTCAAAATTTCCAACTTTTATTTGAGCAATCAATTGGGAATAGCCAAAAACCCACAAAATAGTTATTGAAGAAAATAATTTGTATGATCAAATGAAATTTCGGACAATTTATTATTTGCTATTATTTGCACATTGAAATTATCCTAAATTTGAATATTTTGAGATACAGAAAATTAGGATGAAAAAGAGGATCCAATTTTCCACTTTCTTATGATATGTTTAAAATGTTATTTTTTGGTCCAAGTATTTGGATTATTCAAAGGGTTCAAAAATCAGAAACGCATATACAAATATGAACACATCTTATATTTATTTTTTTAAGACAAACACCAGGTTGTCCAGAAATATCACATTTGTCATACTCGTCTTCTTCCAAACTGACCTTAAATTCTACCGGATCGCGTTATATGCCAAGGTTAAAAAAAAAGAAAAAAATCATCGAGTTACAATACACATTAACATCGATTCAAAAAAATTAATTCGACTAGTTTTTTGTGAAAATTCCTGAAATATAATTCTCTCATTTTAACCACTGGGTATTGAAAAAATGTTGGAAGATTCTTTAATTAAAAGAAACTGCTTTAACAAAAAAGCAATAGCAAATTTTTTACCACAAAAATTATAATGATGTAACGCTTCGATGAAAATTAATAATTTAGCAACCACGAGCAAAACCCAAGTCACTTTTTACGCTCAACTGCACATGTTTTAAAAATATTTACAACTGTGTTAAGTTTTTTCTAGCAGATTTTAAAAACATTTAAGTAAAACAGCATATATATATATATATATATACATTTGCTGTAATTTTGACGACTCAATTTTTTAGCTTTATTTTAAAAAACTTTAACAAAAATTGTATACAAAATATCAATCTTTTATCTATCTCTAAGTGTATAAAAACCAATGTCTGTTTAAAAATACGCAATAGCCAGTAGGCAAAGACAGGGCTTCAAAGCGCTACTAGCAGGCCATCATATGGATTTTGCAGCCCGTCTGCACTCATATCCAAGCCCATTAACTTTTTATGTGAAACGAGAAAATTTGCTAGACCTTCCTCTCTAGCGACTCTACAGAGGTCCTTTTTAAGAATGCACGTTAAAAAAGAAGCAATATAAATTTCAACTTAAGGTAGTATTCTAGTGCAGAGCTTCGAATTTTGGGCCTCTTTTAACGGTCGATAAAAAAGAACCAATTTATATTTTTACCATCCATTTGTCGAGTATGTGTTTATTAATATTTCAATAATACAAATAAAAAAGGAAAAAATAAAAATTGAGAAAATTAAATGCTGATGGAATGGGAGGTGCCAAAAGTACAGTAGTTGGCATAATTATTTTGACAAAAAAAAAATTCTAATATTTTTGGTTTTTAAAATATTTTAAGAAAACCCGAATTAATATATTTTTACTTGCTTAAAATCTTTCCAAAAATGAGTACATTTTTTAAAAACAACTTACGACTATAACATATAAAAAAACGTAATTTCAGAGGTGGCATAATTATTTTTACAGTTAAATTTTATGCAAAACTAAGCTTAACGATAAGAAGAACTATGACAAAAACTTAACAATTTAATAAAAAAATATATCCGCTATTAGCTTCAATTACTTTTTAAATACGTTTAGGTATCGATTCCACAAGAATATTCAGAAATAGTCTCACTGCTAGTCCGAGTCAAGCAAAAGTTTTGCTTTCCTTTAATAAAGGCCAACAAATTTTCTATAACGTTTTGAATCAGGGCTTTGTGGTAGCCAGTTTAAGACATCTACGCCAGTTTGATTCAAAAAATTCGTTATGAACTTACTCTTGTGACATGGTGCATTCTCTTGTTGTAAAATAAATGACTCACCAATAAGTTTGTCACTAGATGGAAATGCATGATCATTTAAGACATCCAAATATTTGTATTTGTTCATCGTTTTATCATTTAGAACCAAATCACCATGGCCACAAGAGGAAATGCATTCCCAGAACATAACCGATCCACCGCCATGGCGATTTGCTTGTCCAACTGGAGCTACTTCTTTTCGTGTTATCTTTGGAATTCTGAAAAATCTCTTTTTTGGTGAGCCGTAATACTCAAACGTACTTTCATCAGTCCACAAAAGCTCATAGTTTTGCTGAGAAAATCTTTGGCAATTTTAAGTCGTTTGATTTTATTTGCCTGCGTTATATACGGTGTTTTCTTAACGGAATATGTACCGAATTGAAATCCCTTTAAACGTCTGCGAATCGTGCGTTTGCTACCTGGATTCTGACAAAAAATTTTCATCTGTAATTCATGGCTTTTTGGATTTGAACCAGGTATCTTTGAGAACCCCCGTACAATAAGCTGGTCTTCTTTACGTGTTTTACGTTTTTTGCCAGAACGGGTTTGCCTTGACAAATATAACTCGGAGCATATTTTTTTTGACAGAAATACAACAAATATGCTTCTCTACGATTACACAGCTCATTTCAACTCAGTTCCGACTTTTTTCCCATTTTTTTTTTAAGAATAACAAAAATAAACAAATACATTTGAATAAAGTCGAATAATTATTAAATACTTTGATATTAATTACCAAATCGTAACTTGCATAAACGTCAAAATACTTTTGCCGCCAAGAAATTATTTCTTTTTGTAATTAACGACTTATTACCTAAAAAAGCGTAGCTTAAATGACTTCGTTTATTCAGATTTAAATTCCTCACACCATGTTTTTACAATAATTTATCACAATAAGAGCGAATCATTTCACCGTTAGATTTTATTCAGAAAGCACATGTGATGCCAACTTTAGTCAAAATATTTATGCCTCCATGTTGACACGATTTCAACCCTTCTAGTCATCTGAAAAAAAGGATTGTTAATTAGTAAAAATTTCGCTAAAGCCCGAACCATGTACAATGTTGTATTTATATTTACATGCATTTACAGGGTTGTCAATATTCGAAGCGCCCATTTTATTTTTAAATAAATCAAAGAAACCACAATTTTTTGTCTGTTCGTCATAAATATCATTTAATTGGGTTCAAGTAGATTTGCTTACATTATTTCTTGATTATGATATCTCGTAAATGGTCGCCATTGGCCTCTACGACATATTGTGCCCGTTTTGCAGCATTTTCCATGGTTTTCTTCAACATTTCGATGGGAATGGCGGTTATTTCTTGACGGATGTTGGTTTTCAGCTCTTCTAGGGTCTTTGGCTTGTTGACGTAAACCTTTGATTTCAAATAACCCCACAAAAAGAAGTCAGGAGGCGTTAAATCTGGTGATCTTGGCGGCCAATCGAAATCACCATTTTTTGACATCAAACGGTTAGGGAACAATTGCTTCAAAAAATCGATTGTAGTGCGGCTTGTGTTTGGTGGCGCGCCGTCTTGTTGAAACCAGTAGTGCCTGATACGCTTTCGACGAACGATTGGCATGAAAAAATTGTTTATCATATCGCGATAACGCTCCTGATTGACAGTAACTCTGTGGCCATTATCATCTTCGAAAAAGAACGGCCCAATGAGCATTTTAGCACAAACGCCGCACTAAACAGTGACTTTTGCATCGTGAAGAGGTACCTCTTGAATCTCTTGTGGATTTTCAGTGGCATAAATACGGCAATTTTGTTTGTTTACCGTTCCGTTCAACTGAAAATGAGCTTTTTTGAAAGCACGTTGAGTTTTCACTATTGACTTGTTTTGTTGAATGTAAATTTCAACAATTTTAGAGCGTTCGCGTGGCGTGTACTGTTCCATTGTAAACATTTGCTTGGAATGACGCTTCAAACGCGGTAGGTCATTAGTCGATTTGGCATCACTGCGGAAAGTTACAGTGTTGCCAGATGGGAGCTTCGAATATTGGCAACCCTGTATATAGCGACACGGCCATTTTTCGCGAAATGACGACTGTTTGAAAAAATAAAGTAATTTTTTGGCCTTTTTTTCGAAGTGATGAATTTTTTATATTTATTAAAAAAAAAGAATTTGTACATAAACCTTGTTCGAGCCATGGAGGGGTACATAAAAAAGGTCTACACCAGTTTTTTAAGTTAATCCGTTCATTAGAACTTAAGATATCATGTCAACCGTGATGGAAAAAGTAGTTTCGAGAAAAACACGTTTAAGGTTTTTGAGTTAAGTTAAAGGCAGTCAAACTGATGACACTAAAATGACTATAACTTTTAAAGTAATGGGAATTTCGAAAAATTATTTTAAGAAGATATTCTGAAATATATAAACTATCAAGAAATGAAAACATTAAAAAATTTAACTTTTATTTTTTAAATTTTCTACACTACCGCCTTAAAATAAAAAATGACTGACAATTCCCAGATTTGAACCAACCTCCTATCATGTGCCGCTCCGACACCTTATCCACTCGTATACTGCAGTTATCAACGAAATTGCAAGGAAGCTTTCAGGAACGCGTGTTCGAGACCCAGCTAAGCCAAATTTTTTTTTTAATTTTTATAAAACAAAATTTTTTTTAAATTTTTCTGTTCATTTGAAATATTTTTAAATTTTTTTCAAAATTTCTTAATACAAAATTATAAGAAAAGACTTCGAATTTTTCCATATAAAAGTTTTCATATAATATACATGAAGATATTAATTTTGTCAGAACTCGAAGACCTGGGTTCGAAGCCCAGCTCGAAAAACAAAATAAATTTTTTTTCTTAAATTTAGATTTTTTTTAAATTGTTCTGTTCATTTAAAATTTTTCGTCATTTTTTTATAGTAATTTTTTCATATGAACGAGCTTAAGTCTTGTGTTTGCTTCAAAAGGTGCCCGCTCTTGCCCGAATGAAGCATCAATAAAACGCGTAGTTAAACTATTTTGGAACTTTTGAAAAGCATGAAAAAAATATTACATGAAAAGACTCAGATCCTTAAGGAAGCACTCATCAATACAGCGATCATGGAAGATGGATATGTTGACGCCTTTAAGAGCACTACTATGAAGCCTTCTTTTAGCACTACTAGGAAGCGCAGCACTAGCTAAATTGCCCACTGGGTAGATTCCTAAACCGCTCATCTGATTAGCATATTATTTTGAATACAAGGATTTTTGGATACGGTGAGTGGTTTCAATCTATCTCAAACAAAAGAGGGCGCTACAGTAACAATATTTTGTAGAAACGTTAAAAATGCAATAATTAATCATTATATTAGCATTTAAATGTGTAAAAAGATGTTTGCGGTTACGTTGAGTCTTTTTGTGTTAGTATTTCTTCTATATCTTGAATACCAGAGGATGCTGTAGTACAAACCTCTGAAAAAAACGCGAAAATTTTGTAAACATTTTACCGGATTAGCATAAATATTTAAAAGTAGGTATTTCCGGCTACGATGAGTCTTTTGGTGCTATTTGTTTTGTTATATTTTAAGCACCAGAGGGCGCTGTGATACAAATCTCTTAAAAAGTTGCGTTTAATTCCTAAGAAGATTTGATCTGATTAGAACAAATTTATTTACAGATCTTTTAGTGTACAAAAAGTGTTTTGGTTAAATTTATCTTGCTATTTATCATTTAGAGGGCGCATTACTATGAATCTCTCAAAAAACGAAAAAAAAATCTCCTGAACTACTCATCCGATTAGCGGCCTCGAGAGTCTTGTTGTGGTGCATTGGTCTGTTGAGAGAGATAGAGAGAGAGAGAACCCGGGATCCCGGGTTCGAATCCTAGTCGGGCCATGGTCCTACGCTATAACATTTATTTCCTTATTTCTTATCAAAGGAACTTTAAAACACATAAATTGATGGCGAAAATTTGTAGTTGTTTGTGGTAGGAAAAGTTTGTGGAGAAGAACGCTTAGTAACTTGATTTAACTTAAGTCAAGGCATAACACTTGCTTCAGATTTAATATCACATGTTTCTACAGCTTCTGCATCATAAAGAACATCCTACACAAAAAGTTTCAATTGATTACACCCTTTTTTCATTCCGTGGTATCACAAAGAACAAATAATATGGTCTTAGTGGGCTAGTCTAAAGATCTGCCATCACTTTAACCTAACCTAACCTTCTCATCCGATTAGCATGCAAATTGGTACATAGCTGCTTTCGGTTACGGTGAGTCTTTTGGTGCTGCTTGTTTTGCTAAACTCATATATGCTTAGATACAAATATTTTTAAAAACTGCGAAACACTTATAAAAATAATATCAGACTAGCACACACATTTACACTTAGTGATTTCCAAGTAGGATGATTGTTTTGGTCCTATAATTTTTACTCTATTTTGAATAACAGAGGGCGCTGTAGAAGAAATTTTTGAAAAATCGCAAAAAAACTCATTACACTCTAATCTGATTATCACCAAAATTGGTTTAAACATGTTACAGGGTACGACAAGGGTTTTGATTACATTAATTTTGCTCTATATTGTACACTAGAGGGCATTTTACTATGAATTTCTAAAAAAATTGTTAATCAACTCATGAACCCTTCACCCAATTAGCATGAGAATCTGTATATATACGTTTTTGGCTATGGTAAGTCTTTTGGTGCTATTTTTTTTGTTTTATTTATTTATTTAAGAACGGTGAAGTAAAAATCTTTAAAAAATCCGCAAAAAACTTCCTCCCGCTCATCTAATCAGCATTGAAATTTGTATGTAGTCTTTTGATTTATTTTTCAATAATTGGTAGAATTTCGAATGCTACCTCATATTTGATTTAAAACCACTGACCCACCGAAGCTGTGCAATGAAACGAACCAGACCTGCTGTTAGAAAGCTGACGCCAAATGTGATCGAGGTACAATAATTAGCGGTAAAAGTAACAGAGAAGATGTTCTGAATCTTCACATTTCAATGTGACCATCGATTTGCCCGAAAGTTTTGCTTTTTCAATAACCATTAACAAACAAAGTGCAAGCACTGTCTTTTTGTTTTGCAGGATTAAATTTAAAAAAACCATGCTTCTCACATGATGAGCTCTATACGTCGCTGTCTCTAGAGTAAGAAGACAACAAATTTTAGAAATTTTTGCACCAAATGAGAAAACCAAAAATATTATTTAAAAATATGTAATAAAAATTAAAAGTAGAACTTTTTAGTTAACATATTCTAAAAAACAAAAACTAAACATTTTTAATCATTGAAAAATGGCTTTTCAACGCCACCGGGAACAACAAAAGTTTTTAAAAATGTACTTGAAAGAGTTTTAATTCTTTCAAATTTATTTTTAAATGCGAAAATATTATCATCCCATGATTTTATTCTGATATAAGAAAACATTTTTCATGTAAATACGAATTTTTTATACAAATAATTAAAATTTCATCAACCATTTCATTACTGTTATCATTGTTTTTATTAATAATAATAATATAATGTTATTAATTATCTTATAATTTTTCCATTAAGTCAAATGTTTAAATGCTGTTAATTTTGGTGACTACCACTGTTAATCTTTTTTAATTTATGAATGACTCCCTAAGAATGTTTTTTAAAATAAATTTGTTCCCAAATTTTTTTCAAAAAACCCAAAAAACCCAAACCCAAAATTTGTTCAAAAAATTTTTATACCGAACAGATGAACTGTTGAAAACGAAACAATAAAACAATTAGTCGATTTTTAAAAATTTTATTAAATGGATTTTAAAATAAATTACTGAAAAATAAATATTTTAAAATATTACCTACATTGGTATAGTATTTGCTAATTAATTTAATAACTTATTAAAAGCTTTTTTTTATAATTCTTATATATAGAATTCTTATAATATTATAATTATAGTATACATATATGGGCTTCATGCCAAATAAGTTCATAAAACAACAGGTTGCAGCAACAACAACTAGTTCTATGTAGAAAAAGCTACCAAGCTGATTAGAAAGCTTTTGCACTGATTCTTATATCAACTCTTTTAAAAATTAAGTCAAAACAAGAAGTGGTCGATACCTTTCCCGATTTTAGAAGAAGCACAGAAAACATAGTTCTTGAAAGTTTTCCAATATGTTTAGCTGATGTTAATCTAACTAAAGAATTTTAGTGTATGAAAATTTTATGTTCCAGCAATTTAAAAAAATTTAAATACACAGTTGGCTTTTAAATTTTGTTTTTAGAAACACTTTGAATTATGCTTAACAAAGTTGAAGACGTTAATGTTTTGGTTTAGCGTGGCGTATGAGTGATTTTTATTTACTACTTGACTACAAAAATAATTTGATTTGACTGTATAAAATTTTTTTAAGGCTCTAAAAGGCTTTTTCTAAAACTGATTTGTAAAATTAGCTTAAAAAATTCTTACATTCTTATGAAATGCATAGAAAAGGGACAAGGAATTTACTCTATTTTGTGATTCATTTTACAACTTCATTAAATCCTTTCTTTTAACCTTACAGGTACCTACAAGGCACGTTCAAAACGTGATGCTGTTAATGCAGCATACGATGCAGACTTGGCGCAGAAAGAAATTCTACGTGAATTCGGTGGAATGGCGTGCATTTTGGAGACACCCTGTCGCATGCATGCAACACGTCGACACAGCAAGGCAATGCATCCGGCATGGTCAGAAATTTTGAGGTAGGTTAAACCTACTAAGAAGTTGCAAGTAGTGCTAGAGAGAGAAAGAGGGAGAGTTGAATAATGATAGTTGTAGCATTTGTGACCAAATGACTGCTGCAAATTTCTGCTTTTAAAACTTTCTTCGATTTTTTTTGCTGCTTTTATTATAACATTTTATTTTTTCTTTATCATGGCTCATTGCGTATGCATTTTGTCAAGAACTAGCAAGACTTCATTTGGCAGTCAAGCATTTAAATGTGCTTCTGGTAGCAGCAGAAGCAGCACCCACTCGAACGTGGCAACAGCAAAGCGTATCCAATGTTTTCCAATCAATTTTTATTTGAAAAATGCTAACTCATCTGTGCATAATTTAATGTCTTGTTTTTTCTGCGCCATTGTTTTGGTCTTGACAAAAATGTCGTGTCCTTATTGAAAAGTGTTACCAATTTGGGAAAACTCTATAAATTTTTTGAACATTTGACGCAGAAAAAATTTCTTCAGACTTGTTTTTTGTTTTAAGCTCAAATTGGCAACTTGGTTTCTGTACTCTTCTGTAATTTTCGCTTTATTAAACAATTGAATGACTTTGAGATACTTCCAATTTTCACAATGCTGTTCAATATTTAGCAGCGAACACTGAACTTTTGCACAAATTAAATGCAAGAACATAAAAATTATCAAAAATTGTTGCTAGTAACCTTAACTCAAAGTTTGTCCCCCCCTGTTTTTTTTTTGTTTGAGGGAAACTGAAAACTTTGACGCCAGCCATAAAATTCGTGAACAAAGAAAGACAACAAATTTTTACAACATTTCAGTCATTCATTCATTCATACATTCATTAGTCGCAAAGATTTTCGCCATAAAGTCAACAACACTGACCTGACGCAATGCAGCACGCAGTGCGCTTTGCAGGGGCGCATAACTTATTTACGACAGTGTAGAGATACCCGCCAGAAAAGAGAGAGAGAGAAAAAAAATAAATTCCTAAAATGTGCTTCAAAACTTTAAGCGATTTTTTCATTTACATAAATTTGTTGTAATTTGGGCAAATGTTTTCTTTCGCACTTACAACGACTTTAACTTTACTACATTTGTTGCAATTGTGCGCGGGAAAAAGTTTTGATTGCATTGGTGTGAAGTAAAAATTTATATGTTTTCACATTTTGTATTAAAGTTTTTTCTTTGAAATTTTAATTTCTGTGCTCTGATCTGGACTATATATAATTATTTGTGGTGCAGAAAAGTTGTTAGCTTAGCGTTGCCACATCTTAAACTTGAATTTGCTCTTAGCTGTCATGAATATTTTAGTTAAAACTTTTACAGAATTTCTGGCAATTTTGCATATTTTTGGAGTCGATGCTGTAGCAGCAAAGATAAAATTCTATGTTTAACCTCCCCGCTGTCTCCTGCGTCTCTTATGAACTTTACTCATGCACATTATAGCGCATGTTGCTGTCATAATGTTTTTGTTGCTTAAGCACTCAACTAATAATAAAATTATTTGCATCTCCTATCAACTGGAGACCGACTCACACATAAACACCTTTTAACTTGTGCCCAAACAGTCGAACTTCAACCCTGACCTGCCTTTATTATGACCATTTCAATGGTACCCGAAACTCTCTAGAACTTTCTACGTCGTTTCCTTATACATATGTAACAATGAAATATTTTACATGCGTATCATGAATTTTTTGATGCCAGTGGCGCCGATACAAAGTGCGTTATATGGGAGAAAACGACAAGAAAATAATAAAATTGTCGTTAATGCAAAAAACTGTCTCTATTGTTATAGAGAATCAGAACAAATGTTGTGTATAAATGAATGCGAGATAAATGAAATGTGAGATATTAAATTTTGTTTTTTAATATAACAATTTTATTTATTTTAATAATATGTTCACATTTGGGTAGAAGAAAATATATTACAAGCCAAAAAAAAAAAAACAAAAAAGTCACAAAAATTATTTGTTTTATACAAAAACGAGGCTGCGCGAAATAACTCCTAAAGAAATAATTCCTTATAAAATAAATGAAATAATTCCCAAAATTCCCCATAAAAAGTTAGAAGTTATTTCACATGAAAGAACTCCTAAGTCTTAGGTCTTCTTTCACCAACCTAGAAATTATTTCATCTTTGACTGTTAGGTGTCTGTTCATTATGTAACAACTCCTAAAAAGTTGCTGATGAAATAAGTTCTAATTAGGAGTTATTTCATTTAGAATTGTTTGGAGTTATTTAACTTCTATGGCTCCATGAAATGTCGCCATAAAACGAAAAAAGTGCATGTCCGTATAAAGTCCAAATGGTTTTTTTATTTATGATGTAACGATTTGCTCTTATACGAAATGTGGTTTCGTAGGGAAAACCATTTTATCGGCTAATATCTTTTTATGTGGTTGGGCAATTTTTCATATTAAAAAAATCCCGAATTTGGGCCCTTATTTAATTTTTCGTTTTGTGTGTATTTTTCCAGAGGTCTAGAACCTTCCCTGCTGGCTTCATGGTAGCGGCCAGGCAGTCGCGCCGAACGTGGGCCAGCGCGGGACGGTGCGGAGGGGCGCGGAGTGTTGCGCCGAACGTGGCAACAACACAGTAAAACACAATATACTTGCCCTATCGAAATTAGTTTACTTCGGGGCAATATTTCATATTAAGAAAGATCCCAAATTTGGGCCCTTATTTAATTTTCCTTTTTGCGTGCACTTTTTCCAAAGGTCTAGAGCCTTCCCTGTTCGCTTTATTTTCACGGTCAGAAGAACCACAATTGTTTTTGTTTTTAATATTCTTAAAATTAGGACCTAATTCATCACTTCCGTTTAGGTTTTATTTCATAATGAACTAACTCCTAAATGTTAGGTTTTATTTCATCTTTTCTTTATGTCTTATTTCACCAGGAGTTAGGAGTTATTTCATCTTTCAACGTTAGGACTTATTGCATTTACTGTTAGGAGTTCTTTCATTAGGAGTTATTTCGTTAGGAGTTATTTCGCGGAGCCCAAAAACGAGTGGATATGTTGTTTTTGAACTGCCATTTTCAGGAAAAACTCTTTTTGAATAAAAATAACTAAAACTAAAAAAGACAAAAAGCTAATTTTTAAACTTTTTCCATTTTTTAAATTTTTACTATTGAATTTGAAATAAAATATCGAAATTATATTTTTATTATTGTTATCATTATTTTTTATTATTCATTGTTCTATTCATTTTATTTATTAAACAACAAAAACAATTATATTTTTGTTTATTTATTTAAATAAAAAATACATTAAAATTAACGCTAACTCATTTTAAACTTCTGAATAATTTTGACAGTTTTATAATTTAGAGGACGTCACTTTGTGGGCTAAAAATACTGATTTTTCTTCCATAATTTTCAAATTTAAGACTCAAATAATATGATATCAATTTATTGCACTAGTGGATTTTAAAAAATTTTAACAATTTTATGACGTCACTTTCTATAGGAATTAGGTCAAGTATTCATTTGATTATGGAAACTTTTTAATTTTGATTGCATATTAACAATACAGCTCATATACAAAGTTGTAGGTTAATATTTCAGTTTCATGGGAGGTATTCGTGGTTTTCCTTCAATTTAAACGACTATTATACTATGAAAACATATTGAAAATCAAGGCAGAAAATCAAATCAAGTTAACTCTTTTCATAAAATCACTTAGTATGGGAGGTGAGCGGTCTTGTAATTCGATCTGATTGACTTTCATTATCAGAACTTATACTTAAATTAAAGCTCATATTCAAATTGCTACGTGCATATATTAAGTTTTGTTGTTTGAGGGCTTAAAGGTTTTGATAAAATCACTTTGTATGGGAGGTTACCGTGGTTTATATCCGATTTCTCTTGTCTTTGAACTAAGTCTTTATTTTTAGAATTTAAGTACATATCTATGTATGTATGTATTTGGAACTTTAAAATACCTATTGAGAAAAACAGTGTCAACAGATATTGATCAAGGTTATTAGTTCTTTCTATATCTGCCACGCCACTTTATAGTCATTACAAACGAAGTTCCAAATCAAATATGCCCTCTTAGTCTACTACTTAATTTCTAGGGATTATCAATAAGTAAACGCTCATAAAATTTACAAAAATTTTAAATGGTTCTGGTACCGGTTTAAAATGGATTCAAACACACTGCAATTCCTTATATCTATGTTTCTGATTTTGGTCTTATATAATCGATTTGAGAAAAATTCCTTTCTGCATTTATTGACAAAAGTATTGACAGAAACAAAAGAATACAGAATGGATGAAACAAATTTTCAAAGTGTTAAAAGAAAGTTAAAAGAAGTAGCAGCTTAAAATATTACAAAAAAACTTTCTAGTAATTCCCATATCATTGGGAATTTGGGTATTTAATTTCTAAAACTCAGAAGCACTGCTTATTCGCAAAGAACTGAGAAAACTGGCTAAAATAAAAATATTGTTTTTTTTTTTGGGTCTAACTTTTTAAAAAAGTGCAAAAAACATGTTTATCTGCTCATATGGCAACACTACGGACATGTAAAAATAGGCAGCCTGAAAGTAGGCAATGATTTTTTTAAATGATTTTTTCAATCTTTGTATCTGGGTCCCCAACAAAATGACTAAATTCTTCGTCTCTGAAAAGCTGCCAAAATCCTCTGCTGCCTGCTTCTCTGATTTTATCTACCTCTCATGTGTAGTAGTTGCTCTTGGAAACTTTGTGAAAATTTGGTCCTGGCTAACCAATTGTTAGCATTGTGTTAGCAACATTTGTCCAAAATATCACTGCCACCACAAACACACCAGCTCAACTTGAAATCCGAGGAAGCACGCTTTGTTGTTGGCGTTGTCAAAAGTTGTTTATATTACGAATGTTCCAGCTCAAGTGCTTTTTGTGCTAGTCAGTGTTGCTAGAGTTGCATTCAAATGACAGCCATTGAATAGTTTTGTTGTTGTTGTTTTGCCACAACAACTTCAACTACTGCTGTAAAGCTTGATTAGAACTATTTTCAAAGCTTGTCACACAGTAGTGCATTGATAGTCAGCTATTTTGAGAATTTTGAGAATTTTGAGCAGCATAGTTTTCCAAAAACAACAACAAAAATATTTCTGGTCATAACTTCGACAACAACTTCAGTCATAACTACAACAACAAAGTAGTTTTGGGTCATTTGAAGTCTTGTTATTGCTAGCTGTTGCAGAACTTCACGTGACTGTTGTTGAAACGTGTTAAAATTTACACACGTTGTTTGCATTTTGTTTTTGTTGTTGTAGTTGTTGTGCTATTCTATTTTACAAATTTACAACTTTATGCAATCTCACAATGGCTGCAATAATAGCCATAACAAAAACAATAACAACATGTAAAAAAGTGTGGAAAATAGTGCAAGAAAAGTTTTTGTGGTATATCGTCGAGCAGTATTTTTGTGTTGTTCCTTATTTAATTTAAGTTTCGGTTATGAATACCTAAAGTAGTTTTAGTAATTTTTTTTTGCTGACAAATGCAATTTCTGAATATAAGTTTTGTTGCTTTAGAATAACATGATTTATAATAAATGGAAAGGAGTTGGGTAAAAGTTGTGGTCAAAAAAAGCGAGCGTAGAAAAAATATTTTCCCATGGTTTTACTAAAAATTATGTCATACTTTTAATTTAAATTAATTAAAATATTATATTTTTTTTTCTATGAATAAAAATTCACAGCTATATTTCTTTTAATAGAGTTAACAAAAGTTGGCTAACCGTTAATATTTCTTAATAGAATTTTCAAATATGAAAATTCTACTTATGCAATTCAGTTAATCTGATATTTGTTAAGGAACTTTAATGAACATATATGTATTCCAAATTTGTTTTCAATGTTTTGAATATTACTTAATAATTATGTGTTTATTTCCTACACACTAAAAAATTTAAAAACTAAAGTCACACCGGTGAGCGGATATTTACATTTTTTACACCGAACGGTGTTAATTTACACCGCTTTCTCGGTGTTTTGAAATGACGAACTTATCCGATCGGAAGAAAAGTAATATTGAAATCACATTCTCATTGATAAACAAATTAGAAAATGAAATTTCTCAATTGAATTAGTTCAATTTAATTTTGTAAATCTTGATTTGAGACTTAAATGTAATTCTGGCACCACAAAAAAGACCCAAAAAAAATAAATAAGCCCCAAAAAATGTCCATACATTTTTGGGTGTTACTTCATGTGAAACTCCCAATTTTGGGGGACTATTTCATAAATTTTGGGAAATATTTAATTTTTTGGTTTGAGTCATATTTCATTATGAAATAAAGCCCAATCAAATTTTATTTGGGGCTTATTTCATTTGACAATTCATAAATAAATGACAATTTTATAAAAATTGTAAAAAACATTTTTTCGAATATTTAAAAATTACACCGTTCGGTGTTAAAAAATTATCATTTTGCGTATTATAAATATACACTTAACAGGGTACAAAACAAACAACCTATCTGATATTTACTTTTTTACACTGATGGGTGTGAAAAAAATATGCTCCTTCCGGTATTAAATTCTAGCACTTTGACACGGTGTTTTTTTAACACTAAACGGTGTAGGACTCCCTGAAACACCGATCGGTGTAAAAATTATATTAAAATTTTTAAGTGTGTAAGAATTTTCTAATAGCTTTTTATACATCGTACCTAATTTTATTAAATCTTGAAAATTTCTAATTTTTATCACAATTTTAGTAAATAGAAATTGAAACCTGACCATTATGCGATTAAAATTAAAATAATTCTAACAAAATGTTCACCCAGTTCTACCAAAAGATAAAAAATTTGAAATAAATTCATAACGAAAAAATTTTTAAAGTTGACTAAATGTGTTAATTTTTTGATTTGAAAATGTGTTGACAAGATATTTGGTCAAAGTAGCAACAAAAATTTAAAAAAACAATATATGTATTAACATTATTTTTCACAACTTACTTGGACTAAATAGGGGAAGGTCGTGTACCTTGGACCATTTTACAATAAATCATTTATTGTCTTCAAACAATGGCTTTTACAAATACGACTTACATATATTCAATTATGGCATTTCAGTGGAACGCCTTGAAGTTTTTTCAAATTAGAGTTATAAACCGTTTATTTAAAGACACTCAAAATGGTCCAAGTTAAAATCAGACATTGTACCTTAAGGTATTGTACCTGGGACCACAAGACAAGAACATGACTTAAAGTTACAAAGAAACTAAAAACACATGCTCCTGCTTAAGTTTAATATATTTAGCTTAGATAAGGCGAATGAGGTAAATAATATGATTATAAAGGATAATGAGTTAGTAGCACTTGGTGCATCACTTGGTCCAAGGTACATCCCATGCATAGGTCAAAGGTACAAATGAAGCAAAAAATTTGTAATATGTCAAAAACGTTTCTTTTCATACAAATCAACAAGTTGATAAAATAATTAAAATAAATAATAACTAACCTAACCGCAATTTCACAGCAACACCTAACACAGTAGTGCCATTAAATTCACGTACGTTGACCTTGAAAATCTGCACAAATATTTACAAATCACTTGAAAATTTTGTCTTGATCAACTGTCGGCTGAACGTTAACTAAAAGACCTCAATTACAGCGTTGATAAAATCTCTGTAAAGACTATAATGACCTGATAACATTCACGACTACACGACATTACGACACGACATGAAGAGTCAACAATCTGGAAAAAATATACAATTGCTTCATTCACGCATACACAAACCCTTATGTTTACGCTGTTGTCGCTCGTCAAATTAGAAATAATTCTATACCGGTGACAGCAACTAGCTCGGTTTGTTACTCGCCGGGTCTCTTGGCCACTAAAAATTTCTCATTTTGTTTCTAACGCCGCTGATGCAAGGTCTTTAGTATTTATAGTCTTTGTTTATAGTCTTTGATCTCTGTCATAAATGAAACAAACGGGAATGGAAACTTTTCTGTTACGAAGTGGCAAATATGAAATTTTGCGATTGTTCCGAGGTACATTCGGTCTAAGGTACACGACCTTCCCCTACTCTAAATTAAAAATGTAGTAATAATTGTTTTCTTTGAACAAAAAAAATTAAAACATTTATAGTCAAATTTTAGTAATGTATTTTCTGTGAACCCGTACCTATTAAAACTTTTTTATTTATGAAAATATTTTCAATGTATATAATTAAAAGAAATGTCCAAATATAATTTCACTAAAATATTCAAAAATTCAAAAGTCCTAAGAGATAAGACTATTATCAACGTTAAATTAGAATATGTATAATTTTTAACCACTACTGCAAATATCATGAAAAATTGGAAAATTAAGGAAATCCTAAAAAACAAGGTGTGTATCAACTACAAATTAGCTAGAAATAAGTCCCATTTTTGGAATTACTATGAATTACTATATTTTACAATAACACAGTTCAACAATTTTCAACTTTTTCCAAACTAACATGTTTCGATCACTGAATTGTAACAATTAAGCCAAAAAAATATACGATCGTTGGCGTTTTATCAGTTACAGTCTGAGTAATTTTTAATATTTATTTATTTTATTTATTTAAAGGAACAATGTCGACATGTAAGACAGAGTCTTATAAATGCACTAAGTATGACATGATAACAACAGTTTTTAATACCATGAATGAAAATTAAAGCTAACTTAACAATGTATTATAAATGAATAAAATGGAGACTTAGCTGCTAATTATATTTTATTTAGATTAAAAGTGATAGACAAGAGATTTAAGAAAAGAATTTGAGAATTTCATGCTTAAAGATATGTTTATTTCGAATTATTTTGATTCCATAAGGCAACGTATTCCACAATCTGATGGCGTTCACAAAAAATAATCTATTGGAATTCAAATAATTATAAACTGGTATTTTAAGGTTGAAATTTCTATTAGATCTGCAGAATTGGAGTTTCACAAATAAGTAATTAGGTGTTTGTGAATATATTAAGTGACTGATGTGATCAAATTTTCTAAGGCCATAAACGTACCTCACAACATTATTAAATGCCAGCTCCAGCTTCATCCTGGACCTGGAATCAAGTTTACTGTACACGACATCTGAGTAGGAGATGATTGGCACTATGAGCTGTTGGACTATTCCGCAACACATAGTACACCTTACATACAACAGTATTGATATGGTTTTCGCAAGAGAGTGAAGAGTCAATGTGGTAATCAAGATTTTTTATCTTGTCAACAAAATTTAGTTGAACACTATTTAGATAAATGGCAGGTATATTATAGAACGAGACCTTAGATTTAAAAATCGGTAAGACATATGATTTCTGGGGGTTGAGCTTGAGCTTATTAGTTTGAGCCCATTCTGAAATTTTATTTAAGTCATCATTCATTTTAATACATAAGTCATCAACAAGGTTAAGAGGTCTTGACAAGTACAGTTGCAGATCATCAGCATATGCATGCATTGTAACATGCCTGCATTTGCTAAAAATATCATTAATAAACATAGAGAATAAAAGCGGACCAAGTACAGAGCCTTGAGGAACCCCACAATTAAAATTACGAAAAGCGGACAGACTATTACCCACCCTCACTCTTTGAGTTCTTCCAACTAAGTAACTATATAACAGACGGACTGCCATGCTGGAAAACTTAAAATTATCTTCAAGTTTTTGGCACAATATAGAATGGTCAACAGAGTCAAAAGACTTAGAAAAATCTAGCAGGCAAAGAAGATTAATGTGACCCAAATCATATGTAATTCTAATGTCATCGAGAATTTTTAGCATAGCTGTAGCGCAGCTGTGGCCTGGTCTAAAACCAGATTGAAGTGGAGTCATAAAGTCATATTTTTTTATGTGCTCCGAGATTTGTACAGCCATGAGAGACTCAACTACTTTTGATAGAGGTGAAAGTAGACTTACAGGACGAAAATCAGATGGTTCATGAGCGTTGGATTTTTTAGCTATGGGAACAATTTTTGCTGCTTTCCAAACATCAGGAAAGCAGGAGCTTGTGAAACAGTGATTTATAATGTGGGTTAATGAGCTTAATATATGAGGTAAGATAATTTTAATGAATTTAATGGATATTCCATCTTCACCCAAGGCATTCGACTTTATTCTATTAACGCAACTAGCAACATCACTCTCACCTACAGCAGCAAACTCCAAACTAAATAGATTTAGATTTACAGGACTTAAAGATCTTGATATACTAGGCAACAGAGTATCAGTGGACGCAGAGGAAGCAATAAAATAATCATTTAAGATATTAGGATCAATGTGACAATCGTCAGATTTAACATTGCATACTCCAGCCTGTCTTAAGTTGTTCCAGAGTTTTTTAGAAGGCTGTGTAGAGTTTAACTTGTTAATGAAAAAAGCACGTTTTGCTCATTTTACAGCCAGGTTAGCTTCATTTCTTGCTCTCTTGTAATTATCCCAGTTTAATGCTGTGAAATTTCTTTTAAAGCGATTGTACATTTTGTTACGAGTCTTAAGGGCTAGCATTACATTTCTTGAAAACCAAGGACAACTTTTGTTAGAGACGCGACGAGTTACTAATGGGACATGATAATCAAATAGTGCTTGTATTTCATTAATGAAAAAATTTACCTTCTCATTTACTGTACTGAGAAACCAGCATTGAGACCAATTTATAGCAGATAGGTCATTAAACAACGAATTATAATCAACGGATTTATAGTCCCTAAAAGTGATGGTTTTTTCAGTGACAACTGATGAAAAATTTACATTTAACGAACAGAAGAGAAGATCGTGGTCAGATATAAAAGATATTTGGTCGAACAACAATACAGAAGATACATCTGAGACAACAAAAATATCTAAGAGACTCGGAGGGGCATTATTCGCAAAGCGAGTCGGGATGCTAGTATTTACAGTTAGCAAGCCAACTTCATTGAGTTTATCAACAAATTGCCTAACATGAGTATCATTAGTTAACATATTAATATTAAAATCACCACACAAAACAATATGGTCGTAGTCAATTACACAATTTGACACAGAGGAAAACAATTCATCTAAACAACAATATAAGTTCAAAATTTACTCTGACTACTACCTAGCCTAACCTATTTACTACCGTAAAAAGTAAAATAACAACCAAAACATACGCCTAGGGCATAGCTACTTTACTATCAGATACGTCGTTAAATTATATGACAAGTATTCTTTTTAGATTTTTTAATCCTCTAACGCCGGTTTTTAAGACAATTTTGAACCCTTTTTGAAAAAATTTTAAGAAAAATACCTTTACACGTGGTTGTATACGATAAAACAATTCTATGATTTTTGAAATATACCTTGGAAAACTTCGACAATAGTTGTTGAAATCGTATTTCTATGCTCAAAAATAGACAGTTTTCATTAATTCTTGCATTGTTAGAATTTTTTTATATATGGTTTTAGGGATTTTTTTAAATGAAGTTTACCACTTTTCTACATAGATATGACTCGTAGACAAATTTTATCCAAAGAGACTTATAGTGAAAATTTCAATTCTTTGCGATTACGTTCAATGTTACATTTTTACTAATGGTCAATAAAGACACATGAAAAGGGCCCTAGAGTGTTAAAATGTTCAACAAAAATATTACTTCACAAATTTAATTATAAGTTTATGAACACAACAAGTTTTTTAACCTTTAAATGGATGAGATTTTATTTTCGTTTGAAAAAATATATTCTGAGTAGAATTGCTCAAGAAGATGAAGAAAGCAGGAGAAGAATAAAAAAAAATTAAAAAAAAAACGAAAAAATGTTGGTTTTTAAAAATGTATTGTTTGTATCATTTTTGAAACAGTATGAATAAAGATTGTAATAAGTACAAGACCTTCTTATAAAAATAAAATACAATAAATATTGTTATAAGAGTGGTAAAATTCAATAATTTATGGAAATTATTGAAACGGTCATATTTTTTTTTTGGTGCACAGATAGACCTTACATTTTTTACTCATTATGCTTCTAAGAAGATTACAGCCTGGTCTCATACATCGCATTCGTTTATTTTGTCGTACTTGCTTATGATCAAGTCTTATTGTATTCGATGGCATCACTTGTTGAACATTTCTTCTTTCGAAAGCTGGTTCTCTTGCAATACTTCTCTTGCTTGGCCTACCTCTTGTCCCACGTGTAGAAATTGCCAAAGTTAATAATATGATTCATATTTCTCGGGACTCTTCTGGAAAGTTTAGTTACAACATTGCCCACAGCTCCCAAGTCGGGCTCGCTCTCTAGCAAAGTATCCAAAGTATCCTTTCCAGAATAAATGATAAATTTTTATGCATAGCCTGATAATGATAACATCACATAGAGTTTAAATTCCCATCATATTGTGAGGTTTGTTTGGTAAGTACTGCTTCACAAAGTCGCCCATTTTCGTAGGGATACTGGAAAATTTTTGGTTAGATGGTCTATTATTGGGCGCAATTTATATAGCTTATCATGTTGAGGATGATTCACTAGCTTATGCTGGTCGTTGTCATAGAAGTGAAGGGTGCTCCTTATCTTTTCAAATCTATTAATAAATCTTTTTGCCTCTCTAATTGCTTGAAAACCATTTTTATTGTTCTAGTAAGATACTGGGATACTGGTAAACTGACATGAATATCAGTATTCCCATATACTTTCGCAGCTCATCTTTATTAATTGAGCCTGGGCGTTCTGGTTGTTTCCTCCACAATTTTCTTTACCAAATCAGAGCTAAAGAAATATTCAAAAAACTGACCGGGAGTTTCAAGTCTCATTACTTCCGAAGGTAGATCATTGCTGTCTTGAAATTTTATGTTGTCTTCGGAAAGCATAAGAGATTGTTTCTTCCATATGATCCTCTGGGCATCAAGTGATCAAAATGAAGTTATATTATGGCTTGTACTAGGGCTTTCCGGAGCTGCCTGGGTATCACCAATAAAACCATGAATTGGAATATTTTCTGATTCCTTATTTATTTCTTCATCATCCTCAGAAATATCAAGCCTTTCTATGTTTTCAAGAGTTGGATAGTCTTCAGAAATTCGTCCAGTATCTAATCGCTTTAAAAAAAATATTCTACCTCCTTGTCATTCATTTTAAAAACAATGATCATAAATAAAAAAACCGATTGACACGTAAAAAATTAAAAATAACGGTTGCAAAAAAGAGCACAAAGTACATGTTGTATAATTTTTGATACAAGCAAAAAACGTGTAATTTGTGTAAAAAAATTCTGGTTTTATATAAAATCTTTTAATTAAAAGATAAACTCGATACTCACCTTTGATTATAATATTTTTCTTACACGTTTCAGCAAACACTCTGTCAGAATTCCACTTATAAAAAGTTGACTTTTCACTTCTTCACAAAAAACCGACCACAGCGCTTATAATAGGTCTGTTCCCGTACTAACTTCAATTAATTGTAATAGATTTGAGAGTGTCATTTTGCATGTAGTTCCTCTCTCTCTCGAGCTTCAAAATAAAGCTTTCAAGCTACTTGAATAGAGTACGGGAACAGACCTAATGTCACACAAAATGAAAACAATTTTTTTGTTGTCACTTGGCTTTCGTTTCTTTGTAAAAAAAGAAACAACTAACGATAATTTACAGTTAGTTTGTGCGGATGAAATAGGATTTACAGTTTATACGCAAGTAACAACGACGTTTCATTTTTAATACAATATGCATTTAAGGGTTAAAAGCATATATTTAATAGTTTTATTACTTTTAATCTTAGTAGAAAGCTTAATTTAGAGAAAACATATAGTCAAAATTACTCAGATGTATATTTTCTGTAGTTCGGCTGATGGCAGCATATCCCTTTGGTCAAGCCATTTCTCAAACCTTTACAGGTACGGCCCAATGGGACAGGAGAATTGTAAGGCCTGGGTCAATGCACGTTGGGTCCGTTCACCCCTGTCAATGATATCGATGTGTTAAAAGGACGTACAAGTACAAGATGGAGGTATATGAATTCTCATACCAATTAGTAGGTCCAAGTTTCAACTTTCCAAGGTTCAACATGGAACTACTGGGTGTGTTATTTTTTGGTTTCTGAACTGTGTAACCTACTTATTGTTATACATGTGTGCAAATTTCTTGTGGGAATTAATAATAGTGGAATTATTTTTTCCGTTTTTTGTTCTTTCTTCTGAATTAATGGAAAATAGTAGTATTACACATTATTACTCAAAATTAAAGATATTTACATGCATAGTTTTTTCTTTGAGATTTGTCGTATATACTTAGAATACGATAGATAGAATCAAAATCGTCAGACAACATACGAATAAGATACAATAAAAAAGTATTTTAATTGATATCATGGTACAAATCTTTGACCTGTGATGAAAAAAAATCTTTTTAATAAGTATTTTATTCATTGTCTCTTGTGAATTAAAATTCAGCTGCATAAAGTACTGCACTTATACAAAAAAAAAATTCAATTGTTGATAAGCACAAAAGTTATTGCTTTCTAAACTCATCTTTAGTGTCGACAATTTTCTTGCAGAAAACTTTTTATACTTTGCCACTTCATTTAGTTAAATTTTCAAGTACTCTTCTCGTTAAGCCTTCAATAGCAAAATTATTTGCAAAAGTTTTTTGTATACACTCAAAAAAATCATGCACTTAACTAACTTAATTTAACAACATAAAACTTTTTTGACTAAAGAAATTTTGTTTTTGTTTTTGTTTAGTAAAAATTATTAAAATAACAGAAAAAAATAAAAAAAAATATGATTAGAATATATTAAATCAGTTAAAACAATGTTCCTTTAAGTTTTCCTACAAAATTTTTTTTATAAATTTATGTGGTGACAATGAGAGGTAATGAAGTTTTTCTTTTTAAGATATATAGTGGTAGCTCACAAAAAAAAAAGTATTAAATACGCATGAATATATTTTTTTTAAGAACTATTATAAAGTCAAATAATTTACTCAGTTAGTATTTTTGTAGAGAAGAATTTTAAAATTCCATAAAATTTTTTTCATTTGCAGAAAGTTACTTTTCAGAATTAGTTTTAATTTAAGAAAGTATTCTTCATAACAATTTAAGTAAAAAAAAAAAACAGATGCGTTATTGGACACACAAGAGAAGTGAGGCTTTTTTGCAGTTTCATAAATTTCACAATATAATGGTTTTTTTATGAAATAATTTTTAAATTCAAAAATTTTAAATAGCATAAAGTTAACTAATATTCACACCAATAAATTTTATGACATTACATTACTGTTTTATTTGATTACACGTTTCATTAATTTTGAATTATTTTTGTAAATGTTTTCAATTATTATTATGGAGTTTATTAATTATGAATTATTTTTGTAAATGTTTTCAATTATTATTATGGAAATTTATTAATGAAATTATTGATTCATGATAGGTATCTTAAGAAACAAACGTATATTATAGATGTGATGATATAACAAATCTAGCAAATACTGCATAAATACTTGTCGTCAATACAAATATTTGGATCGCTTATTACTCACATCAGAAGTAGTAAATAGAAGCAAGACTTTGTGGTTTGGATAGCTGCTAAAAATATAGGATATATAGGACATTCAATACACAATCCCTTTAATAAATTACTAGTACAAAAGCCGGTCCTACGACAGTTTGGAAGTATTTAGAGCTGAAGTGCGTAAAAGTCCGCACATGTGCGGAGAGTTTTCACACGCATTTGTTGACATGAAAACAAAAAAGCTTTCAGTAGCTATCTAGACTTCAAGCAAGCAGGTTGCGGTTGCGCGCTGCTGAAATTGTTCTTGTTTTTACATGGATTATGCACTCAAAAAAGAAGAGATGCAGAATGAACAAAGATGAAAGGTTAGAAATGCCTTTTAACTAAAAAATTAAATAAGTTCTTTCTTTTTATTTTTTGAAGCATATATTAACGCAATATAAAAACATAAATTGTCATAAATGTAGTAAAGTAAATGTATTTTTTTTTTTATTAAGGGTAAAGAACTCTCAAAAACCGCAAAAATAGCTCTTAAAAATTTCAGTTCAATAACTCTTGTATAAATAAGAATTCAAAATATTTGCATTAATTTTATTTTTGATTACAGAAATATGAGTTAAAAAATATATAAGTTCCAACAAAAAATGAATCAAAGATAGTTTGTTGAGTTTAATTTTCACCTGAAAGTTTATTACTTTCGTTTCGTTGTTGAACTCGTGCTTTTTTCAAATGCAATCTTTAAAAGCAAAAGCTTTACAACACATAAATAAAAATGAGTATGTATATGTGTGCGCACCCCTGATTTAGAGTAAAAAATATGTGAAAAAATTAATAGGATTTATACACATATTAGAATACATGTGTGGTTAAATTGTTTTGATAAAAGTTCCTTATGTACAACATTCCTAGTAAAAATTATTTTAGAATTTTGTACCAATTCCATTTGTCCCTTGCGCTCTATAATACTTAGTTTAACATTATCAGACCGCTTGACTCTAGACATGGCTATATAAAACTGCCCATGACTGGACACTTGCGATTTTTAGAAAAACTACAAACATTTTTGAGGACAGTATGTATTGTAAAAGCACTGTACTCATAGCAAAAAGTTTGAGCGTTTTTAGTGCGTATGCAAGCTAAAAACATGCATCCTTGCCTTTTATGTATAAAGATGTGCATACCTTCAGGCTTAACATTTATCAGGACAGTATATATATATTTATTAGGGCGGGTCAAATTCTGGCTCAGCGAAATTCGTAAAATACATGTAATTTCAAGACTTTTTCTCCACTACAGCATATACAAATTCTGAAAAAAAGCTGTGCGGACTTTCGTAAATAGATTCATACACATACATTCATACATTCATATTTTATAATTGAGAACAAAATCTATTTACGAAAGTCCGCACAGCTTTTTTTCAGAATTTGTATATGCTGTAGTGGAGAAAAAGTCTTGAAATTACATGTATTTTACGAATTTCGCTGAGCCAGACCTCCAAAAAATTCGTCCATACAAATTGACCCGCCCTAATATATATGTTGTAAAATCACTGTAATAATGGAAAAAAATAATTGCGGTGCGGAGCAGCATGCTTGCCTTTTATGTATAAAGATTGTGATCTGGTGCAACACAGCTTCAGTTAATACTTAATATTGAATAAACCAACCTCCGCAAGAAGGAGTTTTGGATCAGTGGGTAGCATGTAGAACTATCAATCAAAGGGATATGAGTTCTTGTTGTATAGATGCAAGCAAATCGGAATAATTGTAAGACGGTTGTTGGAAAAAAAAGTCCGGAAAACGGTGTGGGGATAAAAGTGACGTTTTTGAGATTTCACTCAAGCAAATCTAACAACGAGGTTTAAAAAGTTTTGTTTCAAAAACAGCTAATGTAATGCATTTACAACATTACAATTAAAAGATGTACTCCCAAAAATCTACCCTTGCAAGAACGCATTTAGCATTTTGCTAACAGATTTGAAACGAGACAAAAAAAAAATCTGGTATTACCCTTTTGTGATAATTTGTTCACATAAATTATTTTTAATAACTATTCTGAACACTAAGAGTGAAACAATTTTCGCTAATAATTTTGATATCATACGAAAGGGTATGAGAAAGGCCAGTTTAATTAAAAGTATTTTATTTTTTAAATAAATATGTTAATTTATCATATTTTGGGTCAGCTTGTATGAGTATTTTATATTTATAATTTTCAAGAATTATTTTTTAATTCCCTCTCTCTCTCTATCTCTCTATCTCTCTCTCTATCTCTCTCTATCTCTCTCTCTCTCTATCTCTCTCTCTCTTTTTCCTTTATGATCCATCACATTATTTTAACTTATACTTTTTTCAGTGTGCTATTACCTTTTTTGCTACGAAGCTTTAAGCTTATGACTGCTTAAATGCTACTCTATTTTTATCTGTTCTTTTTCCATAGAAATAAATACATGCTTTTTGTTCTTTACAGCAGCTACTACGCTCTTACGGCATTTATTTTGCTACTTATTATTTTTAATCCTCTTCTACGCTTTTAATCCTTTATTATTATTTTTTTTTTTGTTATACTCCCTACACATTTTAATATTTTGTTTTTATTCTACTCCTTTTTTTCCATTTTGTTCTTACAGCAACTACAAGGTTCAATCAACCGGCATGAAACAATGGTATCTCCTTTCGGTCTTCATCGGGGATGCTGTGCGCGATGCACCGTTGTGCAAGCACCTGGCCAAGCGGCTGCCATGTCCAGGAATGGGTCGCTTACCAGCGCCGCAGCCACGTTAAGTTGTAGAATGAGAAAGAGCAGAAAATAAGTAAAAGAAGTGCCATCAGGCGTAAAAGACGTGAGGTGGAGAGGCGTGGCAAAGAGTGAGGCGTAGAGTAATGCAGCATTTAAAGTAGTTACGTTACATAAAGAAAAGCAGCAGGCGATGCAGGACGAAGAAGAAAACGAAGGACGACTGCTGGCAAACATTAAGTTAAAGAATTCCACTACCTCAGAGCAGACAACATTTTCATCATCTCTTTTTTTTCAACACATTTTTTATGCTTAAGTTGTAGTTAGAGTTTGGTTTTTTGTAGTTGTTTTCTTTATATTTGCTTTACGTTTTAAATATTTTCTACTGTCTTATTTGTCAAAGTTTTAATTTTCATTTTTTATTATTTATTCAGAAACAACAACGTGTGTGTATCTGTAGTGTGTTTGTCGGGTGTGTTGTAGGGCTTGACATTGGCAAGGATGTGTGTCCTTGTGTTTGGTGAGTGTGTGTTGTGCAGTCCATCTTGTTGCCAGCGTGGACAATATTAGCAAAAGAATGCAAATAATTATGGCGTTTAAATTAAAAGCTTTTGTGTGTGGGAGGGAAATAGTGCAGTATATTGAAAATAACAGGGTGCTTCATAGAGAAAAAAACAATTTTAAAGAAACATTGTTTTGGTTAAAATATAATTAATGTATTTCAAATCAAGAATTTTCGTTTTTGGAATTTGTCAAGAATAAAGAAAAAAGAACACGAATACTGTCTTTTTAGGGTAAAGGAAAATATTTAACAGAATTAACGTTTTTTCCAATTATGTCAATTATTAATTTTTCCTTAAGGGGCACAACTAGTTGGGACGTACAAAAAATGGTTTAGAATTTTTTTTTTTGGTCACATTCAGATAATTATTAAGAATTTTTTTACGTGTAAGATAAATTATTATTATAATATATAGGATTTAATGAATCCAATTAATGGGATACACCAAATTTTCGAGGTTTCCAAAAAAATGTGTTTTGCCGTGATGATTGCTGCTCGTAACTGGATCATCTAAAATTAAAAAAAGGAATCATTAGTTAATGAATTAATGCTCCTGGTAAACAGAGGGATTTAAAAAATTTTGATTTTTCGAAAAAAGATGGATGTTGAATTAAAAAATTGGCTTGTTTTACCAAAATTTCACTCATATTTTCGGATATTAAGAAAAAATAATCGTCCAAAAAAAAAGTCCTTTGTTCATCAGAAGTATAGAATAAGTGATAAAACTGATTGGTACAGCCGTTCTAATTTTACGGTGTTCACCGACTTCGAAAACATGGTTTTGAGAAAAACGCGTTTAAAGTTTTGACTACGCAGTGAGTGCAGATAAAATACCTCTTTTCAAGGTTATTTATCTTCATAAATAATAATCCGAATAGTCAGAAATTTTTAGAGAATACTTTAGCTTACGAGCCACGCACTCTATCAAAAAGCTACGGCCATAACAACACAATTGCCACATGAATTTATTAAATTTAAAAAAATAAATATGTTTCATTTCAAAACAGTTCTAAAAAAATTTGATAACAACTTAAAAAATAATTTTATCAATCTATTTAAAAAATATGTAATTGTGTATTTTATATTCACATTATATACACAGAAAATTCACTCTTTTAATAGTAAAAGATTTGAACAAAACTTTTAGGTTATAATTTTATTTTTTGTCTGCTATTTAAGAAAACATTTTAAATTCTTCAAATGAATTAACTCCTTTATGTTTAATAGTCGAGTTAAAAAGTCCACATAATTGTTTGCTATAAAAAAGTAGTTTGATCTTTTCAATCTTAGCTTCAATTAGATTTGAGATAATTAGGAAAAATTTGTGCTGCTTTACCAATTTTTTGATTTTAGTGAATTGAATTTAGTGTTAAAAATATTAAACTTTTGCTTTTTAAAGTAGATGAAGAATATATTTTTAGATACTTAGGGTTGTTTCAAAACATTTTTTTTAATTTGCTCAGTTGTATTTAAAAAAATATTTTTTTTTCTTTTAATAGTTTAACTGCAGTCATATTTTCTATACCTTAAGATCCCATGAGTGGGTTTTGAACCCCAAAAGCTACACTTCGTCTCGAGAATGTTTAAAACATTAAACATTTTTTAATTGAAACACTTTTTTAGAACTCTTCCCTACAAACGTTTTGGTTTATGTTTTTAATGCATTTTTAATACTTAAAACTTAACTCAACTGTTACTAACTGTCGTTTACTGTCTCTTTCCTTCATCTTCTTTTTGCTTTTATAACCTCCAACATTTTTATTCATACTTGACTACCTCGAACTAGCTCGTTTGGAAGTGACATTTTTTTTTTTGACATTTACCGAATTGAATTTTGAAAATTCATTTGCATGTCAGACTATTCTGAAATTTATTCGAAGCATCAACAGCAGCAGCAGCATTCCAACACAACAAAAACAGCAGCAGCAACATCAAGACTCCGATGAAAACACAAACAAGTAGAATATCAAAACTGCAAACAACATTTTGTTGACTCATTGTATTTGTGCTGCCTGCAATGCAACAACGTCAAGCTTCAGCTTTATTAACTTGGGGAATATTTGAGCTTCAAAAGCTTACAACAAAAATTAAAGCAAAAAACAAAAAAACAAAACACGGGCAATAAATAAAGAAAACCTTCAGTGTTGCCAACAAGCACAAGCAACATCTGCAACCGTGCCAGTGACAGTGCTGCAATAGTTGTTGAGCGCCCCCGCTGTGGGAGCTTTTTGGGTGATAGAGCTTGCATCATAGCACTTCATTCGGTCGCAACACTAGCGTTTACACTTGGGAAAGCTTTTTATTAATTTTGGCTTTCGTTTTGTTTTATCGCCAAATGCTCGTTTTTGATTTTAGTTGAGCTGCAATTTATTTTGTACGAAATCCTTGTTTCAAAATTAAATTGTTGAGGATTTTTTTCAACTGGCGTTGTTTGTTTTTCGTTCGGTTTTTTGTGGCATTTAATTTGCGCAGCTTAACTTGTTGATTTTTGATGCACTGTATTGTTTTGTTGTACTTTTTGCTGCTGCTGGTGTAGAAAAAGTCTCAATATGTTGCATCGCAGAGGCACACGTTATTTGTTTTTTTCGTTTTATTTTTTAAGCTTGTATATTTTTTACGTACGTTTCACATTGTTTTTCTTTAAAGATTTCATCAAATTTAAGTTAAGTTTTAATTGTTTGTTTTTATGTAAATTAAAAATATATTTTAATATTTATTTATATGAAATAAAGGTTTAATATTTTGTGTGAAAAAAATTATATGAATTAATTACTTGAAAGTATTCAAAGATTTTTGATTTTGTACTTTTTTCCGAATTTGAAGTAACATTTCGAACAATTTATTTAACTGATCCTTGGAGTTGTTAGTTTCATTTTTGAAACAAAAAAAGTACACTCCATAGAGGCTAGAAACAATAAGCAATATAATTATGTATGGAATACAGAAAAGGTAATTACTTTAAGGACTTAGAGCAAAAACATCATATGCTTCATATTAAAAAAATTATAATATAGTATAATAACAAGCATAAACTAAATAAAGCAAAATAAAAAATAACAACAGGAAATATGAAAGGGAGAAAAACTGAGAAATTGACACTGAAATCTCATCGCGTATGTGGTGCAGTGTGCTAAAATGCGCTTGCACACGGCGATCACGGCCCGGGTTCGATTCCCGCCAGCATCACAAAGATTACTGATGAAGCCTGTAGCAGGGCCGAAATTGCAATAAAATCAGCTAGTGATGTTTTCCTTTTCATATTAAAAAAATGTTGTTGTTGTTTCTTCGGAAAAAATTCGTTAGAGCAATTAATTGTTCTAACCTGACCTGAAGCTCAATAAATGATTTTAAACTATCAAACAACTAGAATTTGTATTTAAAATCAAGAATGAATTAAACTATCTAAACTATAAAAGAAGTACCGGATATTTTCTCAAATTTCTTTTTTTATTTGAAAGTACAATCTTTCCGGTTAATAATGAAAAATAATTTCATTCAAATGGCTGCCTCGGCTGGCCATGCAGTAGCCTACACGATCGGTCCAATTTTTAAGCACATTATCGATTATGTGCAGCTGTATTTCACCAATGGCTTCACGAATATTGTCCTTTAAAGCGTCAATTGTCTCTGGCTTGTCGGCGTGGCACTTATCTTTGAGGGCACCCCACAAATAATAGTCCAACGGTGTCAAATCACAGCTCCGAGGTGGCCAAACGACATCAGCTCTGCGGCTGATAATGCGATTTTCAAAAACAGGGCGCAAGACATCGAGTGTAGCTTCGGCTGTGTGGCACGTAGCGCCGTCCTGGTGAAACCAAATGTTGCCAATATCCTCTTATTCAATTTTTGTGAACAACATGGCCCGATAACGATCGCCATTGACTGTAACGGCCACTTCTTGCTCATTTTCGAAGAAAAATGGCCCAATTATGCCTCTGGACCAAAATCCGCACCAAACAGTGACTAGTTTTGGGTGCAGCGGCTTTTCAATGTATGCGTGCGGGTTTTCTGTGCCCCAAATGCGACAATTTTGCTTGTTTACATACCCGCCAAGATCAAAATGAGCTTCATCTGAAAAGATGATTTTTTTTTGGCAAAATCGGCATCTTCTGTAAGTCGATCGCAGGCCCACTTCCCAGCGTTGTTCAAGCATATGCACAACCATATTTGTTCAGCGGAAGGATAAAACTAATTATCTGTCAAATCAGACATGAGCTAAGTGTTACCATTCACGAAATAAGCACTAGTTGAAAAAAAAACGTTAGATGGCGGACCCTTTAGAATATAATATTTTGATAGCACATATTTATCGCTTAATTTTGCATATCGAAAACGCAAACCAACGACAAACAAGACACGAGAAGCAATAGAATTTTTGTAGAATTTAGTGCATTATTCTGTATCACTAAGCAGCACACCAACGACAAGC
The DNA here is from genome assembly GCA_963920525.1 of Dichetophora obliterata. Lineage (NCBI taxonomy): Eukaryota > Metazoa > Arthropoda > Insecta > Diptera > Sciomyzidae > Dichetophora > Dichetophora obliterata. The sequence goes on along the minus strand of OY986438.1, from coordinate 37,354,942 downwards.
AAGACACGAGAAGCAATAGAATTTCGTATAGAAAAAAGTATTGCTTCTCGTGTCTTGCTTGTCGTTGGTGTGCATTTTCGTTGTACAGAATAAAGCAGTTAGAATTGCTTCTCTTATCTTATTTGTCGTTGGTTGGCGTTTTTGATATACAAAATAAAGCAGTCAATCTATCTTGTCCAAAGAAACTTTTACATCTGCGTCCGAAATAAATTGAGAAATAATCCACAATCACTATGGTCTTGCATTAATAACAAAAAAAAACATTAAAAAAGTTTTTATCGTTTTTGTGCTATGTTTTGTGATACTATGCCTGCATTCAGCGGAAAGAACTGTTCCACAACTTTCGGGCTGAATGGTATGCTCTCACAGAACATGTTCCTTGAGATGTCACAATTTATATAGCGAAAATATTTTATGCTACTTCGCTACTTGAGCACTTTTTCGGCTAGAATGCGGCCTATGTTTTGATGATGGTGGGGTTATAAACATCTTTATGCCTTATTCTATTTGTTTTTTTTGAGTCACCCTGTTTTGTTTTTAAATAAATATCCAAAAACTATGCTTTACTTTTTGCGACAGCCCTAGCGATAGTGCCAATCGACAAAAAAACTTGTTGCAAGCTTGTCGCATGTTTTTAATTTTTTAAAGTGTTATTTCCGCATCACTGATAACTGAGCCAAGATTTTTCAATGCATTTAATTTTTTAAATGTTTTCCAATTAACCAATTAACATACTAATACGAATTCTCCACCGCACCGAAAAAATAAAAATTACGGAATGACCATCTTCGAATTGGGTGTAATATTGCATGGAGCATCACTGATGGAAATAAAAAACTTGATATGAAGGAAAAAAGTTTGACGTGCTTTTTGGCGGAAGCGCCGAGTGCACAAGATTCACAAAAACGTCGGAAATCGATTTTACGGAAATTCATATCTCAAACACTTCTTAGCCGAATGTTAAGTTTGAAGTGCCGTTGGAAACTTTATTAAAAAGACTTTAATCAAAAAATAATTTTGAAAAATTTTGGTGGTGGAGGGTTCCATTCCTTACGGTAAGGTAAATAATTACGACGTCGGGGTACGAGGAACACTATTAAAAAAATTTTAATAATTTTTTCTTAAAGCTGGCAAAATTACTTTTTAAACAATATAAAAATTAGGGTGGGGACTTAATGTGTTAATGAGATATGCTGCTTTTAACATCAAAACACAAATATTTTTTTGTTCAACAAACGAATTTCTTAACCGAATTTTAAGTTTGAACTAACGTTGGAAAGGTAATTGAACGAATTTTAATTCTGAAATAGTTTTAAGAATTTTTAGGGGCTTGGGGTTCCATCCCCTGAGGTAAGGTATTCGATTTTGAAGTAGGTATGCGAAAAATTTTTTAAAATTCAAGAAATTTTCTTAAAATCGGACAAAATGACCTTTTCAACAATTTAAAAATTAAAGTGGGTACTCGATGGCTTCATGAGTAATAGACATTCTAACATCTAACGAAAAATTTATATAAAAAAAATTTAACAAGCAACAATATTTCCAAAAATTATTTATAGAATAAAATTCTAATAATTATCCTTCTAACGGAAGTTCAAACTTAACATTCTGTTAAGAAGTGTTTGAGATATGAATTTTCGTAAAAATTGATTTTCGACGTTTTTGTCGATTTTTGTAAATTTTGTTCACCCTGTAACTCCGCCAAAAATTATGTCAAACTTTTTTCCTACAAATCTACTTTTTAATTTCCGTCAGTGAACTTCCATGCAAAATTTCACCTAAATCGGACATTTTTTTCTAATTTTTAAAAAAGAGTAAAGAACCAAGGCAGCACCTTATAAATACAAACAACGTTTGGTCTTGGATCTGAAAGGAAAGGCATAGATTATTAGAAGTAGAATTGATTATAACCATGCGTGAATTATTGATTAGGCGGAACAAACGTGAAAGAAAATTTGAATCGCCTATAACCGAGGCTAGTATTATGCCTTAACCTCGGCAAGCATTTTCAGCTCTCAGGCGATCCTGTTCTTTAATTCAACATTTTCCACAATTTAATTGTAGATTTTCTATTTTAATAATTCTTAAATGAACAAAGAAATCAAAAGGAACATGCCCGAACCGAAACTGGTGACCTCTGAGTTTATAGTCTAACGCACTCTTCACTTGACTACAAAAGCCGACTAAATTGGAATGGTCATTCCGTTAGGCGGGATCGTTTAAAATGGAATTGCTGCTTATAGATTTTGATTGCTTATAACTAAAAAAAAAGAAGAAATGCATTTTTGTAGAATAAATATAAACGAAAAAATTGTACGAGAAATCTTTATCATTAAATTTTTTAAAGATAATAATTTTATTTTCCTCCTTTAAGAAAAATCCGAAAAAGTTATTTTTAAAAACAATGAATTGAAATGTACTTTTGGTAAAAAAAATAAATTCAATGGTAGAAGATAAAGGAATTCGAATATATGAGGATATCATAAAATTGTAATTCTATTTCTAGAAACTTCTGTTAAACTTAAAAAAAAAATTACTTTATGGCTATGTTTTATGAGACACCGACTAATGAAAACCGTTGAGATATTTAAAGTTACTTTCCAAGCCTCGAAATTTCAAATCCCGGTACTAATCTCGTGATCCGCTCCCCTGATTCTTAATTAGTATTTCCGAAATCCCGAAATTACTTTTGAATCCCGAAATTGGAAGCCCTAGATACTAAACATAATTTATATTTTACTATACTACAGAGAACAACGGCATGAGGCGAGAATATGATGTGTACTTTGCAACTGGTGCGCCGACGTCAGGTACCGAGCGATTTTTTTTCATTTTTTTGCAATAGTAATTATCATTTCTTCATTGATAAAAAAAATTATTATCTATGCAAAATTTTACGTAGAATACGATGGTTATGTTTAAAACACTCCAAGTTGTGGGTAAGATTGTTAAAAATTTCTTTAAACATTTGAATTGTGTATAACAGTATGACATTTTTTATAAATCTTTTTGAAATTATTGTTTTTTAAAATTCACTTTTTTATGAAACAAAAAAAGTTGTATTTAGCTTAAAAACAACCGAAGTTATAAATTTTTGAAAATTAGTCTCCAAGGCAAAAATCACGAAAATCTCATACTTTTAACGCCCTCTAAGACGTGCCTCTTTTTTTCGATATAGAACCCGTAAAAAAATTTTGAGCAAATCAAATATATGACGGTCAGAATGGTGTTCGGTTGTAAAAGAATGACCCAAATACATAAAATATGAATTTATTTGTAACAAAACTTATTTTCAGAAACACCCTTTGCGCAAAAAATAACCGCTTAAACTATAATTTGTATATTTTAGGTGCTCTTTTACTTAATATTTTTGTTGTTTACTGTGCATTCGTTGCATACTTACAGGCATGCAACGAGAATTGCTGGAGCCATTTTAAAAACTGTTGTTTTTATTTAAACCTTCATAGAGAGTGTCATTTTGCAAGTAATTTCTCTCTCTCGATCTTCAAGATAAAGCATTCAAGCAACTTCAAGCAACTTGAATTGAGTACGGGAATAGACCTATTGTGTAATACAATACAAGTAATTGAAAAACTAATTTAAAAACATGTAGTTGATAAAATGTTGATAATGATCTATGTCAATCAATATCAATGTTTAGATCTATGTAAACGCATGGTTAGTTGTTATGTCTTGTGTTGTCCCTGAGCCCAACCCATATTATGGTGGGTAAATTTTTCTCACTTTAGACCACTCTTATCATCGTTTTGGACCACTCTTATCAATATCATTGAGATATTTTAATGTTATTTGGGCTGGTTCTTAAGATAATCTAATGCGGAGAAAGTGCGAAAAAGCTCTAGTAGCTGAACTCTATTGTTATTGCATGAAAAAAAAATAAAGTGGCGGCCGTAGCCTAGTAGGTAGAGTGCTTGGCCCCTAAGCTAAAGAACCGTGGTAGCCCGGATTCAATTCCAGCTCAGACAGAAAGATTTTTCAATTGAATTAATTTTTCTGTTCTGTCGTCACCTCTCTACAGACAATGGCAAGCCTCGGAGAGTAAAAATTGCCACGTAAAGCTTCTTGAGAACATAAGCCATTCGGATTCGGCATAAAACACGTAGGTTTTCGATCATTTGCGATCAAACATTTAATAACACAACACGCACAACACAATTGATCAATAGAAGCTAAGTCAAAGTTCTTCCAAGGGCTGAAATGGCCAGTTTATTTTTATTTTTTTTTATTAGTTAATAAAATACTTTTAATTAAATTAAGGCGGCACCTACTCTGAAAAAAAATTAAATAAAATCGGAGAACCATGAAAATTTGTTCAGTTTCTATTGTTTAATATAAAAGATCTCTTTAAAAGTGTTTGTTAAAGTAGTAAAGGGGTCGTCCATAAACTACGTTACTGATTTTTCCGGTTTTTTTACCCCCCCCCCTCACCCAGCGTTACTTTTTGTAGTGCTTTTCAAAACCCCTCCCCCCCCATAAAGTAACGTGACATATGAAATTAATTCATTCGAATGATTATATATTTTGACTAGCTCTGACAATTTTCACTTGTATTAGTGTCTAGTATGACTAGATACATTAAAGGAACAATTGGAAAAAAATCAATAATTAATATCATCTGTTAAAGCTATTCCATCTGCGATCGATTTCGATGCTCTCAATCACTGGAATAGAAGAAGCTGGTAGCTTTGTTGAGGATTCTTCAAAATAGAATTTTTCATCGGATTCGACCCATTCAGGTGAATCCTCATTTCTAACGCAAAGAAATTCACCTGGTCTTTGACAGAGTACCCTTAAAGGCTGCACCCGAGCTGCACCAAGTCTGTGTTTTTGTGTAAATGCTTTCTGAAAATTGATTTATTAAATAGTATGTTTTATTCCGATTTATTGTAAACGATATAATACAAACTTATGACAATTCAAACAAGTTTTAAAAACGAAATAAAAGCCGCAGGTAGGACACGACCTTGAACCGATTTCTTCTCTCTGAGAATCAGAACGCCTAGCTATTTATTTGAAAAATTACAATTTTGTCAATCGTTAAGAAACCAAATGCTTGTCATTCCATGCTTTAATTTTTTGAATTCTACAAGATTATTTTTTATAAACGCCATCAGATTATGGAACGCATTACCGAATTGTATAAAATCTATAGTCGGAATGGCAAATTTCAAACATGCCATTTTGGAACATTATTTTTCACTGTACATTTACTAGGTAAACAGTTCTTTTACTCTTTTACTCAGTTTTCTTATCGTTACCTTCTGTTCTATTTTTCGTTTCTTTTTCTTTCTCTCTTAACTTAAACAAATAATTATAAATTGATTTAATTGTTTTTTAATTGTTTGCTAATATTTTCCAATATCATTTTTTAATTTAATTTAAACTATATGTATAATATAAATTTAATATATTAATTTAATTTCACAAAATTCAAAATGTATCTTGTTTTTAGACTTTGTATTGTAAAAGAACATAGTTCTTATTGTATATAAAATAAAAACCCAATGAATTGAATTGACAGTACATGTCATACGGTATCTCCTTTGATCAAGAACATTCAGGCCTTAACGTCAAAGCCTGTCGCAAAAGCAAAGACCCAAATTTTTCAGACGTGTGCTGACATGGTGAAGGAATACCAAAAGGTTCCTGTGTCGAGGGAAAAGGCGGTGGAAGAAATCGTTGAAACAAAAGTTAACCTTCAATTTAGACGATCAAACATAAACATGTAAGGTTAAAAATTTTTGAAATGATTGTGTTATTAATTAGAGGTTTTTCGTCGATTTTTTTAATTTTTGGTAACGTTACAATATCTAAACACCTCCCCCCCTACCGTTACTTATCGTAGTGCATTTCAAAACCCCTCCCCCCACCCTAAATTGGTAACGTAGTTTATGGACGACCCCAAAAACAGTTAATTACTAATATTCGGTTATATGATTATAATTTTTTGGGAGTTAGCTTTGATAAATATCTATGCGTTTAAATTCGTTATCAATAATAGCAAAATTTTAAAGTTTTTAAGTGATTTATTTTAAACCAATTATTAACAATTTTAGAATCAACTCATATTCAAGTAATTAAAAAATATGCAAACGAAGGTCAATTAACTTTTTTTAGCCTACATCGCCATATAAACATGTGATTTAAAAAAACACTCTATGGAAAACTATGGAAAAAAGTCTGCATTTAAACCAGTTGTGGTTGTTAAAAAACTACTTTTTCAATCCATTGGTATCAGACGCTCATGCGAATTTTGGCTAAAATGGAAAAAAGTGAATTTTGTGTGCTCATCAAGCATTATTTTTTGCGCAAAAAAACCATCAGCCAAACCAACTACAGGCTTGATAAATACTATGGGGACTCTGCACTATCGATTGGAATGAGTCACAAGTGGTTTACTGAATTCCGATGCGGTTGTACAGTCTCAAGTGACGCCGAACGTTCTGGACGCCCAAATGAGGCCACCACATCAGAAATGGTTACGAAAATTCACGATATCGTGTTGGCCGATCGCAGAGTTAAATTGCGCGAGATTTTTGAGGCCATAGGCATCTCAAACGAACGGGTGTGGAACATTTTGCGAAATCATTTGGATATGAAAAAATTATCTGTAAGATGGGTGCCGCGTTTGCTCACTCTCGATCATAAACGCGATCGTGTGACTGAATCAAAGACGTGTCTGGCAATGTTGAACAAATATAAGTAGGATTTTTTTTCCATCGACTAGTAATCCTGGAAGAAACATGGATCCATCATTATACACCAGAGAGAAAGAAACAGTCGAAACAGTGGATTTTACCAAAAGAATATGCTCCGAAGAAGGCGAAGACGGTGCTATTGGCCGGAAAGGTTATGGCGACAGTATTTTGGAACAAACGCGGTATAATCTACATCGATTACCTTCAAAGCAATGATGGAAGAGCTCGCGTTCACACATGCCCAGCTCCCATTTCAAAATTCCATGAATCCAAATACGATTTGCTTCCTCATCCAGCGTATTCTCAAGATTTGGCCCCCGACGACTATTTTCTGTTTCCAAACCTGAAGAAATAGCTTGGCGGAAAGAGATTCACCACCAGAGAGGTGGTAACCGAAACAGAAGCCTATTTTGAGGACTTTCCGAAAACGTGTTTTTCGGATGGGATCAAAAAATTCGATCGTATCGAGCTTAAAGGAGACTTATTGAGAAATAACATTTTTTTGGCGTAAAAATCATTCCTTGTTTCATTTTTCAGTGAATTATCAGACGGTCCTCGTTCATCTTAATATTAAGTTTACTGTGTGATGAGATTGTGTGAAAACAAAATATATACAAAACAAATTTTAAATAAAGGCAAATGAAAGCCGTCGGTCTGACAGACCAATGCGCAAGTATACGAAAGTTAAAAATGTCTTTTTAAGTGGATCATTTTGTGCCACCTATGGCATTTTTTAGGGGTATTCTTCTTTAGAAATTTTAATAATAAGTATATTTAATTAAAGTGTTTTGTTTTTTCAGAAATAATGCTAGCTGCCATGCATTGCTTAATCCTTTTCTTTTCATCTGGTTGTGTTGCGAGGGTTTGAATAAACTTCATATTAGTCTATTCTCTTTTCTTTTTATGTTTACTTATAACAGTGGCCTCATAGATTCTAATAAAAAGCAAAAATAAACGAAATTTAAAGCTTCTACGAAGGCTGCTACATATATTTCTGTCGATGGGCAATGGTAATGTTATTCCAGTCAAACTGAGGTTTCCATTGAAAAGTTATACATTTCTTTGCTTATATGTACTCACAACATTTTGGTGTACGTGCGCTTATTGTGTTGTTTGCTGTGCTTTTTAAATTGTATTTCGGCAAAAAAATGGAATTCACACGTGAACACTTTAGCCCGAATGTTTCTTGCAACTTTAGACATGAATTAACCCAACAAGAGAGCATCAATAAACTCAATTCGACTTTTGGCGATAAAGCACTAACAAAAACCTCTGTATATCGGTGATATACAAAATGTAAGCAGGGCTGTGAACATTAGCTAAAACAAAATCTTAGAAATATGCAACAAAACATTGACACAACACCTTCCACACATAAGCTTAACCAAAGGCGTTTTTGAGCATTCAAATCATCGAATTAATGGGCCATCCGCTGTATAGTCTTGATTTGACACACAATTATTTCTTTATGTTTCCGTACATCAAGGACAAACTGAGTGGACAACGATTTTTGACGCCAGAAGAGAGCGTTGATGCATTCAAAAACTTTGTTTATGAGGTGTCTCAAGCGGAATGGGATAAATGTCATGACAAATAATTCGAACGCATGCAAAAATGTATTAATCATAAAGAAGAATATTTCGAAAACCAAAGAAGCTATTTTCAATAAAAAGAATTCGGTCTTTATATTTAAGTATTTCCTTAGTAACCCTCGTAGTTACAGGAACGACTTCTGAGAATAGTTTGGATCTTAAGGGGGGAGCCTGCTCCGGACAACAGTTTTTCAAAATTTTTTTACAAAAAACTGGGAGTATTATAACAGTTAATGAAATTACATATTTAAATTGATGTTCAATTGCAAACAAACAATTTTTTTTATAAGAAAAGTAAACAAAATGGTGGCACTACAGCTACTCAAATTTGGCTTCTTTACTTTGCGCTGTAGAATGCCCCGCCCATTGCAGTCAACTTAAAACAACCAAACTTCAATAAAATAAGTAATTTCGCTTTGCATGTATCTATTTTTAACGAAAAAATGTAAATTTAAACACAAAAAGAAAAAATACAAATTTTTTTATAAGCAAATCGTTGAAAACAATACTTCTAGTCATGCAAACTTTTAGGTATATGCAAAGGCCAATATGTTAAAGGATATCTGAGCGAAATTTCAAGTTTACAACCTAATTACTTTTTAAGTTATAGTCCACAGCGCGGGAGAAAACATGTTTTGAGAAAAACGTGATTATAGTTTTCGTTCTTGTACTCGGTTCTCTCGATGCTCATCACTTCACTGACTTTCTAGCACTGTTACCAACTGAGTGCTTTTTCCACCAGATTCGGTGCATTTGGAAAATTTTTGCGCAAGAAAAATAAGGTTTAGTAACTGGTACATTATTTTCTGTTTTTTTTAATTTCGGAGGCACCAAATGTGCCTTAGTTTGTGCCTTAATATTTAATGAAAATAGATCTCAAGATGTGAATTAATGACATAAGTATATGAAAACATTAGTAATTTTTTGTGTTATACTATGGTCACACTGCGAGATAAATAAGCATTTAAGCATTTATATGGAAAACTCAAACATCTTATTTTCTTAGGTGCCCGTCTAAATGTTCAACCCTCAATGGACACAGAAATACCTTCAGACCAAAAAAATTTGACCCCCTGACCCTTGCAGAAATCGCTTAAAGGTAATTTTGAAAATAAACAGGACCTGAACCATCTTATAAAATATGGTGCCGAAAGCAAAACAAATATTATATTTATATTAATGGCATAAATATTTTAAGGAATTTTTGGACTTATTTCAGTTTATTTTTATTTTTATAAAACCGTTCTGATTATTTTTGGTGAAATTTTGATCCTGAAACTTTTTTCAAAAAAAAAAATTTTTTTTCATTTCATATCATAAAATTTTTTTTTCTTATTTTGCTCCACCGATATTTATTTGTTGTAATTTTGTATTCATGGGCAAAGATTTAGCTTTAAAACGGTGTAACATATTGCGAATTTTGGGGATCATAACTCGAATAAACTTTAAAAACACGACAAATTGCCTTAACAAAAAAACTAAAACTCGCAAAATGGCAAAATAAAATTATTGGAAAACTTTTAAAAAAACCCTACAGTTTATATATCACATTATATTATTATTAATGTTTCGGTATATATATGTAAAGTAGAGGTGTGTTCGTGCCGCTATTTTTGCGTGACACGGCATGCATTTGCGTGCAAGTGCTTAAAAATAAGAGTTTGTGCGTGCTCTGACTTTGGAGTACGGGATTCAAAAATATAAAGGCGGCTGTGTTTTTCGTGTTTGGTGACTATTGCTTCAACTAGGTATGTGCGAATAGTTTCAAGCTCGAATCGATTTGAATAGTGCAACTCGACTCGAATTTCGATTCAGGTAACTCTGTGTTTCAATTAACTCGAAATTACGAGTTACTCGAGAAATTATCGAGTAACTCGTGATATTTTCGAGTTACTCGTACATTTTCGAGTATTTTTCTACTCAATGCTTGTTTTTTTTATTCCATGTTCTCAACTTCACTCTAAACAGGGTTGCCACTTATCTTAGAATACTTATTATTTTGTAAAGATAAGTTGGGTTGAAGAAAACTATTTTTCGCTAAAATTTTATTAAGTCAAGTAGTCAAAAGAATAAGATAGACAGACAGGGATAGAGAGAAAGAGAGAGAAAGATAAATACAACTACATTTGTGCATATGAATTATATTATGATTTTTTATATAAATTATATCAAATGAAGTATTAGTCAACAAACTACAAATTTTTATATAGAAATAAAAGTCATGACACTGCTTGTGATATAAGAGATGACTATTTCTCATTCACAAAATACGATTGATCAATTATTTTTTTAATTTTTTTTTGTTGATCTTAGAAAAAAAAGTATGATATATTGAAGTAAAACTAAAGCTTTGCCCAAAAATACAAAATTACAAATATTATATCGGTGCAGCAAAAGAAGAAAAAAATTTTATGAAAAAAATGAAAAAAAAATTTTTTTGGTAAAAAATTTCAGGATCAAAATTTTACCATAAATAATCTGAACGGTTTTTTTAAAAAGAAAAAACTGAAATAAGTCCAAAATATTTCTTAAAACATGCCATTAAAATAAATTTAATATATGTTTTGGTTTCGACACTATATTTTATAAGGTGGTTCAGGTCCTGTATATTTTCAAAATTACCTTTAAGCGATTTCTGCAAAGGTCAGGGGGTCAAATTTTTTTGGTCTGAAGGTATTTCTTGAAGAAAGTTGACGCGCACCAAAGTATTTTAACAGTTTTGCAAAATGAACCGGTCTAATATATTTACTTGTCCCTGTTACTCCTACAACGAGTAAAGAGCCGTTTGTAAATGTTGATTTCGTAAATGCGCACTTAGCTCTCAGTGTGAACATAGCATTAGATTCGTTAAATCACATAAATTGAACTATATTAATTATGTATAAACCTGAAGTAAATTGTTTTTTAACAAATAAAATAACTTGCAGTTCAGAATATCATTGCATTTTTTAATTAAATTTGTTTGGAGTTTTTATAAAAACCTAATAAATCTGGTGCGTTTCTTGAGGAAAAGCACTTTTTTCGGCTTTTTGTTGGAGTTACGAATTGAAAAGTTAGCAACACTGCTTTCTAGAGGTTTGTTATACTTTCTATTGAGCTTAAAACATTGAAAATATATTCTTTACGTTGTAAATGAATTTTCAAAAAAAAAAGAAACACAAATGCAAAAATTTAAAATTCTGGAGCAAGTTCCCCCCTTAAGTAATTTATATTCGAAAATGCTGATTAAAAGACAAAATCTACTATTTCTCTAATTCAAAGTTTATTTCCTACGACTTTATAATATTTAAACTTTAACAATTTTAATAAAAATACCTTTAAAATACTCAACTTTTTATTTTGTTAATAAATATTGTTAATAAATAGTTTATTTCTTACTTATAGAGCCTAAATTAAAACTTAAAAAACACTATTTACAAATATTGTGAGTTCTACACGTGTTAGTAGTAAATTTTGCGACCATCTGGCGTTATATAATACTCATTCTTGCCCTTTGAATTAGTGACATAGACGTTTTTATCGTCCTCATAGGGACGACTCGTAGTTCTGACGTTTTGATAGTTTGCAGAACTATAACGATTAGTAGCCAAATAGTTATTATTCGGGTAATTATAGTTGTGATTGGAAGCTCTATTATTGTTATTGTAGCTACTGTCAGTGCCTTGATATTGTACACTGGAATATCGGTTTGGGGTATTGAATTCCGAGTTAGTTTGTTGTGGATAGTAGTTGCTGTTGGTGCTTTGAGTATTACTTGAACTCTCATAATATGGTCTACGCTTATCGTCAGACACTACTAATCTATCCTGATCTGCATAGCCCACATATGCTGAGGCATAAGTGGGTCGATTAAGTATTTTGCCCTTGCGTATATGTGCCTCGTAATGGTCGGGAAAAATCATTTTTCCGCCACGTGTAGGCGCAGCTTCTTTATCTGGATAGAGGTTTGTATGTAAAACTTGTTGATCATCATGATCATCATGATCATCATCCACAAAGCGCACGATTTTACCGCTTTCAACCTGCTCCTCGCTACTGTCCACAAAACTTATGTATTTTTTAAAGCTATTGTTCTCTACTCTATTCTCGTCTATGAGTGTAAGTTGTTTGCCATGTCTTTGATCTTCAAATTCTTTGTCATATTCTCTGTCTGTTGTGCTGCTTGGAAATTTTAACCTTCTTCCTGCTGCTTCCCGGTTGTATGCATTAAAACTATCGCGTATTTTTTCAATATTTTCAGGAAAGAACTTTGGTCCTTTGTTTAATGCTGCAAATATATCCTTATGCAATATTCTGCCCTCAATGTTTTCATAATCATCAGGTTCATCTTGCGTATCAGCGCTGTCCTCCTCATCGTGAAAATCTTCCGCATCCGTTACCTGCTCAAGCTTCGCTTCAATATCCTGTTCATCGTTAATAGCGTCCAGCGATCTTCTTCTTCGTCTGCGTTGGTACTCGACACCACCTAGGTATTGGGAGAGCACGTTGCTGAAAAAGTTACCAATGCCGCTAGTGATATCCGCGCTTGCTGTTGTTGGCCTTGGTCTAGGACGCGGTGTAGTTGTAGTTGGTGGTGGATTTCCTGTTAGCAAGGACAAAATGCCCAGCAACGAGGAGCTGCCTGATGATGATGAAATGGATTGTTGCGGCTGTTCGGGTTCTGGTTCCGGTTCGCTAAACAGTTTAAAAAAGCCACCACGATGATTGTTCAAATAGTAAAGAATTTCGTCCTGTTAGAAAAATAATTCAGTGTGTTGTTTTGTTTTTTAATTGCAGTTGGTTGAATGTATAAAAGGGATAGAATTTACCTCACTCTTTGGGCATTTGGCGTAGGTGCCCTGACAGCTTTGTACACCTCCACTGATGCCTAGCAGAGCTGCGCGTCCATAAATTAGTGCTGGTGAAGATGTTGGAATAGCCGCTAAGAAACTAAGAAAGCAAAAAAACATTTTTTTTAATATTGTCTGTCGGGAAAGAAATTTTTTACGGAATATTGGGTAGATATTACTTGATATAATAGTATTACTTAGAAATGGAACAAAAGGGAATATAAAAATAATTTCAGTTGTAAAGATGAGATTCTCTTGAGAATATTTTGTACAGAAGCATTTTTTTATTGAACTTTTTAAAATAGTTTGATTTATAGTTTGATTAAGGCCATTGATTTCAAATTTGGAACAAAAAGGTTTGAAATTCAAGATGACATTCTGAATCTGTTGTTTCAAATGACGCTGAATTTAACCTAATAAACCGAATTTGGTATAAACTTGTTGAGTTCTAAGAAGCTTTCTCGGACTTTGACTTGAAAATATAAAAACTTTCCGATTTGAACAAAGTACTCGTAAATACACAGAAGGCACACAATTTAAAGCATTTTAAGGAAACTTAAGTGAAAATTTGGGTCAATTTGAAAATATGATTACTTTGAAACTCGTGATGAATGTCCTTAGTTAAGACCAATATATTAAAACTCTCATTGGATTGTCTATATTTAATTAAAATATTCATGATAAGGAAGTTTGTGTTTTTAAAATCCAGCAAAAACATCGTTTAAATTCTTAATGGTCATTTTTATTTGTTAATCCAGAACATTAAAAAATGTTTAAACAACACTTAAATCGGGTATTTCAGAATCACCGTAAGTCAAGTTATTTTTCAAAATGGTTTTTTTGCGTCTTTGTGTTCTTCTTATATCATCTCACAAGTCAACTTGAAACCCCATAATCAGTGCAAAAGTAAGAGAACGGCAGCTGGACAAAAATTGCGTGTATATCAGAAAGCCCGTAGGTCACAGACTATAACCATTTTTTTTTTGTCAGAAAAATTATGTAAATTTAATTTATAGTGTTACTGAAATACTCGATGATTCATTTATATATCTTATTTAGAAGGATCAAAGAAAAGGTTTGTAAAAAACGCTCTTTTAAAATTTGGGTAAAGTTGAGTTAGACGGAGCTGTCATGAGAAAAACTGGTGTTTTAAATTAATCTATACACAGTAAAAAATTTGAGTGTAAATCTTATCTTTTTTATAACATTTCTGTGGTATAAACTTTTTCATTCAAAATAATTTATAAATTTTATACCAATATTATATCAATAATATTATCAATATTATAAAAATAATAAAACAAATAAAGGGCTTATTGCAAAAACATGATAAGCCACATAAAAAATATTTTGAAATAATCGACTCTAAAGTTTTGAAAAAATTTATTTTTGTATGAAACAATGGAATTAAACACGAAAACTTTTACGAATAGGTTATAAAATTAATAAAAAATAGCTAATATCTCTTCAGTGGTTGTTGGCAATGCATTGAGTAATGTATTTGACCCAAAAAATTGATTTTTTAGATCATGTGGCTTATCACGTTATTGCAATAAGCCCTTCAAATATAATTTAAAAATTGCATATGGATATCATGTGTTAATCAAAATATATTCTGGTTCGAAAGAAAAAAATTAACCGACACCGGGAAATTTAAAAATATAGTGTTTCGATTGGTCTGAGGAGAAAACTGGTCTGGAAAAATTTATAAGATTTGATGGTATAACTTTTAAAACATTTTTGGTTTGGATTTATATGTATACAAAATAGTATAAAATTTATGCTCATATTTTTTACTGTGTATCTATATATATATTAGGGTGGGTCAAAAAAAAATCTATTTTTTTAAAGTAACACGCAAACATGGGTAGCTAGATACCTTAGAAAAGTTTTCACCAAATATGTGCTCTTAATTTTAATAGGAAGATGCTCCGCATCGCAGTTTTTTTTCTCAGTCCAATAGAAAAAAATGCATGCCTTATCATTAATTGATTGTATGTAAAAAAAAATGTGTTCCAAAAATTTTGTAGAAAATTTAATGCTCTACAAAAAAGGTATCCCATTTTTTTCCGTAAACCTCACACTTTGAATGATATTGATGATTGAAGTTTGATTATTTTAAGACATATTTAATTTTTTGCTTATGAACTTTATAACTCGACAATAAATGACTATTATAAAATGCGCAATACAAATTTTTGTAGGAAATTAACTGCTCTATAAAAATGGTATCAAATGTTTTGGCGATTAAGTTAAGCGTTCAAAAAAAATTCACATCTTCCTGATGAATTGAATTCAAGCTTGAATTTAATCAAAATTTTGCTAAGTTATTATAAACTGGAATAGCAAATTTTGATTAGTTTTTTTTCTGCAATCTAGCATAATTTTGAAGTGACTGAGATTCAAGCGCAAGTTTTGCTTAACCACAATTAAAATTTAGTAAAAAGGAAAGAACGGGATAAAATCATTTAAGTGCATGAAAAAAACAGGAAACATCTCTCCCAAAATCTGGCAACACTAGATGAGCTTCGAGCAAGGCGAAA
The DNA here is from genome assembly GCA_963920525.1 of Dichetophora obliterata. Classification (NCBI taxonomy): domain Eukaryota; kingdom Metazoa; phylum Arthropoda; class Insecta; order Diptera; family Sciomyzidae; genus Dichetophora; species Dichetophora obliterata. The sequence goes on along the minus strand of OY986438.1, from coordinate 37,339,259 downwards.
AGTGAGATAAATGCAGAGCGGCGCTCCAAAACAAAACAAAAGAAAAAAAAACACCATTTTTTATTTCTTTGATATGTATTGTCTCTAAGTTGAATGTCGCATCACTAAGTTGAATGTCGCAAAACTAACCAACGCAACTCCAACTCAAGTTGCTAGCCTGTGTATTTATACCGGAACCTTCAGATTAAGTAACTTGCACTCAACAAGTTCTCGACACGTACTCAACCTGCTCAACGCAACGTGGCTTTTCGCAATTTTCATCGGCGACTTGCTGCGTCAGTTTGTTTATTTTGTGTTTCAAATATTTGTAGTGCAGTACGCTATATATTGATACTGTCTTATTGTCCTTCTTTATTTTAATGTTATAATAAGTTCTTTTGCATAATGCCACTTATTTATTTGTTAATGTTTTTTCAGATGTTTTACACATGTTGCATAACTTTTGAAGCAAGTCTGAATGCATTCGGTTTCTAAGTTAAAAGTTGATAAGTTGCATTGCCTGTCAACTTTTTCGCTGTTGCGTTGAAGTTGCGTTGGAATTGCGTTGACCAAGTGTGGAAAAGGCCTAACACATAAAAATTAGTCAAAATTAAATAAATCTATGATTAATAGCGTCAACATGAAGCTATTTAAGGGATTTCTCCCTTCGAAATCAAAAAGAAATTTATATAACTTTTTTGAGTTCACATTATGACAGGAGAAAAATGAAAAAATAAAAAAATCAGCTAACAAATTTTTAGGTATTAAAATGGATTTTTTTTAATTTTTTTTTTATTTTCTGTGAACAATGTTTTAAATATGATGTTTTTTTGTAAATTTATTTTAAGAATTTAAAATGTTTCAAGTAAGGACCGCAAAAACTTATTGTAGTTGAAGCAATTATTATGATCGATATTATTTCGATCAAAAATAAAATTATTTTTTAATGGTTTTTTGTTATAAGAAATAGGATACTTGTTGATTGTCGGGTAGTTCGAAATCTTGGATATTTATCTCCATCTGGGACATCTTGAAATAGTTTTAAGCTAGAGTTCAGCAATGTTTTGGAGTTTTAAATAAATATTCGTGTCTGATATAATAATTTCCTAAGTATTTGATAAACGTTTTCAAATGAGCCTGAGATTGAATTTAAAACCAAACTCTTATAACTTTCTCAAATTTAATTGTTGACTAGTATTACTAATATAACTTTACTAAAACTTAAAATGAAAATTACTGTAAATTTATAATAAAGTTTTTAATGCATCGTTGTATAATTATTTTTTAATACTATCCGGTTAATAGTATACTTTTCACAACTCCGATTTCAAATAATAAATTTTTGAAATATTTTAAGATTCGTCTAGCCGGATACTCGGAAATGTCGAATAATTGAAAAGCAATTCTGTAGATTTTACACTTTAAAGCGAAACAACCTCTAATTGACATCTAAAGAGTTCCATTAGAATATCCCATTTAAGACTTCAGTAAAAATCTCCACTGATCTCAAAAGTGAAGAAAAAAATTTCAATCAATAATTAAAGCTTTCATCGCCACACCTCTTTCAAAATTTAATGTATCCACACAAGTATCGAGTGTGTTACTCTGTACCTATTAACAGCAAAAATTATGAAGATAATTGTATGTCTTTCGCCTGACTGCGTTTCCTTTAATTGCAGATATCAAATGCAATCAATACCCTAATCCTCAATACTATTATTTGAGACCGAGACGCATACTTACTTTGTTATCGCCGGCGACGTTGCAAATGTCGGCAATTGTCCACGCTGTGTTTGGCCGGCAATCATCTGGCAGAGCACCTTCGGCACGCACTGCAGGTCATCATTGCGTGCAATATTCTCGAGCGCCTTAATGAGCTGCACATTCATGGGACGAGTGGGCGATGATGTTGCACCATTTCCACCGGTAAAAGCACCCAACAGGCTGGTGAGTGCATTATTGTTACCACCTACACCACCCGCAATGCCATTAAGCAGGAGGTTTGAAAACTGCGGCGCATACTGCTGTGTTGTGGTGAAGAGTGAGGCCAAGGAAGCCAAGCCGGAAGTTTGTGGCGAAGCCTGCTGCAGCGGGCGATATGGGGGTAGCCCTGGACGATAGCCGGATTGCACGTATGGTGGCGGTATTTCACCCTGTTGATAGTCGTAGTAGTTGTTGTAACTGGGTCGTGATGACTGAGGTGGACCACCGCGTATGGGTTGATAGTTGGGACGCACTGGAGAAAACTGAGAGTTCGTATAAGACGGTGGTGGACGAGCCTGATAATTGCCCGATGCTATCTGTTGTTGCTGTTGTTGTGCGACTTGCATATAATTGCCCAGGTTGTTGTTGATGTTGTTATTTAAGTTGTTGTTATTTGCATAATTAGGCGATGCTGTTGATGACGCCGCCACCGAGAAGTCCTGTCTTTGCGGTGGCGACTGATTGGAGTGTTGCAAGTATGACGGCGGCGGATAATCCTTCGAAGCGTAAGACAAACGTGTTGGTGCAGCAGATCCAGGCGGCAACTCACGTTCGTAGTTTGGCAAAGCATTCGGATGGTGACTGTATTGAGGTCGTATATTGTCGTATTTATGTGCGAAGGCATTTGATGGCTGTATTGCAAAAGACGGACGTGTAGCAAAGGAAAGCTGGTGATTACTGGGTCCTGATGTTGGCTTGCGTTGATAAGTTGGAGATGCCGGATTGTGGCCATGAGTCCCAACTACTATAGATGACTGCACCGTGTACTCCTGCCCAACACCACCACCCCCACCTCCACCTCCACCAGCTGACTGGTAGTTCTCGTTGGTATAAGGATCGAGATATGTCAGAATCGGTGTCGATTGCAATTGCGTCGGAATCGCATTTGGATAATGCGACTGTGCGTTATAGTTGTACTTGTTATTATAGTTGTCATTGTAGCTGTTGTAATTATTGTATTTGTTTGTAGCTGTAAAAGCTGTTTGTTGTTTCTCCGACGGAAATGAAAACTGTGAGTTAGACTGCGAGAAGCGTGTCTCTGCCGCTTGAGGATATTCCGCATCGACTAAGGCATACTCTGGATAGTTCTGGGTAGAGGAAAAAAGAGCACCACCACCACCAGCATCAGATGTTGTAAACTGCAGCATCTGTGAAGGACGAAACGGTGTTGATTGACGTGCCTCCATCATTCTATCCTCCGTTGGTTGATGGGCAGGAAAGAAGCTGGACTGCGTGGTCACATCAGATGATGCATTGCTTTGAGAAGATATAAAAATTTAATTTTAAGTACTTTATTGAGATATGGAAGAAGAAAGTGTTGAAAGTGATGAAAATTTTGGTAGTAAGAAAAAGTCGCACTAAGCTATGACCTGGTCAAAATCGACTGAAGTTTTATGCATATTGAGCTTTGGCCGTAGAAAAAACTATTTTTTTTGTATTAATGCACTTTAAGTTTTTTTTTTTAATTAATGCACTAAAAGCATAGAGTAAAGTTAAGCAAACATTTACACCAACTTATGGAAGAAAAAATTCAAAAATTCTTTGGACTGTTTTTTGGTTAGTTTATTCAATAGTATGGATAATTATCTGTCAACAGTTATTTTCTCCCCATTTGCCCATTTACGTTATTATGTTAACATAGTTTTTAGGCTCTTAAAATTTGCGCTGAAAACTACCTTGTACATTTGAATACTGGGTAAGACCTATTACAATTAAATCCTTTATTTCCGAAAATAAGTTTGGTAATAAAACTTTATAGGCATCGATAAAAATTGTGTCATTAACAAATACACCAATTTTTAAATTTTCGTTGACTTAATATAATAATTGTGTTCACTAAAATTACTGTCCGTAATTCCGGTATTGTCGATTGTCCGGTTGACAAAAAATAGTCGATATGTATTTTATGTTACAGTAATATTTGTCATATTTTTTACATATTTAGATTTTTCTCTTGAAGCCGTTAATAAATCTGAGAAATAAAAATTGATTCATTAAATCAATTTGTTTCTTCTTATTTTTAACTTATATGGTACTATATCAATTTTATTTTTTATTATTTACTTTAAATACTTTTCTTTTAAGCAAGAATAGGAAATTTGGTCTTTAATTTCATTTTTATAATTGCAGAAATAATTATAAAATATGAAGTCTGGATTTTATGGCAAAAAAACTAAAAAAATTCACAAAAAAGGATATATAAAAATTAAATTTAATATTATTATGTTGACTTTATATGATTTAAATACAAATTCTAAATGTTTGATAGTTTAAATCATACTTGATTTTAAATACAAATTCTAGTTGTTTGACAGTTTAAAATCGTTTATCGAGCTTAAGGTCAAAGTTAGAAACAATTAATTGTTCTAACGAATTTTTCTAAAGAAACAACAACAACAACAAAGTTTTTTCAATATGAAAGGAAAAAAACCACTAGCAAATTGATTTTATTGTACAATTTCTGCGTGCTAAACGCGTCATCAGAAATCTTTGTGATTGCCCGTGCAAGCGCGTAGACGCACTGCACCATCGGGGCGATGAGATTTTGAAGCTTCAATTTCTCATTTTTTCCCTTAATTTCATAATGCCACATTTGTTGCATTATGTGGCATTATGAAATTAAGGGAAAAAATGAGAAATTGAAGCTTCAAAATCTCATCGCCCCGATGGTGCAGTGCGTCTACGCGCTTGCACGGGCAATCACAAAGATTTCTGATGACGCGTTTAGCACGCAGAAATTGTACAATAAAATCAATTTGCTAGTGGTTTTTTTCCTTTCATATTGAAAAAACTTTGTTGTTGTTGTTGTTTCTTTAGAAAAATTCGTTAGAACAATTAATTGTTTCTAACTTTGACCTTAAGCTCGATAAACGATTTTAAACTGTCAAACAACTAGAATTTGTATTTAAAATCAAGTATGATTTAAACTATCAAACATTTAGAATTTGTATTTAAATCATATAAAGTCAACATAATAAACATAGAGGTCATTTAGAAAAAACTTTAATTTAATATTATTTTTAAAATTATTCCAAGAATTGAGATAGGTAGAGGCTTGACAAACATTTTGGTGTATAAATCGTTGTATGATGTATGGTTTGGGAGTTATGGTCAAAAAAATGAAAAAAAGAAGAAAATAATTCACCAAAAGTGACATAAAACTAAAATTGAAGTTAAAATTATTCTAAGAAATGACATATAAAATTAAAATTGAAGTAAAAATTTTTTTAAGAAAAAACTCCATGAGCGCAGACATGTAGGTAGATTAATTACAAAAATTTTGGTGTACAAATCGTCTTTGTAGGATGTATATGTTGGGAGTTATGACGAAAAAACCAAATTTTTTAAAACTTTAGTTTTTATATGTTGCGCCTCTATAACTCCTAAACTAGAAGAGATAGAGCAAACGTATTTCGATAAAAAGTAATCCGCCTTTGGCTTTAGGTAATGACGATAATTTTAATGCATGAATCGTCCTTGTCTAGTATGTAGTTTGGATTTTATGGCGAACAAATGAAAAAATTCACCAACACGGACATATGGAAATAAAATTTAATATTATTTTTATTTTGTTTATCCAAGAAAATTTCATTTTTCCTAGAATTTTTGTTATAGCTAGAGGCTTGAGTAAAATTTTGGTGCATAAACCGTTCTTGTATGATGTATGGTTTGGGAGTTATGGCAAGAAAAAACAAAAAATAATTCACAAAAAGTGACATATAAAAATTAAAATTGAATCTAAAATTATTTAAAAAATTTTTAACTATAAATATTCTACCCAAGAAAGCAGTTATGTGGATAGAGTAACTACAAACATTTTTGTGCATAAATCATAATTGTAGGATGTATGGTTTGGGAGTTATGACAAAAAAACTATAATTTTTGTAACGTCAATGTAATTAATATTTAAATCTGAAAATTAAAATTTTCCAAAATGTGTTTGTGTTTTTATAAATTTTGATTTAAATTATATATTTTTTTGGTATAATTCAAGAATAGCTACAACTCTCTTTTTTAATATTTTTTGTTGGAATATACGAATTCTTACCTCATAAATCCGAATTTGGAAAAATTTCAGGCTGCTCGCAATTGGTTTAGAAGAAAAAACGGCCTACAAATCTTGCTGTTTTTTTAGTGTTCCGCATTATGGATATCAAAAGAAAGGTAATGCGAGTCCTATTCAATGAGATATCAAACATAAAAAGCCATTTATAACTATTGAAGATAAACCTATTCTTATACTTACAATTTGTCTGAAAAATTAGTGGTTTTCTGTTTACGAAAGTACTTCACTAAAAACGTTTATATTCTTAAAAGTTATGCATGGATTCATGTTTGAAACGTTGTTGAATAGGTACTTTAATTACTTTTCTTATGATACCCATTAAGTGTAGTTTTGTTGAAAAATTTAAAAATACTGCAAGATTTGTAGGCCATTTTTTCCTACTTTGGAGGCCTATAACTTCTAAACCAATTGCGAGCGGCCTGCAAATTTTTCAGATTGGGAGTAAGGAGGCCAAAATCCATATAATTTGCAAAAAAATTATAATTAGAGTTGTTGCTATTCTTGAAATGTTCCATTTTTTTTTTGTCTAAATAGTTTGTTTAACATAGTTTTATTTTTGGCAACCAAATTAATTTAGTCTTTAATTTAATTTTTATAATATCAGAACTAATACAAATATTTATTAATATAAAAATAAAAAATAAACTGGCCATTTCAGCCCTTGGAAGAACTTTGGCCTAGCTTCTATTGATCAATTGTGTTGTGCGTGTTATTAAATGTTTGATCACAAATGACCGAGAACTGGACCTACGTGTTTAATGCCGACTCCGAACGGCTTATGTTCTCAAGAAGCTTTACATGGCAATTTTTACTCTCTGAGGTTTGCCATTGTCTGCAGAGAGGTGACGACCGAACAGAACAATTAATTCAATTGAAAAAACTTTTCTGTCTGAGCTGGAATCGAACCCGGGCTACCGCGGTTCTTTAGCTTAGGGGCCACGCACTCTACCTACTAGGCTACGGCCGCCACATTATTAATATAGTTTTTATAATTTTAATGTAAATTAATATTTTGTTTATTTTTAAAAACTACTGTATTCATTAAATCAAAATAAAATTGTAGAAATATAATTGTACAATTTTTTAAAAAAAAATAATGTATAGTTTTAAAAGTATTAATTTTTATCTCTTTAAAGTATACCAACAAATTGATCATAAAAATTTTTGCTTTTTGTATATAATAAAAATAATTTTTAATTGAAATTTTTTTATATACATTTTCAGATAAGTAATTGTTGATAAGAGTGTTAATTATTGGTTTTGTGTTTTCAAATGTATAAAAATCCATTATTACGCAATTTATTTATGTAAGTTTTTAAATTCCTGCAGTGGTATTGCTATGTTATATGACTAATTGGTAAATTTTTTATTATTATTTAATTTTAGTTTATTAATTTCCCGAAGAAATTTTTTAACGAAAAACGAAATAATAAAATTTTGATTTAAATAATGTAAACAAACCGGCCTGTAGCTCTTTTTTTATCAACAATTATATATCTTATATTCAAAAATTTAAATAGCTTATTTTTAGCTCATTAATTTTAAATACTTATACTTTTGAAAAACTATTTTGATATTTAATTTAGTTTAGTTTGTGTTCTTTTATATTTCCTTTTTAATTTTTATGTAATTGAACATTTAGAAATTGCATATTTTATGGAAATAATATTTTGACAATAACTGATTAAACTTATGACTTTAAAATTAATGATTTTTTCTCGTTGGAAAATATGAACAATCTGATTTGTGATTGATTTTTCATGAAAATCTCATTTAAAAATTATGTTTTTTACAATTTTTTATAAATTATTTTTTGGACAATTTTTTTTTAAATAATTTTATTCTAATATTTTACAAAATACTTCGAACTTAATTTTTTTAAGTTTGTGAAGTTGTTGAACATTTTGTTATATTGTATTTTTATAACTTTTTAAAAACTTTAATTCTAATGTTCTTCGAAACTGTTTTCATGCAAAATTTCTTGCAATCATTTATGAATTTAATAGTAATAATTTAAAATTCTTTTGAAAGTTTTTACAAATCTGTTTATCTCAATATATCCAATATAATATTTTTTGATTCTTGTTTCAAATTTCTCAGTTTAAATGATATTTTTAAGGAATTTTTTTTTTAATTTTCTCCTTTTTTTTAGTTTAGTTTAAATTGAGTAATTTTTAAAAAATTATCACTAAAAAAGATGAGGTTTAAATCATTAATTTTTTTTATATTTGATAAGAGAATAGGAAAGAAAAAATATTAATATTTTCTCCATTGAAAATATTAACAATTTTTATATGTATTTTTGTTTAGTATATTTCAATGCATTTAAGATGTATATAGTTATTTTTTAATTCTTGTATTTATGTATGCAATAAATTATTTGGGGTTCTAATTTAAAAAGCTAATACAATTTTTGCATTTTTATCTTTAGTTTTAATGTAATTAAATAATTTTTGTTATATTGTTAATACTCAAATAAGAAATAATATCATCGTTGCGCGTGCAATACCACGTATCCGCCACTTGCAATGGCTCGTCTATTGCAAAAAGGCCATAATTAATTTAATTTTCATTTTGATTTTTCTTAAAATGCTTATTTGAGAACAAAGCAAATATCTTATTGCAATAAATGTTTAGTACAGTTGAAAATCCAGTCACTAAATTAAAATAAAATCCCTTTTTTTTTGCACTCCTGTAAAATTTATTATGTTGATTTTATATGATTTAAATACAAATTGACACTTAAAATCTCATCGTCTCTGTGGTGCAGTGCGCTTGCACGGGCATCACAAAGAATTCTGATGAAGCCTTTAGCAGGGCCGAAATTGCAATAGAATCTGCTAGTGATTTTTTCCTTTTCATATTGAAAAAACGTTGTTGTGGTTGTTGTTGTTTCTTTGGAAAGATTCGTTAGAACAATTAAATTTTCTAACTTTGACCAAAAGTTCAATAAACGATTTTAAACTATCAAATAACTAGAATTTGTATTTAAAATAAAGTATGATTTAAACTATCAAACATTTAGAAATTGTATTTAAATCATATAAAATCAACATAATTTTACTATCATCGTATGTGTGCATGTACAAGTGGCGGATTCGTGGTATTGCAGGCGCAATATGACAGCTTCTTATTTTATTTTATGATTTTAAAATGAATAATTTTTCATTCGTTGAAATATTAACAAATCTCATCTTCGAGATATTTGAATGCCTTTCTTATTGAATTTGTTTTAAGGGCAGGTTCTCATGAAACTCTACCTTAAAACTCAATTATTTTTTATTAAATTTTTCGCTGGCTTATGATGTGTAGAATATGTTCCCAAAGCGGTTGACCGATAACGATTGCATAAAAAAGTTATCGTTCACGAAAGGAACCCATATTTTCATAAAAGCACTTTAAAAAATCGTTAACCAAATCTAAAAACGCTTTTTCTGAAAAATCTTGTTTTTTAAACTGGCCTCCATGATATTTCAAGAACTACTCTATAGATTGACTTGGAATTTTTTTAGGTTTATGGAGTCATAACTTAGATTTTTTTGGAATCTAGTTTATGATTTTATGAACCTTAGGTCAAGTAATTTTATGAAGGAAAGCAACACCAACAACAACTGCGTATAAAGTCAATCACACAGCAGACTAGACTAGCTGTGTTGCATTCTTTCATAAAATTACTTGACCAAAAGCTCATAAAATCATAACCTTGTAAAATCATGAAAAGGTCACAATTTAATTCTAAAACTATATTTTCCATATTTTCTTTAAGCTTTGATATTTAATTCTTTAACCTACATTTATACAGTTTTTTATGTTACTTAGATGTAAAAATAATTTGATTTGATTTGTGTACTAAGTATATGAATTTTTTTTTTTTGTGACATTTAATATTTTTTCATTTTTAAAACAGTGATAAAAAATATGTCATAATAATTTCGTAAAAATATAATAATGACTATTTATTTTAATGCTTAGTTTATGATTTAAATACAAATAATTGTTTTCTTTTAAAAATATTGTTTAAACATATCTGATATTCAAAGTCCTTTTCATGGTTTTTTGTTTAAATTTTTAATCAATATAATATTTTTTAGACTAGTATTATTAAATAATTTTTTTAATTTTTAAAAAATGTTTTTGTTTGATCTTTCTTATTATTTTTATGGATTTGTTTGTTTTTTTTTTATTTTTTACTATTTTGTTTTTTTTTAAAAAGCTAGGATGCAAATAATTTCGAAGTCATTCCGTAGATCTATAAATTTAGCATTTTTTATAATAAGTTACGATTGATTATATTAATATATTTTTTCATTTCTATTTTTTTGTTTTTATGTTGGTTTTATCTTTGGTTGGCTTTTGTTTTTTTTTTGTATGAGGGAAATATTTAAAAATCAAATTGGCTCCAGCTTATTGCAAATTTCTCCCAACCACCAATAATTATCATATCTCCAGCTTTAGCTTACCTGTCATAATTATTCTGACTGCTGCCACCGTTGCGGATGCTCTCCACGTAAACCGTATGCAACATAATTAGAAATGCGATTCGTTGCATCATTTTCGTTGCCAGCAACATCTTGCATTAAGATGTCACGTTGTTGCTGTCGTCTAGCTAAGGCGCAGCGCACGCTGCCACTTATTGCCTTAATGCTTAAAGTTAGTTGGTAACACTTGTCTGGATGTTGGCTGATGATGCGGCTGAATTATCCTGGCTATAATTTTTGAAATGTTTTGCAAACACGCGCCAAAGCAATCTACTGCAAGCAAAAAAAAAATTGTCACTTTTAGACGCGTCAGCAATTCATAAACTTAAGCTCAAGAGTAACAGACGCAGTCAAAGATACACACAACAGCACACAAATACAAAAACTTGTGTGCTCCTGTGTCACTGATGCTCAAATCCTTAAGTGTATCGCGTAGTTCTTTGCAGCGAAAAGTGGAAAAATTGCAATTTTTCAACTCGTCTTTCACAACAAGTTGTGCAATTTTCTCCGCTTTGAATCCCTTGTGTCAAGCGCAAGCAAATAAATAAATATTAAGATTTTTCTAGCTAACCCAATGATTCTCACGTGATCGAGCGGCTTTGTTGTACAGTGTTGCACAGTGTTGAGTGGCGCACAATTGTCGCTCGATTTGAATGAAATTTAATTTTCAGTGATTATGCAAAGTCACAACCAGCAAATATTATAAACTTAGCAACAATGATACCATGCAGGATATCCAGGATAATAATATGAACAATTGTCAAGAGAATTGCAGCAAGCTGATGGTGTTGGATGTTGATTGTGGCAAATGGGGAAAATAAACTAGATGTTTAAGAGGAAAATATATGAATGTTTATATAGAGTGTGCAGAAAAAACGATGAAAACAGTATGTGAAAGAAGAACCAATGATAAAAATATTATAAAGAAGCATGCAAGAACTTGCAACTAATTAATATTTTGAATCATCTGGAGGTAAGGTGAAAATTCAATTTTAAAAGCACAGAATAATGAGACCTTGACAGCGAAATAATTTCCAAGTGAACCAAAACTATCTTTTTTTAATTCAGTTATGAAACGTTTTCGGAAACGAGTTGAAATAATAACCATTGAAAAGTTATTTTCCAGCACTCAGATATGAACCATTTTGAACTCATTCGCCGAACTGAATTAACTCTTAAAAACTTATATTTTTTTTTTTAGAAAACGAGTTAAGAAACGAACCAGAAAATCACTTTTTCGACCGTTGCAAAAACCAAACTTTAGACCATCTTGAAAATTTCAAAGCGATTTCATAAAATCAAATTTCAAATCAGTTCTTAAATTTTCAGATCGCTTAAAAAAAGCGCAAAAACAAGAATTTATTTTTAAACCGTTTCGAAAATCAGATGTGTACACAACAATAATTCTTGCTAATCATTTGAACCCAACAGCGGTCGAACAAAGGTCGAATAAAGGTCAAGAAAGACTTCAAACCGTCTTGAAAATATCAAAGCGATTTAATAAAATCAAATTTCAAATCGGTTCATAAATTTTCAGGTCGCTTAGAAAGTTTTTAAACCGTTTTGAAAATCAGCTGTTTTGCTCAACAATAATCCCTGCTGAACCAAACAGCGGTTGAATAATCATCGAATAAAGGTCGCAAAAGGTTCAACAAAGCTAGAACAATTTATAAATTTTGTAATTTGTCCAAAATAGCTATATAAAAATTTGTCCAGTTTGTACATTTTTCTATCATATGCACTCAACTCTTTTTTACACGGTCTTTTTTTGCAAGATTTTGAAATAACGCGGGTCACTAACAAATTTTTCGGTTTCGCATGATTTAAAAAATTTTATTCACCAACAATTTTCATTTCGTATTTAAATATGATCGGTTTATGCCCACGTTTGTGTGTTACTGACTTGAAAACAAGTTTACAAGTTTCGGGTAACACTCGATTTCTATAGTCTTTTTTTACGTTGTAGTCTTACTTAGTTTTTATTTGGGTTTTTTAATAAAAATGAACTGTTTTTATTTAATATAATGGTTTATGATATCGAAATCATTACTTTTTTGCACGGTTTTATGGGAAAAAATTTTAAAGTTTTTCATCTGATACGATTTTTCAAAGTTTTAGAACACATCCCAAAATTAACCATGTGTCGCTTGCATTTTTTTACAGGATTTTTTTTTTTACACAAAAAAGGAGTTGAGTGTATATATAAATGACAGTTCTATAATTTCGATCCCTTTGCGCGAATTTATTGTATGTGCAAAAAACAAACAAATTTTACAGGACCGATTTTATTCTACTTTTCTGTGCTTTAGCTTGCAATATCAAAACCAAAATTTTACAGGCGGTTAAATAATAAATTAATTTACTACACTCCAAAAAATCTGCTTCCCTTAAATTAAAAAACTGTGGCATCAATTCATTAGCATGGGTTTTTCTATATTCTATAGAGGTTTCTTCTTAAAGCAGAGAATTTTTTCATGATTTAACGATCTCACGTCTTGAATTCGTTGCAACGTTATCAAAACAGCTTCTTAGTTTTGAAGACAAGTTTTTACTTAAATATAGGAAACGAAGGAAAGTCAAATTTCCAAAAATTGTATAAAAGCAGAAATTATTTGAAGAAAAACTGTATTGATATCAAGTCCACTTGCAGCATTCTACAGATTCAGATTTCCTAAATTTGGAGAAATATAAGTTACAATACTTGGATATTTCAAAGAAATACATGTAAGTTTCTCTTTTTTTGTGCACCATAAGGGATTTATTTCAAGCATACTTTTCTTATATTTAAAAAAAAAAAATTGCTTTAAAATTACCTACAAAACGAACGATTCTGAATGAAGCAAATTGAGCGACGATTGTTTAACAACTGTGATGGTTGAATGGATAGCTGATGTACTTATACTCATGCGGCAGAGGTTCAAGTCTCCGGATAGTGGTAATTTTTCAATTTAATTTAATGTTAATAATAATAATGTTTGCAGTTTTTCGTCAGTATAAAGATTATAATTCTCACGCTGTTTAAAATCTTAAAAAATGTTCTTTTTTGCAAAAATTCCAAAATTTTTCCAAGCATTCGAAGAAAAATTTCTTATTTTCAATGAAAAAGTTTCTCTTAATTATAGCCGATGGTTAATAATAAGCAGAAAATTTCTTATTTCCAGAGAAAATGTTTTTCTTAGTTATAGCTAAACGGTTATAGCTAGTTATAAATAAACGGTAAAAGTAAACTTAATCAAATGTCATAAGATTTCAACAAAATTGGGCTAAGTTTCTCCAATTTAGCGAAATAGTTCGTAACTGATTGGAAAATTATCCTGTTCTACACTTCTGGTATCAATTTAATGAAAAACATATACTTCATTTTTAGAAAATCGACCATGGCACTAAATGAAGCCCGATTTTCTAACGATTGGATGCTATTCTTCCAGATTTTCTGGACATTTTCTCTGAGTGTATAAGGATTACATCTACAATATTTTACAAGGTGATTCGTTGGAAAGTGTAGAGCAAATTTGCATCAAAAATTCAGTTTCGAAAAAAGTGCGCATGCGATAATTACGAGCAAAGGGGTCTGATATACTATTTCACACTTAACAGATGCTCAGAACTATATATAATTCACTTGCAATAAGTTTAAATAACAACTCTCCCATTCTTAGTTATGAAAGAAGATATTTAAGAGCAGTTATTCAGCATTTAAAATATCATATTTTCGTTGAATTTCCTCTTCAAGGAAGACTTCTTCTTTATTGGCTGTATCACCGCACTGAAACACAACTAGAAAAAAATGCCCTTAAGCCACTGCAGTAGATGTCAACGTATCCTGGCATCAATTTCACAAAATAACGCATCCGTTTGTCGTAATGCAATCGTACTGCAGCTATTTTTAACGAGTATTTTTAACGAGCGCAGCAGGTGGAAGAGTCACAAAAATCCAAATCAGCCAAAAAACACGACTGTATCTTGGTCGTCTTACCACTACTGCATCACTACAGCGCGCGTGTCCTTATAAAAGTAGTTGCCTGATGAAGTATTTAGTGGCGGTAAGCATGTCACCCACGGCAAGTGGATGAACGAAGATGTGACATTTTCGCAACGCAAACTACACGAACGTGCGTGGAATGTGCGATTACGAAAACAATTTTAATTTTATGATTGAACGACGTGATTTGGTAAAAACGACCACAAAAGCGGCAGAAGAAGATAGTGAGAGAAGGAAACAGCAATAAAGGCAATACTAAATATGTAAGTAACTCAAGTTCAAGTTTGACTGAAATTAAGTTAAACAGGAGTGTTTGAGCATGAATCACCAGCGTAATGCAGCTTGCGTAATTAAAAAAAAAAAAGAGAAAAAGATATTGCAAAACATATATAAACAATAAACGGAAAAAGCGCCACACTTTCTACACAAGCACAAAAACACAGTAGAAGCTTTATTAAGCTAATTACAACAAATTGCTTTGTTTTCGAACGCATCAACAATTGCTGTGCTTTGTTTTCCGCTTTAACGAATTTTCAAATTTCTTCGCACTTGGTTTTTTTTTCGCTGCCGGATTCTCTTACGCGATTAGGTAACTCTTTTGGGATTTTCCCTAACACTCATTTAAGCTCAGCACTAACTTTTTACCAACTGCTTGTTTGTGGTTTGTTTTCGAGTTAAACGCGCTTAAAGGAAAGGAGAAGAAGAAAACGTTTTTCGACTAGTTGCCGCGACGTTTGACTTACGATTGGCACAAGCCAGCCGGCAACAAACGTTATGGAGTTGACTCCACATGCAGGCCGGAGGTTGTTGGCTTGTTTGGTAATCATTTTGGAAACTTTGGCTCAAACTGAGGCCACAGAAAAGAGTTAAAATAAACATTAAAAGCACTCACTCAAGTGCAGCGAGTGTAGGAAATGGGCTAAAAAGGAGTAGAAAAATGGAATATTTGTATGGTTTTTAGCCGAATTATAATAAACCAAATTGTTGTCAATTTTAAAAGTAATGCTTCTTCAATTCGTATATTTTATAACCGAATATTGAAATTTTGAAACTGAGCGCTAATTACCGAATACTCTGCGCTAAATGTTGAAAACTGAGTACTAGATAGTGAATTATGAAATCTTAATTTTAAAAACTGAAATCTCTATATACTGTATACTAAAGTTTTTGTACATAATATTTAATTTTGAATTAGAAAAACTTAGCTCCAAGTATTGAAGGCTCGATCCTATAAACTTAATGTGAAATTCTAAATACTAAACTCTAATTGCTGCATACTGATTAAGGACAAAAATTATAGTTGACACTGAGTATTGAACAAAAATGAGGTTGTTTTCAATTTTACAAGCATGGATTGAAAGGGGGAATATTGGTTGTGCTATCCAAAATAGTTAATGTAATCACAGTTAATCAATAAAAATTAAACATTCCTTTTCTTTATATATTCCGTATAATTAATGTGCCTGTTAATCGAGTTCCAAATAATCGAAGTCTGACTGTAATTGAAATACTTTATTGTGAAACTTGACACCAAAAACTAAATATTGAAAAAAATTGAAAATACATAAATATTAAATTCTGAATACTCCATACTGTGAACTGAAATGTGAGTTATAAATACTCAAATGTTAGTACTCGAAAGTTAACTGCACTAGTAAAATAAAATTTTTGCAAGCACATGTTCGAGCCTTATTCGATCATTGTTCGAACTTTTTTCAAACTTTGTTTGACCGCTTTTTGGTCAAAATATTCAGGAAAATGCCATCTTTCCTCCAAGTAGGCTTATTAAATGAAAACAGTCTGCACACTCCGGTTATTCATTTCGGAGAATTTTAATAACCCACATAAACAATGAATACTGTAAGCTCCGTTGTGAATTCTGAAATTTGAATAACAGCTGATGAAACTAAATCATTAAACTTATATAGCAAATCAAGTAATTGAAAGTGCACATCGAAAACTGAATACTAAAATTAGAAAACTGAACTCTGAGTTCATAATATTAGTTTTAAATAATGGTCTAAGTACAAGACACCAACGATGGATCTTGACCTAATTGTAAAAGCGCTAAACTTCATAAAAATATATCCTATTTACACTAAAAGTGTCCCAAATGTAATATATTTTTTCAAGAAGTGAACAAAATAATTTTATATCATACATTTTTATAATAAACTTTTTATGATAACTAAATAATCGTTTAAATGTGGTAATTCAACTTTGAAACACTCAATAATAATAATAATAAACTGGCCATTTCAGCCCTTGAAAGGCCTTTGACCTAGCTTCTTTTGATCAATCGCGTTGTGCGTGTTATTAAATGTTTGATCACAAATGACCAAGAACTGGACCTACGTGTTTTATACCGACTCCGAACGGCTTATGTTCTCAAGAAGCTTTACATGGCAATTTTTACTCTCTGAGATTTGCCATTGTCTGCAGAGAGGTGACGACCGAACAGAAAAATAAATTCAATTGAAAAAACTTTCTGTCTGAGCTGGAATTGAACCCGGGCTACCGAAGTTCTTTAGCTTAGGGGCCACGCACTCTACCCACTAGGCTACGGTCACCACAACACTTATATTTGGATATATATCAGAATTTGTTTTAATAGTGTATTTTAGACTTTAATCTGGCATTCATGTTAAGTTGTTTTTATTAGGGGTATTCATACAGACTGGGTTAGTTGGGTATGAGTAGATTGAGTACTTTTGGTTGTTGCGAGCACCCTTAATTGTAATTGAGTACTTTGTAGAATAGTTTTGGGCAGTGCTGCATGTTTGTTTGATCTCCCCGGTTTATATAGCTGATGAGATATGAGTGACAGCTGGAAGAGGGTTGCCACCAAATTATTTTTTGTCATTTTATATAATTTTAAATTTAAATTTTTAATTTTAAAAAAAGGTAATTTTTTAAAGGTACATAAGTAATTTTTAACGTAAACTTCGCAGCATCTTATCATTTACTAGTAATCCAGGGGAAACGCTGTTCTGTCACAGATCGGCTTACTGTCACATAAAAATTTTCATGCCAATTGAAAAAAATAAATTTAATTTTTTGTATATCTGAAATGGAATAACTGTACTGCGACTACGCCCATTTTTAGTTCAGTTTCCGGAAGTAACTATAAACAAGTAGCGAATATAAACCAAGTTTTATTATAAAAACATGCACAACTCAGAAATTATAATTTCTAAAAAGTAGGCGTATTTATAGTTCCACCACGCCCTTTTCTTGTTGGATTGTCGATAGTAGCCATACGAACTGAATTAAAAAATTTCAGTTCAATACAACCGAATTTGTCTGAAATATAGCGTTTTCATTTACTTGTTGGCGAAATTGGGGGTGTGGCAATATTTTTAGTATATTATTCGAGATATTAGCCTTGACAACAAATATTGTAAATTTAATGCTTGACCTAAGGGCAATAATAATTGCCCATTTTTGCAAAAGGTGGTTACACATAGAAAAAGTACTCAATTTGGCAAGAAAACAATCTACCCAAACAAGTCAGGGGGTCAGCTAGAGTAGATTGGTAGATGGGTACTTGGGTAGAATGGCACTTTACAATACCAAAATGTACGTCATTCACCAATCAACCCAACATCCCAAATCAGTGTGAATACCCCTATTGTGTTTAATTATATGTTTAACAAGAATATTACTAATTTTATTAAAATAAACAATAGAAACTACTTTAAAAAGATATATTTGACCAGATTAAAATATTTAAATTAATTTAAACGACCGCATTTTATTATCAAAATTTATGCTCTGTGAGAAATGTACATGTATCGAAAAATTTTCGTCAGCGACGAAGCTCATTTTTGGCTTAATAGGTACGTCAACAAACAGAAATGCTGAATTTGGTCTGAAGAGCAGCTAGAGGCAGTTCAAGAGCTGCCAATGCACCCTTAACAAAGCACTGTTTGGTGCGGTTAGTGGGCCGGCGGCATCATTTGACCGTATTTTTACAAAACAATGAAAATCGCACCGTTGCAGTCAATGAAGCAAGGTACCGTGCTATGATTACCGACTTTTTTGCCCAAAATGGAAGAATTGAACTTGGCTTACATATATTTTCACCAAGACGATGCCAGATGCTGCACGGAGCACGATACCATAGACCTATTTAGATGTGAGTTTGATGAGCAATTAATCTTACTTTTTGGAGCATTGGCCGCCAAGATCAAGCGATTTGACCCCATTAGAATATTTTTTGTGAGGCTACGTGATGTCTCTCGTATACAGGGTTAAGCCAGCCACAAATGCACAAGACAACATTACAGCTGCCATTGATGAGATAACGTCCGAAATGCTGAAAAATTAAGCAAAATTTGGAGCTTACGAACGGACTACCTCAGGCGTAGTCGCGGGCAACCTTTATATGAAATAATCTTAAAAAAGTAAATGGCAGGCATTTATGTATCGCTCAAAATATATATTCATAATTCACTCTTGCAAATTTTCTGGTTTTTTTTTTTAATTTTAAAAAAACAAAAGCTTAAAAATCATTTTTACTTATGATTTTTTTTTATATGAAATAGCTATAAGAAACTTTTTAAACAGAATTGCAGAAAAGCTCTAAATTTTTCAGTTTATTATTTTTAAAAAAATCTATTTAAAAAAAAACACAAATATTTTTTAAATAAATAATACCTTTACACTTTTAAATAACCTTTTTACTTAAGCAAACTTAAAGTTAAAAATTTAAAATAAATATTTTTTTTAAATCAGAATGTGTTTGATTTCTCTTCTTATTTCATCTAAGCAATTTTTATTGTTTTTTGTTTGTAAAAATTTCAATTTGAAGTGTTAAAAATATTACGATTAAACTGTTAAAGTAAATAATTTTATTTTTATCCTCTTGATGATGTATAAATGATTAAAAATTTATAATGACTAATAATGATGAATTATGAATGGTGAATTATGAATCGTTTATCATAAAGGATGAAAGTTATGAATGACGAGGGATTGATTATAAGCTGTGATTTACGATTGATAAGTTATGAATGATAAATTGTGAACTATTGTTTATAACTGAAAATGTTTAAATCTGCATATTTTATTTATTTTATTATTTATTTTTTATAATATTTTATTTTGTTAAAAAAATTGTATTTTTATAAAAAATATTTTTTATAAAAAAATATACGAAATAAACCTTAAAATTCAGACCGGATGCTACATCCTTAAATAAACTCAAAATAAAAATAACAAATAGATGACATTAAAAGAAATTATTGGATCTACTTCGTCTCTTGTTTTCACTTTGATCTGTTTCTCTTATGAGAAACCATATGTAGTCGCCAATCATGGACTCGTTCCAGGAGCCATTGTATAGGTGCTCCATATTTTTCATTTGCTGGTGAAATCTTTCTCCACGCTCATCGCTTTCATAACTAAGATTCGGAGCGAAATATATTGTTTATTTCTAAACAAATAATTTATAAGTACTTACCTTAAAGAGGATGTAAGAGGATGTAAGTGGTTTTGTATTAATAGTTATTATAATAGTTTTTTTTCTATTTTCCCTCAGTTAGTTTTTACACTTGCACCAAGTGACATATTTTTTAGAGTTGTTTGTTATTTTCTCGGAATAGAATATACTTTAAAATAAAATTATGAGACCATTAAATTTCTTTTATTTTTATAACTTTGTAAGCAAACTTATTTCCATTTTATGAAAATTTAAAAAAAAATAAAAAATTTCAATGGTTTAATTAATAGAGTCTAAGATGTTTATCCAATTAGAATATAATGTAAAAATAAATGAAAGGTATTTCAATTACCTTTAATGAAAAGTACTATTTTTAAATCAGTTCACAACAACGTGTTTTATTTGCAATAACATGGATCACCTTTTCGAAATTCACTAAAAATAATGAACTATCTATAACTTAAAAACGGTGTTACAGAATAATTTTTTCCCTAATATTTAAAATCAGCGTTCTTTTTTAAATAAGGATTGCCTACTGTTTTACCTAAATCAGGATGGCTGTCGCATAGTGTTATTTATTATAAATTATGCGGTGTTATTATTAGGCACGAAATATGACATAGCTGATAAAAGATAAATGCTAAAAGGAAAATGTTTAATAATGAATACTGATGAATGATGAAAGATGAATGAGAAATAATGTCTTTAGAAAGATGAATAATTAATTATGAACGCTGAGTGGTATTTTTTTTTGCCGTCTATTTATGTATAAAGGTCTCTGCCCACTTATGGCACATATCGAAACGACTATAAAACGGCGACAAAAAGGCAACGTAATGTTCAATGCACACTCAACGGAACGGCAGCGAAAATTTTAATTATACAGAATAATAAAAGGCGCAGGATGTTATAATGAATAATAAGCTTTGATTAGATGAAGAAGATGCAGAAAATCAATCAAATCGTAGATTTTGGATTCATTCAATGCTTTTAAAACGAACTAACGATTGGTGAATTTTTTATGGAAATTATGCCACTTTTACGATGGCAATGAACTGTTCGAATCCATTGTTCTTTTTGTAAACAAAGCGAACGATAAGTCGGTTAGAATTTTTTGCAACGATCGCCACCGGCTTTTTCGTCGGTGTCAACAGTCGTTGCCGTTACCGCTTAGTAAGCATGCATACATAAAAACACATGGTAGTTATATTTTGTAGTTTCGTGTCGTTTCGTTACGTGTCGCAAGTGGGCAGAGACCTTAATTTATTTTATAATTATTACACCGTACAACACATATGAGAAACATTTTTCACACACAAAGTAAACCGTATATACGTGAAACTAGAGGTAAGGGATAGTAAAACTGTTTTCTCACTTTATCTCTAGAATGTCGGCATTTTTTTTTTAAATACTATTTAGTTACAAAAAGGAATTGTTTAAAAAAAATGTATTTAAAGACTTCAAAACGTGACAATATTGGTGTTAAATGAAAGCGGACAATATATTTTATCATCCATATCAAATTTGTGAATAGTTTGATTGACTTATGTTTTATTTAAAAATTTTGGGAAATAATTTTCAATTTGTTTGAGTAAAAAAACTTACATTACTTTTAATACCAAACCAAAAAAGCTTACAATTTTTGTTTTTTTTATAAAAGGGATTATCTTTTTTCATTTGATACCTATATTTTAATGTTTTAAAGGTTTTAAGTATTTAAACAAATTTTTTAAAACAATTCCTTTTTTGTAACTTAAAAGAATTAAAAAAAATCCTGAAGTTCTAGAGATACAGTGAAAACGCAGTTTTGCTATCCTTTATCTCTAGTTTCACGTGTATATGGATAAAATGTTAATTATCTGAATGAAATACTGCAAAATAAGTAATGAATACTGAATGCCGATTTCAGATTACATATAACTTAAGGGTCAGGGGTCATTCCATATCAAATCAACCAACGTTAAAATTTCATGTCTCAGATTTGAGTGATTTTTATAACACGTAGTGCTTGTAAATCCACACCAAACTGCATACATATTATTAAATTTATTTTAATTTTTAAAAAAATTTAACAGTATATTTTTTAATCTACGAGAATGGTTAAAGATTTCAAACCAAAAGAAGCTATGCAGATTCGTAAGAGATCATTTAAAAGGGGTAAAATTTTTATGCAACACTATATTTAATTTGTTTTCATTAACCGTTCTCGAAATTTTATTTTGTAAATAATAAAGTACTCCAGATTATTGTAATTCATTGTAAACTTTGATGATTTTACAAGGATATAATTTGGTGCTTTAGGTCAGGTAATTTATAAAAGAAGGCAACAACAACAACAACCACTTTGTAAAAAATCAATCACAGCATACTAGATAGCCTGTTGCGGAAATAGCTACATTTTCTCTTCACTAGTATTGGGTAACTAACTATACATGAGGTACCTCAAAGGTCCCATACATCATCAACATCACCTCAGAAAAATATATTGAATCACTTCATATCCAAATTTTCTGTTTTTATCATTCAAGGCAAACTAATAGGTATGACAAAAAACGAATATGAATTTTTTTAAGAAACTAAGAGGTTGTGACAGATTTTCACCGATTTAGGATTTGATCACTTGAACCTTCTCCTCAAATCGATTTGAAAACAATACCAATTTATTCTTCTTTTTATTCTTTGTTTCGCCTTCTGAAGCATAAGGCCGCTTATACAGATTTTGAATCTGTACAAATTTGAATACAGATTTTAGTCCATACACCATTTTAATCCACTCATACCTCATTTGAAGTGGGACAATGTACCACATCATTTTTTGAAATGAAAAACTCACTCAAACTCACTTCAACTCTGTGTTGTGCCCATCACTACTCTTCAGTAATCTTGAGTGATAGAATTTTAACAAAATTTTTGTTGTTTTTGTTGCCTTCTTTCATAAATTACTTGACCTAAACCTCTAAATTATAACCTAATTAAATTGTTAATTTTTAAATTTTTGTTAATTATGTATTTATAAAAACATACAGTTTGGCACTAAAGAAAAAACAAATTCTCAAATCTGAGACATGAAATTTTAACGTTGGCTTATTTGATATGAACTGACGACCCTTGATGTAGATTTCCGGCCTAAAAAATTTTTACCACATCTCACTTCCGAATATTGTTATTTATTTTTAACTGAATTTGGCTTTCAAGCTTAATGGTTACCATGTTACTATCCATTAGTGCCAAGCTGCATGCATTAAACTTGAAATTTAAACTAGCTTAAATCTACATTGTTATCGCTGTAATTCCACTTTTATTAACATCATTTATTGAGCTAACTTTTATGTTGTTGCACTCTTAAGTTTAACTCTTTTTTTGTTGTTGCTTTTTTCCTGCGGCTTCACTCCATTTTAATTCGGTGTAAATCGCTGAACCGCAAAATGAGCTCAGAAACTACGGCTTTGGAGAAAGTTTTGGCCAAATTACAATATCTTGCCAAGATAAAATGGTGTTGATGTTAATGTTGTTGTTATTGTTATTGCTTTTATTATTATTATTTTTGTTGTTTCATGCTATCACTCTACTAGTCGGCGCAAAAATTAAGTAATAATTTTACTTAATGCGGAATTTAGACAACTTTGCTTGTTAATAAATTTAAACGTCTGTGAAGCGGTTTGTGTGAGTAAGCTAAAAATCTCTACTCACGCTGCACACTGGGGCTGCCTATATATGTAAGTGCTCAAAATTCTGAAATCATTTTCTTTCCATCAAACAAGCTTGATCTATAAAGCCTTATTCAAAACTTAATTGATTGCATTATTATGCAATTTAAAAAATATTTAACCAGTTCACGACCTTGACTTAACCTATCAGATTTAACTTATTTAAAACAATTTCTTATAATAACTTACACTAATCGAATTTGCTTAAATTCCCAAACGAATTTTAAACGATAAACCAGTTGATAGCCTTCTTTTAGCTCACATGTGAGCAGGATAACATCAATTAAGTACAAAACTTTATTTTTTAAACTTTAAACTTTAACTTCAACGTCAAAGTTTTAAAAGTCGACATTAATTGACTTAAATATTTTTGATTTTGATAAAATTTATTAATGAATAACAAGTGAGTTTAGGTTAAAAAATAGCTAAAAAATCATTTTGAATGCGAAGAATAGTTTTATCGATTTTTAATGATTTTTTGTGTGTTCGAAATGCCAAAAACCGGAATTTTAAGAATTAAAAAAAAAATCAAGTTTCAACAGCTATTTCACAAAATAGCTTAAGACTATGCCAGAGTCATCTGTGAAGTCGTTTTTTTTTTAAATTTCACATTTTTGGATTTTTGAGGATTTTTTTTTTCGTAAAAATACCAAAACTCGAAATTTACAAAATGCTACACTTCTAGTAAAAAATTTCATACCGACCAAGTTATTCAACTCAATCACATAATTTTCTTATATTTCTATAAAATTTTGTTTCAGAAAATATTTTTACAGTATTTCAATGCATTTTTTTCAAAATTGACATTGGACATTTTTTAAAAACTGAAATATCACAACTCTAGCAATTTTTATCCGATTGTTATGTTTTATAGCCCATTTTCATTGACAATTAAATAACCAACAAAGCAGATAGCAGTTTTAAGCACAAAATAAGGTTTCATGTGTAATCAATAGAGTAATGTGTAAAAAGTCAAAAAATGTTCATATAGTTTCTCAATTTCAAATTTAAATCGCTTCGATGGTCGGGTAAATAATTTCCGATTTCTTACAATTTGATATTTTTATTCTTACAAAAGGAACGATTTTTCAGCCATCCATCTTAAGAAAAGTAATTTAGAAAAATAAGGTCACCCTTAATGCACGTATGTACATTTTTATGGGGGAAAAAAATGGAATAAAATATACAACATTTATTCCTCACAGTCGGAATACATGTCCAATCCAAGAGGCACGTTACACTTATACTATTTTCTTCAAGTTGCACTAACTTCATTGCTTCAGCAAATAAATATCTGCGGTTTGTGACTACTGGCAACAAGCGTGAACAAGTGTTCATAAGATCTGAAAAACTAATAACCTATTGAAAACGTATTATCCTGCAATAATTCTGTAAAAAGTTTTTAAAGTCCTAAGTTCTCCTAACTCACTCAGCTATTATATCTTTTTCTACAAGAAAAGCGACGGCAAACGAAATCTTGTTGGCAGCAGTCAATTGTTTGTCGTGTAGTTTTTTTATATTTTTTTATGACATAAGAATCCTATATATCCTACATTTGCAGCTCAGTACTTTTTTAGATCACACATGCATACTGTAAATATATTAATGTATTATAAAACAGAGCATAAAGAAAAATTGTATATATATCATTATTTAAATAATGCTTGAGGGCGTTAATGCTGAAAAAATGTAATTTTTTCAATTGTTATAAATAATTTCATTTGCTTTTGTATTCATAATTTATTGTATAAGAATGAACAATTAAATTTCAAAATTATGTTCAGAATAAAGTAAGGCTCACATCTCTTAGACTCTGGGCAGCTAGCTTGGCTCGCAATATATAAATAGTTCTACTTCAATAAACTTGCAATGTTTTCTCATGACTTTTGAATAAAATAGTCTTTATGTCTTGATTTTTAATGGAAATGAATTCATCTGAAAGAAAGACATATTAATGTAGAATAAAGCAAAAATTGCAGGGAAATTTGGAATCCTCTTCTATTTTCTGATGTTAAAAAAATTTCACTTTATTACATTTTTTGATAATGCATTGTGCAATATAGGCTAAATGTGACATTCTCACATTATTGGCAGCACTAAAAGGATGATGATGCAATATTATTAAGAATAAAATAAAATAAAGTTGCTACATACCCAAACCAATTTTTTTTAAAAGGCTCAAAGTTCTTTGATTTACTACTATGCAATGCCTTTCTTTTGTAAAAAAAATAATTCAGAAAAATAAGCTCTTTCCTTGCAAGACTGTCACAACTCAAAATTTAGTATTTTTCAGGAAAGCCTTATGGATTTTTGAAATGACATCACGATCATTAATTTAAAAGTTAGACTGAAAATTTTTAGGAATATTTGTAGGCCATTAGTTTTTCGCCAAAAACATCATACATATTCCATTTTGCACTAATAAAGAATTTTTAAGCAAACTTTTTGTACATGTCTATTTGAGTTGTGACATTATTTCTACAAAAACTCATTTTACAAAAATGTTTCATTTTGAGTTGGGACGATTTTGCTTCATTATGATAACATACTTTTGAGTTCGAGAAATGTCACGTTTTGAGTTGGTGCTTTATTACTACACAAAATATTAGGTTACTTGCTTCGATTTTTATTTAAAAACCGGTTTATGATATAATAAGTCATTTTTGTAATTTAAAAAGAAATTTAAAATAAATTATGTTATAAATAAAAATACAACATTATTGATACATAAAAATGAAAAAAATTGCTAAAAGTCAAAACGACACAAGTATCTGTTAAACCGTCAATTAACAGCAAATTGGTCTGGAATTCACTCAAATTGAAGAGATGATAACAATGCATATTTCTGTATATTTAACTAAAAAATCCCAAATTTTTAGTTTTGACGGTCTTGTACGAAATAAGAGATGTGTTCCCAGCTAACTTTTTTTACTTTAAATCGTCGTTTAAGAAAATAAAAGTCTTATGTGAAAATTTCCACTTTTGAGATTATTGAGATTATGATTAAAAATCTAGAGGAATAATATTCTTCAGAATTTCAGGCCAATTTACAGACAGATTTCACAATAGATTACGAAATTTTTGTGGTCTTACCGCTATTTTTTACAATTTGTAGCCTCTTTTTCTCAATAAACTCAAAAATGAAAATTTGAACATACGACATTTATTTTCTCAGGCGAAGAAAAGTCAACTTTGAGCTCATATAGCTGATAGCTCAACAGCTGATAGCAGCCAGTGCAACATTTTTTTTGTGATGTACTTTATAAGGATACTTTAGTATATATTAAAAAAAACTAAACAATCTTAAAAATTGAGTTTTGAGCACAACCTTGTATAGACGGGCCCCAGTGTGCGCTGTCCACTCTCTCAAAATTAGCATTCAGTTTCACACGGTCGCTATGAGGTAATAATTTGGCACTCAAACGAAAGTGAAGCTGATCACGAAGATGACTTAAAGAAAATCACAGAAGATCGTTCGCTGAAAGTGGTATTAAAAAGATTTGTTATTACCATAAGAGCGAAATAATATATTGACTTTGAAAAAAACCCAAGTGGATCTAGGCTATTGACTGATATGGTTATTTTTTATATAGCTTTTTGTTTAATTTTATTTGGAGTCATTTCTTGTTTGCTTTAGCGATATTCTCTTATTTTAAAGCAAATTGTGTGACATATATTTTTGCTTTATATGGTAGTGAATTTTTTTTCCGAAGCTTTTTGTTATTAGCTGTTATAATGATGGCCGCTGTCGAAATATCTGATTGTGTTAAGTTATAATGTGAGTAACGCCTTCAAGTCGTCTTCTGTTGTTACACTTTAAGCTGTGGGTTGTTGTACAAGTTGAATAACACTGTTGCTGCTAGGAAAACAAATAACCTTTTTATGACTTTGACCCTCTAATACCATTTGTGCATATTACAATATCGTACATAAGGTGCTCAAATCATAGTGCCGGTTTTTTTGGGTAAATATTTTCATATTTTTCAACACTTAAACAATTAACTTTAAAAGCGAAAAAGTTTTGAACTTCTGAACTAAAAAAACGCTCGAAATTGCTTACTTAAAAAATATATGTAGATACTATCTTTTCACTACCACTTTCCAAAGAAGAATAGGAAAGGAATTTGAGTGAATTCACTTATATCACGCTTGGCTCACTTGTATCATGCAAGAGTTCTCTGCTCACTTTGTTCGCTAATTTAATTTATTAACATCATTGGCATTGAGTTCATAAATAGTCAAATCACAAAAGATGTCAATGATAATCATCGACATAATGACGGATGTTTATGTGGTAATAACAGTATGGCGTTCTACACCTTTGCCGTAGTCTATATCTAGTATTTGACACATCGAGAGATAAAATGTTAAGGGAAGTCGTATAAGAAATAGCTCGTTTATTATTTTGAAATACCCATTATATGATTATTTAACATTATAATTTGAGTAATACTAATCTAGTCATTTTGTTTTCTTGACATTTTTATCCATTTATGGAAATTCAATAAAACTATCTGAAAAAATTTAAATAATAGGTCGTATCGTGTTTAATTGTTGTAGACTTGCTTGGATTTAACCATGTCAATTTTATGAAGGCATAAAACTGAATTACCACGTTATATAACCCATGTAACGCTTAAATTAATTGTTTTCATAGCTCAATTTAATAATTCAGTTATTTCTTAATTTTTAGCATTTCCAAAGTTAGAAAAATGCCTAGATTTTGTAATTTTTAGTTTCATTTACAACAACTGACCATTAACCAAGCACAAAACTATGATATAATACTATTTATGGCGGTTTACTTAAAAGCTTCAGACTGAATAATAATTTCTAATATATTCTAATAATTTCTAATATAAGTTTTACAGTTAAACTAATTTCTGCAGGTGATAAACTTTTTACATG
The DNA here is from genome assembly GCA_963920525.1 of Dichetophora obliterata. Lineage (NCBI taxonomy): Eukaryota > Metazoa > Arthropoda > Insecta > Diptera > Sciomyzidae > Dichetophora > Dichetophora obliterata. The sequence goes on along the minus strand of OY986438.1, from coordinate 37,310,713 downwards.
ATGTAAAAAAACTAACTATATTTCTTTATAGAAGAAAACCTTAGAATCTTAGGCAAGTCTTGTCTGAAGAGACTAAAAGTGAAATTTTCCAAGGAATATTTTTAAAAAATATTAAAACCCTGTTCGATTAAGTTTAAGATACTTTTTTACCTTTTAAAATCTATGTCAAAGGCATATGCTAAGTAGTTGTTGTATTTAAAATGCTTGTAAATAGCTAAATTTAGCATAAATTTAAAACGAATACAGCAATTCCATTTTAAACGTACCGGAAAAATAAAAAATACGGAATGAACATCTCCGATTTTGGTGAAATTTTGAATGAAGCATCACTGAGGGAAATATATTTGGGGTAATTTTTAGCGGAGTTACACTAGTGCAGGAGTGTACAAAATTGCCAAAAATCGGCAAAAACATCAAAAATAAATTTTTACTATTATAAATATCTCAATTATTTCTTAACCGAATGTTTAGTTCGAACTACTATTTGAAAGGTAATTCATTGAACTTTAATCCAAAAATAACTTTGAAAATTTTTGGTGGTTTCCATTCCTTGAGGTAAGGTAAATTATTGCAATGTAAGGGGGCGAGGAACACCATTTAAAAAATTTAAATAATTCATGAGATATGGACATTTTCACATCTAAATAAAAATTCAAACCAACAAATATTTTTGCTTAGATCTTAAAATGACCATATCTCATAAACTCATTGAGTCTCCACCCTAACTTTAATATATTTTATATTTTATTTTTTTATTTATAATTTAATATTTTATATATATAAAAAATCACCATTTTACCAGCTTTCACAAGAAAATTATTTTGTACTATGACATCAAAATCATTGCGATATCTCTATGGCTGTAGATTTTTTTCAGTACAATGCATTTCCTTGAAGAATGGTTATCTCCTCAGAATGAGAAAAAACAATTTAAATTTCAAGTTTTTATTTTGAAAGCAAATATCACAGCCATTTTCCATTCGATTTTTATCAAATCTTCTTTGTCTGAAAGTTCAATTAAATGAAATAGAAATAAAAAAGATGTAAAATATTAAATGAAAATAAATATGAAAGAAGAAATAAGAAAATATTTACCATCACCTCACCAATTCAATGTTTTATATTGTTTTCAAAAAACCTCTGAAATACTTAATTTTTGCACAAAAAGTAGGCCATAATTTGTTTTTGTTGTAATTTTTTTTTTTAAATTTTCTTTTTTCACACTCAATTTATGTGACTTTGTGCGATCATTTTGACGCATAATTCAATAAACAGTTTCTATCATCGAAAATCATGAGCTACTATGATTTTTTTTGATGAAAATTAATTTTTTCAAAATGTAAGGTTAGGTTAGGTAAATAAGGTTGTGCACCGTTACCAGAGCTTTCGCGGGGGACTTTAGGTCCATTGCGAATCCCTTTTTATTTTCATCGTAGTACCATAATAACCATAATTATTTCGATTTTTCCTCAAACCAGCCTGTGCTTTTTATGAACCTCCAGATGTCTAGCAGTGGTGTGTTCGCTAAATCTTCCAGGTTTTTGAAAAATCTGTTTCCCATTTATGGGAGTCGACGATTCTGTTCATTCGCACTCCGACAAAAGTCTGGGGCTGTTATGTTCATTCTATTGGCCATTACCCCAATGGGGCAATGACCTATAGAACTCCCAAAAGAATCCGGATTTCTCGCTTGGCCAAAAGCAGAAAGCTTTCGGTTTTCTTCTCATTTAGCTCCGGCCAGAGCCCCCGAGATATGTTGCAGTCACCTCTAGAGGCCCAGTTAGTGTTAGCATTATCTCTGGCTTTTAGGTCTATACTTCTTTTGACAACGTCTATTGGAATGTGCACATTTGTATTAGCTCTGTTTGTACTTGCGGTTACTCCACGCCTAGCCAGTACATCCGCTGCGTCATTTCCTTCGATATTGCTATGTCCAGGAACCCAGCAGAGAGTGACGTTGTGGGCATTGCAGATATTGTACAGTGCCAGTTTACAGTTTTGTACCGTTCGAGCCTTCGTCGTTTTACTATTCAGCGCTTTGATGGCCGCTTGGCTATCCACAAAAATTACTACCCTTGTGGGGGTAAGATTTTTCCTATGAATGGCCTGTGACGCTTTTTCAATAGCGTATATTTCTGCTTGAAAAACGCTTCAACAGTCGGGGAGTTTGTAGGGCTCTTTGATTTGTAGCGTTTCGCAATATACACCTGATCCAGTTCCGTTTTCCATTTTGGAACCATCAGTATATAATTGAAGATTTCCATTGAATTCTACGGCCGTTTCTTCCCATTCTTGTCTGTTGGGAATGGATGTGGTGTATTCTGTGCCAAATCTCACTCTGGGTATGATATAGTTGGTTGCTCTTTTTGGTTCTTCAGTTCCAAAGAGATTCAGAATAGATGCAAGTCCGAAAGTGTTGTTTCTCCACGCTTGTGATTCGTTGAGGCGAATCGCGCTTTTTGTCGCCGAAAACTTAAGAATCTCTTCAATGGGAGAAGCTTAAGCTTCATTACCAGACCCACCTGTGGCGTTGATCTCATGGCTCCAGTTATTCCTAGGCATGCAAACCTTTGGACTTCTTTTAGGGAGCTAAGGTAGCTCTTTTTATGCGCTATCGTCCACCATATAAGAGAGCCGTAGGTAAGAATAGGTCTCACGATTGCTGTATACATCCAGTGTATTATGTGCGATCGCAGACTCCATTTCCTGCCAAAGACTCTCTCACATTCGTAAAGAATGCATAGTGCTTTTCTTCCTTCTTTCTTCTGTGTTGCGTTTCCAGCTCAGTTTGCTATCAAGAATAATTCCAAGGTATTTAGCTTCCGTGGAAAGCTTCAGAGTTACTGCGTTCAGTTTCGGTAATGTGAAACGTTCTATTTTCCTTTTTTTTTGTGAACAGAACGAGTTCGGTCTTGGTTGGGCTTACATCCAGTCCATTCGATTCTGCCCACCCCGATAGCTCATTTAACCCGAAACACCCTGTCGTTGCCATATGGACACGCAAACACAAACACTTAAAATGTGCTTATTTTAGTTTAAACCATTTTATATTTGCGTTAACAGGTCATTCTAAAAATTTAAAAAAAAATTTATTCAGGGTGATTCGGGTTAATGCCCCAGTCTTTAGTTCGCTAACTGTTTGCAGGTATTTCCCACATATAAGGATGGCGACGTCATCGGCATAGGCTACCACTTTTGTTCCACCAGTTTTTAGGGTAGTGAGAATTTTCTCAACGACAATCCGCCACAGCAGGGGGGATATGACTCCTTCCTGCGGTGTGCCTCTTGTGACCTCTTTCCTCACCACGCTCATTACCATTTGTGAGCTTATACGTCTGCTGTTGAGCATTCTATTCAGATGTTGAGCATTCTTTATGGAATCTTGTTGAATGTTCTTATTCACATTGTTGAATGCGCCTTCGATATCCAAAAAAGTAGCTAAAGTATATTCTTTGGGATGAAGGGTTCTTTCTATGACTGAAACCACTGCATGAGTGCCATTTTCACTGATTTACCTTTAAGGTAGGCGTGTTGCACACTGCAAAGATTGGTACCGTTCAAAGATTCTCTTATATGGAGATCTATTATTCTCTCTAGCGTTTTCATCATGAACGATCAAATATTTTCATCACGAACTAATAGGCCTGTAATCCTTTGGCGCTGAGTGTATTGGTTTTCCAGCTTTGGGAATGAAGACAACCCGCAGTTCTCTCCAGATTTTTGGAACATATCCTGTCTTGAGACAACCGGTGAAGATTGCTATAAGCCAGGGCATGATTCTGGGAAGGGCATGTTGCATCATGGCTGGCAGGATTCCATCAGGCCCTGCAGATTTGTAGGGCTTGAAGGACTCAATCGACCATTCTACATTTGACCTTGTAATAATGTTGGGGAGTTTCTGTAAGGGTTCTGGTATTGTCATTTCCAGGTTGCTGTTACCTCCGTTTTGCTCCGGTTCTTTACAACCTGGAAAATGAGTTTCCATGAGTAGCAATAGCGTTTCTTGACTGGATTCTGTCCAGGATCCGTCAGACCTCTTAATGTATCCCGGGACCGATGCGTCTTTGGATAGCGTCTTTCGAAGTCTGGCGACTTCACTGGTATCCTCAATGAACTTGCAGAATTTTGTCCAAGATGTTCGCTCAGCTATTCTTACTTCCCTTGTATAGGCATTTAACATGGATCGGTATGTTGTCCAGTCTTGCTCAAGCCTGCTTAACATTGCTTTCCGATGAAGTTTTCTGACCTTTGATCGCCTCTTTTTAAGGTCGCTGGTCCACCAAGTCGCAGTTGTAGCTTTGCGACCTCGAGACTTTGGGCAGAACTTCTTGAAAGCCTGATTCATTTTCCCCGTTATGAACTCGACTGCATTGTCAATGGATGCGTCGTTTGGGAGATATTCTGTGTCTAAGTCTGCAATATTTCTGCTTATCCAGACTGAATACCTATACCAGTTTGTTTTTAATGGGTTCCGAAATCGTTTCCTTTTGTGAGGATCGTAGTCGATGGTAAAAAGGATCCTAAAGTGGTCGGAAAACGACTCCTTTTGTGAAACCTTCCAGTTATCTACTATAGCCTGCTCTGAATTTCTCGCTAAAGTAAGATCAATTATATCTTCCCTGACTCTATTCTGAAAAGTTGGCCTATTGCCCCTATTACATAGAATAAGGTCTGTGGTAATGATAAATTCGAAAATAGACTCACCTCTTTTGGTGATGTTCGTGCTGCCCCATTGCGAGTGATGGGCGTTTGCGTCATAACCGATAACCAGGAATGTCCTGCTTGTGTAAGCATGTTCTGCCAACTCGTGGACTGTTTGCACTGGTGGGTTCGCCTCTTCATAGGGCATGTACGCGGAACAGAGTATCAGTTTTGCCGATCTGGTTTCCACGCTCTGGTTTCCACGCTGGTTGCCACTACGTCTCCTTTGCTGAATCTAGGGAGAAAAACATTTTAATTGATTTTTTCGCAAGTATACAGCTCCTTATATTACCTTCGTTTGTAGAGTGAAACAGGTTTTCAAAATGTTGGTTTTATATTTTTTACAAAATTCTGCAACTTAAAAAATTGTTTCTACGAAAAAAAAAATTTTCAAATATTTCAATCGACTCCAAAGTTATATATGCAAATCTATGTTTTAAGCCAATTTGTTATTATATATATATATATATGTAAATAGGCGTAGGAGGAACAGTTCTTCCGTGTTTCTGAACCGATTTTGATAATTTTTTTAAATAAATTAGAGTAGGGGAAGGAGTTCACCGAATACTTTTGTGACCTTTGACCTGAAATATGAGCGTTGAAAAATATTTCTGAAGTCAAACCTAAACTATAAGAACATTGCATAAGAGGAAATTTTAGGCATTAATACAATATACAAAAAACATTTTTCGCTATCTCTTACGGATACCCTACAATAAGTATTTTTGTTATGTAACATGCGTGAATATATATTGTGGTGGTGAAATTTCTTATAAAATAGTAAATTCTGAAAAATTCACTTTTTTTTGACATCAAAGTTATGACGATATCTCGAAAACTATAGCTTTTCTTACTACAACGCATTTTTGTATGAAATGCCCTGGTTATGAAAACAACAGTGTACAAGTTTTTTTTTTTTGGTAATGTTTCTACAGATAATATTTTTTTTTTTAAATTTCGGCTATTTTGATATCAAAATTATTGCGATAATTTGAAACTTCAGATTTTCTTAGTACAACATATTTTCTTTAAGCAAAGTAATCGCCTCTGAATGAAAAAAAAACGAGTGAAATTTCAGAAAGTTGGTCGAATTTCGGCCTCAGGTGATACTAGTATTGCCAATTAGTTCTTAAAATTTGAGTATATATTCAGAGATATGATTTCATTTATAAAATTATATGTAAAGAACATCGTTTGACTGCCCGAATAAAAATAATATCGGACAAATAGCGGTCGAACTTTGGTCGTACGGCCGTACAAGGGTCGAACAAGGCCTTAAAAAAATCCAAAAAGCCTAGCTGTCGAAAGTTGGATCAAACAAAAGCCAAGCAAGGCCTAAAATAAGTTGTACTACTGCTGTAAGCCCATTATATGCAACCAAATTTATCACAACTCGTATTCAACAACAAACTTATGCACAACAATAAAAGGTCTCACACGGCAATGCTGATATTACTGAAACTAATAAAATATCAATAAATGAAGTGAACGACATAAGTTTCATTCAATAACCGATTCATCAAAGTTGACTGAGAGTGCGACCTGCCATGGATAGACAGATATAATACAACCACTTTATTTAAAAAAAAATATTACAAATTTCCGGTGCCAGGTGCCACACATATATGTATTTAATTTATTTCAATTATTCCAATTTTCACTGTAGAATAATCACTGTTTGACCGCTGTGCGACCCTTGTTCTTACGATGTATGGCTAAATAGTGCTGTAAACGACTACGGCCGAAAAATTATTTAAAACTAGGCCTTGTTCGGCCGCTGTTTGGGCTTGGCCAAAAAAGTTTTTTTTTACTCGGGTGCTGTTATGAATCTGTTCTCTTGTGAAATTTAATGAAAAATTCATAAGGTTTAGAAACCTATTCCTAACATATTTCAAAATCTTTGATTCTGTTTTCGAATTTCAAGTCTAAAATGTTGTTGAAATATTATCGGAAAAAGAACTAACTGATTACCTTGAATAACGTGATTGGTATGAATTTTTATACTAGAAGTGTAACATTTTGTAAATTTCGAGTTTGAGTATTGTTCCAAAAAATCCACAATAATCCAAAAACGAAAAATTTTAATAAAAAATTATCACATGTTACTATGACGTAAAAAGTCCTTTTTCATCCAAAGTGTATATTTCTGGCATTTCGCAAATCAATACCGAAAATTATAAAAAACTGAATTTCTCATTTTAATGACTTCAATATTTTCAAAAAAATATTAATTCTGTGTCGTCAAGGAATAACGACTAAGCTCAAATTATCGTAAAAAACGATATTTGTATTGTGCTAACTCCGACCTTTTTCCTGAAATATTTAAAACGTTATAAACGGTAATAGGTGTAGAATCAAGTGGTTATCTATGCTGTCTAAAAAATGTTTTCCTGCATTCTATCATCAGATTGGCAATGAAGAAAATGCCATATCGCCCTTTTTACGATATTTTGAGCTTAGTCGTTATTCCTTGTGACACAGAATTTTTAATTTTTTTCAACTAATTAAAAATAAATTTTCATCAGAAAGAGTTTAAAAAGTCTTTTCTTTACCATATGTTTTGTTTATTTCAACTTTGCGGTTCAAATTTTCAAAGTTTTTGCTTGCCAACATTAATTGTTAAAAATTTCGATTTATTTTTTTTTTAATTTTTCAACTTGGTATAGTTTTTCAACTTGAAGTGTATTTTTTAACTTTTTAAGACAAAATTTTCATCACAAAATGTTCAAAATACTTATATATAGTACTGGCTTCTTAACTTGAAAAAGTTTAAATTTTTATCTCTATGAAAGAACGTACATATCTGTATTTTAACCCTGAAGTTTTGAACCGTGTACATCGACCATTTATTTGTTGTTGTTTCATTTTGCCTCAAGCGCTTCAAAACATTAAACATCTTGTCGAGTTTTGCTCACTTGCATGTTCTTTATGAATATTTAAGTAGTTTTAATGACAACAAACTATGTGTGTGTATGTTGTAAGGATATGTTTACAATGCTAGTTTTTAACAAACACTCACTCAAAGGCATTTTCATGTAGCATAACCAACTCAAACCAAGTCCTCTGGAGCAGAAGTTGGTTGGGAGAACAGGACATGAAGACAAATTTAAACATGTTGCTGCCTTAACATGCAATGGTAATGAATTTTTAATGCATATTCCAGAGCTGTAAGGATATTTTGAGCTACGCATCCACACAGCCTGATTAAATTAAATGCAACGCTTAATTTTTCAGAATTTCAAAGGATTTGATGGAAAATGTGTGTGCAACAACTTGCTGTTGTAATTAATTTCTAATTTAATTACATGGCATGTACAGGATGTTCGTGTTGTTGTTGATGTTGTTGTTGTTGTCATATGACTTAAAGTAATACAAAGTGCTGGGTAATGTTTGTTTTTGTTGCAAACGTCAAATGCTTAATTATGCTGATAGTGCATAATTAAAGTTCAAATACTCTGTGTTTCTTTTAACGATAAATGAGAGAAGTTATTGCAAATATCTTAAGTAATTGATTACATTTTTGAAATATTAATACCAAATCAATGAAAGTCGCTCTTCTTTATCTCATCATCCCACCCTCGGTGCTGACAGCGCCTTTAATACAAAATTGACAATTTGTCGACACGTGAACGCGACACGATTTCAACAGAGTGAAATAAGTTTAACAAAAGCAAGAAAGTGTGTGAAAGAACATCCTGTTGCGTTGCTGGCTGCGCATTTTGGCAGTCAAATAATTGCCAATTTAAACTGCGAACGTTTCGCCTAGAAATCTTGCATGATTGTGTTGAATTTTATAACAAAATAAAGTTTCATCCTTTTTTAACAAAAGTCCTTTTGAGAGTTTTGCTGCATTTTGCAAGGTCACCACAACTTCTTTCGCAAAAAAAAAAAATCTAAAAATGTTGCAGCTTCACACCTCGCTGCGCGTCTTGCGGCCATTTTTAATAGCGTTTTGACAGCCGCATCGTGTCACGTGGCTTCTTAAGCGAAAATTACACGTTATCTCATGACAGACCAAATGTCAATTGCGTGTCACTGTTGCGGCGATGCCATACAAGTCATTGGAACAAACGCTTGCTTAAAATTTTTCAATTTTTTTATATTTTTAAATGTTTTCTAAGTAGAAATCTGACAAGTTGAAGTTGAATTTTAGCCAGCGGGCGGGTTTTTTTTTTTTGAAAATTATTCTCTTCCCCATGGCGTGACGTGTTTTGTTTGACAGCCACGTGAAGGCGAGCAATTTTTTTTCATTTAATCGCGGAATGAAATAAAAGGAGTTTCAATCGATGCAGGGGTAGATAATTAGATATGAGCGGACAGACTTTTTTAATAATTGTCCATTTTTAAGTTTATATAAAAATTTCATACAATATTAGTTCAGTTAAACAAAAAGGAATGCAAATTTTTAGGACCTCTCGTTTTAGTATTGTTACAATAAACTCATAGAAGTGGGCTCATTTATCATTAGAGATAGCAAAGGTGGTTTCAGGTTGTTCGAGAAAGCGAGTATTTTTAAAATTTTTGGATTTACCGTTTATGTTTTTTTCTTTAAATTAAAAAATTCGGGTACTTAAAAAAAAGGTTCTTGCTGGGTTATTGGACCTTTTAAAATACATTTTTGAGCTAGTTTTACTCACAATTTTGCTATGTTAATTTCAAAATCTTACTTTATAAACAAAATCTTTTGTTACAACTGTATAAAATGAGATGAACCGGTAAGACCGGGACGCATATATAAAATTTTAGATTGGATCTATGAAATAATGCTTGCTTTATAAAATTCTATTGATGCAAATATCTCTTTAGTAAGAAAGAGTTATTTAGATATTAATTTTAATGATATATTTTGTATAAAAGAAGTTAAGAACAAATTTTGAATAAAATATTTTAACCCTTAAATGCATATAGTCTCAGATTTTTGCGAAAATGATATATATAATGAAATCCTATTAAAAAATAATAACTGCGTTTAAATTTTTGAAAAAAAAGTTATTTTGTTTATTTTATGAAGAAAAACTTGGTTGTATCTTTTAAGATACAATATGCACTCCCCGCTAAAATAACAACACATGAGAAAAACAAATACTGTTTACGATTTGAATAACAAAAGTTTATTTTTTATAAGTTGTATACATATATATATAGACATAAATGAAAAATATTTAATTTTATTGGTTGTGGTAATTAAAAAAGCAGTTTTTATCAGCCGTGAGACATAGATTTAATTCACACTTACTGCAAAACATCTTTGTTTGACCTGTGCAACCTGGCATCTTGCATCTTCCTTTCTTACTTACGAGTTGTGTTCCGTCTAGTCTTACATCTTCGGGAGGTGGTACTTGCGAATTCGGCTTTTGTTTTTTTTTCTGGATTTCAGTTTCTATGTTTGGTCGTCGACGAACTGTAGTATGTTTTGATGAATTTTTATAATTGAAAAGTGAATCTGCCACTTTCAATTTGAAATCTATCAATCGTAAATTTTTTGTTTTTGCTTGATCTTGGTTAATTCTTTTGTAAAGAATCCATGCATTGATGCAGGTCATATCTAATAGGTGGTAAAACAATCTGTTTGTCCACCTTCTGCTTTTTAGAGTTATTTTGTGGCGGCTCATGGAACTATCCAATAGATCGACGCCTCCCATATTTTTATTGTAGTCTTTCACAATTTGTGGACAAGAGACCGTTGTCGATTTGTTTTGCTTTTTGTCAAATCTACGAACAAATAAACTTTCATTTGGCGTGATTGAGGAAAAGGGTGGCTTAGTTCCTATATAAGTCGAAACTAAATTGACAATTTTTGTATCCTTCCATGAAATAGAAGTCACATCTATACCATAGATACTAGCTACAAACTCCTGGCTGGTTCCTCGTTCAAACTTCATCATTGTTTTTTCTTCTGGAAGCTTGCAATTTTTTATCCTATTCAGTCGGATTGTACCAACAGAAAGAATTCCCTGGGTTCTAAGGTGTATAAGTAAAGGAATTGTAGTGTAGTAATTATCAAAGTATAATATGTAGTTTTTAAACTTAGGAACTTCACGAACTAACCTTACTACAATGTTTGCAGATGCTTGCAAATTTGGCTCTTCTGGGCGCATAGCTTCATTTGCTCCGGTATAAATTTCGAACTTGTAAGCATACCCTTTAGTATCACATAACACAAAAAATTTAAATCCCCACTTTTTAGGCTTGTTTGGCAGATATTGTTTCATATAGCTGCTCATTTTTGTCGAACACATTTGTTCATCTACAGACAATCTCGCTAACTTGGAAGCAGAACCAAATGTATCATTTAGGGAGTCAACAACCGGCCTAATAAGGTAGAGTCTATCACGTTTCGGATCGTCGCGTGGTAGGTTTTTTTCTTTGTCATTAAAATGTAGATATTGCCTTATTTTTTCGAACTGGTTTACCGTCATTTGCTGCTTTATAACGTCTACTGATCGGTCATTATTGCTTGACCAATAATCTCTGGTATTTGGTAAATTGAAATACGTCATGTAAAACATAACACCAATAAACTTTCGCAACTCCGAAATACTAAAGGAAAACTTTTCATCTAATCCAGCATACCGTAGAGTTTCTTCAACTAAAAGGTTTTCTAAGCTTTCTGGAAATAAATAGCTCCAAACTTGATAAGGAGTTACTAATGATTGAATATCATCACTGAGAGAGCTATCTCCCCGAAAATCTACTTCTTTACTATGAAATTGCAAATTACCTTGTTTCCAGATTGTTTTTTCAAATGCTGAAGATTTAGGATCTACTTTTATGTCTTGAAATTTTGATGGAAATAAATTGAATGTCGAAGAACTTGTCTGAAGCTCTAAAGAATGATCTAGGGAAGCAGAAGGTCCTGATATAGATTCAGAATTTTCTTTAGAAACAGGAGAGTTAGAAATAACCAAATTAGAAATAACCAAATTTGTGGTAGCACATTTTGTAAGTGCAGGTGACCTAATTTTTTTTGAAGTAAAAATTGGAGTACTGGTTTTAGAAAGGTTTGAAGAAGAACATTTTGCAGTAACAGGAGACAGAACAGAGGTCGTGGACTTGTTATCATCGTTCATTAGGGCAATAAACGAGTCATGAATTGAGTCATTCAACTCAAAACTTAGTTCGGTTTCTTCAGAATCGATATTATTATCAATGAGTAACACGTTTTTTGTTTTAGTGGAGCATATTTGTGGAATTTCCCTTTCATCATCACTGCTTTCATCAGTGCTGTCATAAGGAAAATCTTCACTGTTGCAAAGTACTTTGCATATTTCATCATCGGTCATTCTTGTTTTTCTTTGAGTAAAAGCGTTCATAGTTATGATTTATATGTAAATAGAATAACAAAAATTCTGAATAGATAAAAGCAACCTCACAATCAAATAATTGCACTGAATAAAATTAAATTATTTCCGTGGCAACCAAAGCAACCTCTCGTATCAAACGACTGAGAAAGAATAAAAAAAAACCCAAGTAAGTGCACACAAGAAAAAAAAGCAACCTGTTCAAATGTTTATTTTTCTATACAAAATTTGTGTTTTCAAATACAAACACAATGTACAAAAAAAAAAACAAAGGAATATTTGAAAAATTACTGAAATAATTCACTATAGTGCGGAGTGCATAGTGTATCTTTTAAGATACAACCACTAAAAGTGATTTTGCAACTAAAGTTGGGGTCGCATTTGTTTAAAATTTTATTTATTATTAAAATACATATCACAGAAGGACATATTAATTTTTTGTCTAAATTAAAAATACTATTATTGTTAAAATGTGACTATAAAAATGGCTTTTTCTAAAAATATATGAATTTTAAAATTTTGAGTTTAACGTTATTAAACCTAATAAGCTAAAAACAATTGATATAAGTATGATTCAATATGATAGAAAATATAGTTCTGAGTAGTTTCTTACAATATTTTTTTAATTTTGTAAAGAAATTAAGGAATTACACTGTTTTTTCTGGTTGTATCTTTAAAGATACATCATGCATTTAAGGGTTAAATTGGTCTTTTTAGAAATGACAAAATTAAATACAAAATTCTTCATGGACTACTTCCGCAGACTATCAATTTCTTACAAATTAGAAATTTAAGAAATTACTACAATACACATATATTCACTTTAACCCTAGCAAGCAACTTTCGGTCTTATTACAGGTTGGTTAAAAAGTATGGAAAGCGAAAATGAAAGAATGAGAATTTTTAAATGAAATAAGTGTTTTTTTTTCAATAAAATCTCCCTTAACTTCAATCCACTTATTCCAATGATTCCATAATAACATGGTGCGACAAAATTAACTAAAATGCATGGATATTTTTTAAATATCAAAGAACCAAGGCATGCTCCTTATATAAGCAACGTTTGGTATTTGACCTGAAAGGAAAGGCAAAGATTATTAGAGGAAGAATTGATTGGAACCATACTTGAATAATCGATTAGGCGGAACAAACGTGAGAGACAATTTGAATTGCTTGTAACCGAGGCTAGTGTTATGCCTTAACCTCGGCAAGCATTTCCAGCGCTACGTTGTTCTTGTCCTATAATTCCACATTTTCCACAATTTAGCTGTGGAGTTTTTGTTTCAATAATTCTTAAATGTAGTCAAGAACAAAGAAAGCGAAAAGAACCATGATCGAACCCGGATTCGAACTGTGGACCTCTGAGTTGATAGTCTAGCGCACTATTCGCTAGACTACAAATGACCTAGTGTAATTTGCAGGTCTGGTCAAGTATAACACAAAACAGCGCATAAAAGTTATCTAACACCCTTACAATTTTGACTTACCGTAAAAAAAACGGTTTTGCACTCCTTCAAGCACTTATTACCTAGTCTATTGGGTAATATACCCAATCAGTTATAAGCCAATTCAAGATTTCTTAATAGTTTTAATTTGATAAAATACAGATTTTTAAAACGATATATCTGTGTCGATGAGCAATAACAGCTTAAGTCTTATTTCAAAGTTTCCCGAAATCTTGCTTCAAAGTTTTCAATCGCCATATAAGTTATATGAAAGGGTCCTCTGTTTTTGCGTCATGCAGGCTAAGGTCATGCTAGAAGTAATAGATTTTGTGTGTTCATTATGATATATACGTGGAACTCAACTATATCAATAACTCAGTTCTGTCTTAAATCAACTTAAGCTATTATTGTTCATCGACACAGATATAATACTATGTATAGTTTCTACGTATATTTATCAAGTAAATATTAAGTATTTGATATTTTTTTCAGTTTATTTACATTTGCCAAAACTTTTTCGACACAGTTTCTTCAAAAAGCATAGCAAATGTATTTAAATTCGAAAATTACGTTATTTCATGAGTAAATTAAATGTTTGTAATTTAAAATCGGATCTTTGTCTAAGGGTTTTTTTAAATTTCTTCAATTTTAATATAACTTGTTGAATTTATTTATCTTTAGTAATAACATTCATTTTCTGTTTATTTGTTTGCTTGGACTTTATACAAATCTTAGCAGCTTAACGGATTTCTCCCAAGCTAAGTATACATATTAACTGCATCCTAGGTTAAATTTTAACATACTTAGTTTTTGCCGCGCCCTTCCGAAATTTTTCAACTAACGGTGATATTGTTTTTGTAATACTTTTTGCCATCGAAGTTTTTTGTATATTTAATTTGAAAAATTTTTGATATTTTGACATCAAAAACACTCACATTATTCGAAATTGTAGAAATTTTCAGTACAACGACTTTTTCATAAAACATCGTTACCTAAAATGAGAAAAAAACGACATGAAAATAAAAATTTTGCATTCAAATAAAATATTATATTTCATAGTATATTGCATTCAAATTGAAAAGTTCAATAAAAGCACTTTACAAAAATAGTTGTAACTATACCATTAGGAAAGTATATATATATATTAGGGCGGGTTGATTTTTTTATTTGTAAATCGTATAGCAACAACATAAACTACATAAAATTCTAAGAAAATTCTCCGAGAAACCATGTATCTAAAATAAAATCCTAATCCGCGCCTCTCGACTTGAAAATTTATATGCCCCCTTTTCTACACTCAAAATTTTTTTACATAAAAAAAAATATTCACCCAAGTAAAAAAGTTTGTATATAATTTTATATTTAATATTTTTATAAGGAACATAGATAAACAAGTTTTATTTTATAATGCAAATTAAAACATGCATAAGAAGTGTTTTCACTCTAACAATATTTCAGTAATTTTTCAGTAATTTTTTTACCATAAACAAATTTTGTGTCATTAAAAAAAATAAGGTCCTTAATACATACAAAGAAGCAATTATAGAATACAAAGAAAACTTTACTTATTGGTTATATGTTAATTTTGTTAAGTCTTTTTTACTCTCCATTCTAGGTACTTTGGCACGGCTTTCTATATACCCAAAAAATATTTAGGATAAAATTACAAATAAAATCTTTGTAGAAATACAAACAGAGGCTATTCGTAGAATGTACAAATGTTTTGTACATAGTACAAACGTTTGTAGTGTTGGCCGCATGAAAAAAAATTTTTGAATTCGTAACTTTGTACATTCTACAAACGCTAGTTTGTAAAAATCTATAATGTATTAATTTGTGAACTGAACGAACATTGTTTGATAATATACAAAGCGGTGCCAGCAGCGTTCGTATATTTGTTCGTATCTTTGTAGATGAAACGAATGCTTTTGTAAAATATACAAATATTTCTTTGTACAATGTACAAACGGTCATTTGTATTATTCACAAAGTCGTTCGTAGGCTGAAAAGAACAAACAGCTTTGTAGAATATAATAATTGTTTTGTACATAGTACGAAGCTTTTTTTTGGGTGTAGTTACTACTATTGGATCTATATTTCTATAGATCAAATAAACTGGATTAGAGGTCATGTTTTTTTCCTATGTTTTGCATATCTTATTCCAAAATAAAAATTGTTTTTTAATTATTCTTTGTTTTTTGCAAAACGCAGTTTTGGTAAAACGTGTTCTAACTATTTTTCATATAGAACGCAAATGAGATGAGATGAGATGCAAATTGGGGTTCAACTGCTTTTTTGATAATTGAATATTTTGATTAGTCTCAAAACAAAACCTGTATTGCATAAACTATAATATAATAAAACATAATAGCCATATTTTAAAAAAAAAAATTTTTAGCGAAAGAAGAGGAAAAAAAATTTCAAGTCGAGAGGCGCGGATTAGGGTTTGATTTTAGACCCATGGTTTCTTCGGAGAATTTTCTTAGAATTTTATGTAGATTACGTTTTTGCTATACGATTTTTC
Source organism: Dichetophora obliterata (assembly GCA_963920525.1). Classification (NCBI taxonomy): domain Eukaryota; kingdom Metazoa; phylum Arthropoda; class Insecta; order Diptera; family Sciomyzidae; genus Dichetophora; species Dichetophora obliterata. Next base: position 37,294,742 of record OY986438.1, on the reverse strand, counting down.
ATTTTTGTTTTTCATCCATGCAAATCAACCCGCCCTAATATATATGTTTTATGATTTTGTCAAAAAATTTTGAATTTTTACTCATAAATTTACTCCAAAATTTTTTTGTTGTAAAAATTAAGTAAAGTAAAAATTGCACATCTGACATGCATCTGACTACCTTTCGTATGTTAAAGAATTCATTTGGAAAAATTCTTCTACTTAAGCACAAAATTTACTTTCCTGTTTTGTCATCAAAACATCAAGGGTTTTTTCTTTGATTTTTTTCGCGAAAAATATTTTTTTCAAAATGCTGTTTTTATATTTTTTACAAAAAATTCAAATGTCATAAATAATTTATGTGAAGAAATTATCCCAATATCTCCTTCTAATCAAAAGTTATGGCTTAAAATCAATTTTTTCATAATGAAATAACTATTAATAAAACTGAGTTTTGTTTAAAATTCTCTGTATCCTTTGCACGCCCCCATTTATCTCTAAAAATGCAGTTGTTTGTCTAGAGTAATTACAAACATTTTGGTTTATATAAAATCTTCCTTATAGAAATCTACTTAGTTTTTTGCCTACCCACCCCCTTCCTCCTACCCTTCCCTCCTTCTCACGTATAGATGGCGCCGCATTAGTAAGTACTGTGGGTATAAACTGTAAACCTTGCGGTGAAAAGACGAATGATGTCTACCACAAGTTGCTACGTGTTTCAAACCTCACACTTTTGCTGGCTAAATGTATATTTTAGTACAATACTTTTTAGTACTACGACTTTTTCATAAAACATCGATACCTAAGAATGAAAAAAAATTATATGAAAATCAAAGTTTTTACTTTCGATGCAAATATCTCCGCTGTTTTTAAATATATTTCATTAAAAATTTTTTTGCTGAAAAGTTCAATTTATTTTTAATATTAGTTTTTGTTTAGATAATAAAATGTCCATATCGCAATAACCCATTGAGTCCCACCATAATTTTTATATTGTGGAAAAGGTAATTTTGCTAGCTTCAAGATTATATAAATATATGATATATTTTGAATTTAAAAAATGTGTTTTTCGTACCCCTTCTTCGAATTCAATTAGCTTACCGCAAGGGATGGAACCTCCAAACACCCAAATTTCTCAAAATTTAGTTTTGGATTAAAGTCTGTCAATTACCTTTCTAACGGTAACTCAAACTTAAAATTCAACACGCTTTTCATTATTCCAGAATTTAAACAAATTTAAGCGAGAAGTGTATGTTAAAATATTTAGATTAATTACTCCCGTGTAACACCGGGTATATCAGCTTGTTTCCAATGCATGTTAAAATTTAATAAAATGCACTTAGAATTAGAATTATTTTTATTATTAACAAAAGCATCAGTGCAGTAAGAACTAAGTTCTTTTATAGCACAACATAAATACATTCAATATAAGCAAAAACATAAATACCGTTTAAAAGGATATTACCCACTGAACCATAAGCGAATATTTGGCGTAAGGTGAGAGTTTTGCGAACGTTTTTGGACAGAATTTTTTTTATTTTTGATTTTTTATTTTGTCGTTCAAAAGTGCTTGCTGTAGAAGATTAAATTCGTGAAAACTTTTCCCATAAATAAAATCTTTTGCAAAATTAATAAAAAACTTATTTTGAGTAGAAAAAGAATCATTTTAGAAGCTAAAAATTCCTCGTAAATGAACCATTTTTGTTCATAAATGAGTTCAGGGGGTCAATTCCCGTTTTGCGTTAAAGTGAAGTGAAAAGAAGCTTTTCACAATAGTTTTCATTTAAAGATTTCACTTTTTCACTTCACTGCGCACAAAAACGCGATTCTGGTTCGCCTAATGAAAAGTAGCTGCTCAATAGCATTTGAGAGTTGCTGAATGTCTATTAAACAAAGCTTTTATGAAAAATAAATGTAAACAACTTATTAGATGGTAGAAAATATTTTCAAAAATGACTTTATTGAACATGATGATGACTTTATTATGACTTTAACATTCTTTTTATTGATTTATGTAGAGAAAACTTAAGGATTTTTAGGAGGAGACTTCGCGAGGAAGAAAACTCATTCAGCAGAATTTCGGAGGAACACTTCGACTTATATCGCTTTCCCAAAGCTATAAACTTGATTAAGAAAGTAAAACTATATATTAAAAATAAGCAATAAAAAAGAAAAGTATAATGAATTTTGCATAAATAAATATAACCAAAATAAGTTTTTCGGTAGCATAAATAGCCGAAACTAATATAGCAAGTCGATAACGCGCGTTTGCAACCGGCGTTAACTTTGTTTTCTTTTCAGCTAAAAATAAACAGCTGTTGCAGTTTTAACACACAACCGGAATCGCGTTTTCCGTGTAAAGCTGAAAACACTTTTCATATGACGATAACGCAGAACGGGAATTGACCCCCAGAAATGAATCATAAATGTTTCTTTTTTGCATTCTTAAATGAGTTAAAAAATAATCATTTTTTATCATATCAGTAGAAACAATATCTCATAAACGAACAATTTTTTTTTCATGAATGACTTAAGAAATGAATCATAAATATCACTTGTTTTTATACTAAAATGAGTTAAAAAAGTAATAATTTAAACATTTGTTGATATTTTTACAATAGTAATTTAAAATGTTAACCTTCATACAAACGTCGTATAAACTTTTTCACCAGTGCGACTTGGTTCTCGTCATAAGAAGGGAGATGAATGTACTGCTACGCGTTCGAAAAACTCTTTTCCTTTTCATCTATTAACAAGTCTAATATTTAAAATTTAAATGTTATAGTAAATAATATTATGCAATAATAAAATTTGTAATTCAAAAAGATTCCCTTTTTAAATCCTTTTTGAACAAAAAGGGTCCGTTTTCGAAAGGCGATTGATACAAAAAGGGCTAATTTCCGAGTGCCGAAAAATAACTTTTCTATGGTTCATTTTTTAACTCATTTCCGAAGAAAAAAGTTCGTTTCTGAGAGGAACTTTCGTCCGGCAATTGATTTAAAAAGTATTCATTTCCGAGTGCCGAAAAATAACTTTTCTATGGTTCATTTTTTAACTCATGTCCGAAGAAAAAAAGGTTCGTTTCTGAAAGGCATTTTCGTCCGGCGATTAATACAAAAAGAGTTCATTTCCGAGTGCCGAAAAATAATTTTTCTATGGTTCTTTTCTTAGGTTATTTCTGAACAAAAAAGTACAATTTATGATTCTTTTTTAATTCATTTTCGAGCAAAATAAGATTCATTTTTGAGAGGCATTTTAGTGCCGACGAATTATACGAAAAGAATTCTTTTATGAGTACCGCATAAAATATTGAAACAGTTGATAACTGATTGAGTTAATTGGTTGAAAGTGCATAAATGTACGAAAAACTGGTCTTTTAAAGGTAAGTCAAATTTTTGAGGTTGTTAGACAACTTTTATGTGCTGTTTCGTGTTGTACTTGACCAGACAAGCAACCTACACTAGGTCAATTCAAAAGTGTAAAATGACTGTAACACCATGCAATTTTATACATCTTCGTAAAGTTTTTTCGGAAGCTCTGTACATTTCTGCTCAACGGCTGCACTATAATCTTTATTGAACGAAAAATGCTTTTTCACTTACTTTAATTTATTCAATTAAAGCCATCGTAAAAAACTTTGTGTGAACACGTGCATTGTCTTCATGAAAAATAATTCATTTAAATGATTTTTTTTTTTTTTCTGTAAAGCAAATATTTTCTTACGAATTTTTTCATTCAGTTTTTTGCCATAAGGTTGCAATAATATTCAGAGTTAATTGTTTCACCTTTCTCAAGATAATCAATCAACAAAATTCTTTTTGCATCCCAACACAATGATTCCATAACCTTTTAGATTTAGTTTTTGTTGAATTGTTTACGAATCTCTAACGAACCACTAATTTTCCAAACAGCTTTTTCATATGTAATTCTTCATGTAAAATATGGAGTACCCGTTCGGATGAGATGCCTAAAGTATCAGCAAATTAACGCTTAGTCCAACTTCTATCTCCACAAACAATACCGTACACTTGCTCAATGATTTATGCTGTTGTTGCACTTTTTGGACGTCTACTACGTGGCTCATCTTGAACATTAAAAAAAAATAAACTTACACGTCAACTTCAAATGGCTTGTAAACAAGGAATAATTGACGGATCGAAATACAATTTTTGTGTGTTCAAATGTAAGATGAAATATTAAAGTGGTGTATAAGTTTTTAATCTTCTGCTGGTTAAAAGGTGTCGCTTTGATTACTTTTCTACCGACCTATATATTAACAATAGGTCTGTTTCTGAACTCGATTCAAGTAGCTGCTTGAAAGCGTTGTTTTACAAATTTTTGAAGCTCGAGTGAGAAGAATAACATGCAAAATGTAACTCTCTATCCTATTACAATTACTTGAAGTTAGTACTGAAAGAGACCTAACATTAATAACATATTTGATACAGAGTCATTAAGGGTATTCACAATTCTGTGGTATCGTGGTATTGTAGTTTTTTAACCATAGCTGAAAACCACAATTATGAGCACCCTTTAAAATAAAATTTAAAAATTGTTGGCAACGCCACCTAAAATGTAAACAAACAGATGTCAAATTAATCAGCTGTTTTTATTTTTTAGCAAAATTAAAAATGCCGAAGCAAAGTGAATTGGAAAAAATAATTAACGCTTTATGCATGAAAAACGCTTATGACTTAATGATAGCCGACGCGGTAAATGAGAATACATTTATGATTCAAAATAGTTTTGAAGTCAGTCTTTTGCAGGGACGGAAGATTGCGAAGAACTAACAGAAATGTTCGTTACTGACTTGCATCTACTGTTAAGTAATCGCAGGAGTGTGCATTTAGATGTTCCCAAATCCAGTGTGTGGACACAAAACGTTTTGCAAAGTTTTGATGAAGACAGATACCGCCAAATGCTACGTGTGACTACAATGGAGTTAAAACATATTTTATCTTTAATCAAAGATGACGAAGTTTTTGAAAATAAAGGCGCTGCCCCTCAATTACCTGTTGCTCTTCAACTGCAAATTACCTTATTCCGAGTTGGAACTAATGGAGGCGGTGCTTCGATTCGGAAAATCGCAACAATCTTTGGAGTTGGTGATGGTGGGAGCATTGATATTGCAACCACACGAGTTTTTAAAGCGATAATTCGATTGAAATCAAAGTTTTTATTTTGGCCCTCTCCTTCCGAAAGGTTTAATATGGTTACACTATCAATGAATGAGCTGCCAGGGTTAATCGGCTACATAGATGGTACGGAAATAAAATTGTCAGAAGCACCTAAATTACACCATGAACTCTTTTTTTCAAGGAAGAGGCAATATGCTATTAAAATGCAAGCAGTGTGCGACAACGATGGTAGAATTCGTCACGTTACCGTCACGTCATGGCAGCGTCCGCGCTGGAAAATAGGCTTGGGTAGTTCACGAACGAACTAGATCAATTGAACTATTCGCACTCAAGAACTATGTGAACTAGTTCGTTAATTCTCGTTCTTTTAGTTCAATCGATTTTGCAGCGAGTCAGATTGAAATGAACTAGAAAAAATTTTGTTTCACTCAACAATTGTTTGAGTCCGTGCCGATACAGTTTTTCACTAATGAACGGTAAAAAAAAAAACTTTTTTGCAAAAACAAATTTTTGTGGCATATATTTTGTGGAATGCCCCATATGTAGTATTTTTATGTAAATTTCTTCTTGTTAATGATTGATTCAGTCATATAGTTCGTTTCATTTTATAGATCTGATCATGAAAGGGCAAACAAAACAAACAAAACTAAAAAATACAACGAGCTAACATACCTAACGATCTAAGACCTAACGAACCTACCAAACGAACTACAAGACCTAACGAACTAACAACATGAACGAGTACACGAAACGAACTAAAAGAGCGAACGAACTAAATGAACTAAAAGAACTATATGAACGAACTAGTTCATTAAACTCAACTGAACTAAAAAGAGCGATCTTTTTAGTGAACTAAAATGCCCAAGCCTAATGCAAAAATATTCGCAAATTGTCCATAAAACCAGGCACCCCAACAATTTTATACCGATTTTCAATGGAGTGGAGAAGACTCAGCATATCCTCTAAGCCAACGTTTAATAACGCCATTTCGTCAAAACAGTTACAAGCTCACGCTAGAATTGAGAAACAATTTTAATAAATACTTTTCTAAGTATCGCGTTCGAATAGAGGATTGTTTTGGACAACTAAAGGAAAAATTTGAAGGTCTCAAAGAGTTAAAACTACAAACTAAAAACGAGGAAGATCACAAAAAGAGTTGCGAGTGGATTCTAGTGTGCTGCATTTTATTTAACATTTTGAAAGATTTTAGTAACCCTCATGAAGTTGACAGAAGCTGCACGGATAGTAAAAGCTATCCTCAAGAATTCTTAAAAAGTACCAATATGAGAGCCACTCTAACATACTTTCTACAAAATAGACTTAAGAAAACAAAATAAAAATCGTATATTTTATTCCAAAACTTATTAATATTCATTTATATTTTTTAAATACAATGAAATAAACATAAAAATAAAGATTTTTTATTATAATTTTAAAACTTTCTCTTAAACTCAAGCTCTTTCATTGCTAGTTTTTCTTTTAATTGTAATTCTCTTACTGCAATTCGTTCTTTCATTTCAACATCTTTGAGCATCTTTTCTCTCCAACTCAATTTCAAGCATTTTTAATTTCTCGTTAGTTTCTATTTCTCTTTCTTTAAGTTTCAGCTCTTTTATACGCTCTTCTTTTTCAAAATTAAAATGTTCCTGCTTTAAATCAATTCCAGTATTTTTGAAGAGGAGTTCTTCCTACATTTTTCGAGTTTCTAAATCTAATTGCTGTTTTTTAATTTCAAGTAGACTTGAGTGGACTTGCAACACATCTGCGACTCCAGTTCGTGAATATATGCCCTTCCGGCCTTGTGTTGGAATTTTTTCATTGAATGTTGTTGAACTAGAAGGCTCTAATATAGACTCTTCGCAAATATTTTTATCAGATGCTCTAATTTCAACTAAGGATTCATCGTGTGTGGTATTTAAAACATTTTCCGATTCTAGATACTCTACTGAGTTCTCAAAGAAATCATTTTCAGAGTCTATGATTATTTCAGCTATTGCGGGCTCTCTGTTGTTAAATATTTCATCCAGATCATCAAAAAAAGGACACATTTTTAAAATTACTTCTGCAAAAAAGTAAAATATTGGGGGTTGGAATTAGTTTTAAAGGTTTTCTAAGAGATGGCGTAACTTTCAATAGATCGCATCGGGCACACCTGTGACTATATTCATTTCAAAGCACATTGTCTAAGCTTCATTTTTCAGTATGTGTCATTCCACTGAAGTGTAAACAACATATATTTTTTTCTCTGTGAACATGTCGACTTTCGTTCCAACAAAACGCAATTTGCGGGAAGGTTTACTTTTGTGCTTCCATTTGAAGAAAAAAGCGGTTGAAGCACAACGCACGCTTACTGAGGCTTACGGGGACTATGCTCCATCGATTTCTTCTTGTGAGTACTGGCTCCGTCGGTTTAAAAGTGGTGATTTTGATACGGAAGACAAAGAGCGTCCGGGCCAGCCGAAAAAGTTTGAAGATGAGGAATTGGAGGCTTTGCTCGATGAAGACCCGTGTCAAACACTTCAGGAATTGTCAGAATCATTGGGAGTCGACTTATCAACGGTCGGCAAACGCTTGAAGACCATGGGAATGATTCAAAAGCAAGGAAATTGGGTGCCGTACCAGTTGAAGCCGAGAGACGTTGAACGGCGATTTTGCATGTGCGAACAACTGCTTCAACGGCATAAAAGGAAGATTTTTTTGCATCGTATGTCACTGGCGATGAAAAGTGGATCCATTACGATAATCCTAAGCGAAAAAAATCGTGGGGACCACCCGGCCATGCATCAACATCGAGGGCGAAGCCGAATATTCATGGCGACAAGCTTATGCTGTGTATTTGGTGGGATCAGAAGGGTGTCGTGTACTATGAGCTGCTAAAACCTAACGAAACCATCATTGGGGAACGCTACCAACAACAACTGATGCAATTGAGCCGAGCATTAAAGGTTAAACGGCCGGAATATGCCAAAAGACACGACAAAGTGGTTTTTCAACATGACAACGCACGGCCACATGTTGCAAGAACCATCAAGGAAACGTTGGAGGCGCTGAATTGGGATGTGCTACCCCACCCGCCTTATAGCCCAGACATAGCCCCTTCCGACTACCACCTATTCAGATCGATGACGCATGGCTTGGCTGAGCAGCGCTTCACTTCTTACGAGGATACCAAAAAATGGGTCGATTCGTGGATTGCCTCAAAAGACGAATCGTTCTTCCGGCGCGGAATCCATATGCTGCCAGAAAGATGGGAAAATGTTGTAGCTAACGATGGACAATACTTTGAATAATATACATTGTACCGTTGTTTCTAAATAAATGCTCAAAAACCGAAAAAAAAACCTTTAAAATTAATTCCAACCCCCAATAATTCAACTCTTCAAGGGCGTCACAAACGTTTGGGACGAACTAAGCATACGCAGACTTGTAAACCAATAAGTTAATACCTTTAATACTTTCACCTTCCCTTAAGGTTCCTTCGCCAGTTTTGTTTTCCCATGCTTTAGCCTTGTAGGAGGTTCTCCAACTCTTCACCTTGTATCGTACCAGCTTCCATTCTCTTCGTAGTTGCATTTCCTTAATAAATTTTTTATAAAAAGCTGCGCTGTTGGCTTCTGTAAATTAAAATTTATTTGGCATTGGAAGCCATCATAACACCTTTTGCTTGCCTCAAATGGTCTGTTCTCCTTTAAAAAGTGCATGAGACTTTTTGCTCCTCCTCAGTCCATTTGTGGTTGGGAACCTCTCGCTTTCGCTTTTTTTACTCTGCAAATAAATGAACTATCCAATTTGATATATTTTATTAAAATATCGCTGAAAACTTTCAATTTGAGCTTCTTCCATTTTTGCAATTAAAAAATAACTGGCAACTGATCAGCTGTTGATGGGACTTTAAAAACCACATTCGTTAAACATACCATTGGGCTATTTAAAACTACGACACTTTTGGTTATAACAGCTTTCATGTAAGACAACAACAAATATAAAAACCGCTTGGTAAAGTGTGGTATTAATACCAGGGGATTTTTTAATCACACTGAAAACCACGCAATTGTGAATACCCTTATTATATATTAACAGCCCTATTCTGGCATAGTAACAATTGTTACCCAGTATTTTTATTATTTCTATGTGTAACAAACACATTTCTATGTGATTTCAAAACAAAATTTTTAGCTAAAATATAACAAATTTTGATAAAATTGTCACCTGCTTTTCAGATAGTCACAATTTAATTAAAAAATTTGATTTTTTGAGCTTCAAATTTTGTTTTGAAAACAAAAATTAGAACAAACACATAGAAATATCAAAAATAATGGGTAACAATTTTACTTTGCCAGAATAGGGCTAAAAATGAGATATTTATGAGTTTCCTCAATATTATTAAAATGTATTTAAAAATTGAATTTCATGTGATAAAAACAAATCACGTTGATATTTAGAAAACATATCCCACTAAACCATATACGAAGGCATTTGAAAAAAGTGTTAGTATTGAGTAAGTTTTCGGGTAAAAATTCTTTTTTGTGAATTTTTGTCTTTTTTTCTATGTATTATGAATGTTCTTGCTAGAAAAGATTAAACTTGTAAAAATTTGTTTTAAAATATGTTTTTTAATTAGTAAATTTAAACTACATCTTAATAGGAATGAATTTATATTTGTTTATATTTTACTTAAAATTGAAATTCTATAATTAATTAACAAAAGTATTTCTTTTGTGACCTTAGTTTTTTGCTTTTATTATTTTATACATTTACTTTATACTACTGTATAGTTATAATAGTTCAGGAGCAGAACTATTTATAGTAAAAATTAGAATAAAAACGAAAACTATCTGTGGCGGGGGGGGGGGGTTGGTGGCAAGTGGCATTGAAGTATTTTTTTATATTATTTTTGTGATCATTTATATCAAACTATTTGCATTAAATTGATCGTAAATTCTTATAAAATTTTGTTGACGTTCGAAAAAGCCTATTTATAAATAATATATCTATTTAAAAAAAAATATTTAGAAAAAATCTATTTTGAAAAAAAGTAAGTTCAATGCCGGTATAAAGTTTTCGTGTTAATTTTAATTTTATTGTTTTCTAATTTCGATTAAATTTAGCTCTGCTAGCAATATTTCGATGGCGACGGCTCTAGAACATTACTATTTTGCTCATATAGAATTAAACTACTTTGTTAACATTATCATTTCTTTTTTAACATATTATCGATTTGCAATAGTAAGATAATATATGATTCAATAATATTAATTTCTGAGTGTCCAAAAAATAATTTTCTTTAGTTCATTTCTTAACTCGTTTTCGAGCAAAAAAAGGTTCGTTTTTGAGAGTTAATTAAGTCCGGCGAATGAGCTTAAAATAATTTATTTCTGAGTGCCGAAAAATAACTTTTCAATGGTTATTTTTTCAATTCGTTTCCGACCAAAGGAAAGTACAATTTATGATTCTTTTTTTATCACATTTCTGAAGAAAACAAAGTTCGTTTTTGAGCGACATTTTAGTCCGACGAATGAGTCCAAAAAGGTTTCTTTATGAGTGCCGAAAATTAACTTTTTTACCCGAAAAGGTTCATAAATGTATTTAAAAAAGATACTTTTAGCTCACTGGGATTTTTATTCGACAACACTCTTTGGCAAAAATAAAAAAAACTTTAAAAGTAAGTTAAAAGTTAGCTAAAACTGCTGTTTACGGACGCCACTCAACCGCACTACTTGTTATTTCTCTCATGTGGAAAAGTATGGAAACTCTTTTTTTTTAGCGTGAAAGTTCCATAAGTTTTTTGCCCTTAGAGTAAAGTGCATCAAATTGACTTGAGCTGCTCTTTGCCACACTCCTATTAATTCTACAACTCCACCCCATTCCGGACCCACCCACATCACTCCGACTCGCTTTGCACTTTGTTCAACATTCATCATCGTCATCATCATTATTTAATCACCGGCCGCAGAGAAACATAATGCATATCCTAGCAGCCACTACTAGGTACATAATAAAATGGTCAAATATTAAAATTATTATTAAATGTCGCTTGGCCGCAGTAACAACAAACACAACAACAACTACTACCTTTCAGTTATTAGTTTGCCAACTACTATCATAATCCTGCACAACAACACTAAAGACTTCGTAACTTCCAACAGTGTCCATCATAAAATGACATGAATTATGCGCTGTTATCCTTTTTTCACAATATAGCATAAATAATTATTTGAGTATTCTGCTACACAGGCTGCATAACTCTGCATCCACACATCAACGTTTACTGCTTCTTGTAAAGTTCGCATCTGATGTCCTTTATTATGTTCTGATCTCATTTATTACTTTTGCTGTTAAACACATGGACACACAAAAAACACACACACACCAAAATGACAGATTGCTGCAGCCTTCTTTTAGTTGTTGTAGTTGTTGTTGTCGTTAGTAACGCTTGACCATTAAACCGAAAAACAAATTACTCACATTGTCATAAGCGTCCTTCTTTATACTTACGTAGCACACACATATCCTGGCAATCTACACAAATAGTGAAAAATTCCTGCTTGTTTACTTCTTGTCGTCATCATCATCGTTGTCGTCGGTTTTAATAAATCGTTCTTTGGCGCAATCGAGCAACAGCACAATCGACAAGACATTTTTATTAGGGTTTTATTATAATGTCAATACGAAAGTGAGCTTTTGTGCTGTACGGTATAATAAATGACAGAATGGCAAGGCATGTAAGAATGAATGAATGTCGAAATGATGGCAACAATGATTGCATGAATCAGTGAGCGAATGAATGGAGGATCGAACGAACGAAAGAATAAATGATGTAGTGATACGCAGTTGCTGATGTATGAGATTTTTTACCAAGAAAACGAAACCAAGATGAAATCGGTAAGAAAAACGGTTTGAAAATTACACAAAGAAATGTTTAATTTTAAAGTAGGGATTATAAAAACAACTTGCGGTTTTTGATTTTTTCACGGAGGGAAAAAATTTTCTTGTACCAAAAGCTCTTTTGCTTAATTCTGGCATATATCTAGAATTGATTTAATTCCTTTTTACCTGAATCTAGCTACTATTAAAAAAAAAGTATTTATAATGAATATTTATTTCTAACATGCAGCTTATATTTATTTGAAATGAGAAATTATTATCTTGGATTAAGAGTTTATTAACTTGGATTACGAATTTATTTACTTGGACTAAGAATTGTAGTTCAAAGTAAGGCTTTTATACATGACTTAGGTTGCGGGCAGAGTAAACGCCGATTCAGACAGGCAGGCAGACAAGCGCAGGCAGTAACATGCAAAGAAATGAGATAGAAATAACTTTTGTCTCGCTGGTTTACACAGTTTGCCTGCGCCTGTCTGCTTGCCTGTCCGATGCAGTGATCTTCGATCGTGTGAGCGAAGTTGCGTGCCAAAAAATGGGTTAAATTATCGGTATGTATACCGATAATGACCTATGGTTATTTTTTAAAAACTCCAGCAACTCCAACGCAAATAAATACAAAAAAAATGAATTAATGTAGTTTTTCTAGGAGAACATTATGATAAAATTTGAAAAAATACGACACCCAAAATTTTTTGTGGTCCGCTTCACGTAGAATACACCATATATGAAAACGGTTATTGAGGGATTAACTTTTAAATATACTACTAAATGGTTTTAATATCACAAAAAGTTTTTTAATCGATCCTTTTCACTTTTTTGCGCTCATTTTTACTTAATGTTAATAAAATAAATTAATATGAAACTAATTATTGCAACAAGACTCTAGACATACTAAATCAATTGTTTCAAATAGCCATATTCTCGCGATTCTCTAACCCTCAAAGTTTTAAGGGCCTCAATGACTGAGTATTTTTGTTGTCACAAGTGTCATTGCAAAATTGATTTGTGTGCGATAGATAGAGTTCTTCTAAAATTAATTCGCAGTTGCTATGAAGTACCATATAATTTTATGTGAGACACAAGCCCAAATGATAAAAGTTATATTCACATAGAGTTAAAAATGGAAAAATAAATGACATTAATGTTTAATAAGTATTTTTCCAACAGAATTATTTTAATTATTATATTAAAAAAATAATAGCTGGCTCATATCTGACCTTAAGGTTGGAAGAGGTTAAGATTAAAAAATATAAAAAATTAGACATGCAATATTAGAATTTACTTCGTTAAATTTTGTTCCTTTCCACCTGGCACTTATTAGAAATGGGTCATATATAGCACAGCAATGATTGTACAAGGTTAAAGAACTTGAAAATACAGCAAAAGACTTGCATCGGAACTATTTACCCAATAAATTAATCATGGCCGCCTAAACTGTTCAATTAATTTCATTATTTGTATTGGAAGAAATGTTCAAAGCATAGTTTTAGGCAAATTTTTAATAAATTTAACTAATTTTCTACATAGATGTAAGTTGTAGACAAATTGTCTAAATTGTCTAAAAAACACTTGTCTAAAGTGACCTATACTGAAGTTTTCCAAGGAACATTTTTATAGATTATGGTAACCCTCTACAACAAATGTTAAGGGTAAATTAATATTAAATACAAAAAATGTGTTTTTGAAAAGGATGAATATGATTAAAAAAAAATATTTGTCATCGAATTTTATTAAAGACTAGTATAAAAGCCTATCCTACAACAGGTCCTTCGCACACTTCCTTTTTAGAGCCATTTGCCAAAAGCACTTTTTTCTCTTTTTAAAGTTAAATTTTTCTTCATTTGATTTTTACAAAATACAAATATAACACTTTCCGTATTGAAGCAGTGTTGAAAAATTATTTCAAGTGTAAAAATTCCATAAGTCGAGTTTGGTAACAATTATATTCATACACAACTTTAAAAACTGGACTTGCAACCATCATGTCCGTAGCAACTCAGGTGTCGATTCGCGGCTGATACAATTATAGTTTTTGGTACAATCGACTCAAATCGAACCAAAAGAATTTCAATAAATTCGTGATAAGATTTTTATAAAAGGATGAAAAAAAGAGGTAGTTAAGGTACTGTTACAGTGTGTAAGTAATTAAAAATCAATTTTTTTCGTTAGAATATGGTTCTTAAAAGTCTTAAGAATACGTAAACAAAATTTTAGAAAAAATATCAAATAGAAAAAAAGTTATAACATATATGTTATTTTCGTATTCCGCGTGATATTCAAGAACCTTTAAATCTTTAATCGCGTTTTTCTCGAAACCACGTTTTTCGAATCTTGATTCATTGTGATCCTTATAGACTCTGTTAAGCACTAGACCTATAAAAAGCGAAAAAAACTTTAATATTTTTTTTTTATAAGGATGTTTTTTGTACATTTTTTTTTCAACGCATGCCATTTTTGCTCAACTACTACCCTTAACTCAAGAATGCACTTTGAGTTTTTACATTCAGATGCTTCGTAAAAGCTGGAGATGAGAATCCAATTGCAACAATTTTTTTAAACACGCTAACTTCAACGCCCTGTAGAAAATTAAAAACAACTATAAAGACAAACAAATTTTTTTTATTTTCTCATGAATAATTCTTTATTATGTAAAAAATTTGAATTATTAAATTTAATAATAAAAAAGGTGTTTTTTATAGCTACACACTGTATTAGTACCTAAAATCAAAAACGTACTGCTACCCAGCAAAAAAAGTGCTTCCAAAAGAAGCATAATTGGAAGGGAAGGTCTTGAATTCCATCCCTTCCACTTCCATACCCAGAAGGCATTCTTTTAACATATGCATGTCATTGGAAGGAATGCTTTCCTTAATCTTCTTTAAAAGTGCTTTCAGAACTTTTTCAATGGAAGATTTCTTTGAACCCTTCAATGAAAAAATTCTAGTAGGTGTTTTCCAGAAGAACTTTAAGAAGGCATTCCTTGGAATGGAATGGTTTTTGTGATTTGGGGGTTAAAAAAATCTCTGCGAATGTTGAACATGAGAAGTGTTTGGATTTTGTTGGGGGTTTGAAAAAATTCCTCGTAAATATCCCTTTTCTTGATTTCCAAAGCGTATTGGTGTCGGAAGTAGTAAGTGATTGGGTTTATTTGGGGGTTTAATAAATCCCATGGAAAATATCTAAAACATATATTATAATTATATATAATTTTTTACTTTAATTGAATTTAAATGCCATTTGAATGTCTTCTAAAAGCAGGTAATAAGAATGCCTACTGAAAGAACTTCTTTATAACGCTAAGTGAAGCACAGTTTGATCTGTAGAATGTCTTCTGGAAGCAGTGTCCGTAAGAATGCATGTAACATTTGCATCAAAAATTTTGCTGGGTTTTGTAAGAATCCAATATTGTCACTGATAATTATCAAATATATTTTCTGTGCATACTTTCAGGCTGAACATTTTTGAGAAAAGTTTGAGAGATATTTTTGAGTATATTCTATAATATTTTAAAATATTGACAGAGGCACGGAGCAGCGTGCTTGCCTTTTATATAATAAGATAACATAACAATTATATCAAAGGCATACATTTAAAAGTTGTCATGGCTTTATGTTATTTAACTACTAAAATTATATGAATTTAAAACGTATATTAGAAATTTTTCAGACATAAGCTTTAAAAACGCCGATATACAGTGGTGGTCACGAATTTAGCACACTTAAAAAGTAAAGTGAATACTTATATTTTCCATTTATTTGTTGTAAATTTTTAATTAACTTTTTTTTTGTGTATAAAGTATGTCTTCTTTATTTCTTATATACATTTTTTTATATCAAAACTTTTTCTTATAGGACTTAAAATCAAATAAAAATTAAAAATAAGCATTTCGACTTGATCATGAATTTAGTACACGAGCGAAAAAATGTCTAGGATGAAAAATATAATCAAAATTGATTGCATAAAACTCAATATTTCGTAGGAAATCCCTTATTCTTAATTACTGCATCTCATATCCTTGGTAAACTTTTGACCAAAGCCTTACAAAGGTACTTTGGAAAACTATACCGAATCCTTTGTATTTCCCTAAACAAATCTGGCAAATTTTTGGATTTTACTGTTAGTATTTGCTGCTCGACATCCCTCCACAGATTCTCAATCGGGTTTAAGTCCGATGATTGCGATTGCCACTTCAAAGTATCAATATGTTTGTCTTCCAAGCAACTCTTAACTATGTGAGCACTGTGCTTTGGATCATTATCCTGCATAAAACGCCATTGAAGTGGCAAATTATCCTCTTGAAACGGTATCATGGTAGTGGCAAGTACGTTTTTGTAAGCGTGCTGATCCATTTTTTGGTAAATTTTAACAATCGGACAAACTCCGTGCCAAGAAAACGCCGCCCATACCATAACATTTCAGCCACCCTGTTTAATCGTCTTGAGCGTGTACTTTGGATTGTGTTGCATGTTTTGAGGACGCCACACATATTGTTTGCTGTCAGATGCGAACCAGCAAAACTTTGATTTATCCCTCCAAAGCACATTTTTCCAAAAATTCGTTGACTTTTTAAGTATTCTTTTGCAAAAGCAAGACTGCATTTAATATTTTTTGCGACACATGTGGTGTTTGTTGGGCTATAAAGCTAAAGAAATTGTTTTCATTCAAGCGTTTTCTTATGCCTTTTGAGGATACATTTATGCCATATTTTGATAAAATTTCATTTTAAATTTTATTTGAGGTCTTAAAAGGATCACTAAGTGAAGCTCTATAAATCAAATGGCCTTCTCTTGCTATTGTTTTTCGCGCTCTTGATCGCTATTTTACATTTTTAATGCTCTTATACTGCTCTACATGTTGTAATGCGTTATATAATAACTTTCGCGAACATCTAAGAAGCAGAGCAATCTCTGAAACTGTGCTTCCACCATTTTTCATTTGCTGAATCAAATACCGTTGAGCCTGTGAACATCAGTAGCCTTTGGCCATATCTTTCTGCAATTTTTTGTTAGAACTCAAATAGAAACTTAATAAATTTAGTATATCTTACTAGTAAAGTGTAATTAACGAAAATAAAATACGATATGGAACAGTAATTCTAACCTGTTCTAAACTCGTGTCCAGCATTTAAACCACATTGATTCATACTACTTGAAATATGTCAGAAAATTTAAGAATAACTAAGAAACCAACTAACGGTACATAGAGTTAACTTCATAAACAATACTCAACAAAAAATATTTAATTACAATTCTCAAGCTAAGATGTAAAAAATTTCAAATTAGAGTTACTAACACAGTGTGTGCTAAATTCGTGACCACCACTGTACGTGAAAAGTTTGTTTAACCTCTACCAGAATCCTTTGATCGAAGTTGTTTATTTTTTTTCTTGAACTATGTTTTTTCGCTTAGAAAAAATTTTAAATAATAAATGAAACAAAACCATTAAATAAATCATGTCAAAAGTCTATCCCAATATAAGGCTTGTATTAAGGAAAGTAATGCAGCATTATTTACATAGCTTTAACTTTAGTTTTAATTGAAGCTTTAATTTACAGCATCCCACAAAGTGCAAAAAGTAATTATCGTAAACTTTAGCTAAACACACTTGCACACGTACAAATTCCACTCAAATACACACGCACACACACAAGGACACGTACACATAATTAGTTAGAAAGCACAACCGCTCACACTGCGTTCGACTCCATTAAAGCTCGATAATCTGCATAGAAAACAATGCTGAACCTGAGCGCGTTAATATAATTAATTTGCATGTATGCGAATGTGTTAGTTCCCCCCCCCCACACACTCCCCCACCACAAACACATACACACATTGTCACCTATGTGTGGTGCCACTTAAAAATGGCGCTAGTGCTGCATAAATTAACTGCTAAAATTAAAAATAATTAAATAAAATTATGGTATAAATTTGTTCACATCGTCGCACACAAACACATTAAACATCCACAACATATACATTCAAATTATACATAAAAGTAAAATTAATAAAATTTCAGCCACGCTTTCTCTTCGCCTCACCTTCTTACTTTCGCTCAACAGTTGCCAATAAATCAGCTACGCATCCGGTTTGGTTGTAAATTTTTGCGGTTGAAAGGAAGCGGAAACCAGCGTTGCGTTGCAGTGTTTGTTATTGTTCTTTCAGTGTTGTAAGTGTTGCCAGCTGTTTGTTATTTTGTATGTTTAATGCTATAGTCAGGTGTTTGAAGTTTCGTTTTTGTTGTCTTATATGATTAAGCGTCCTAATTTACTGCATCCAAATACATAGTTGGAAAAAAACATTTCAAAGCAACAACTACAATAATATGAAAATAATGCCGCCTTTAATCCCATACTTATTTTTTGTTTTTGTTATTTTTGTTGCACTCATTTAATTTCAATTAAATTTTGTTGATTTTCAGTGCGTTTTTGCTTCTACTCGAAAAACAAGCAACAAACACTTTGTTGTGAAAATAAACACATTAGCTAGGTTGCTAATGTTGTTGTTGATGTTGCCATTGTTATGTTGTTGTTGTCAACATTAAGACACCCTAAACTCATAGCGTGCCGCTGACATCACGCTGTCAAGGCGGATTTGCGGATTTATATCCTAGTTTTTCAAATAAATGCCTTTCAAAAAATAGCATGGCATTAAGCTAGGCGGTATATTTTTGTTGGGCACCCTGTTGCGTGTAGGATTTTTTTAACTGCTTAGTTGTAGGCTTGTATTAATTAGCAGCAGAGATTAAAACATGTCGCTTCATGGATCAGAGCTCAGAAAAGCCTGGTATTAAGGTCTATGTCACTACTGTTGAAATTTTCAGAATCAATACAAAGCTTAATATAACAACGAATGACTCAAATGGGGCTGTTCCAAAATTTGTAATCGTTTTTAATTTAACAGACTTCCATCAACGGAATCTGGTAGTGGATATAAAAAAATTAGACATGTAGCAGCGTTTAAAAAGTTTACATCTAAGCAGGGCAGTAGCCAGGACTTACCCATAGGGCGTTTTGATGAACATTTTTTTTATTAAAAATTAATATATATAAGTTTTTTTTTAATTTTATTTTCAAGTTCAGTTTTTTATATTAATATCTATATTTTATATTTCATTATTATATAAAAGGAGACTCACGAAATTTGATCCAGAATAAGCTCGGTAACCGCTAAGCCGATTTTGATAATTATTTTTTTATTCGATTCTTATGATTGTCATATACAAGATTTTCATTGCTTACCAAGGTTTTCGAAAAATTTATTTTTTAATTACTACAAAATCACGCCTGTAAGATTTCATGCCTACTTTTTGCAAAAATGCTATATTTCAGTCGATTTTGGTCGTATGAGACTAGAAATTGGTAATCTACGTTAACTACGGCATGACGTAACTACCAATATATTTTCGCTAACTTTACTAAAAAAAGACATGACCCACTTTAGTTAAGTTCACTTTTCGGGGGATAAGCTTGGAGTAAAGCAAAGCGCACTAGGTTTAAACTAAATTGGACTGAAATACTGGCAGTCTATTTGTTTCGAGTATGAGATGGTTTAAGTTAAACAATTTTGCCATACCCCCATTACCGCCCACAATTAAGCAAAAATGATATATTTCGAACGGTTTTGGTCGTATTACTGAATCTTTATGTAAAACGAAGCGAAGGCTGAACGTGGTGCAAGATACGGTAAGCTATACATTTTTCCATATCAAAAAATATTGTCGCTCGTTTCTTTCACGACGTTCAACGTTCGTTTTGTTTTGTTTAGTCCATACGGTTAGTTTTGGCAACAGTACTAAAAATGGCGAATATATAAAATTTTATTTTCCGAACAGCATGAAAATTCGTATATAGCAGTAAGGTGGTCTACGGCAGGACAACGTCTGCCGGGGAATACTATACATCAATAAGAATGCTGTATATATCAGACGGTTCTGATCGTCATGCATTGATGTTTCAAACGGAAACGTCTAGCAAGTGTGTTGTTCGAAGGTTAATTTACACTTTTGCAAATTCACAAAATGATCATAAAAAATTCATTGAATTGGGTCCGGATAACGTCTACTATAACTATAACTATAAATATATAGATAAGGTAAAAGATTAAAACATAGATTTGTGTATGTAACTTTGGAATAGTTTGAAATATTTGAAAACAATTTTCAAAGAATTATTTTTTCAGCTATATTTGAAAATGTTTTTCACAGAATTTTTTTTTTTTTGAGCTGTAGAACATTCTAAAAAATATAACAACAATTAGGGTATACACTTCACTTCGTAATTTTCCGAAATCGGAATTTTACGAAAATTTCAGTGCAATTGTTGTTGTTCTGGTTTTCCGAAGATTGCTTCAATTTAATCATCTATTGAGTTGATGAAAAATAATCGTCGGAAATTTGCGAAGAAAAGATGTGTTCAGTGCGCACAAGCAACTGCGTATCATAATAAAAAAACAACATCCTGAAAGGTCTTCTTCGATAATATTTCATATAATTTAGTTTTTTCATTTATTTTTTAATTTTTCACTATTAAACGGCAACGACAAAGGTTTCAATAAATCAAAAGTTTTAGCGTTGTCAGTTTGAAAAATATTTCGGAAAAAATTGAAAAGCAGTCGATCACTTCAACTCGTCGTAAATTTGCTATTTCGGAAAATTACGAAGTGAAGTGTATACCCTTAACATTTTAAGCAAATTAATTTTCATCAAAAAAAAATCATAGGGGAGGATAGGTAGCTCATGATTTTTAATGATAGAAACTGTTTATGTGTCCAAATGGAGCAATTTTTGCAAATAAATAATGTTAATTAAAGAGTAGGGAAAATTAAAATTAACAAAATTAGATTAAAAAAAATTTACAGCAAAAACAACTCTTGGCTAATTTTTGAGTACAAGTTGGAGATTTTAGAGGTTTTTTTTTAAAACAATATAAAACATTGCGTTGGTGAGGTAACGGTAAACCTTTTCTCATTTTCCCAAATTACCAAACTGAACTTTCAAACAAAGAAAATTTGATGAAATTGATTTGAAAATGGAGGAAATGTTTGCTTGCTAAGTCAAAACTTGAAATTTCAATCGTTTTTTCTCATTCTGAGGCTTAAGAAAATGAGTTATACTGAGAAAATCTATAGTTTTTGAGGTATCGCAATAATTTCATATATGTCATAACAACAGGCTTTTTTTTAAACATACCTAATATCTGTACAAAATATTTCCGAAATAGCTTTCATTTACCGTTATTTTTATTAATCAACGACTTTCCATACAAAAATGCATTTTATGCATTGAAAAAGTCTGTAAATCTTAAGATATCCCTAAAATTTTTTTTAAATTTAAGAAGAACATATTTATTTTCAGAATTAATGTTAAAAAAATTACATTTTTGATTACAAATTCTAAAAATTTTTCCCTAATTTTTTTATAACCCCGTTATGCAGAACTTTTTTCAAAATTAAAAAAAAAGAAGCCAGGTAAATTTATGTCATCATAACAATTACCGTTTAAATAAGTTATTCAAATTAAATAAAGTAATTTTTAAATATTTATACCATTTTTTATAACAAAACAAAATAAACATAATAATTTTTATATTTTGCATTAGATTTATTAAAACTAAATACTTTAATTTTAAGATTTCAAATTTTTACATGTTATTTAATACTTTTATCGCAGGCGAAGCAGCGGGTATTTGCTAGTATTATAAAGGGTGGTTAGATTTTAAGGGCCGATGTTGAATGTGAACCACACCAAAACGTCAACTTTTTTTTGCATTTCATTTGACATTAATCAATTTCAGACTAATTCAATTTGAACCATGGAAAGATACACAATCGATTAAAAGTTATTCAGGCTTATTATGAAAATGGACTTTCAAATGAAAATGCATATCGTGCACTTGTTGATTTTTTCGGTCAATTTAATCGTCCAAATGTGCGTAAAATCGGAAAAATCGAGCAAAAATTTGGGCAAACCGGGTCTGTAGGAGATGTGAAAACACCAGTGTATGCTCGTGCAGCTCGTACTGCAGAAAATATTGCTGCTGTTCGCGATAGTTTGGCTGAAGAGCCGTCCACCTCAACACGTCGTCGTGCCCAACAATTGCACCTCTCACGCTCGTCGTTGATGAACATTATGCATAAAGACTTGCATTTACACGCTAACAAGGCGCAATTGACTCAAAAACTAAAGCCTCTTGACCATTTCAAGCGTCGTCAATGGTCAGAATGGTGGCAAGAAATGGCAACAGTGGATGATCAAATTTCGAAGAAAATCATCTTCAGTGATGGGGCACATTTTCACCTCAGTGGATTCGTCAATAAGCAGAATTGACATATTTTGGCGAATGATAATCCAGGAGTGATTGTCGAAAAACCAATGCACCCACAAAGAGTGACTGTTTGGTGCGGTATATGGGCTGGTGGCATTATCGGGCCGTATTTTTTCCAAAATGAGCCCGGTCAGGCAGTTATTGTGAATGGTGTTCGCTATCGATGTTCGGTTAGATGATAACGAACTTTTTATGGCCCGACTTGGAAAATATGGATGTGGACGATATGTGGTTTCAACAGGACGGTGCCACTTGCCACACAGCTAACGAAACAATGGCTCTTTTGCGCGACAAATTTAATGGCCGTGTTATCTCACGTGGTGGCGATGTCAATTGGCCACCAAGATCATGTGATTTGACACCGTTGGACTTCTTTTTTTTTTGGGGTTATTTGAAAGAAAAGGTGTACGTCGATAAGCCAGCAACAATTCAAGAGCTAAAGGATGAGATAATTCGACACAATAACGGCATAGAACCTCAATTATGCCTCAGCGTCATCAAAAATTTGGACCATCGGATGGAGGTGTGCCGCCGAGGTCGCACCACCATATATAATTGAACCATACCAATCATAATAAAAAGAAATGACAATAGTTTCCTAATAAATTTGTGTTGTATTCGAAATCAACATTGGCCCTTAAAATTTAACCACCCTTTATAAGTATGCAGAAAATCATGTTTTTCGTAAATATATTGGCTGGTAGAATAGTTGTTAAAAAAATTAACTGCCAGATATTAAAGGCCGGAAAAGGCTCTTCCAATCTGCATCAAAAAATGTTCAAGTTTTGCTATATTATTGAAGATAACGCTGTTTTTCGAGCATTGTTTAATTTTTTTTTAATATAATTTCACTAAAATTTAAATAACTTCATTATTTCTAATAAGATCCTCACTTTTAAGATATCGTTGGAAAGGTTTGAATGCTTGAATTTATGGATAGAATTTCTAAAATTTATACGTATTAAATAAAATTTTAAATGTAAAATTAAAACGAAAAAATTTCGTAAAAAATTAAAAAAAATTATGTTATTTTATTTTTAAAAGTTTTTTATGGAAATAAAATAAAAAATATCACAAATACTGTCTTATTTTTTTGCAAATTCTACCAACACGTCCTGTTCTATTACTGTGCAATCACTGTGTATGCTAAGGGATGCACATCCGTTCAAACAGATTTCGCCCTTTGGATTACGGAGGTATGTTTTAATAAATTTTAGGGATGAGAACGATATCTCATTTATCGCAAATTAATAACATTTTAGAGATAGAATAACTTTTACATAAACTTCATTAATCTCTTTTTTCTAAATGACCTTGTTATTTATTATGTTAATTTTATATGATTTAAATACAAATTCTAAATGTTTGATAGTTTAAATCATACTTGATTTTTAATACAAATTCTAGTTGTTTGATAGTTTAAAATCGTTTATTGAGCTTTAGGTCAAAGTTAGAACAATTAGTTGTTCTAACGAATCTTTCCAAAGAAATAACAGCAAAAACAACAACAACAACAACTTTTTTCAATATGAAAAGGAAAAAATCACTAGCTGATTTTATTGCAATTTTGGCCCTGCTAAAGGCTTCAACAGAAATCTTTGTGATACCCGTGCAAGCGCGCACTAGCGCACAGCACTGAGGTGATGAGATTTTAAGTGTCAATTTCTCAGTTTTTCTCCCATTTCATATTTGCACATTTGTTGTTGTATTTTTGCTTTACTTTAGTCTTTATTCTTATGTTATTATTATGGAGTTCAAAAGTCTGCTGGAAGTCTTCCAGGCTTACTTCTATAATTATTATTATTATTCTTTATTCAGTCTTTGGACAATAATTCCTTACAGACTAGATTTAACAATCAAATATAAGACTATATGATTACAACTAAGATACAAATAAGCTATTTAAATGGATTTTGAAAGCATCTTTGGTAATAATGAAATCAAAACTACTATTTTTTACTACTAATTCATTAAATAATGACAAAGCTCTTGATAAAGACTCATTTCATGCATAGTTTGTTCTATGATTTTTTATAGCAAATATCTTAAAATGCCGCAACTGTCTTGAAGGTACATTAAACTTAATAAGCTCCAATAGAGACGAACAATCGATATTACCGGATAAAATATCATATATAAAGACCATAGATTGAATTCTTCCTCTACTTTCTAAAGACTTTAGTCCTAACAGCAAGCAACGCGCATTATACGAGGGCATAAAGTCTATGAAATTTAAGCAGCGTAAAACATGTCTCGTTAAAGATTTTTGAATTCTTTCCAAGCGAAATGAATGAGTGGCATAGCAAGGATTCCATATAAACGAGGCATACTCTAGCCTTGACCTAACAAAAGAGTTATACAAAAATTTTAGCGTTTGAGGGTCAGAAAACTCAGAACTGTTCCTACGTAAGAACGCTAGGATGGAGTAAGCTTTTGGAACAATAAAGCTGATATGGTCAATGAATGTGAGCTTCACATCAAAAATCACACCTAGATCGCGAATAGTATCTACCAGTTTTAAGGGTGAGTTTAAAAGAATATACTCAGAATTAACGACGATTGTCGCCTTAGAAATACTCATATGACAACACTTACTGAGATTTAATGGTAAACCATTAATTATGCACCAGTTAAAAACATTTTCAAGGCCAGATTGCAGGAGAGCAACATCGGTAAAATCGTAGATTCGCTTATAAAATTTTAGGTCATCAGCATATAGTAGGAAACTTGAATTTTTGAAACATTTGTTTTTGTCATTTATGAATAATATAAAAAACAAAGGCCCAAGAATGCTTCCTTGTGGAATACCAGAGGTAGCGATGAACTTATAAGATTTGACATTATTTATAGACACAACGCATGGTCGCGCATCTAAGTATGATTTCATCCATTCTAAGAATATTGAATGACACCCAATTTTTGCAAGTTTAACAAGTTAGTTTTTATTGAATTTTTTTTAAAGTTTTTTCTAAATGACCTCTATATTAATTATGTTGACTTTATATGATTTAAATACAAATTCTAAATGTTTGAAAGTTTAAATCATACTTGATTTTAAATACAAATTCTAGTTGTTTGATAGTTTAAAATCGTTTATTGAGCTTAAGGTCAAAGTTAGAACAATTAATTGTTCTAACGAATTTTTCCAAAGAAACAACAACAACAACAAAGTTTTTTCAATATGAAAAGGAAAAAATCACTAGCTGATCTGATTGCAATTTCTACTCTGCTAAAAGCGTCATCAGAAATCTTTGTGATACCCGTGCAAGCGCGTGCTAACGCACTGCACCATCGGGGCGATGAGATTTGAAGCGTCAATTTCTCAGTTTTTCCTCCATTGTTTATATTCTTCAAAAATTTTCTCTACTAATTGTCGAAAGAAATTTTCATTGTATAGTTAGTGTAAGTATAAAAATATTCCTATCGCAATTTTATTTATGTCATAACAATAAATTTGGTTATTAGCTTAAACATTAGTTGACTGACAGATGGTCAGTCAACTAATCACGTTACTATAAAATAGTATCCATTTTGTATATTTTTTATACCTATCCGCATATGTTAATAATCATGCACTTCCTGTTGCATTAGTTTTAAGTTTAAACTCTCTTTTTAAAGAACAAGGAGAATTTCCACACTGCGAATTCCAACATCCCACACATCTTCAGTTAGGAATCTAGAAATTTTTATTTGATACCTAACTATTTTTCTATCCTAAAAATAGGATTTAACTATTTTTCTCTAAGATATACGCTTTAAATTAATTTTTTTATAAAAAGGCTTATTGTGAAACATTTAAGAAACATTTTCATAAAATATCTTACGACCTCTAAAACTACCCATAGTTTTTGGATGTTTTTAAAATTTTTTTTAAAAAAGGTCATAATAGAGCCATAAAAAAGACGCTGGTGGGTTAAAATACTGTAGAAAAATATTCCTCTTACATTTTCTGTATAGCTTTGAGAACAAAACAACTATGTCAATGGCATATTTTGATTTTTATGCTAATATAAATTAACAATATTAAAAATTACTTGGACATAAACTTTTAACGCATTTTCACTGCTACCAGTTTGATTTGAATATTAAAATTTAATAAATTATTATTAATCTATTTAGAACATATTCGAAACAAGTTATTTCAAATAACATATTCGGAAAAGTTTTTAGTAATTAGCAACTTATCAAAATAAGGATTTCGTCACCGTATCTTTAGGAGAAATTTCACTCGGGTGGTGGTCGAAAAACCGAAAAGTCGCCAAAAATGGGTGAAAATGCTGACGCACGTGAAATTTTATTGTACTCCTCTACCAGAATCCGTTGGTGGAAACTTGTAATTATTTTGGTTTTTGGTCGTGTTATAAAAGGACTACCCACCATTGTTTAAGAACATATTTTTTTAATCTATTTTACAGTATGATAGCGAGTCAAAAGACATTCAAACCCTAAGGATAACTGTACCAAAATATTTTAAATTATACGTGCTAATTAATTAGTTTTGATATTTGTAAAAAATGAAAATTTTTCTAACCTTTGTTCAATAAGTTTTTTATCAGAGCGAGTCAAAGGCATTCAAAACTTAAGGATATGTGTAATGAAATATTTTAAAATCAGTACTTATTCACCAAATTTGAGATTTGCACAAAATTTAAGATTTCCCCAAACTTTACTCAAAATGTTTTTTAATCAGAGCGAGTCCAAAGTCATTCAAAACTCAAGGATATATGTGTCAAAATAGATTAAATGATGAGTTACTTATTCACCAATTTTGAGATTTGCACAAACTTAAAAAATTTCCAAACCTTCCTTCAAGTAATACTCAAACAACAAACATCAGTAAGAAACATAAACAAAAACCAGCAGGAGGGTAAAAATTTTGTAATCTTAAAAGTTTTTTTGTGTATAAAAAAAGGAAACCATAACAGACCCAAATTAAAACTGAACCTAGACATGCAAGCCTTAAACTACTTCAGGAAAAGAGCAAATTGAAATATTATTAAAACCACGAATCCATACTTAATGGCTGGCAATTATATTGAGACCCACGATTAGGCTAAATAATTCGATGCGAATTACATACATGTGAAAAATTTTCCACACACCCAAACAAACACACACGCTTGTTTTCAGCTCACGCAAGTAAAATGCTTGAGGGTATTTTTTTTTTCTTAACACGTAAAAGGGTGCAAAGGGCACCCTTGAATCGCCTCATGAAATCGGTTATTAGAGCAAATTATGTGGCAGAAAAATGATTTCAATTCTTTGCATTTTCTTTGCGGTTGTGATTAAATGGTCATAATTTCAGTTTGTAAGCAGAGCGTCATCAAACACGCGTTTGACACACGAAAATTAGAGTATTATCAGGGTTAACCTGATAGCCTGGTATCCGATCCGATTCGATCCGGCACGCACACTTGCTCGCCTTGCCGCATCCTGTTATTAAGCACAGTAAGGACATGAAAATCAGTTCTAAGCAGTTTAAGATTGACTGACATGTAAGCCGCAACGTAATGGAATAACGTAAGCGTGTCGCACAACACCAGAAAACAAAAAGGACAGCCTACACAAAAAAATAAAAAATAAAAAAATGCAAATTCGTAATGAGGGTATCAGCGTTGGCAGGCGGAGCTGTCAATCAAAAAAAATATATTTATTATAACTAAATACATCAAAGTGTGCAGACGCAACAAATAACATCAAACTGAAGTAAAGATCCTTTTAACAAGCATTTGACACCCATTCAAAAAATTTCACTTAAGCAATATTTAGGATAAACTATAACCATTATATAAATATGTTCTTATGAGAGTATGGATGTTTGAAGGATTTGTGGGAAAAGGACAAGTATGCAGGATTTGCTGTAATTGACAGCTTCTGAACTCGGTTTGACTGTTGTTCAGCAGCTAATCAAAGGGTGCAAATTATGCATTAAATATGGATTAGACAAGAAACTGAGCTGGTTTTCGTTACAGTTCTGATTGTGATACGCCTTGTGTGTGTCACACTTAATTTGACACTTTTTATAACAGTTACAGTTGTGGTTATATTTCTGGAACAATGGTTTTGCTGGTTGTTTGATTGAAATTTCGGATTTACAGCAAAAAAAAAAACACTTAGTTTCATGCTAGATTTTGTTTTTTGTCTTTTTCAATACTCTTATGAATTAATTTTTAAAACTTATATTTCACTTAACATCTCAATTTTTTGTGAAAAGGGAATCTTTTTCTTCTACAACATTCTCAAAAATAAATCCGGAAAGGTTTTCTTCAAATTCATAAATTCCTTTAAAAATTCAGAAAAGATCACCTGAAATTCAAAAAAGATCAATTGAATTTCAGAGAAGATCAAAGAAATTCAGAAAAAAAAAATTCAGAAATTCTATTTGAAATTTAGTAAAGAAATGTTTAAATTCGGTAAAAATCAATGGTAATAGTAATGGTAATGGTAATGGTAACGGTTATAGTAATGGTAGTAATAGTAGTAATGGTAGTAATGGTAGTAATGGCAGTAATGGTAGTAATGGTAGTAATGGTAGTAATGGTAGTAATGGTAGTAATGGTAGTAATGGTAGTAATGGTAATGGTAATGGTAATAGTAAAAGTAATGGCAATAGTAATGGTTATGGTTATGGTTATGGTTGTTGTTATAATTATGTTTGTGTTTATGGTTATGTTCATGTTTATAATTATGTTTATGTTTATGTTTATGCTTATGTTTATGTTTATGTTTATGTTTATGTTTATGTTTATGTTTATGTTTATGTTTATGTTTATGTTTATGTCTATGTTTATGTTTATGTTTATGTTTATGTTGATGTTTATGGTTATGGTTATGGTTATGGTTATGGTTATGGTTATGGTTATGGTTATGGTTATGGTTATGGTTATGGTTATGGTTATGGTTATGGTTATGGTTATGGTTATGGTTATGGTTATGGTTATGGTTATGGTTATGGTTATGGTTATGGTTATGGTTATGGTTATGGTTATGGTTATGGTTATGGTTATGGTTATGGTTATGGTTATGGTTATGGTTATGGTTATGGTTATGGTTATGGTTATGGTTATGGTTATGGTTATGGTTATGGTTATGGTTATGGTTATGGTTATGGTTATGGTTATGGTTATGGTTATGGTTATGGTTATGGTTATGGTTATGGTTATGGTTATGGTTATGGTTATGGTTATGGTTATGGTTATGGTTATGGTTATGGTTATGGTTATGGTTATGGTTATGGTTATGGTTATGGTTATGGTTATGGTTATGGTTATGGTTATGGTTATGGTTATGGTTATGGTTATGGTTATGGTTATGGTTATGGTTATGGTTATGGTTATGGTTATGGTTATGGTTATGGTTATGGTTATGGTTATGGTTATGGTTATGGTTATGGTTATGGTTATGGTTATGGTTATGGTTATGGTTATGGTTATGGTTATGGTTATGGTTATGGTTATGGTTATGGTTATGGTTATGGTTATGGTTATGGTTATGGTTATGGTTATGGTTATGGTTATGGTTATGGTTATGGTTATGGTTATGGTTATGGTTATGGTTATGGTTATGGTTATGGTTATGGTTATGGTTATGGTTATGGTTGTGGTTATGGTTATGGTTATGGTTATGGTTATGGTTATGGTTATGGTTATGGTTATGGTTATTGTTATGGTTATGTTTATGGTTATGGTTATGGTTATGGTTATGGTTATGGTTATGGTCATGGTTATGGTTATGATTATGTTTATGTTTATGGTTATGGTTATGATTATGGTTATGGTTATCGTTATGGTTATGGTTATGGTTATGGTTATGGTTATGGTAATGGTAATGGTAATGGTAATGGTTATGGTTATGGTTATGGTTGTAGTTATGGTTATGGTTATGATTTTGGTTATGGTTATGGTTATGGTTATGGTTATGGTTATGGTTATGGTTATGGTTATGGTTATGGTTATGGTTATGGTTATGGTTATGGTTATGGTTATGGTTATGGTTATGGTTATGGTTATGGTTATGGTTATGGTTATGGTTATGGTTATGGTTATGGTTATGGTTATGGTTATGGTTATGGTTATGGTTATGGTTATGGTTATGGTTATGGTTATGGTTATGGTTATGGTTATGGTTATGGCTATGGTTATGGTTATGGTTATGGTTATGGTTATGGTTATGGTTATGGTTATGGTTATGGTTATGGTTATGGTTATGGTTATGGTTATTGTTATTGTTATTGTTATTGTTATGGTTATGGTTATGGTTATGGTTATGGTTATGGTTATGGTTATGGTTATGGTTATGGTTATGGTTATGGTTATGGTTATGGTTATAGTTATGGTTATGGTTATGGTTATGATTATGATTATGGTTATGATTATGGGCATAGTTATGGTTATGGTAATAGTTATGGTTATGGTTATGGTTATGGTTATGGTTATGATTATGGTTATGTTTATGGTTATGTTTATGACTATGGTTATGGTTACGGTTATGGTTATGGTAATGCTTATGGTTATGTTTATAATTATGGTAATGGTAATGGCAATTGTTATTGAAATTGTGCTTGTAATTATTGTGGTAATGGTAGTGGCAATGGCAATGGTTATTGTAATTGTACTTGTAAATATTATGGTAATGGTAATGATAGTGGAAATGGTTATGGAAAAATTAAGAGTAATGAAAATTATGATGTTAAAGGTTCGGTTATGGAAATCGTAATGCTAATGCTACTTACAATGATTCAGGTAATGGTGAATTT
The DNA here is from genome assembly GCA_963920525.1 of Dichetophora obliterata. Classification (NCBI taxonomy): domain Eukaryota; kingdom Metazoa; phylum Arthropoda; class Insecta; order Diptera; family Sciomyzidae; genus Dichetophora; species Dichetophora obliterata. The sequence continues at coordinate 37,263,661 of OY986438.1, read as the reverse complement.
AAATTTTTTTATCTTCTAAATTGTAATTCATCTTTTCTAAGTCGATCTTCTTTAAATCGATCTTTTCTAAATTCCAAGTAGAATTTCTGAATTTTAATTTGTCTTTTCTAAATTTCAAATAGATTTCCTTATCTTATCTAAATATTTAACAGATTTCAAATTATCTTTTCCGAATATCAAATTACATTTTTTAATTCCAATTAATCTTTTCTTTCGATTGATCTATTTAAAATTTCAATTGATTCATTCTGAATTTCAATTGATTTATTATATTGATAATAATTAAAATTGTAAATTGTGTATAATGCATACCAAGAAGCAAGTCCGTAGCCTGGATTTTCCATCTGTGAATTTTGGTTTGGAATCTCAAATTTATTGCTACCAAATTATTTCACATTTAAAATTTTTCTTAAACTAGGCTTTGATTTCACTTTTTTAATGAGAATGAAAGTACCTGATCATAACCGAGTCGATAAACAATAACAGCTCAAGTCTGATTTCAAAGTTTCAAGAAATCCTGCTTCAAAGTTTTCAATCGCCATATAGGTTATATGGAAGGGTCTTTAGATCTTAGACGGACTTCGGCTCATGAGGTCATGCAGGTTGTAAGGTCATAAAGTCTCAAACCAATCGAAATTTTGGTTTAAAAACCATATTGAAATTTTTTTGTAGGCAATAATAATTTTTAAGTAATAAGTATTTTTTACAAAAATGCTTTTTTTACCCTCTCCCACTTCTTTGGCTAAATACTGGCTTGTTGAAAGCACTTTTTTAAGTTCTGTCCCAAAATTGCCTTTAAGTCTTTTGTTGTCATGGTTAAAAGGATAAATATTAAAATTAATGCTTGTTGGCTATCACTTCCTTTCCCCACATTTTTTCCTTTCTTTTTTAAATAAAACTAAAAATTTGTTTTTCAAATATTTCAATTCATTTATATTTTATAAATCTTTATGAACATTTATGAGATCATAATTTATGATTTTTGATATACATATACATATTGTGTTGTATAATTTTAAGAATAATATTATTTATAAACAAATATAAACCAATTTCAGAATATTTAATAATTTTATTGCCATCAAAAGGTGTAAAAACTTTTCCACCTTTGAATAATTGAGAGACAATGAATCAAATTTACAAAATGTGGCAACTTATGTAGAAAAGTATTCATATACATAAATGGAAATGTACAAATTGAAGTGTATAAATTTTTATTTTATATATTTTTAACGTAACTTAACTACGTACAAAAACAAAGCATATTTCAAGTTTGGCGCCCAAAAACTTACAAATTCATTCAATTAAATTCGCTTTATTTAAAATCTAATTTAACTTTCGAGCTACAAGGCAATGCGCATTGCTACCTGACCTCTTGGCATCTTGGAAACTGGGCGATAAACTTAAAAATGGCATCTTTTTCGTTTAAAGACAAAAATAAAAAATCATAAAATGTTGCTTCATTTTATATTACTTAGCTTATTAATAATTTTGCTATATACATACAAATTATTTTTAACTTAAGTTTTTTAGCAAATATTAAGAACTGTATTTCTTTTTCTATTCTTTTGCGCTTTGTTTTCAGTGCAGACAAAATGGCGTCTTCAAAAATAGTTGCATTTTATTGTGTTTTTGTAATATTAAAAATTTTAGTGTTTCGAATTTGAACACCAACACGTTTTTACTTTTGTTGTAAATTTTTGTACAAAACTTTACTACAGCTTTCTTAGTTTTTTGAAAAAATTTTGTTTTTTTTTATAAAAAAATTTAAGCACTTCTTTTAGACTTGTTTGTATAAAAGTATCAAAAACTTTCGGCAGTTAAAAAATTTTTATCAAAAATTTATGTTTTATATTTTTATAAATGTTAAATTTACTATTTATTTGTTTTTGTATTTAATATTATTGCGTTTGCTGAGCAACAGCTATTCGCTGCGCTCATAAAATAGCTTGCTATTATCTCTTTTTCACACTTTTCCAAACAAAGAATAAAGCAAAGTGAGAGCCAGAGCAAGTCCAAGAGCGAGCGAGCGATTCCGTGCTTACGCAAAGTTATAACCGAGATCATAGTGAAAACTACAAAAAATGAACAAAAATTTTGTACTACCTGCACAAATACAGTAGTGGGCAAAAAAGTTATTCATTTTCAAAAAATTTACAAATTTTTATAATGTTTATTATGTGGATGTTTTGTTTTTTTTTATATCTTTACTTATTTTCCTTTTATAATTGTGTTGTTGTAAAAATTGTACTATTGTTGTTGTATTTGCTTATTTGCTGTTATTGGAAATATAAATTGAATGTTTAGACATGTATTTCTATTGAGTGCAATTGAGTGCAATAATTGCGCTACAATCATAGAAATATTTGTTGTAGGCACAAAAACTGCACTCAAAGCACCAAAACTTTTCTCTAATACTATTTAATAATATAAAATTAAGTTATTTTTTGTTTTAAAGTTTAAGAAAATGCAAAAAAGATGTCGCTATTGATATATTAATATAATTTTTTTAAGCAAACTAAAACTATTTCGTATGTACAAATAACTCAAAACTAAGAATAAAATCTTTTATATTGACAAGAAAATAAAAATAAAAATTTATATTTTAACATAAAATTAACAAAGTAACGCTTTGCGTTGTTTGCCATTTTTATATTCATAAAATTAATTTTATATGTTTTAGTTGTATACTTGGTTTTTTTTATATAATATTTATTTTATTTTAAAGAATTTGAGATCAACATTTTTTTGGGAACTGTTCTTATATTTATTTGCTATTTTAATTTATGTTTACTTTTATTTCAATTTTTATAAAATATTCGATTAGCTTGAGTTGCAATAAAAAATTGACAATTTTATCCTTTAACTTTAGCATAAAATATTAGAACCTTTAAAAATTTAGAACAAAACCTTTAAATGAGATCAAAAAAGCTTTGTTTATTGTTGGTTTTTCTTCAATAATTTTTTTTTTCTTTCTTTTTAGCAGAGCAAAAACTTATTAAATATAATTGAGACCAATTTGAAAACTTTTGCTTTAGATTTTTATTTAAATTTAAAATGTGTTCTTTTTAATTTTTCCTTTCTTTTTATTAAATTGTGCTAAAATTAAATCTTTTTTAGAAATTATAAGTTATGAAAACAATCACAAAAATGGCAGAAAGTATAAAAAACTAGCTTTAATAACTAAATATATTGCTTTAATATTACATAAGGAATTATAACTACAAATTTAACTATTAAATAAATTGCGCAGAAAAAATAATTGATATATTTAAGAAAAAAAATACAAAATAAAGCTAAAGCACAAAATAAAATAAATGTTTTTATAATTAAACTAGATTGAGAAAAATATGTAAATACTAAAATATTCATTTTAAGAAATATGAACAAAAAAATTATTACTAAGTTGTAATTGAAATTACATAGAAGACTGATTTTTTAAAATTATACTTTGTTTTTTTTAGTTATAAAATTTTTTTAGTTTTTTCTATGATATATACATAGATATAATATATATACCAGATAAGAATTTTAAGATATTTCGATGAATCTTAGTTTCATTTTTAGCACCAACTGCTCAAAACGTTAAAAGTTTTTAAATTTTAAATTATTTTTATGGTTGTTATGAAACTTTTCTTATATATCAAAAAAATCTTGAATATATTACCAAAGCTTTATCATTTCTTATACGCTTTTTTCCACATACGTTGACAAAACCAGAAACTGTTAATAAAATTTTAAAAAAAAATTCTTGAAAAATATTATTAAAAAAACATTACAAATTTGTAAAACAATTGACAAGTTATTGAATGCGAATTCACGAAATTCTTGCCTATCTAATTGATAACTATTTTTAATTTAATTTAATTATTACTTTTTCATTTTTATTCATTTTAACAGACTTTTGTTTAGTTTCGTTAATTCTCGCCAATCTTTCTTTTCTGTTTGTTTTTATTAAAACAACTAAAAAAATGAGTGAATTTAAAAACAGTAAGCAGTCAAAAGAACGACATTAAATAATTGATCAAAGGTCGACTTAACAGTTCATTTAAAAGATATACATACAAAAATAAAATGAAAAATTTCTGAAGCAAGTTGACAAGGTTTATGGAACCTTCATTCAAATGACAAAAAAATATTAATTACAAGCACTTGTCAAAAGTATGACTAAAACTAATTCGCCTCTGCTGTACAGTAAATGCAAAAGTTATGCAAACTAATTTTGAAATCTTTGAAAACTGATATGAAAATTATGAAAATGTATAAATGCATTATTCTTTTAAATTTTTGAAAATATCTAAAAACAAATAAATTTCATAGATGTTCTGCCAACATAAAGTTTTTTCACTTGATGATTAAACACAGAGTTGCAATATTTGATTGAAGTGAAAATGGGAAAATTGTTTAAATAAATTAATTTTTTTGATGTATGAAAAGATTTCGGAACTGTAGAATTTGTGCTTTTATTAAACAGCTGTTCAAAAATTTTTACATAGTTTTGGTTGTACAATTCTTGATTGCTTGTTCGAAAAAATTTAGGAGCTTGCTGCAAAATCTAGATCTTTTTACTTAAGTATTTGTATTCAAAGCAAATGTGTTGGGACTTTTTAATTCATTCCTGTGTTTTTGATAAGATTTAAATTTCTTTGTCACCTTAGAACTATTATTTTTGTTTTGAGATTGTTTGAGTTTTTATAAGTTATCAAAATATATTAAATTCATTGATGGTATATTTTAAGTCAAGTTCTATTGACTTCCACTGATCTCTCTTTATGTCTTTTTTAGCATTTTAGTCTCAAATAGTTTCGGTAATTTGTTTTTTACTGTTTATCAAATATACTTTTTCTTTTATATTTGTATTGTTTATGTTAAGTTGCTTTAAAAAAATTAAAAGAAAATTCTGAAATAAAACTAAAATGTTGCAATGCTCTGCACTTTCTTTCAAATACACTCGTTTCCATTCAAAACGTTTCACTGCTCTGTTCAAATCAAACCTGCGTTTCATATCATGTCACTGCTTTGTTCCACACACCACTCGGGACACGCCCAATTATTGCCACGGCCTCTTTGTCCTTATATGATGTGGCGTTTGTATCGATTGTGTCGAAATTTACTGCCTTCTTGATGCAATCAAAAAATTTTGTTTGTAATTTATTGTGAAATTTTTCAACACTAGTTTTTTTCTATTTGTGGTGTTCGTTCTAAAAATGTTGAGGTGTGTGAAATCATCGCGCCACAAGAAAGCCGCAGCCCATGGCAAAAACGAAGACAGTAACAACGGTGGGCCAAGTAAAGCTTTGCTCCTGAAAATAATGAAAATGAAACTAAATAAAAATGGAAATAATAATATTCGCTATAATATTCAATATTCATTATATTCAATCATGATGAAATAGACTGTCCCAAAATATTAAAACAAAATCATAACTCAGCTCAAATAAATACAAATAATATCCACTCTAATTAACAGCTGGCAACCCTAGCATATACTCAATACCGCTATTCAAGCGGAACTAAGCTGGTTGTCTGGCTATAAAAATGCATTGAATAGAGATGATTATGAAAATAATTACAACACTTTGTGGCATATTTTTGTGTACATTTTGCTACAGAAATGTAGGGATTTTTATTGCCCTTTATGAGCAACCAGGGATTAAAATTCATTTAACCAACGTGTAAGAGCGGATAATTTATGAATACTCTCGGGAAAGAGTGGACAAGTGTTGCCTACGATAGCGCAAAATTGCTACCATTCGAACGGCTCGAGTGGCTGTAACAGTGTTGTGCAAATTAATTGCCAGTTTATGAACTGCGAACTGTCAAACGAAAAACAGTAGAGGCGATGAATTATAGTATGTAAACGAAAAAAGATCATAGTTTGGGGGACGAAGAAAAAAAAAACAAAAGAAACTAATGCTTTAAGTATGAGGAAATAAAATGTTTGTACACAAATGTATCGCACTAAATAATTATTTAGTGGGGGTGGCGCATGATTGCATAAAAGATTGCTGAGAGAGCTAGCTGATAGAGAAACCCATTCGAAAGAGACTTCCTTTTAAGGGTTGCTGTTTTATTGTTGCTCTTGAGCTTAAATATTTTTATGGTTATTAACAGATATGCATAGTATTTTATGGTTAAGAATGTATGTTTGTATGACTTAAATGTTTCGTTAAGTTGATGTTTTCTATTTAAAAATTTTTTTAGCTATAGATAATTGCAAAATATGTAAATTTTAATAAAAGTTTGACAAATTGAACTTCCGTTAAAATTTGTTGAAAAAGCTTAAATAGCGGTCAGAAAAATAACAAATAAATTTTACAACAAAATTTGTTGAAATCTAATAAAATATTGTACTTGTCTAACGATTTTAAAAAAATACGAGTTAAATTTGTATGTATTCATTCATTCAACAAGACAATGTTATTTGAAGAACGATTTTAATATTTTAGTCTTTCGTTAAGTTTCGTCAAGTTTCGTTAAGTTTCATATAGGTACTTAAATTATTACTAAAACTATAACAAAGCAAATTTTAAGTTGCTGTTATATTTAGTTTTCTTAGTATTGAAATATTAACGGGTGTATATTAAGGTTGATTGAAAAACAACAACTTTTTTTGAGACTCATATTCTGAGAGCTGGATTCAAGTATATCTTAAGTCCTGAAGAATATCAAAATCAATGTAACCATCTGCCAGCTTTAATTTTAAAAAGCACTTTTTCACCAAAAATTAACGGGTTTTTCGCCTTAAGTTTTTATCAAGCTGAAATAACTACACTAAAAAAGGGTGCAAATAAAAGGTATCTGAGGCCCCAAAGTTGTGAATAGGACGATTGTTAGATTCGAGAATTTTTTTAGTGCAACAGTGTTCAGATTTCGGTCAAAATTTTGGGTATGTTTACTTATATATTTCAGATTTTCCTTGCCATTCGCAAAATACCGAAAGGCTCGTGCACCTTGTAAGCCATTTGTGTGCAACTGTAAGAAAAGAGTAACGTCTCATTATGTGTACATTGGATTTATGAGAACGCTACAATGTGTTTGAATTGCGAAAAGACTTTTCAATTCAATTCAATGTCTTTTCAATGAGAATTCAATAAAAAAGTATATTAAACTACTTTTATTTTTTATCCTTTTACATTAAGTCTTTTTTTTACACAAAATTTTTTTTAAATTTACTGAAAAATACCGTATTTACAGCGATTTTTGTGAAAAATACCCAATATTTTGACCGAAATCTGAACACTGTTGCACTAAAAAAATCACAAAATCTAACAATCTTTCATTAACAACTTTGGGGCATTAAAGTAATATACCTGTAATTTGCACCCTATTTTGAGGTAGTTCTTTCAGCTTGATAAATACTTACAGCGAAAAAATCGTTGATGTTTGACGAACAAGTGATTTTTTTCAATGAAAACTGGAAGACGATCAAACCGATTTCGATATCCTCTTGGATTTAAGATTTTCTTGAATCCAGCATTCAGAATATGAGTGTCGACAAAAGTTTTTTTTTACTCCTGGCAAAACGATCCACCCTTAATATATATTAAGTAAAAGGCTCTGTCAGAGCTCTTTCAAAGGCCAATATGCTTGTTTCAATACCTTTTTTTAAATAAAAATTTTGCAAATTAAATTTTCGACAAATTTCGATAAGTTGGTTGAAGTAGCTTTAATATAAGCTATAACAATAAAAATTAAATTTAACGAAAAAATTTTATGAAAACTAACAATAAAATAGTTTTTTCCTAGCGATGCATTAAAGAAAAATAAGTTAAGGCTGTTCATATTTTCAATTGTATTTATGTAATTCGAAGCATAATTTCAATATTTGAGACTTTCGTTAAGTTTCGTTTATTTATGTATACAGTGATGTGCAAACAAATAGGGACACCTGTATTTTTATATTTAAAGCTGCATGAATTATATACAAAGTGCCCCAGATATAGCATTAACTCCCTCGGTTGGTGATTCCCCATGATAATTTAAGTAAAAAATTCCAGGGTGATGGTAACCCCCTACCCCCCTTTGGGTGCTAGAGAGGAAAAATTGCAAAACATGTACCATTACTTTTTACTCCATATTTAATGTATCTTTTATCCGATTTCCAAAGCTTATAACTAAATGAGAAGTTAAATGAGAAGAAGCTAATTAACATTAAATTGTATATAAAACACTTTTCATAAAGTAACATATAAGAAAGTTATTAGCAACTAAATTCTAAAAAAAATTCTGGATTCAACTTTGATAATAAATATCTCGATTATTTAAAAAAATTTTTGAATATTTTAATGATGGAATTTTTTAAATCATTAAGTTTTCTATTGACTTAGTTTTTGATCTAGCCATAGTACTTGAGCACTTTTAGTGTGGTACGATTAGAAAACCGTTTTTGTATCATTAGTTTGAAGGTCATGTAGTATCTTTTTCAAGATGCTATTGACTTTGGAGATCGGTTAAGAGGTAAAGAAAATATAGAGTAAGACGTAAAGACACATATTTTCAAGTCTTCACTTTCTAGCTCCGAACAGGGGGAGGGGTAAGCCTCATCCATAAAGTTTTATGCACGCCTTATCAAGGAGAATCACCACCCGAGGGAATTAATGCCATATCTGGAGCATCTTGTATATAATTGACGCAGCTTTATATATAAAAATTCAGGTGGCCCTATTTATTTGCACATCACTGTATATATTAAATAAGAGGCTCTGTCAAAGTTCTTTCAAAAATCAATTCACTTTTTTAAATATCTATTTTTTTAATAAAAATCTTTTAAATAAGACTTTTGTTAACTTTCGTTAAGTTTCGTCAAGTTTTTTACTTTATATATATTTGCTTGAATTATTGAATTACAACTGAAAAAATAACATAGAATTTCATAGACATTTTTTAAGTTTTCGATTATTTAATATGGAGATATTAATGAATTATTGATCATAAGAAGCTCTGTTAAAGTTCTTTCAATGCTTAAAATGGCTAATTCGTTTTAATTCTTTTGTTTTTTAAATATGATATACTTAAAGATTTTTAATACATTTGTTATTTATGTTACGTTATGTAATGTAATTGCAAGAAAAATAGCTCGGATATCAATTATTGAAATGCATCTGATAAAGTCAAAACATTTTAGATTTTCGTTAAGTTCTGTTAAGATAAGTAATGTTAAGTTATATTACTTCAATAACAGCTGTTACATTTATTTATAGTTCTTTTATCTCATGTTCAATTTTGACTCCTTTCGTTAAGTTTTGTTTGTAAGAAGTATGGTTTTTTAATTGAAACATTAAAAAATATAATGTTACTTTAAGACGAAATACTAAAAATAGCTACTAATTAAGCATATTTGGAGTAGAGTAGAAATCTGAAAATAAGCTTTATTTTACATAAATCTCCTTTTCTTAATAGTTTCGTTAAAATTGTTCATTAAGTTTATTTATCAATTGGAGGAAAATTATTTTTTCTAGATTTGGGTATTTTAAGATTTTCCCTAAGCTTCGTTAAGTTTCGTCGTGTCTTTGGAAGTTGTAAAAATAGCAGTCTTTCTTTATTTTCAGTAAAAGAAAAACTCATCAGAATACTTGCTAGAAGAAAATTATTGTATCTACTAAGCTAAGACATTCTGCTTCAATAAGTTCATTTCGAAGCTTCAATTACTTCAAAAAAACGGTGCTTTATTTTTTAAAGAAAGCTTAAATACTTTAAATTTACGCTTAATTATTCTTTTCTTCTATCTATCACAAAATTTATTAAAATTTTTTATTTGCAATAAAAATTTAGCTTCCTTAATTTTTTGAAATAGTAACTTTTAATTTTGATTCTGCTGCAATGAGCTAGCTATAGATGTTCTTATAACAATCATATAAATATATTTAATCTGTTTAAAGTTTTTTTTGTGTTAAATTTTTTTCGCAATGCATGCCAATCAGCAGCACAGTTTTAGTTTCGTTAAGTTCGTGCGCCACAACAAGCACACACGCAAAGTTCATTAACATAGCTAGAGCGCAGAACCGAACCGAACCGCAACATCTGTAGGCACTTTGTTGTACTTGTTGTTGTAATTTTTTGTTGTTGCACGTGCTACACATTTGTACGTTTGTTTATTTATAAAGTTGTAAAAAAACTAGCTTGTTTTTTCTTGATTTTCGTGTGGAAAGAAATGTTCACATAGTGTCAGCAATATAAATCTTAAGTTGCCAGATTGTCGCATGTCACAAACGTTGCACGTCTCTAGTGACAAATTGCTTGTGTTAGCTAGCGTTACATGCAAATCTAATGCAAAACGATGAGGAATTAGAATTTTCGTTAAGTTTTTGCCTGCACAATTTTGCATATAAATTCAATTTTGTAAGAGAGCTAAAGAAGAAAAAAAAAATGAATGCAAATGCGATAAAAATTAATTGCGCAGCGCGTAAATGACGGCACGTTGCTGCTAAATGAATGGGTTTCGTTAAGTTTTATTAATCGTGTGTCACTTTAATGAAATCGAATGCAGAGCATTTCGTGATATCATATGTTATGATGTGTGAGCTTAAGTGGTGGAAAAACAAAGGATTTTAAGATTCGTTAACTTTTTAAATAGTTAGTTTCAAAGGTGAACATTATGAACTACGCCATAAAAGCAACAGAGGTGATTAAAAATAATGCAGTCATTTGGAACTATAACAAACTCTACTATATAAAAATTGAACTTAGTTTGTTTGGCATGTTAAATTGAGAATTTTTAGAGTTTCTTTTTTATCTAGCTTATTAAAAACAGATCAAAATTTTTAAAACACGTAGTCAAAGCATACCTTCTTCTCCGGCTTTGGCCTTGGCACATCCTTCTTCTTTTTGCGTGGCGGTATTCGGCCATTGAACTCCTGCAGCCGTTCACGTCCCGCCGTAAAGTTATCAAAACGCTCGTCAAATTCATCCCAGCTGGTCTCATGTTCGCTCTGGCACTCGCGTTCATCCTCGCCCGTTGATGTCAGGCGCGAGCTGCAAATAGCAATAATGAAAAAAATTTATTCATAAGCATTGTATTTTAATACTTTTCATTTTTTTTTTTTTTGTTTAGTTTTTTAATCAGTTGTCAGCATTAATTTCGCAACTAGAAACTGAACGAAACAAGAGATTTTTTATTTTTAATTTCTTATCTTAATTTGAAATTATTGCAATGGGTAGAATTATGATAATTAATAGCGCGTTATTCGGATGCAGTCATGGGAACTATTGTGCTGATAGCGTCAATGAGCCAAGGCATATATTGAGAGTAGAGTAAATGAGGCTGTATAAAATGCGTAACGGGTTCCCTAGACGTCGCCGCCGTTCCAGTCTAGACAAACTTAGGCAGCCGAGCAAACTGCATGGGAACAGACTTCGTTCGTATTAAGCAAAAACAGCCATGAGAATTGGGTCGATAAGTGCGTGTTAAGGGCGCAAAGTGTATAAAAATATTAGCAGTGTTTGAAAATTGCGACATATGCATATGATAATTGGCATGTTTCAGTTGTCAGCAAATTTATTTAGCCAAACTATTATGTTTTAAAATGTCCAGCATCAAAAAAGTAGATTTTAGGAGGAAAAACGTTCGTTAAGTTTCCAAAAGTTTCGTTAAGTTTTTTAAAACTCATTTTCTTACCTAACTAGATTTTTATGTATAGATTTTGCTAAAATTTGTAATAAAGTATCCAAGCTGAACCCCAGAAAAGTTTCGTTAAGTATGAAATGAGCCGTTTCTTCATAAACAAGCCCTACAATTTAGACAATTCAACATAAAGAACCAAATTATAAATGTAATTTAAGCTTTTTTCTCACTTAAAACTTTTTTACAAATCGCTAAGTCCATTCTTTTTTATTATGTCTGCGTTAAGTTTCACTGCAGATTTTTAAACAAATATTAAAAATCAACTTACCGTCGCGCTGCATCCGAATGACTGCGTTGCAATCGTTGCGTCGTTGTTGTATTCGAGCCAGTTGTCGATGTTGCTGCCGTTGTCGTTGCACTTGATGCCGATGCTGCTGCTGCTGCTGACGTTGATGATGATGATGACGTTGCTGTTGCGGCTACATGGTGAAACGGTCCCGTTGGTGTGGGTGGCGGCGTGAACTGATAGTGCGTCGGATACGTCGGGTGATGGTGATGATGATAATGTTGTTGCTGTTGATGTTGGTGCATATGTTGGCTGGACATTGGCGGCGCTGATTGAGGCGGCACTGGCGGATGATGACGAAAGAAGCTGATCTCCTCGCCGGCGCCAAAACTGAGGCTGGTACGCGGTGTTCTTGGTGTGCTGCGACCGCGTGGAAAAAATATTTCGCCACCAGTGTATGAGGGACTGTGCACCGAGCACGATGGACTGGGCGGTGGTGGATACTGGAAAACGGGCGTGGCTGCAAACAGAAGAGAAAAACGAAAATTATATAAAGCCACTTGTTAAAACTTCGCCTAAGCGGGCGATAAACAGTATGGCGCGACATAGCAATAGGCCGATAGTAATTAAATTCAAAAAATGCTAATCTTTGTTTTTGTTTTTTTACCCGAGCAGTCTTCCTTACTACGAGTGGCAAAACGTTGAAATGGAGTTAATTTTTTGTCTGCAGTTTTATTTCTCGAAAACAGATTTTATGACTTTGTCAGATAATAAAATAATAAAATCTCATTGAATGCACGGAATGACAGCAGGGAGCACTGGACTTCTAGCATTCGTAGCAAAGTCCAGAGTTTAATTTTTGTAGGTTTATTACGCTATTATTTTTTTTTTTTGCTACAGTTCTGTTTTGCTTTGTTTTGTTTTCAAAGAATGGTCACTGGAAGTGCATGTTAAGTTTCGTTAAGTTTAACTTACAAAAATGAGTGACTCATATAAGTTTTTTTTTTTAATAGAGGAGGGTGTTAAAGCTAAAAAAAAATTGATATTTTCAACATTCTCTTAAGGTCGTAAAATTAAAGATATTTTAGGAGACAAACAATATAAAAAATTATTTTTAAATAGCATAGAAGAGCAGAAAATAGTGTCGTAAAGTTTTTAAGCTTGCTCAAGTGTATTTCATTATAGCAAATATGCAAATATTTTCAACCACAAGCCTTATAACAATTAATTTGAGAATAACATTCAGATATAAGAAAAGATTAAGTGTTAATGATAGAAATACCACGTTGAATATAAATAAAAATAAAAACAATGAAATTAACTAGAGTTGCAAGAAAAAACACAACTTTCGTTAAGTTTTAAAAAGTTTCGTTAAGTCAATAAAAAATTCCTAGCGGTGTAAATAAGACCACTAACAATTAATTTTTAATTTATTTTTAGAAAATATCTTATGAACAGCCTAGAAAAGTTTCGTTAAGTTTGATTTTATATAGTTGTACGGAATTTTCTGACAATTCCAAAGTTTATCAATTATAGGCAGATTTTTTAATGAAATATTCTAGTTTAGAGAGGTTAAATAACACTTATTTTAGTTAGGTTAAATGTTTTTAAAGTCTTTTTTAACCATTGTGAAAAAAGCTTAGTGAGTATATAAGAAAGAGATACAAATTTAATAAATGAAATAAACTGTCAGTTTAAAGAAACAAAATTGGTTTTTGTTTAATTTTGAAAAAATTCGTTAAGTTATTATAAGTTCACTTTCGCAGAAAATTAGATCATCAACTGGAAAAGTTTTATAAGTTTAAAAGATATGGGCAAATCCACAGAAAACTCAACCTTGGCCAAAAAATTAGAACTTATAAAAACTTATTCTTTTATGATACTATATTATGTAAGAGAAACATTTTAATTTTATTAATTTAAGCAATTTTTACATAAATTGATATAGCAGGATGATCAAATTGCCTGCACTGTTTCACAAATATTTTTTTTTAGTAAAAATGGAAGACATTGACTAACTATAATGAAAAAATGGTTGAGGCAAGAAAAGTACAATATATTAAATTTTATTTTTAATTACTAATTTTCATAATTACTTAACTACCTAATTACTGAATTACCCAATTAAACTACAATAGAAAAATGTGTGACGTCCAACACGTAACGTCCGAACAAATAAAATTGTTATCTGAACAAATAAAATTGAATGGAATGGAATAAAAACTGCTAATTTAAAGAAAACACAAATTGCGTTAAGTTTTGAAAAGTTTCGTTAAGTTATTTTAATCCACTAGCTGGGTGTAAATTAGGCCATCAAATATAAATGTCTGATGTATTTTTATAAAAATATCAATAACCTATCAATAGCCTAGAAAAGTTTTGTTTTACAAAAATTTTTCGATTGCTTACAAGAATATAAACTTATCTTTTATATTTTTGACACATACAAACACACAATTACACTTATTTTAGTTTCGTTAAGATTTTCAAGGTATATTTCTTCATTAATATGCAGAAATCAGCTAAGTGAAAAATTCAATAAATGGAATAAACTGGCGGCAGTGTAAAGAAAAAATAATTTTCGTTAAGTTTTGAAGAGGTTCGTTGAGTTATTGTTCACTACTGGTTTAAGTTAGATCGTTAACTAGGAATATATTATATTGTTTTAGAAAATATGCTTTCAGTAGCTTAGAAAAGTTTCGTTAAGTTTGTTTATAGCTAATTTTTTTATAATATTGTAGACTATTTTAAGCTAAAACAACGAAATTAATAATTTATAATTATATTTTAATTAAAATATTTCTGTTTGGAAAGGTCAAACAACACCTCTTTTAGTTTCGTTAAGTTTTTCTTAGTCTCTTTCATATATATTTTTATAATTTTCCACTCATAGGTAGTGCATAAGTAAAATATAAATAACAATTCAAAGAATAAAATAGAATCAATCCTAATAGTTTAAAAAAAAATTTTCGTTAAGTTTTATAAAGTTTCGTTAAGTTATATTAGTTCACTAGCGGTGTATATAAGACAATGAAGGAGAGATATTTGCAATATTTTTTGAAAAATATGCTAAAAAATAGCCTAGAAAAGTTGCATTCAATTTGTTAACTTTGCTATTTAATACAAATATTAAGCTATTTAGGCGTAAATATATATACATATTTACCGATTTCTAATAAAATATTTAAGTTTGAAAAAGTCAAACAAAACTTACTTCAGTTTGGTTAATTTTTTTTCTATTTCATACTCAATATGCAAAAACAAGCTGAGTTTGAATCGCACCCAGGAACTCTTAGTCAAAACTGTAAGTTGCCAATAACAAATTTTAATATCTTTTGGCGTCGACGTTGACAATAAAAACGCATCTTTTATGATGTCTTAAATTCAATTTATTCCCGCATGCAAACTAAAGATATACCTTCCTTTGGTTTAAGCAGTTTTTGTTGTTATTATTGTTGTTTGCGAAAAGTCGCAGCGCAGCGGAGGGGGTGTTCTTCACATAAATTCATAAATGCAACAAAAATGAAAATGAATTTATGTGCAGCGTCGCCACTTAATCAGACAAAAGTACCAAACAACAAAAAGCAACAATAATAATTCTAGTACTGTTAGGAGAAGTTTTATTGTTTCATTACTGAATACAGCTCTGTACCACGTCGCACTGCAATATAAATGGTATTAATGCACAAAAGGTAGTTAATAATAATCATAACAAAAGACGAAACACTCCTTAACTGCTGCTGCTTCTTCTTCTTCTTCAATTCGAGCTCTTTAACTAGTGTTGCCAGCTAATAATAAATGCTATGTCATTAACTGAAGTTGAAATTAAGTTGAGTTACATTAAAAGCCAGCAAGCCAAGAAAGATCTTAGAAGTGGTGGAGAAGTAAGGAAGAGCAGTCTCGTACTAGAATGAAAATTATTTTTTTAATTTAAATTTTTAACTTTTTAATTTTTCCAACGTACAATAGATATTTTTTCATTATAGCTAAGCTTGTAAGCTGCTGTTAATTCTACAAATACTACGTGTATATTTTGCAACATGTAATTGTAAAATGCATATGCAATCAAGCACATAATTCAATGGCTTTAAAGCTGTCGCTGCTAATGACAGAGTTTTATCATCAGGTGTTTGTCATTATGTTAACTTGGCTTGTAAGCGAGAGTAAAAAATAATAAATAAAAATTTTTCTATTTAGAAATTATAACCAATACTTTGCACTCAAGCGTTATATTACAGCGAAGCTAATTTTTTAATTTTTGTTTTAACATGTGGGTGTAAATGGGGCAAATTATTGTCATTTTGCAAGTGCTTAAGATAAAACTACTGTGTTTTAGATTTAAAATAATCATGCGCATGGAAAAACGCTTTATTTACAGCGAAAAAAAACTTTCGTCAAGTTTTAAAAATTTTCGTTAAGTTGATAAAAACCAATAAAATTACTTAATAATGCTTGAGAATATGGAATCCAAGCACTTTTATGACATTTAGCGTAGATTTTGACTCTTCGAGTTTCGTTAAGTTTGCAAAAAAATTAATTTAGTGGAGTTATTAGCATGGAATACGCAAAATCAGCTATGTTTATTAGTAACGATATTGAAAAATTAATATATTCTTAATTTTTTAAGTCTTTGGACTCATTTGAAGCTTGTCAACTCTTCGTTAAGTCTTAGAAATCGTTTAAAAAAAGATTTTTGATAACAGAAAAAAAGTTTATGTAAGAATGTTTTTTAAAAAAGATTTTTTGTGTGCTCTTGTTAATGACAGTCTTAAAACAAAAAGAAGGTACAGTAACATTCAAACTAAAACGCAATTTAATGATTTTGTTAACGTGCCATTTGCAGTTAAAACTGCTGTTTATATGCACCCTCGAAACATCAGTCTGAAATGTCAATGTCTTGAGCTTAGTAACTTAAAAAACAACCTGTGCCATCAGCAGCTTAAAAACTTATGCTGCTACTAAAACAAAAAACAACAACAACAACTTCAACAATATAATTTGTAATTGACCCCAAATCCTTGATCTCGGTTGCTGTATATCACTGTGCTGATCGCGATTATTGTTGGTGTTGTTGTTGTTGTTGTTAATAGCCAGCAGCATACATCAGCTGCTCAATTGTTTAATTCTAAACGTTTAGCTCTACGCTCTATTCAGCTTGCAAATCAAGAACCACTCCTTCGAACTCTGCTAGTATAAAAACATGGAAAGTTTTAATAACTTAAAGCTTCTTGAACTAAAATATAAGCGCATGCGCAGCATTTGAAACTACTAGTTTGTTTGGCTGAAAGCTTCAGCAAATTAAAAAATAAACCAACAAAGAATGATAACTTCACGTGTTCAGATAATATGTTATATTCGTTTGTTGTTGCTGTTGTTGTGGTTGTGTTAACTATAGCTAGCCAATGCGAATCTAACCTTGAAAATGGCATCATCATTAATTGTATTTTTATTATGATTATTTTTATTTTAATGTGTGTTAAATGCAAAGCATCGGCAGCAACGTCTGAGTAAAGCTGATTTTATTACTTTACTACAATGCTTCGTCAAGTAGCGGCAAGTAAGAAGAAACAGAAGAATAACAGCAACAACAACAACAACAATATCAAGCTATATGCTTACAACTGCTTTACTAAGCTAAATACTTGCAGCCAGCATGCAGTCATTTTTTATAATTTTCGTTTTTTTTTTAATTTTTCATAATATGATACAACGTTTTTTTTTTCAAGAGCAGCTAAATACTTTTATGCGGGCAAAAAATATTCATTAATAATAGTGTTAATAAAAATTATCATAGCACAAGTGAAATAAGTAACAAAAAAAAAAAAAACAAGCGTTAACAGACAAATAAAGATAAATGAATAGGTACTTGTAGATTTGCTTGGATAAAAAATTAAATAATATTACAGCTCTAGTAGGATAGAATAAATGTAGTACTAAACAGAATCGTGCTTAACGTGCAGTTAAATTAATAAGCGACTAGATTTATCTTATAACACCTTTAATTGCGTTTATTATCAATATTTAAGCAACTTTACGAAAGCTTCAATTAAGCAGCGGCAATAAACGTAATGTCATTTAAGCTCGTTAAGAGCAGCAATGCATTGATAAGCAATAATGTAAAGTTTCTCAGATTTAACGAAACTTTTTAAAACTTAACGAAAGTCAAAAAACTCAAAAACTCGACCCTGATAATGAAGCACAAGGGAAATTTAAAGTTAAAACAATTTATATCGCATTTAGAAGAGTCTTTGCGAACTTAACGAAATCAAGAATGTAATAAAAAATCTATTTTATTAATAGTACAAAACGTTTGAAACTTAAAAAGGATGTAATTACGGTGATAAATTCTGATCTAAAACTGAGTTTCAAAACCTTTCGTTAAGTTTTATAGAGTGTCTTATGACATCGAATAGTTTAAATGCTGAGCAAGTTATAAATTTTGATCTTGTTGCCTAAGCTGCAGTTGTCAACGCTTAACGTCTATAAATTGCATATTTAATGGATTTTTTCACTCAACATTTTTATGACATACGACATAAGCAAATGCAATCAAAACATTAGCGCAAATATAACATTAAGTGTAATGTTACGCAATACACTCATCCGTACGCTTTACGGCTTCAGTGCCGACGTAAGCCTTTGCGTTAACGTCATTTGCATTTGGCGCGCAAAATCCATCGTTTGGAAACCCATGACAATTCGTTGTTGGCGACACTAGCGCTCAGCTTTTTATAAACGTTTTTATTGTCTTTCGTTAAGTTTTGCTATCGCTGCTGGCTAAAGATACGCGATGCATTCAAACGAGTTGCAGGCTTTTATTGCATTTAAACATGTTTGTTTTTTCTTCTTGCTGGTTTTTGCAAAAACTCTATTGATATTATTATATATATAGTTACTTGATGTTGTTGTTTCTGCTATATGTTTGATTTCCAAGGCCAAGCATTGAACGCCACCAGCAGCGTTACAAGCTGCTTGCAAAGTTAATAGCGCGTTGCAGATAAATTCTGAGCTAGTGGCTGAAGCGAATGAAAAGAAAAATATAGACTCTGTCTGCATTAAAGTGTCTTTAAGCTAAGCGTTGAGCTGTAGCCTGGCGCTGTTTTATTAATGATTGGCAGCTGCAGCTTTAACTAGACTTATTGGCTGGCTTTTAACACAACGTAGCTCATCCCCCGCCTGCCCATAAGTTTATTCTGTTGTATCTTTGAAATTTTGCATAAATTTGTTTTTCTACTTCTTTTCCGTTTTCTACTGAATGTTCTGTGTTTACACACAATATGCATCACTGTGATTTAGTTGCTATAATTATTTTTTTTTTAAATTTTTTAATTAAACAATTGAATTCTTATGTGGCGTATTTATCCACTCGTACACAGAGTTTCGTTAAGTTTTAATTTAATGCAAAATTGAATTTCACATCGTTACTTCATGTAAAAAAAGAAATAATACTATACGATAAGAAAGTATATATTGTAAAGAAAATATTAAAGCCAAGTTAAGTTACTTTTTAGTTTGTCAATATTTTAAATTTTTGTTAGGTTCAGTCACATATACAAGAGTTCTTTGAGCTCAAACTTTACATAAAATTTAATTTTGATAGTTAGAACGAAATTCTTATGTTTTAAAGGAAAAAAATAGTTTCGTTAAGTTTCGTTAAGTTTGGTTAAGTTTTAAAAAGTGCTTATAATCACTTGCTAACACATAATTTTATGGTATGAAAACTTATAACTACCTTTCAAGCACTAAACCTTTTTCGTTAAGTTGAATAAACTACTTACTTATGTATTGAAACACGCAAAAGCTAGGATTTGCAGCTTGCTCAAGGAATCGAATAAGTTTTGGCAAAAAATATAAATAATATTGTATATAATTTATATTTTTGTGGTGTTGCTTTCAGCCATATACAAAAATTAAGTTAATGTTTGCAGTGTCAGAATGAATATCTTATAAATTAGCAAAAAATAAGTTCAGCATAGTTTTGCTAAGTTTCTTTCAGTTTCGTTAAGTTTTTAAAGTTCTTAAAATCATTTGCCAGCACATGAATTTATAATATTGAAATTTGTTATTACCTTTCAAGCAATTAAAAACTTTCGTTAAGTTCAATAAACTACTCATTTATGTATTTTAACATAAGATTTGCTGTTTTCTCAATAAATTGAATAATTTTTGGCACAGAAATTAAAGAAGGATGCATATAATTTATTATTTCCTGGAGTGGTTTGGACTTTCATCAAGTTTTTAAATTATCTAAATTTTTGAAGTAGTTGCATGAATATATTGTGAATTATCACAAAAGTTTTTAAAAATGCTGCAAATCGCATTTTTACATATTTTTTGAACACATTTTGGTTTGCTCAAGGTTTGCTAAGTTCTACTCACTAGTTATATCCAAGCAAAAACTAGCAAAAAACTCATATTGCGATCATTTTTCAGACATATAAAATAATTTTTATGAATTTTGATTTAAAAACAATGTTATTTCTAAAAATTTTATTCTTGTGAATTGAATACATTTGATGCCGAATAATCGAGAAAAAATTCTTGCGAAAAACCATTGCATAAGCTTAAAGTTGGCTACATGTTTTATAATAACGGCTTAACCTCGTTTTTTGTTGAATTACAGTATTTAACGGTAGTTTAATGAGTTGCTTTTTAAGAACGCCCAGCATGCAATCTTTTGTTATAAATGCCGCTTTTGTGTTTATCGACCAACATTTCACTGAAAAAATGCAATCAATTAATAAGAAATGTGCGCTTATTTCACAAAAATGGCTAATTAAAGTCAGCATTAGTCATTGAGAGGAACTCAGCCCGGTTACGATTTTATAAAAAAAAAAAACTTGATCGTTACCAAAATATACATCACCTAATTAGCACAAACTGCAGTTCCTTAAGTTTTTTCCTCGGAAGCGTTCCTTATTAAATACATTTTTTAATGATCAACTCCACATTTTTAGCTCAGTACTCAAAACAGTTATTCACACGTTGCCGGAGGTTGTGCGATTTTGCTTTGTCAAACTCATCACTTTCCGTATCACTTTTTTTTGGTGTCGGCTTTGTTTTTTTGGTATTTATGTTTTTTTTTCTTAATCAATTAAGTTGCCAAAACTGGAATTACTGCTTGTTAAGTTCATTTATTGGATCGAATATCGTTTTGAGTGTCTGTCTGACAGACAATGAATGTTATTTTCGCACGATAGCTAGAGATTTTTATCATAAAAATACGGCTGCTGTCATTATTGATGATTTAGTAGGAAATTTATACATTTTGCAGTTTCGTTAAGTTTCCATATGAAAAGTTGCTTTGAGCATTCAACATTTTTAAGAAATATTTAATGATTCATTGAGTATTTAAGATGTTTATATTGATATTTTATGATTCTTTATTTTAGTTTTAAGATTTTTAAAAATCGATACGAAAAATAATGTTTATTATTGCTTTTTTCACAAACGTCATTGTTTTATATTTTTGTAAGTTTTAAAGCAATGAAAAATGAGTATCGTCAAATTTAAGTACGCAATACTAAAGTAAGACAAAAGTTGTAAGACAATTTTTGTCGTAAGAAAGGAAAAACATAACTTATGTATATTTTCTTGACTAAAAGAGTTTCTTTAAGCTTAAACCATTTATATAAAAAAGAATTATACAGAAATTTATAAGTAAACAATTTTGCTGAATATATACATTCTACAAATTTTATTACTTGCGTTTGGTTGCGAGAAGAAAATGTTAAGTTTTACAATACATCAAAACTTTTTATTACATACATTTTTCTAAGAAATAAATGATTAATTTAACACAAGTAAGAGCTAAAAAAACAATCTAAGCCAAAGAAAATTGAAAATGTAACGTTTTGATATAAAAAATTTAGTAGAAAAAGTTTCGTTAAGTTTTACAAAACTTTGACGAAGTTATTGTGGCAAAAAAATTGTAAGTAAAAAATATCTTTTGCAAATTTTTGTGTTTGAAATGGCATTAAAAAAGCTTCGTTGAGTTTTTCTTATATGCTGAAAGTGTAGAATTTCTTCGTTTAAGCCAGCTCATTCCCAGAAATATTCAAATAAATAACATACTTTTAGCTGAGAAAGACAAAAACAATTAGGGTGTTCACAGTTCCGTATTATCTGCTCTGTTAACTTTGCCGTCTATTAACTTTAAAACATTTTAGCATGTGTTAACTATTATTGTTTTTGTTTTACGTACAAAGTCGAGATACCACTAGTTGCTAAAGTTATCTCACTTCTGCTCATGTCTTTCTTTTGTGTTAAGGTGGTAAAATTTAAGTTTCCTATCTCTTTATCCCGGTTAATTCGTAATAAATCCCAAACCATACATCCTAGAAGGATGAAGAATTTTAAAATTCAAGATGGTGGATAGGGTTGCCACCTTCTTTTTCTGTAGTTTTGAGAATTCGGGGCTGGCAAAAAAAAAATCGTACACAAAATATGGGTCGCTGAATCCGAATCCGTCGTCAGAATTTCAAAATTATAAAATTTCGAAATAATAGGGTTGCCACCTAATAATATGTCTTTTTAAGAATTTTAAACGTCATTTATTAGTGTTTAGGGGTCGCTGATTTCGAATCTGAAGTCAGAATTTTAAAATTCAAGATGGTGGATAGGGTTGCCACCTTCTTTTTCTGTAGTTTTGAGAATTCGGGGCTGGCAAAAAAAAAATCTTACACAAAATATGGGTCGCTGAATCCGAATCCGTCGTCAGAATTTCAAAATTATAAAATTTCGAAATAATAGGGTTGCCACCTAATAATATGTCTTTTTAAGAGTTTTAAACGTCATTTATTAGTGTTTAGGGGTCGCTGATTGAATTGATTGAACTTTTCTTCTCAGGTGAAGCAGAAGCGATTGCAAAATGTGAATTTTAGAATTAATATGTAAAGGGGTGCTCACACTTTTAATAAGTTATCTTTCTAAAGTTACCACATATTAACTTTAGAAGGAAACTGTGAATACCCTAAATAATTTGTTAAGTTTAAACATCAGTTAAAATTAATCATTGACAAATTTTTGTAAAAAATAAACGCTGCTGACTATAAATTGTATTTGACTCTGCGCTAGAAAAGTTTTGTTATATTAAAAAATAATTAATATATACGTTTCTGTACCATTAAAAGCTAAGAAAACAATTCACACTAGCGAAAGTTAACAATGTAACGTTTTGTCACAAATATTTTAACAAAAAAAGTTTCGTCAAGTTTTGAAAAACTTAGAAATAATATAGTGGCTCAAAATTTGTGTGTGTTTTTCTAAAAGTAATGGCATTAGAAAAAGTTCGTTAATTTTTCGTAACATGCTCAAAGCAAAGATTTCGGCAGTGTTTTCAGTTATTTTTAACAAAAATATGCATTTCCAAAAATAAAATAATTAAAAAAATAACTATTTCCTGTCGGAATAAGAAGAAGCGGTTTAAAAAAAAACCAAAACAAAAGTATCACCATTTTTGCATATTTTCTACAAAATTACTCGTAATCATTATTCTTGGCTGACAACACGATATGCTATCATTTAGCATTGATCTTGAATTAAAAATGATTTTCGTGTTTTCGTTAAAATACAATTTTGTTAACTGTAAAACGTAACAAAACAGCACAATTACACAAACAACAATGTTTCCGCCCAAATTCAGCTGAACTCAACTACAACAACAACGTCGGTCAGCAATTATGGCCAACAAACGTTGTGTTGTGATCCGTTTTCTTAACCGCATCGCACCATTTTTGGAAAAATATTTTATCCAATGACTGCGTCACACACCTACATGCGTCGTCTACTTTAGACGAGACACATCATTTCGTTACGTCACACTGGCTCAAGTTGTTGGTTGCATTTAAGCAATTCTAAAAATGTTATTTAATATTTAGACCTGTTGCTTTTTATGGCTTAATTAGCGCCGCATTGGAACAACAGCCGGGTTTTTTGTATTAGTTGTAGTCGTTTTTTTCGGTGCCATTAATGGCAACCCATTGTCACTAACAAGAGGTCATTAAATTAAAAGCTATGCCGTCAACAGTTGGTAGTCAGTCGTTTGTCTGTCTGTTCAACGGTAAATCGTGCAGTTTTATTAGAATCGCCAACGAGTTACGTGTAAGTGACTCAGATTTGTAATTAGCATAATTAGTCACAAAGGTTAAATGAGTTCAGAAATTGGGTTTGTTTATGCAAATTGCTTAACTTAATATAGCGAAACAATAAAGTATAGAAAAATAAGAAACCAATAAAAAGTTAGTGCTTTTAACACATTTGTTTTTTCATCTCAACAAGTTGTTGACTTGACAACTTGTTGACTAATCAAATTGAATAGTAAAACTAGCAATTTGTAGCGCTTCTGGTCTTTTTTGGGCATCCAAATAAAACAAAAACCAAACCTCTTTATTAAAGGAAGTTTTCAAAACTTTAACAACTAAACGAAACTTAGTGTAAATTGAAAATCTGCACATTTATAGATATATGACAGCGCACCTGTCCCACACGAAAAACATTTATTACCATAACAAATTATTAATGGATACTTATTTTTTTCATTTTGAAGCTCTTCGTGCATCTTAGTAATGTAATATTTAATTTTCAGGGACATTTTCTGCAATTAAAACTAATAGAATTATATACAGGTAAGCTAGTCTCTTAATTGCTTGAGTCACAAAAACTAACAAAAACATATTAGCCAAGCAAACAAAAACACGTAAAAACGACTGTCTTTCGTTAAGTTAAGAAAGAACAGCAGCTAAGGAAACAATTTTTGTTTACAAATACATTGAATTTTTTATGTTTTTTCTAAACTGCAGCTTCAAACATGTTGTTGCATATAACAAGAACTTTATGCACCATGCCAATGGCACAACAGCTGAGAGCCATAATAAATTTATAACTTTCAATAAAATACAGAAAGCAAAAATAACAACAACAAAATGCATTTTGATTGTGAAAAGCGATTTGAAACATCCGCAGACCCGGCTGCAAAAGCGGAGATTTTTACGATTTTGAGTTTTATCTTTTTTTTCTTTTTTTTTTACAAGTAAGCAGAAATTTAACGAAACACATTTTAAGCGAGGGGAAAATTGTTTTGTTTATATTTTTCTTAGCATAAAAAGCGAAAAGTTTCAAATGAGCTTCACATAAATATTGCATAAATTTTAGCTGCCTGGCATTTCTTTCAGTTAGGGTTGTGCATCCTTTTGCAGTACTAGAAGATGCAGTTTTATTCCATGCTAAAGCTTAGAATTTGAATTGAAGTAAAGAAAGAGTTAGGTAGAAGAATAGGAATAAGTAGTGAAGTAAAAGAAGTACTTAGGATAATTGCAATGCAGAGGAGAATGTTTGTTGTGATGCTGTAGAAATTTAAAATACAAGCTAAACTGCTTAAAAGTTTCGTTAAGTTTCGGATTATGCACAAGAACCAGAAGACGAGAAATTTTTTTCTATTAAACGAAGTCAGAATTTTTTTGTCAGAAAAATTTTAAACTTTTCACAAAAGTGTTGACTAAACCATTGCGAGCAGGGGTTGAAATTTATATAAATGCACCAAAATTTTAAAAAAATTTAAAAGATATGTTAGGTTGCGCCGTAATTTTTTTATATTAGGGGTATTCACTATCCAATGCATTTGGCCGTGCAATTGCAAATTATATTATGCATTTGCAACTTACCGTGAGCGTACCTTAGAAGTGCACAGTGGGAACAGTATTGTAAATTTAAAAATTCTTTGAAACAGCAGAAAGATGAACTGATTTAAGCATAAACAAAGTTTTATTTTGTGTTAAAGGTAAATATGCCAAAAAAGCGTGAAATGCGTGGATGATTTAGTGGAAATTCCTGCACAGGAGATATCATGTAACACATTTCTAACACATAGATATGAAACCTTTGACGAACTTTTAATTATCAATCAACTACAAACATATCATCCATACCATAAAAACCTCAGGCGGCTTCAAATAATAAACTTCTAAATTAATTTCATAAATGGTCCATTGCTTACTGTGCTTAAATGGTGTTTTTTTTTGCTTCTTCCATTTTCATACGTCAAATGTCAGCTTTTCAATGAGAACATGCAAACTCCAGTTTATGCACCAGGGTCAACGCTGTACATTTGTGGGAAAAAGAAGCATGTGCATTTATGAATATTTTGTTAGTGTTAAGTGCAAAAAAGCATGAATATTTTGCTCATGCTCAAATGCACAGCTAAATGGACTAGATCATGAATACCCCTATTGTGAAGATAGTGCTATTATGACTGAAGTACAAATTTACATGAAAGGACCAAAACTTTTCATGAAAGACATTTAAGGAGATATATTTTCCAAACAATAAGAAAAAGTTCTGTAGATTATGTCGGTCCGTAGGTTTAGCCACCACATGATTTTGAATATTATAAAGATAGAATTTGTATGAATGTGAACCAATATTTTTCATAAAAGAAATTCGAAAGAAATGTTTTCTAAACAGTAAGGTTGCGAACAGAGTGAACGCCTATTCAGACAGGCAGGCAGATAGACGCTGGCAAACTGTGTGAGCAAGCGAGATAAAAGTTAGCATGGCTTTATTTCTCTCTAGTTGCTTCGCAGGTTTCTGTATGCGCCTGCCTGCCTTCCTGTCTGAATCAGCGTTCACTCGGTTCGCAACTTAAGGGGAGGTCCGTAGATTTGCCAACCATAATTTTTGATATTATAAAGAAATAATATTTATGACTGAAGTTCAAAATTAGATAAAGCAATCAAAGTTTTCATAAAAAAAATCAAGTAGAAATATTTTCTAAACAAAAAACGGAGAAATTAGCGTCACTATATCAGGGGAATATTTTTCCATCAAAAAGCTCACTTGTTTTTGTTTGAACAAAGCTTTTATACGAAAAAAAGGTTTTTTTTGATTTTTGAGGTCGATTTGGACTATAAGAGTAAGGTTTCGAGGGTAAAACTGTCTAAAGAAATTATTTTACAGGCAATTTTTAATGTTTCATTCACCGACATGTAGTCGATAAAGTTAATGAGAAAAAAGTTTTTCTAACAAAAATGCAACCTTCAATTTCTCGAAAACGATAAATTAAAAAACGATAAACGCCATTAAATCAAGCTTCCTCAAATTATGCTAAAATGATATGTCTTCAGCTTGTTTAATATTTGGAAAAGCACAGTGAAATTATAATACATAATAATGAAATTAAATAAAAACTTTTAAAAAATACACCCAGAAAAAAATCTGGTTTATTTAACCAAACTTTAACTAAATTGCAGGTTAAAATTTGCCAACATGAGTCGTCAGGTTAATATAACCACATACCATGCAGGTCAATTTAACCTTTTTTGTGGTTTAATGAAACTGAAAAATGTGGCTATCTTAACCATTATTTGTAGTTAAATAGAATTGAATCAGGTTAATTAACCAAATGTCAATGATGAGATTTTGTAATGGGGGCAGAAGGGAGGGTGAGAGCAAATTAATCATAATCACCTTTTTTTAATCCCAAGTAATACAGAATAAGATAAAATTAAACATTCAAACTTCTCTTATGAAAGCTTAACAAAAGTTTTTTTAAATTTTTAATAAACGAAAAAAAAACTTAAGAGCTTCACATTGCAAGCAATACGTAAAAAACACTTGCGTTAATAATGCGCGAATAAACTGAACGAAATAAATGCTCATTGACTATTTTTTGTTGTTAACGAAAATCGTCAATTTACAGACAAACAATAGAGAGAGCCTAGCGCATGGCAAGCAATTAATCTGCGGCGTAATTAAGTGCAATATTGCAACACTACTGCGTTGCCAATTGCATCTAAAGCTGACGTTAATGATGGTGCTGCTGGTGGCCGTTTTGCGTGCTTATTTTTTGTTGTTGTCGTCATTAAAAAAAATTGAAACCCAAATAACTGCATAAAAAATGTATCCGTAGCCTTGAAGCCTCGTAATCCAGTCATTCATACATTCATTCCGTCAGTGCCACGACAGTGCCTACGACAGTCACACCACATGTGGATGAAAACATTTTTATACACATTAAATGCAATATTTCATAAAGCACAATGAATTAAAAAACTTAACGAATGTTAAGAACAAAGCTTCTGCCTGCATAACTATTTGCGCTGAAATACAATTAAGTGCGTTAATGAAGCTAATTATTGTGGCAATTAAGAAGAAGAAGAAAATTTTTTTAAAACACTGTGCTGGCACATCACAAGCGGCTTGATTGCAGCAATTCCATTGAATGGGAAAATAATGCAAATTAAAAAAAAGAACTAAGAACAAAATTGCAATAAATCTTTGACTTGAACGAAACTATTTTTCGTGTGAACATTTATTATCAGCAATAAGTTGATGCTGATAAAAATGACCCACGATTTGCACAATCGATTTACTTTTGTGAGTAAAACATCAGAGGACGCTATCGTTGTTGTTTCAATTTCAATTTCAGTTCGTTTTCATTTGAAATTTAATTACTTTAATATTAATTGCGCTTATTTTAACTCAATTCAATGAAATCAATGTTTTAATTATGAGTGGCGATACTTTATTTACAGGCCTAAAACAAATGTTATTTCTTAACGCATGTCATAGTGAAAGTATTGAGGGCAAAATTTACAAAAAATACTTGGTTGTAAATTCTTCATATAGTTAAAAAATATCAAAATGCACACTTAACGAACCATTTTATTATGCAAATTTTAAATCAAAGCAAAGTTTAGAACACATTTAAAGTAAAAATTGCACAAACCCACATTTAAGGCTACTCAACGAAACATTTCAAAACTCAACGACATTTTTTACCTGATAATGCAGCAAATTAAACAAAAAACGAATTTTTTGACTTAAACAATTCTATATATATATATATATTAATATTGTACTTAACGAAGGTTTAGTTTGCATAAAATACATTTGAAGCAAAACTAAAAAAGTAAACAAAAAAGAAGCAAGTACAAAAAAATTTTTTTTATGCTTCATCAAGTAAACTTGCAGCCAGCTAAACGACATACTTTTTAAGTAAACGAACCATATTTTGTTTAAAAATTTGCAGAAAATTTAAAACAAAAGAATCTGAATTCATAACATTTCAAAATTCAAACTGAACGAAGCTTTTTCCTAAGTAAAAAATATATTAAAGCAAAAGGACAAATAAACAGAATGTTAATGCTATAAATGCCGTCACAATTGCACAATTCAGGCAACTAAACAAAACATTTTAAAACTTAACGAAACTTTTTTCTCATTCGAATATGCAGCAAATCAAAAAAATCGTTTCCCATTAATTTTAAAATTTAATAAAATAGCTATATATGAACATAAATTCCATACTTAACGAAACGTTTTTTTGTATGAAAAAGCATTGAAAGCTTTTTCATGTAAATTGCATTACATTAAAGAAAAATTAAAGAATATTAAAGAAATTTTCATGTGAATAACTTTGATACGTAACGAAATATTTTTAAACTTAACGAAATTTTTTCCTTTCTTGTTATAAAGAAAATTTTAAAAAATATTATTTAAAACTATAATTTTTTTAGAATTATATTTGAGCTTAATGCCAAATAAGTTCATGAAGTAACAGATTGCAACAACAATTATTTCATGCTTTTGTTAACTATAGTAACTTCAAATAAACATGAAATTGTCACTTAACGAAGCTTAAACTTACTAAAAACAATGCATTAAGCGTTAATCTTAGCAAGTTAATTACATTTTTCAGCTGACAAAATATTTAAAACCTAACGAAAAATTATTAAACTCAACGAAAGTTTTTTACTTTCTAAATATGCATGTTTCTAATATTAAAAACAAATAACTCTCAATTTTTTTTTTTTACTTAAGAATCGAGATAAAGACAAAATTTAAACTTAACGAAACATAAACATAAAGTTAATTGTCGTTGTTATGCTGATCAAATAATCCTATCAGGCAACTAACAAAATATTTACGGACTTAACGCAACATTTTCAAACTCAACGAAACTTATTACTTATCTAATTATGCAGCTTATTGAAAAACTAGCTGTTGGGAACTTTTTTTAAATAAATAATGCCGTTAAACATTTAATTTTAACTTAACGTAACAAAAACTTTAAAAAAATGCATTTAAAGCAAAACTAAACGAGGGAATAATGTTTGTGCATAACTATATGACATACCGGTCAACTTCAAAACATATTTAGGAACTTAAAAAAGCAATTGAAAATTCAACGAAACTTTTTTCTTTATCTAATTGTATGGCAAATTTTACAAAATATCTACTAATGAGCAGTTTTTCCTAAATAACGCCATGTTAACACATATTTTTAACTTAACGAAACATACATTTACATAAATATGCATTTTAAGCAAAACAAAACAAGCAAATAATTTTTTGCATTATCATATAACCTACAGACAATTTAACACCATGCTTAAGCACTTAACGAAACACTTTTCCTATGGAAATTTTTGGAATAGTGCAGAAACACGTTTATGTAGAATTTACTAAAATTTAAAAATTAAAGGAGTAGCATTTCGGCATCCTCCATCTTTCGTTAAGTTTTCTGTTCCTCTCGTTAATGATCTTAAATAATTTTTTTCTGAAAAATAACATTTCTACCGTATTGAAATAAAAAAATAAAAATTTTATTTGAACAACTGTTGTCACACTTTTTTTTCTACTACTATCTACGTTCCTATGACTAACAAATCCTCACATCTTTCAACGATTCGTCATTCACAGTAAGGTGAAAAAAAATAAAGGAAGATGAAATTAAATGAGAGGCAAAAAGAAGTTCATTGCGCCTATGGAATGTTGTTGCTTTTTAATACTTTTGCATTAACTTGAATTGAAATTTTTTATTTTTCTGTTTTGCATTTAAAACATGTGTAAATCTAATAGTTTGAGCCAGATTAGTCATCATTAAGCCCAGTTTTGGTTTTTGTGATTTCTTTAACTTTCATATTTATTGGATTTGCAAAGCATTTAGAAAGTACTTAATAAATACAAGCCAGGCTAAGCAACTAAACGAAAGTTTAAAGTGATTTCGAATCGTTTTTTTGTTTTGTTTTTTTAAATGACTCAATTCAAAGAAGGTCAATGAAACAGCACCGATTGCAGACGAGCCCTTTTTGAAGCGGGGAGGTTTTGTTTGATGCTTTTGCTCTTAATAGCAACTGTGCGCCTATCTACAAGCCCAGCAAAACTTAACGATTAGTCATCATCAACACCTTCTTCCCCTGAACAGCAACTCTGGGTACTTCAGAGCGTGCACTTGATGGCGCAGCTGCACAACCAGCCGTAGGCATGTACCCAGCCCAGCTTCAACTTCGACACGAAATGCAAGAAGCTCAACAACACCATGAACAACAGCAGTCACAAAAGTGTTTCATCTCTTTAGCTTTGTTCGGAGTTTTTGCACGCTTTCCTGGTTTACATCCTTTTCCGTGCTGTGCTGTGCTGTTCGGTGCTCTTGCCTTTGCTCTATCCTCTTCCGGCTAACAATAGGGCGACGCCGCTTGTTGTTAGGCGTGCACCGAGTTCTCTACCTAGTTTTGCACACTTTAACCGTCTTTTGGCGCGTTTCCGTATCTTCGTTAAGTTTTTCATAGCATCAGCTGCTTTTGCATAGAAGTGATTGCAGAAGCCTGCCTGGAGGCCCTACTTTGCACCTATTCTTTAATGTTTACCCACACATATGTAGCTGGGGTAATTGTGGGGTCAGGTTGCTGGCGTGTGGGTAGGAAGAAATTAAAATAAGAGAGAGTGCGAGTGCGCTTTAGAGAGTGAGCAGTTAAAAATAGGCAGCGTGGATTTTTGTTTTGCTCTGGATTTTCTATGAAAATAGAAAAGAGTGCCCGCCTAGAAACAGCTGCCAACTTTGACATTGTAACATCAGCTTTGTAGCATTTGTTTTTGTTTTGTGGGCCTATCTTTTTGCTTTTTGTTGGGAAGCTGGCAACATTACAGTATGTGTGTGGCATGTTGCCACACGTGCTTACTTCACATAAGAAATAATGTTTGGAAAATAAATTAAAACTAAAAAAAAATTTTTTTTTATTGTAAAGAATAATATTTTGCAATGTAAAACTGTAGCAGCTCAGCAGAGTTGCCATGCTGAATTTTCCGAAGCTTCAGTTTTGCTATACAAATTTGCATTTGCGTGGTTTCGGAGCACAAGTTGTTGCCAAGCTAAACTGTGGTATTTTTGTCTGTAAGTTTTTTTCTATGTTTGCTGCGAACAAAAAGGCAGATAGCCAGACAGACAGCAAGATAGACAAGAAGCGCACTCGGTAAACAAAAAAAAAAAAAAAAAAAAAAAAAACCAAAACAAATATATATGCTGTGCTTGAAATAGATGCATCATTTATGTTTATGTTTCGACTATTCATGATTTTCATGGCGACAGCGCAAATAGATAGATATGCAGCAAAACTAGCTAGCTAGCTAAGATTAAGATATCGTCTCCGTTGTTGTTGCTGCACTTCACATTGACCGTGAAATTATAAATTTTATGCAAATTTTTTGCGAATTCATGTAGTGTTGCATTGAAAACATGTATTATCAGCATGACGCTTGATGTATTTGTTAATTATGCAATTTGCTGCATAATTAGGCCAGAAAAAAGTTTCGTTAAGTTTGTAAATGTTTCGTTAAGTTGCTCTAAGCGTAAGCTGATAACGAAAAAAATTATTAAGAAATGTGGTTTGACTTTAATTGTATTCTTTTAGCAAATAGAGCTTCGTTAAGATTGAATTTATTGTGTTTATGAAAAATGATTCAAGAAATTATTGCAAGAAAAGATATACAAATAGATATTCAATAATGTACAAGTATTTATAAACAATTAAACATTCTCTCTGCATAAAATAAACTTGTGACTTTTTATTGTTCTGCATTTACGTTTTTTATGCATACCTAGTCTTTTTATTAAAATATTTTTTTTAATAAAATAAGAACATTTTTAGCTAATTCAATAAATTTTCATTTGTTCCAAAAGGCTAATTTATATTATCTTATCAATAGTAATTCTAATATATATTTCTTAATTTTAAATTATTTGTACAGCATCTACGAAAATATGCTATTTTATGAACTTTTGCGTTTTTCGGGTAATAATGAAAAACTACTGATTAAACTAAAGTACTGTACTTTGTTGATGTTTTGCGAAAATTATGTATTTGATATAACTGGCTATGAAGTTCTTCATTACAGTGCAGTAAAGGGCATAAGAAAAAAGTTTCGTCAAGTGTCATATTTTAGTAAATATATATACTAAACACTAAATAATGTATATTTTAACAAAAATCTACATTCAATCAAATTAAATTTAGTGTTTAATGTGTAAATAAGGTTTCGTTCAGATCAAAGTAGAAATTAAGTTTTTATATTTTCTATTACTTAAATTTAATTTAAATGAAGTGTTTTAAAGCTGCATTAATAACAAACTAACAAAGTTTTATAGGAATATTTTCGTTACGTTACAAAAAACAATGATTTGTTCATTATTCTTAGAAGTTCGGTTTAAAAATTAAACGATAAAGTCTTAGTGAGCTCAAATAAGATCTGGGAAATAACAAAAGTTAATAAACCAAGCCTTTATGAACCCTAAATAGATCAGAGAAAAGAAGAAAGACTCAAAAAAGTCGCATATGCTACCTAGACTTAAATTCGTCGAAGTTTTACAAAGAAAAAGTTTCGCTAAGTTGAACTTATTGAATTATTTAAAAAAAAACTTTAAAAAAATTCATTAAGTTGCATATTTTTCAGGTTGAAACTTTGGAATTCCTTTTAAAGACATTTTTATAGAGTATTAGTTAACAAATAATATTCAAAGATGTCGTTTTAGTAACAAAGGCTAATTTTCGATAAGTTTTTTCCTAAACAAAAGTTTCGTTAAGTTGCAAATAACAATAAATAAATTCGTGGCAGTCTTGTAACTAAAAAATACCAAGTAATTTTAGCAAAAATGTTAGATACATGCCACAGAAAAGTTTCGTTAAGTTGCCTTGAACCGCTTTTTTTTATCCTGAAGCTCTTAAGCACCATTAAAATGCTTGTTTATTGAGTATGAGTTAACAAAAAGATATGAAAATATGATAATTTAGCCACATAATCTAAATTTTTCTATGTGTTTTTTTAAAAATAGTTTCGTTAAGCTGCAAATAACATTTGCTTTATTTGTGAAACTCTCTAAGCTCAAACGTTTCAAGTAGTTTTGCCTAAAATGTCAGTAACTTGCCAGAGAAAAATTAGCCTTAAACAATGAATTTTATCTTTAAAGTCAGGAATTGTATTCCAAGGCTTGATTTTGGAGCCTTAACAAAAAAATATTAAAACGTGCCGTTTTATTCACATATGCTAAATTTCGTTAAATTTTTAAAAAAGTTTCGTTAAGTTGCAAATAGTAATTAAATATTTGGTAGCCTCTCAAAAAAGTTGTTAGTGAACTTAAATTATCAGTTTGTTGCTTGAAAATGTTTCGTTAGGTTAAACAGAATATGTATAAGTACCTTAAAAGTAGTGTCCGACCGAAACCGAATATTCGGCCATTTTATAATATTCGACCGAAACCGAAACCGAAACTGGTTATTGATATGAAAATTTAAGTTTTTACAAATGATTATTTTTATTAAAAGAAAACAAAAGTACTACTAATACAAGACAAGTATTATTTGAATATTGAAGTTTATTATAATTAATTGAATGAGATCATTTTTTATTTTATTTTTATCACACACTTCGCTGCACTACTCAAAATAGTACGCACCTACAATGTACATTTTTTTAGAACTACAAGGCAAAGTATTTCTGTTTTTCTCTAAGTTTTAGTATTATAAAAATAGAAATATGTATTTCGTTTTTTTTTTCCTTTATTCCACACACACACAGAATTCTTTCGGAAGTTCAATTATCAATTTTTCGCTTAAGTACCTATAAAGCTTTAATGGTAATTGCAAACGAGATGATAATATCGAAAATGATAGAACTCATAAAATTAACCAAAAGTTTTGCGTTAACACGTTAAATCAAATAAAAGACGAATTCATAATTTTTGTTTTGTACAATGCGTTGTAAATATTTTTATTAAACCAAACTTATATATTTGTATTAAATGACTGATGCAAAAAAATTTGGTATAATTCAAGAATAGCGAAAACACTATTTTTTTAATATGTTGTTGTTGGATTATACGGATTTTAACCTCCTGAATCCAAATTTCAGGCTGCTGGCAATTGGTTTAGAAGTTATAGGCCCCCAAAGTTGCAAAATGGGCTACACATCTTTCTGCTTTTTTTTAGTTTTCCGCGTTATGGGTATCAAAAGAAAGTTAATGCGAGTACCTACCTATTCAAGGAGGTATCAAACATGAAAATTAATTCATATCTTTTTAAGATATACCTATTATTATATTTACAATTTGTCTGCAAAACAAGTGGTTTCCCTTTTACGAAAGCACGACACTAAAAATGTTTATATCTTTTAAAGTTATGCATGAATTTTCATATTTGAATTGGTACCTTGTTGAACAGGTAAATTACCTTTCTTATAATACCCATAGAGTTTAGTTTTGTTGGAAAATTCAGAAAAATAGCAAGGTTTGTAGGCTATTTTTCCCAACTTTGGAGGCCTATATCTTCTAAATCAATTGCGAGCGGCCTGCAATTTTTCCAGATTTGGAGTAAGGAGGCCAAAATCAATATAATCTGCAAAAAAAAAAAAATTCAAAATTATAGTTGTCGCTATTCTTGAAATGTTCCGAAATTTTTACCAAACGTTACGGCTAATTTCGGTTATTCGGCCATATTGAGGCCGAATAGCCGAAACCAGCCGAAACTGCCAAAAAGGGCCGTAACCGAAACCGAAACCGAATATTCGGTCGGACACTACTTAAAAGCTCAGAATTTTCAAGAACAGACCATGCAAAACAGGGCATTTGGATTAAATATGTTAATGAAATGTCGTTTATACTGCCTTTGCAAAAATAAAATCAATTTTTTTAGACCGAAAAAGGTTTAGTTCAGTTGCATGTTGCCATTATTTAACGAACATTTTAGAAAATTTGAGACAGGAACCTACGAGCTACTCCCTAAATGAGCTGAAGATAGCAAAAATTCTACGTTTTAGCTTATTTCCTAAGATTCGTTAAGTTTTTAAAAAGCTTAGGTTAAGTTAGAACTTTTTAAGTTTAATTTATACGCTTAAAGCTCAGCCAAAGCAACTTTTCTTCAATTCTGTAGAAGAAAACTAAAACTGCGTCAGTTTCACTCAAAATTCCATGCGAACATTTCATCACAACAAGCAATTTTGCGGTTTTTATTCATTGAAGAACAACAACGTCAGTAAAAAATTGCAGTGCTATGAAAAACTGAATAATGCAATCGCGGCTTTAAATGACGGCTTCAAACGAGCAGCATAAAAAACAAAAATATTTATAAACAAATAACGAGTGACCAACTGACCAGCGTTGACGTTAAGAAAAATTACAACATCGTAACTTCAACAAACGACACAAAACATGAGCACACAAATACAGTCATACAAACAACGAACTCAAACGTACTGTGAGTTAAAAAGAACAAACTACGACAGCAAATAAAGTATCCTTAAAGGTTGCTGCAATGGTAAATAAACAAGTTTATCCGGCTTGGAAAAAAAGTGAAGAAAAAAAAACCAACTCGTATCAGAAACAATATATTTCTAGCTGGTTTGTTTTGTTGTTTTTTTTTTTGCTTATTTTTATTGAAGCAAACATTAAGCCAGGCTTAAAGCGTAAGTGTAAATAGAGGAAATTCAGTTAGAGCATAGCAATACACTCAATAGCAAGGTACTGCAAGTAAACGCAGATAAGCACGATATCAATAGCAGAAGTAAAAAAAAAAAATAACAAAAAAACAAAACAGTAAAACGGTAAATGAAAAAAATAACTTAACAATTTAATATTCAATTATTTCATCAAATAATTTCGGCAATAGATACTAATAGATAATTGATAAGAATTCAAACTTTAAATAAAAAAGTAGACCAAAATAAATTTTTTTAAGCAAATAATATTAAAGGAAATTGAACATTTTTTACATAGGTTAAATTTCAACATATGGTATTACATATTACATAACATATTCCTAATTTTTCGTGTTTTTTATATGGTAATATATGATAATATCTATTATATGACATAGCTAAGCACTCATCTGAATTTTTTTTACAAAATCTTTTAAAAGTTTTTTGGAAAAAATTATAAGAGCTATAACTATAACACAGAACTTATCAAAGGTCACAAGTCATTACAAAAAGTTTATAAAAAAAAGTTTAGATATATAATAAAAAATTTCCTAATTTTTCATATCACTTAAAAATAAAGAAAAGGGCTTATTAATAAAAAATAATTTTTTCGAGACAGTTTGCTTCATGCAAGCAAATCATTTCAATTTTTCATGTCTTATTTATATCTTTTGAAATCTCTTTTATTTTTTATTGCAAAAAAAAATACACTGACACGTCAACTTCAAACAAAGAATGAATTGACAGATCGCAATAAAAGTTGTTGAGTGTTTAAATGAAAGGTGAAATATTAAAATAGATAAGAAATATTCTTCTGCTGGTTAGTAGGTATTGTTTTTTTAAATAATTTTCTATACCTATATTAATTGATTTTTCAAAATTTTCCTTAGATCTTTTTTGAATTTCAATTGATCTATTGTGAATTTCACTTCATATTTTCTGAATATTAAACGATCTTTTATGAAATTTAAATGAAGTTTTTGATTTTTATTGACCTTTTCTGAAATTTAATTGAGCTATTCAAAATTTCAAATGGAATTTCTGAATTTCGAATATTCTGCATTTAAATTGTTCTTTTCTCAATTTTAACTGACCCTTTTCTGTACTGATCTGTACTGATATATAAATTAAGTTTTTGAATTTCGTTTGCCCATTTCTAAATTTCAATTCATCTTTTTTGAATTTCAAATGGAATTTCTGAATTTCAATTTATCTATTCTGAATGTCATTTGAATTATTTTACTTTTAATTGCTCTTTTCTGAATTTTATTTTATCTATTCTGAATTTCAAACAGAGTTACTGAATTTCTATTGACCTATTTCAAAATCCTTCTATCTTTTCAGAATTCCAATTGATCTTTTCTGAATTATAACTGAAAATGGTGTAGATGTGATTTATGTTAAGTGTTTTTTCCTCAGTGTCTTCGAAAAAAAATTAACAAAAAAAAAAAACAATAAAAATAGGAAATAATACTTTTCTTACACTCAATTCAAATGTTTGTCAAGCAAAAGAAACAAACCTGGTTGTTAACCATAAACGAAGTTATTAAATACATTAACAGAGATTCAGTTGTTTGAAGAGAAGAGAAAATGTATCTTTGACTCTTAAATTTGTAATTCTTACAAAAACTTTGTTTGATTTTACAATTTTCGAACCTGAAGTCATTTTGATAAACTACCTTTGAAAACTTGTCAGTGTTCAGTTCATATGAATTCTACAAGCTTTAACTCTTGTATCTCAAACACCAGCCACTTCGGCTAAAAGCTCATGCGCAGCAAGCAACACAAAACAAAAAAGGCATAGCTTAGATATTGATTGCATGAAAAACCAGTTCTTGAACAAGCCAAAAACAGACAAATAGTGGGCGTGTGCCTGGCAGGCTGGCTAGCAGCGCACACATTGACTCTAATGACTGACTATCTAACAGATATCTTTTTTTTCCAAAACACAGCAGCACAACAACAAGTTGGTACAATAATACGAGCAACCATTATAACAAAAAAAGTTTGGCACGCGCCACAAGTGAAGCTTAAAGTGAGCTTTACTAGCTGCCAACAACTTGGCTGGCTGCTTGGCAGCTTCTCTGTGCTCCGCTTTTGTGCTGCATAAAGTATCTGGTTACAGCATTTGTAGCTGGTTGTATTTTTTGGGTGCCATAAGCCGTTGTTTTTGTGTTGTTTTTTTGTTGTTTTTGTTGTTATTATTATTGTTTCCTTTGCTCCAAATTATTAAATGCTGCTTGACCTCAGGCGTGTTTCAATTGCACTTTCGCGCATTTGTTGTTGTTACTGTTCTTGTTGGTCGCAGCAGCATGTTTCGTGTATCTTTTAGCTACTTTATGTTTGCTTTAGCTGCAGGCGACACTAGTTAAATTTTCAGTTTTTTTTATCTAGCTTATTGCTTATTGCTGGCCGTTATTTTATAGCTCGTTACTGTTGGCCTAATAATCATGATATTTGGCTGACGGTTATTATTGGTGAGGTAATAAAAGCCATTTAGAATGTTGCAGTTGGGCGCATTTGTGAATTGTCAAAAAGCTAGAACGTATCTGTAGCTGTCAAATGTTGCCAACTTGTATGGCATGATTTCTGGCAAAGTATCTACATATCTGTCAGTCACAATAAGCAGCCCTAGATAAATACAAGGAGTAATTATTTTCTGCACAGTGATTTTATTGAATTTCCATGTGTTTTCCCAGTTGTCATAACGTTTGTCGTTGTTGTTTTTGTTATTGGTGTTGTTGTTCCTGTTGCGGTTTTATTTACCTGCAATTACAGCTGCTTATAATTTAATTCTTACTCTTTTATTTGCTATGAGTCACACAATTTTTTTGCGCGTAATTTGTAACAATTTATTCGCTGATTTTTGCTGTGTTGGCTATTTTTCTTTTTGTTGACAACTTTTGTTGCCTATCTTTATTGACTTATACAGCATTTAGGAAACTGCATAAAACTTCTTTTCCCTGCAAACCTTTGCTATAGGCCACACTTTATGGCTTCTTTTGTGCAACTGATAACTACTGATGTATCTTTAGTTTTAACTCCAATAGCTTTTGTTTGTTTATAAAAACAACAAAAAAAAAGTAATTAAGTTGCAGCTTAAGCAGCCATAAATGATTTTTTTTCCAATAATTTTGTCTCTTCTGGTGAGTAATTTGATATCTGCGTCACTCATTCTGTCAGGCAGGTGTGAAAAATGCATATGTGTCAGTTTTTTCTTAACTTTTATTTTGATATTCTTTCTGGGTCCCTAAAAATTTTGTATTTATGCTGAGCTTGATTTTCATATTAATTGTTTTAAGCTGTTTTGTACTGTATTTTTAACACGTTCTGAGCACGTTCTTGCCTGAAACTTAAGTCGCCTTCGCTGATTTGTTAGCTGAAGTTTCACGAATTTGTATAAGAGGCAGGAGCTGCAGCACAGCTGGCATTGACCTAAATAACCTGAACATTTCTTTGTAGCATTTCTTAAGAGTATAAGGTGATAATTTTGTTAAAGAAAAAAGAAATTAAATCGATTCACACAATGAACGTTTGATGGTTTTGGGACTCTATTCCTAAATTTTTTGGATGCTTTAAAATTTTTTTGAGAAATCAATTACCTTACCACAAGACATGGTACCCGTGAAAACCAAAATTTCTCAAAATTATTTTTAAATGAAATTGCCTTCAACTACCTTTCAAACGATGGTTTTAACTTAACATTCGGTAAAAAAGTGTTTGAGATATGAATTTTAGTAAAAATAGATTTTCGACGTTTTTGCTGATTTTTGTCAATTCTGTCCTCCGTTTTTTACGCCGAGACGTGGCCGGTATAGAAAAGTATATATATTCTTGATCAGCATCACCTCCTGAGTAGATTTAGCCATGTCCGTCTGTCTGTTTGCGATCACGATAACAAACGTAACTTTATAGCTATCGTAACGAAATTCAATATATAAGCTTTTTATAATATATAAGCTGATGAAAACCACGCCTACCTCCCATATAAAGTGACTAAATTAAAACCGTAAAATCTCTTTAAATTCCATATTTGTAAAAGTCAAATAAAAATCACGTCTACCTCCCATACAAAGTGAGTTTACCAAAACGGTAAATCTCTTTCAATTCCGCAAAAATTAATGTACTGACCTCAAATTTGGCGCATAAGCTTTAACAATTAATATGTACCTTAAATATAAAATTTGAAAAATCTTATGAAAACGACGTCTACCTCCCATACAAAATGAGGTTACCAAAACGGTGAAATCTCTTTAAATCTCACAAAAATTACTCTAGTGACTTAAAATTTTCAACGTATGAAATTTGTAAAAGTCGAATAAAAATCAAGTCTACCTCCCATACAAAGTGAGCTTACCAAAATGGTAAAATCTCTATCAATTCCGCAAAAAATTTCTAATGACTTCAAATTTTGCACATAAGCTATAACAACTAATATGCTGTTTAAGTATTAAATTTGAAAAAATCTAATGAAAACTATGGTTACTGTCTTTATGAAATATGTAAAATCCCCTTAAATTCCACAAAAATTACTACAATGGCTTACAATTTTTCAAAACTGAAAATTCCGCCCACCGTTCACACAAAATGACGTAATCATAATAGTAAAACCTTTGTAAATTCCAAAAAAATTTATGTTTAACCTTTTGTTGCAAACAAAAGCTGTAATAAATAAAAAAGACTGCGAGTTTCAAATGTGATATGTTAAGATAAAAATCGCGACCAATAAAAGTGACGTCATCAAAATAATGCAACATTCAAGTCTTCAAATAATTTAAAATACGGCAGTAGAGGTATTTTAACTTCGGTGCAGTCGAAGATAATTCCTTACTAGTTTTTTAACTTGTTAAATTTGTGGATATTTTTCTTTGTTTTGTTAAAATTTCAATATTGTACGATTATTAGTTTAAGCTGCTGTATGATGAATTCGCCGTCTAGTTTTTACCTATGTTAATTTAATTGAAAGATTTTTATAAATTATTAAATTTTTCTATTCAATTTAAGGGAAAGTTTTACAATATATTGAAAAAGTTGTGAATATTCAGATTTTTAGCAAACTATTGGCTTAAGTCGGAAGTTCTAAACGCTCTAAAATCATTCTGAAATTTTGAATTTATTTGCAAAATTTTAAAAATTAGTTAACCTTAATATTAGTGTCCGACCGAAGACGGAATTTTGGCCGAAACCAAATATTATGGTTATTAATATGAAAATTTAAGTTCTTACAAATAATTTTTTTTTATTAAATGGAAACAAAAGTACTTTCATACAGATAAGAAAAAAATTTAATATAAAAATGTTTTATTTGTATACTAAAGTTTATAATAATTAATTGAAGGTTACTATACTAATGAGATAATTTTTTTCTATTTTTTATTGCAAAAGTATTTCTTGCGTACACACTCAAAATAGTATGCACCTACATTGGATATTTTTATAGAACTACACAGTAAAAAGTTTGAGGGTAAATTTTATCTTTTTTATAACATTTGTGGGGTAAAAACTTTTTTTATTCCAAATAATTTATAAATTTTATACCACTCAATATTATAAAAATAATAAAACAAATATAATTTAAAAATTTTATATGGATATCATGTGTAAATTAAAATATATTCTGGTTCGAAAGAAAAAAATTCACCGAAATCGGGAAATTTCAAAATATAGTGGTTTCGATTGGTCTGACGAGAAAAATGGTTTGAAAAAATTTATAATGATGATGATATGATAAAAATTTATAAGATTGGATAACTTTAAATTTTTGGTTTGGATTTATATGTATACAAATTAGTATAAAATGTATGCTCACATTTTTTACTGTGTACAAAACAAAGCATTTTTGTTTTTCTTTAAAGGTATAGTACCCGTTTTATAAAAATAGAAATATTTTGGTTTCCTTTCATTTATTCAACACATACAGAATTCGTTCGGAAGTTTATCAATTTTTGGCTTCAGTACCTATAAAACTTTAATATTAATTGCAATAGAGATGATAAAAATCGAAAATGATAGTATCGAACGCATAAAATTAACCAACATGTTTTTTGTTAACACCATAAATCAAATTATAGACGAATTCATAATTTTTGTTTTGTACAATGCGAATTAAATGACTGATGCAAGAAATTTTTACCAAAAGTTTCTGCTAGTTTTGGTACTAGCCGAAACTAACAAAAAGGGCTGAAACTGGCCGCAATCGATACCGAATATTCCGTCGGACACTACTTAATATACATATACATAAAAAACATAAAAATGGTAAAATTGATTTTAGTAATTGCTTTTATAAGAGAGTATTTAAAAAAAATAATTTTTAAAAAATATATTCTTAAAATGTAAACAATAAAAATTTATGAAGAATCATCAATATACATCGCACAAAAAAGTAAAAAAAGAGAGGGAGGGTTTTTGAGGGAAAGTTTCGATATTCATCGGGTATCGATACTTTTTATTTAATATTTTGTGGAAATCGATACATTTCACAAAAAAAGAATTATAGTCACGTTTTTCTGTCTACATCGTGTCCTTAAAAATAATTTTCACTCTCATTATCGCTCTTTTTAACTATTTTCTTTAGTACAGGAGCGCATTCAAGTAAAAAATAGTACAAACTTTAAAAAATTTTAACGTAAGCGAACTGAGCTAAACAGCTGATCGAAAATTTTAAGAAATATTTATTTTTTTATTTACATACATTAGGCTGGGTCGATTTGTATGGAGGTAAAAAAATTGATGTTGCCTTTGCGATATTCGGATAGGGCATGAAAACTTGTTTTTAAAAAAAGGGGGCGATAGGGTTGCACTTTAATTCATCTTAATTTTTGTGATTTTTTTCTTTAGCAATTGTTTTCAAAAAATTTTTGTATATAAACGTGCACAGCTAGAACAAAACTGATGCCAGAAATAAAATCCTTGTACCCGATTCAACCTGAAACTGGTCTCACATTTTTGCGTTTTTATACAAAAATTTATCGTAAAAATTTCCTAAAGAAAAAATTAAAAAAATTCAAGGTTTGGTCAAAAATACATACGCAACAACGTTAGGATAATACCTTGAATTTTGTGAATTTTTTTCTTTAGGAATTTTTTACGATACATTTTTGTTTAAAGACCGGTTTTAGGTTGAATCGGGTACGAGGATTTCATTTTTGGCATCAGTTTTATTCTAGCTGTGCATTTTTATATACAAAAATTTGTTGGTAAAAACCCCTAAGGAAAAAATTCACAAAATTGAATATGTAATAGGGTAAAGTGCACCCCTATCGTCCCCTTTTTTTAATAACTTTTCATGCCCGATCCGGAAATCGCCAAGGCAACATAGGTTTACAAATCGACCTAGCCTAACAAACATAATAAAATAAATTTGTAGAAATTTGTTCAGGAAAGTATAAATATTGCCATATATTACACTATAGGGCAGTTTACGATCTTATTTGCACTGGATTGCAAAATTATGCAATTGCAAATATTTTCTATCAATTGTAAACAAATTTTTTTGGGTAACTCTTTGGAAAACTAAACGCAGACGACTGCTAACGAACGCTTTTGTTTAGCGGAGAGGTTTAGCTGAAAAAAGCTTTGTGTTTATGTCATGTGAAA
Source organism: Dichetophora obliterata (assembly GCA_963920525.1). NCBI lineage: Eukaryota > Metazoa > Arthropoda > Insecta > Diptera > Sciomyzidae > Dichetophora > Dichetophora obliterata. The sequence continues at coordinate 37,219,472 of OY986438.1, read as the reverse complement.
AAGGCTCAAAGTGTTCATAATGCAATTTGACTATGAGCATTAAGATACTTTTTAAATGCTTTTTAGCGCTTTTGTCTCCATCTCGCTTGCTCACACTATAAACTATAAACACCAATGAGCTCAAGAAGCTACTTTATAAAGAGTTGAATAAGCATGATCAAAAAAAAGCATCATGGTTACTATGATCAAAAAAAGCTCGACAAAGCAGCTTTATGAATCAGCTTCAGCCAAAGCGTCCACTATGAACGCGGCCTTACCTCTATTTCCGAAGCTTCGTGCAGATAATTCAAAACTTTTTTAATTTCCTGCTACGTCCATATTTGTTGGGCTTCTCTATTTAGATTTTCTTTTTCGAGAGTAAACAAAATTAATTTCTGCGCAAATTTTTGTCTTCAGCTTAATTCAGTTGATCAACTGATTGAGCTTGCAATGCAGTGTTGCGTATGCGTAGCATTTATAAGCCACAGATTTTCAGTGGTGCATTTTTGCAAGGTATTAGCAGGTGCAAATCTGTGCATTTGGCTTGTTAAGTGCAAAAAAAAAAATAATATTTTGCAAAAGAACTCATGCAAGACTATTTGCAGTAGAACGTGAACTTCTCTTAAATCTAATATGCATTGTAAATATGTAAATTCGAGAGTTCTTTTTTTCTGATGATTTTTTGAATAACATAAAAATCTTTTGACTTGCTATAATAGCAATAATAAAGGAAAGTTTGAAAGAAACTTGACCTCGAGTTCGTAAAAAAGTATTCATAATAATAATAATAAAAAAATAAAAAATTAAAATTATAAAAAAATTTTAGAATTGAAGAGCTTAGTGCAATAACGTGAATTAAAAAAAACGATTTTGGTTAGGTCTTGATACATAAATTTATGAATTGCCAACTCTTAAAATGAAATTTCAGAACTATTTGTAAAAGTTTTTTTGTGCAACTAATTTATTATCTTCTTCTATCTTATACAAAAATTAATTTTTTCAAAATTTCACTGTTGATTATTTCAAAATATTTCTTATGTGACATAACACGTTCTTGCACTAAGGTCTTCAATTATTCTCGTAAACATAACAGCAACAAAAAATATGCTAAAACATATTTAGAAAGTTCAAGATCATATTTTTCAGAAATTCTCTATAACTTTATACTGACACTTTACTCTTTACTCTTTATATCTTGATCTTAAATATTGATTTTAAGTTTGTTGATTTTAAATAAATAGATAGAGGTTTGATGAAAAAAAGAGATTCAATTCGGATTAAAAAAAAAATTTCTAGACATTATGGTATAACATACGTGTAAAAAGAGAAAAACAGGAGCTTGTTTTCAAAAAATTTTTTGGGGTACAAGGAGTTGTTATATTTTTTTGAAATTCATACAGGTTATTGTACATAAAACTACTTTAATAATTTTTTTTTGCAATTGTCTAGCTTTTTATAGTGGTCGCTAAAAATGAAATTGAAAAAAGCATCCAAAACTGTTCGATGGATATGGCCTTTCCCATGTATCTGTCACAAACAAATCAAATGTCATTTTAAAGTATAGGTCAATAATTGTACAGTTCACCTTGAAACGACCCCCGGGAGTTTTTTTTTAAATTATGGCGAAAGTTTGAGTAAAAATTTAAAAAAATAGATTTTTGCGCGCTTTTTTGTCAATTAAAAAATACAAGGAAATAGGTGCTTGAATTTAGGTGGGATGCTTAAAGGACAAAATTAGGAACAAAATGCAATAAGATTCAACGAAATTGAAGCAATAGATTTTAAGTTATCTATCGAACCGTTTTGGATGTTTTTTTTTCAATTTCATTTGTAGCAACCTCTATAGGAAACCAGAAAATTGTTAAAAAAAAATATTTTTATAAAGTATTTTTTTATGTACAATAAATAACCTGTATAAATGTCAAAAAAATATAACAACTCCTTGTACCTCAAAAAAATGTTTGAAAACAAGCTGCTGTTTTTCTATTTATAGTTAAAGATGCAAACGGTTAAAAGCCTAAAAAATCAACGCATTGCCACTGTTCGCGCCAGATAAATCGATGCATCTACATAACACCAACTCTCCATGTAGCTTACACAAAAAATCATAGCAAGAAAAAAACAAGAAAAAAAATCAATAAAATATCGAGCTTACAACCGCGCAGTTATGCAAAATAGTTATCGCGAATCCAAAGAAAAAAGCTTGCTGTGCACAAAACTTACCGCTATTGATGGAGCAGCGATAGAGCGCTTCGCAGAAGGCCATCACAAGATGTTCACCGTTGACAGGACTTTGCAGCGGAGTCTGTGTGGCGGAGGTGGTTGTGTTCGGTGACTGACTTGATGTGCTGCTCGAACCATCTGAGCCGCTGGCAGAGGAGGCACCATCATCAGGGCCACCCTCGGGCACATAGAAGGGCACAGCCATGTTGTGTTTTGTTGTTGTTGTTGTTGTTGTTGTTTGTGTTATTGTGGTGCCACTCAGATGCAGCGACAGGGGCGTTGGATGCAGTGACAACAGGATATGTTTGAAGAAAAAATTCAATGCAAAAACCAACACAAAAACGCGCCGTTCGAAAAGATTTCACAACAAATTTTAACAAAAGTTTTTGGTTTTGTTTTAGTTTTTTCTTTTAATTGGAGTTTGTAGTTTATAGATAGTTTTTTTTTTATGTCTCATAAGCACTTTTATGTTTCACAGCTGGTTTAATATAAAATTAATTGGCAGTTTTTTTGAAGGGTAGCGTAACTGTACTTAATAAATGCAGCAACTTTGTAGGAAAATTCTGTTTAGATACTGTTTAAGCTGCGTTAAATTTGTATTAAATTGTTAAGATTTTAGTTTTGTTTTTACTATATTTCATAACATAAGCACTTGTTCTACACTTTGAATGCAGCTAGATACTTTTGTATCTCTTGCAGTTTAGGCAGTTTGGTGTATCTTGCACTTAATTTCTTGCTCTTGTGGGCTTTAAGTTTTTCCAAGTTTTGTGTTAAAGTTCTATAAAAATTTTCTGACTTTAAGCAACAAGCGTTTTGGACTTTTACGCGCTATTTTTGTGTTTTCAAAAATTCAGCAGTTTTAAAAATTGTCACTTTTTTTCACAAAAATTGTTTTAAATTTTTCAAGTTTTATACGGCTAAAAATAAACTAAACGAAAAACTAAATGTCGATTTGTGCAAAAGTTCGTTGTGATTTTTTTTTAATTGAAATTTTTTGTTGTGTTTTATTTTTTAAGATATTTCGTTGCGTGCGCGTTGCAAACAAATTAAAGTGTTAAAGAAAAAAAAGTTCTAAAACTAACTATAAAGCACTTAAAACGTCGTCAACGACAAAATCACGTCTTACTCGCTTCGTAGCTCGCAATCAACTGCTGCGCACATGCAGCGGCCCAATCTAGGTGCCTCACACCGCCGCCTCGCATGCAGCAAGCAAGCAAGAACAAAACAAAACGCAACAAGACAAAAAACAAAACAAAACAACCAACAACAAATAGCAGCAGCACCACAAGTGAGGCAAACCGTACAGTAAAAAAGAAACGAACAAAACAGCTCCTACTCACAGGCATGGCACAGCAAAAACAAAAACAACAACACCAATAACAACAAGTTCTAAGAGCAATTCTGCAGGCAGCAAAAACGGGAACAAAAACAAAAAAACAGCAAAATCAATGAAAAGAAGAGCGCGCCTAAAAACAATAACAACAACAACAACAACAGAAAACTGCATGGAGCCTACAGCGAGCTCCAACGAAGAGCAAACTAAGAGTATACGTCAAAAAAGTGCAGCGAAAAAATCAGCCAAAAACACAACAAAACGCAATGCAGTAACAAAGCCAAACACGAAAAATCACACTAAAAAGCAAGCAAAAACAATTTTAAACACGCGAACGGCAAAGCAAAACAAAAATGATTGGAGGCGCTGCTGCTGCTGTTGTTGTTGTTGTTGTTGTTGTTGCTGTAGACAAGTGGGGAAGAGTAGAAAAGCTAAACGGAGCCAAAACCGATGAGAGCTCAACACACATTTTAAGAGCATGAGTGTGAGAGTTGTTGGCAACAAAAAAAAAATAAACATCGAAGAAAAAACCGGCTGAGTGAAATTAAAAGAGGCATTAAAATAAAGTAGCATAAAAAAGGGTATCTAGTAGGAAGGTAGTAGAAAATTTTAAGAAGCTGCGATATGTTAAAGAAGTTGCGATGCATTTAAATGTCGCATGCATTTCAATGTCGCGGAAGAAGGGGCAACTAGTTAGCATAAACTGAAAAAAAAAATTTCTTAACCCTAATTGGTCCTATGGGGTCGAGTCCATCCCAAGTTTTTTTTTGAGCTGAAAATTTACCTATCTTACGTACGTTGCGAAAACGCAACTTTAACCTATTTGACACCTGAAGCTTATCTGTTGTAAAAATGTAATTAATCGGCCTTTGTAGTCTAGTGAAGAGTGCGCTAGACTTATAAACTCAGAGGTCCCTGGTTCGAGTCCGAGTTCGTTCATGGTTCTTTTCGCTTTCTTTGTTCTTTACTACATTTAAGAATTGTTGAAACAAAAACCCACAACTAAGTTGAGGAAAATGTGGAATGATAGGACAGAAACAACTGAGGGCTGGAAATTCTTGCCGGGGATAAGACATAACACTAGGAATAACTGCGGAATTGCAGAGGAAATACTTGCCGAGGTTTAGGCATAACACTAGCCTCGGTTATAAGCAGTTCAAATTGTCTGTCACGTTTGTTCTGGGTTATCGATTATTCAAATATGGTTGCAATCAATTCTTCTTCTAATAATTCCCTTTCCTTTCAAGAAACTAGTTTCAAAGTTTGACCTTTCAGTTCAAAGACCAAACGTTGTTTGTATAACCCGCATGCCTTGGTTCGTGACTATTTAAAAAAAAAATTAACTGCACATAGATTCTAAACCTTTAAGTAGGGACGTGAAGTTTTATATATTTATTAATATAGTATTGCCTGTGGCCGAAATATGACCAAACTTCTGAAATTTCAATCTTTTAGTTTTTTTTAGTTCTAAGGCATGACCTGCTTTAAGAAAATGTGATGCACTAAGAAAATCTTAAATTTCAAATTATCGCAATAATTTTGATATAAAAATAGTCGAAATTTTTTAAAAATATCTGTTAAAATATTACCATTAAAAACTTTCGTGAACCGTTATTTTATACAACCAGGGCTTTTCATATAAAAATACGTTGTACTGAGAAAAGCTATAGTTTTCAAGATATCTCCATAACTTTGATGTCAAAATAAAGGGAATTTTTCAAAATGTACTATTTATAAGAAATTTCATCTTCACAATATATATTCACACATTTTACATAAAAATAATACTAGTTGTAGGGTATCCGTAAGAGATAGCGAAAAATGTTTTTTGTACTTTGTATTAATGTCGAAAATTTCCTTTTACACCATGTTCTTTCATTTTTTATAATTTAGGTTTTACTTAAGAAATATTCTTTAAAAGCTTATATTTCAGGTCAAAGGTCACAAAAATATTCAGTGAACTCCTTCTCCCTACTCTATTTTTTTTAAATTATCAAAATTTCAGAAACACGGAAGAATTGTTTCTCCCACGCATATTGCTATATAAACCGAAATAGCTTAAAACATACATTGGTGTATATAACATTGGAGTGGTTTGAAATATTTGAAAATTTTTTTCACAGGTATAATTTCTTGAGCTGTAGAACTTGGTAAAAAATGTAAAAACAACATTTTGAAAAATTGAACTTTCATCAAAAAAATCATGAATTTGAAACTGTTTATAGAATTATGTGTCAAAATGAGGCAATTTTTGCATATAAATGATATGTCATATAAAAGAGTGCAAAGAAAGAAAATGTAATAAGAAAAAAAAAATTACAACAAAAAAAAACATTATCTTATTTATTGAAAATATTACCAAGAAATCTTTCGTATACCGTTATGGTATTGGTAAGTGAATTGGAAGCAGTCCTCTCCCCTGTTTTAAGAATTAATGTGGAAACATTCCTCTCCCTTGTTATGAAAATGGATTCGGCCAGGATTCGAACCCGGGACCCCTGAGCGACAGTCGAGCGCACTACCACTAGACTATCGAATTCTACAATAAGCGGCTAGAAAACAATGATATTCTATTGTCATTGCTTGACAATATATAAAAAATTCCACATGCATTCTTAAAAAAGCGGTTTGGAAACAATATAAATATAAAACTACCCTTAAGCTTCCAAAAGATACGGTGGAGAATGTTTATTTATCACTTTTAAATGGAAGCCTTCCGATTTTTCCTGGAGGGTATGTACGATTTATTATAGTGATTATAATTATTTATTTCTTATTAACTTAACAATCTATTGATAACTCAACCTTGTCTCTTCACGATCGTTTAGCAACTAGAAGTACTGTATTCTGTATTCTGGTAGGTTAAAAACATGTGAATCTCGGAAATCACGAATATGTAGATGAGTCTGACACCCCACGTCCAAAGTTAAAGCTTCATACTAATGAATATCTATTGTAGGATTTCGCCCAAAAAAATGGTGTTGGTGGTTTTTTTGAAACTTAAAAATCAAAAATATTGGAAATTCTGTAAAAGTTTAATAAGCAAAACATTGATTCTTAAAGCGAATGAATATTGACCAAATCGACCTTTTTTTGGATGTCGCTCCAATAAAATGGTGTTGGTAGTTTACAATTTGAAACTTGACAATTTTGAAAAAATTTAAGCAAGCATTTTTATTCGTCTGATAAGATTATTAAAAATAATAATTTTGTAAACTAAAAAAAATGTTATCATTAGCATAATTTTTGAATACATTAAAAAACTTAAGTTTTGTTGAATATGAAACACGTAAAATTTACACTCAAAGCGTTTGAAGGCTAAGTTTCTTTTAAGAGAAAAATTAAACAATATATAAATTATATATCAATAAATATACTAGTTTTATAAACTATACTAGAGTTGTCTCTTCCCAATCACTATTTTAACAGTTGAAGTTGTTTATAGAAAGTATTTATGCTATTTTGTTATTTATGATTGCAAAATCATTACATACAAAAAGGACACCAAATCAAAATTAAAAGTTAATAGTAAATACTTAGCGAAGCTTTTTAAAATAAATTCAGCTTAAAAAATTTTTAAATCGAAATGAATACATCGAAAAGATTTTCATTCTTCTGTTTATTAATCGCAAGAAAACGAGTTTTTTTATATTTTAAGAAAAAATTTTGTTTAAACAGATATAAAAGAAGTTTCATTTCTTAATGGCATCTTAAAGATTTGATATTGTTGAAGATCTATCTAACTTTCATCAAAATACCGATTTAAATTTAATTTAAGAATATTCAAAACATTAACAACAATATCCGGGCCTTTTTAAAACAAAACCAAAGTAATGAAAATACTTTTATGTACATAAACAAATACATTTTATAGCGGCTTTAGCGCAAAAAGTATTAAAAATGCCCAATAATCGATTTTTTTAAGATTGATACCGTTTTTAATAATACATTATTTTATAATTGTTGCTATGCTAAAAAGTTTCTACAAGTGAAACCTTTATATGTTTCAAAATTTGACTAAACATGCTGTGAAAAATAAAAATAAATCTCTTTTCCTAAATAAAATTAGCAGAATAAAAATATCGCTTCAATGAATTTGTTCCTACTTCAATTTAAAAATATTTTATTGTGTTAGAGCTCCACTAATTTTGAAGACTAAGATTGGAAACTTTTTCTCTACAATTCACATCTGTTGTATTTTTGTCGGATGAGGTTTTAAATTTGTACTTAACCTTAGAGCATTATAATTGTGTGATATCGATTCATACGTAGATATAAATGCACATTCTTTTGATTGATCAATATTCAATTTCGATTCTTTATTTTTTATATTGGAAATAGTAAAATTGTGCTTTTAAAAACATTTATTTTTAAACACTAGAAAGACTTTTTTAAATGTTTTTAAATTTTATCGATTTGTTGTATTTGGATTGATGTCTTTTATACTTTTGGATCCTAAGGGTGGGGTTTGATTCCTAACAGTGCCTCCCCTTAGCCACGAACCTGATCAGTAATGCTCTAATTTGATGGAATAGTAAAAGAGGCATTTTAATTGTTTTTGTTATTTCACAATTTATTTTTGATATAACGCTGTGACGCAAAAAAGGTTTATTGAAAAATATGCAAAACGGGAAAATTAAAAATGAGAACAAAAAAGAAACTAAACATAGTTCAAACACTTAAACTTTAGTTTTGGTGAGCAACACCCTGTACGTTTAGGCACCATATCACTGTAGCAGCAAAATTGCACCATATTTCATCATGTCACCAACCAGCAATCCGCGCAAATCGTATGACAAAAGCCAAACACGAAGCAAGAGAACAAAACAAAAAGCAAACCAAAACAAACACAAGACATATTATGCTAGCAGCAACAAACTCAAATGAAAAACAACAACAGCAACAACATCACAGTAAATAACGCTTTTCAAATTTCAAACGATTAATTCCATCCATTTTGTTGCTGTACCTTTTGATCAAAAAAAGGTGTGGCATTCATGCGCCTCCAACAGCCAGCCAGCTAGCAAAGCTAGTAACTAGAGTGCAACCAAAGCAGCAGCAGCTACAGCAAGATACAAAAGAAACGAAGTAAGAAATTAAAAAAAAAAACTGTAGCATACCGCAAGGAGCGCGCCTACCAATCAATATCAATAGACACAACATTAATATGCAGCGCATAAATGCAATAAAGTGCACTTTAAAGACATGGTTTTAAAGACGCACACGCTTAGCGTTCCCTAGAACCGTAGTAGTGTAGAAAGGGTTAAAGGCGGAGAAACAGGCGAGCGCTTAAGAGCAGCTAGTTCTTTGTGTTTGTTGGTTTTTTTTTCTCTTAAAGTGTCAGATAAATTATTAGCTTCCATTAAGTTTTATTACGGCTCGTATGATGCATTTTTAAATAAATTGTTATAGGTTATTTTATGCTCATTTCATTTACCTACCGCACTCCCCGCTCCGCAATCAACACCACCATCACCTTTGTTATGCGCCTGATGTTAGGTGGCAGCAGTCAAGGGTTAAACTTATGCAATACTTAAATTTTTTTTTCAATTTATGTTGCTTGCATGCATTTTCAATTTTTGACCCAACCTGGTGTGTGCATTGCGTAGTGTGAGCATGTTCGAACAAGTTAATTTTTAATAAAAAATTATGTGTATGCTGCCCTTTATTGAATCCCTCTAGCCTACTCAGTTAATTGTTTTTGTTCTCGTTTTCATCTCGAACTCTTTGTTAAATTAAAAATCTTTGAAGTGGCTTAAAACAAAAGATTTGCCCTGTTATGATGCCAAGCAAAAGGTTTGCTTTGCAGTCCGCTTTGAGAACAAGTTTGAGCATGTTTATGCTTTAGTATTTCACAATATCACGAAATATCACAGCATCGGGGCGAGACAGCATGATGAGTTAAAATCTTATATGTTGACTGCGTTTTGAGGCAGAACAGGTGGAAGCACATAAAAAAAGAGAGCATATTTTTAAATTTATGTGTTTTTTTGAACATACAGTGAACCAAAAAGAAACATGTACAGTATACTTACTTATGTTTATGTTGCATTGTCTTTGAAACTATGAAGGCTGGGATCAGAATTCATAGAAAATGTACCTACTCCGCTACAAAACTTGTACAGGAACCTCAAAAAAGAGCCATACAAGCAGTGAGTAGTAAATAAAGAGATACTATATCATGCAAAAAGTCGGAAATCATGTGCAATAAATTTATGATGGTGATTCCATATCAAAACGCCCACGTTTCTGACATCACTATTTTTGAAAATGTTACAACTTTCTAGGTAGATAGAGAGTATTCTCCTGAAAAGTGTTATGTATATCTGCGTACTTTTTTGGGTTTACGAATTTTTTATAAATATACACTGTGAAAAATATCAAAAAATCTTAAAAAATACAATTAGTACATATATTCAAATAGCTGTAATTTTGAAACCATAAGTTGTGTAGAAAAAATTGTGAATATTCAAATACCTAGAATTGGTCTTTATGGTGGTGTATTTTTTTTTGTAGCATTTTTATGAAAAAATATTTTTTTTTAAACTGAAATTTTCAGTCACATTTTTAAGAGTCTTCGCAACAAATTTTTTATCTCTTTAATATAATGCATTTTTGAGGCATAATTTTTAAAGGCTAACATGCAATTATAGATTGGGTTTCAAGCGATTGCTATTTTTAACGAATTTTTTAAAACATTTCCTACTTTTATACCGAAAATTCCATATTTTTTTTATTATCAAGTGATTATCAAATTGACAAGCGCTTTAACGTTTTTTTTTGTAACGTTTATTTTTTAATCAAAATAAAATAAAGTGTCAAAAATAAAAACGAAAGCAATAATTAGCTGAAAAAAATAACTTCAAGTGTATTTCCGTCTTTTCTGTATTAACCAATTCCAGTGTATATAAAGTGATGTGCGATGAAATAGAGCCAGTGCTATAAAAATTATTTAAATCGAAAAATCTTAGGAAACTCTGCAAATTTAATTTTTTCTTTTAGTAGGTAAAAAAATTATTTAATTCATATTAGTAAATTAACTAATTAACCTAAGTGTCAAACATAAATGAAATGTCCTCTTTCGGCTGTGACTTGAAATAGAGCCAGAAGTAGTTACTTAATTTTAGCCATGACCTGTGATTAGAAAATTTGAAATTTCATGATAAAATCAATAGAAATGATTGATTATTTCTACCTCAATATTTGGTGGAGTATCCATTATTTTTGATAACTGCTAAGCAACACCTAGTCATCGAATCCACTAGTTTTTGGCACTTAACAGCTGGAGTTTTCTCCCATGCGTCCTTGATTAATTTCCAAAGATTATCTTTGGTTGGATGCTTGTCTCTAAGAGCCACTTTAACCTCTCGAAATAAATTTTCGATAGGATTAAGGTCTGGCAACTGTGGCGGCCAGCCCAAAGCTTTGATGTTTTTTGTCTGGACTATTCTTTTGCCCGCTTCGATGTGTGTTTCGGGTCGTTATCCTGCTGAAACACCCATCGAAGCGGCATATTAAACTCTGCGTTCGGCAACATGGTTTCACTTAATATCCTGGTGTATTGCAAAGCATCCATCTTTCCCTTGATGCAAAATAAGGGACCTGTATCATTATATGAGAAACACCCCCAAACCATTATACTCCCACCTCCATTTTTAACCGTTTTAATAGTGTGTTGAGGGAAGAATTCGGTATTAGGGGGTCTTCTCACAGAAAGGCTGCCTCGCTCTGAGTTAAATAAATTAACTTTGGTTTCATCTGCCCAAAGAATGTTTCGCCATTTGCTAATTGGCCAATCAGCAACATCCTTTGCGAATTTTAATTGCTTGCGGACATTAACTTTGGTCAGAAATGGTACCTTTCTTTAGCCTCCAGCAGCTCTAGCCTGGAGCAGCTTTAGCCTCCAATCCGTTTTTAATTAAAAGCTTTCGAATCGCTGACGTGACCATGTCTAAGGAATATTGTTTTTTGAGATTGGAAGAGGTCACAAACGGATATTTTTTTACATGACGTAGGATTCGTCTTTGCAAACTGGTACTTATTTTGGGTTGTTTTCCTTTGCTTTGTGCAGCCAACTATACTGGCTATTTCCTTTTGGCTTTTAACTTATTTACGCAAGTTTTTAATAATTTTTTGGTTTTCAGGACTGCAGTACATGGTTCTTCCCATTTTAAGACCTAATTTACTAAAACACAAAATTTATTTAAAAATCATAAAACTGAGAACTCTTACTCACGGTCTGTAGTAAAATTTTATTAAAAATATCTTTTTAAATTAAAATTTTTTTAATTATATTTAATTTAATTATATTGGTTACAGTTGGTTACAGTTGGTTCACAGCATGCTATGTTGTTACAAAAAATTTTAATTAAGAAATATCATCAGCAAGTACGTGCCTTTATTTCATCGCACATCACTGTATTAAAGTTAAATGTTTACTTTATTGGGACTGTAGGACCCTGTTCTCACTCGCCTTAAAAAAGGCAGAGTAATGGCGTTATTGGGGGTTGGAATTAGTTTTAAAGGTTTTCTAAGAGATGGCGTAACTATCAATAGATCGCATCGGGCACACCTGTGACTATATTCATTTCAAAGCACATTGTCTAAGCTTCATTTTTCAGTATGTGTCATTCCACTGAAGTGTAAACAACATATATTTTTTTTCTCTGTGAACATGTCGACTTTCGTTCCAACAAAACGCAATTTGCGGGAAGGTTTACTTTTGTGCTTCCATTTGAAGAAAAAAGCGGTTGAAGCACAACGCACGCTTACTGAGGCTTACGGGGACTATGCTCCATCAATTTCTACTTGTGAGTACTGGTTCCGACGGTTTAAAAATGGTGATTTTGATACGGAAGACAAAGAGCGTCCGGGCCAGCCGAAAAAGTTTGAAGATGAGGAATTGGAGGCTTTGCTCGATGAAGACCCGTGTCAAACCCTTCAAGAATTGTCAGAATCATTGGGAGTCGACTTATCAACGGTCGGCAAACGCTTGAAGGCCATGGGAATGATTCAAAAGCAAGGAAATTGGGTGCCGTACCAGTTGAAGCCGAGAGACGTTGAACGGCGATTTTGCATGTGCGAACAACTGCTTCAACGGCATATAAGGAAGAGTTTTTTTCATCGTATTGTCACTGGCGATGAAAAGTGGATCCATTACGATAATCCTAAGCGAAAAAATCGTGGGGACCACCCGGCCATGCATCAACATCGAGGGCCAAGCCGAATATTCATGGCGCCAAGCTTATGCTGTGTATTTGGTGGGATCAGAAGGGTGTCGTGTACTATGAGCTGCTAAAACCTAACGAAACCATCACTGGGGAACGCTACCAACAACAATTGATGCAATTGAGCCGAGCATTAAAGGTTAAACGGCCGGAATATGCCAAAAGACACGACAAAGTGGTTTTTCAACATGACAACGCACGGCCACATGTTGCAAGAACCGTCAAGGAAACGTTGGGGGCGCTGAATTGGGATGTGCTACCCCACCCGCGTTATAGCCCAGACATAGCCCCTTCCGACTACCACCTATTCAGATCGATGGCGCATGGCTTGGCTGAGCAGCGCTTCACTTCTTACGAGGATACCAAAAAATGGGTCGATTCGTGGATTGCCTCAAAAGACGAATCGTTCTTCCGGCGCGGAATCCATATGCTGCCAGAAAGATGGGAAAATGTTGTAGCTAACGATGGACAATGCTTTGAATAATATACATTGTACCGTTGTTTCTAAATAAATGCTCAAAAACCGAAAAAAAACCATTAAAATTAATTCCAACCCCCAATATTTTGACACTATGCATCTGTCAGGTGTTCTTACTACCGACTTTTTTAAGCCCGCCTTATTTTGCATTCCGAGAACAGTCCATAAATGTGGTGTTAAATTTCGGAGAATTCATTACTTTGTAAGTCTTAAATTAAACAGCAACGCAAACAGAAAACCCAACCAATGCAAAACAAAATTTATTTGCGCTAAAACATAAGAGAACCACGAGGAAAATGAGGCACAATGAAACTTCAAAGTAACAGACGTCAAAATGAATCGCAAAATTTTTAAAATTTTTGAAAATGCTGCCTCACGTAACTTGTCACCTTCCCACTTCCCACCTTACCTGTAGACGTCAAAATTAATCCGATGATCCGCCTAACGTAAGGCGCGTGAGAACAGGCTCTAGGAAAGTAATGCAGAAAATAATAATTAAAAACATACAACTTCTTAGAAGAAATCTTAGAAATAAGGGAATATTTTGGATTTATCATGGATTTTTGTGGAAGATTAATCTGAATTAAAGCAAAAGCATAAAGTAATATACAGTGATGTGCACAGAAATAGGGACACCTGTATTTTAATATTTGAAGCTGCATGAATTATATAGAAGGTGCCCCAGATATACCACTAACTCCCTCGGATGGTGATTCTCCTTTATTAGTATAAAGCTTAATAGATGATGATCACCCCTCCCCCTCTTCGGAGCTAGAAAGTGAAAACTGGAAAATATGTGTCATTATGTCTTGCTCTATATTTTATTTATCTCTTAACCGATCTCCAAAGTCAAAGCATCTTGAAAAAGGGACTACATGACTTTCAAACCAATGATATGAAAACCGTTTTCTAATCGCACCACACTAAAAGCTAACTGTTTTACGTTATTACAACAAACATTTTTAATAAGATTTCTGATGAAGATGAAATGATGAAATGATGTGGTAATCTTATTAATACTTTACTTTAATAAGATAATCTTTTTTTCACTCTCCTATGTTTAAGAAGAGACCACCTTAAATTAATAAGAATATCTTTATGATCTGCTTTTATATAACTTTTTATATAACACCCTTTTAAGAAGGTAATAACGGCGAAAATGCTACTTAATCTTGCTTTAGCTTTCAGTCGTAATTGTGAAGTGAATTCATGAAGTTTATATGCATTTTATGGATTTAATTTATTTAAAGTAAAATAAAAAAATGTGATAGTGGTTATGAAATGCTGAAAACTCAAGCCATATTTTAGTCTTGGTAACTCAATTTCGACTTTACTAAAAATTTATGGAGTAAGCTCGAAGGAGGTTCTTAAAAAAATGGAGATTGAGAATGTCGCCACTTTCTTTGAAGGCCTCAACAGCGCCGTGTAATTTGGTGACAAAGTCAATTTTAAGGCTGGCCTGAGACAATGGAGAAAGGCAATTGTTAAAATACGTTATTTTTAAATTCTGAAAGCGTAAGTCTCCTAAACTAAATTTACAGTACTGAGTACAACCAAAATGCACTTTTCTAAAATATTAATGTTATATGTTTTTTTCTGAATTTTTATGTTTCTTAATAAATTGTAATAAGCCATCAAAATGTCTTTTTATTTAATATAACAGCCCATTAAAAGTATATTTCTAGGTAAATGGTTAATAAGATACCATTTCGATTTAAAAATATTTCCTTATTAAAATTTAAAAAGAAATCCTATTAAATCAATAAGATGTACTTATTAAATTTTAAAAATAAATCTTATTAAATCATTAAGATTTCTTCTTAAAAACCAAGAAGTTTTGATAAAATTTTCTTATTGTTTTTAAAAGTGTTCTTATAAAAAACAATAAGATTCTTCTTGAAATTTGCCTAATAAAAAAAGCTCATAGTTTTAATAAGATTTGTTCTCTGGTTTTAATCTTCTTGGATGAAAACTATTGAGAAATCTTATTGATTTTCTTCTATTTTATTAGGTTGTTTTGGCTCTGTGTCGTTGTTTTTGCATTGAGTACTCAAATACTGTGGCAAAATAAAATACCAAGTCAATAGAAAACTTTATTGAACTTTATTAAACTTTATTAAAAAAAATACAACATAAAATATTCTAGGTTGAATGCAAAAAAAATTTTAGAATTTATTTGCTCATAACTTTCTTATATGTGACTTTAAGCAAAATGTTTTTTTAAACAACTTAATTTTAATTTGATTAACTTCTCAATAAGTCATAAACTTGGGAAATCGGATAAGAGATACATTAAATATGGAGTAAAATGTAATGACATTTCTTTTCCAGTTTTTCCTGTCTAGCTCCCAAAGAGGGGAGGGCGTGACCATCATTCTTGCATTTTTTACTCAAATTATGACAAGGAGTCACCAACCGAGGGAATAAGTGCTATATCTGGGGCACCTTGTGTATAATTCATGCAGCTTTAAATATAAAAACACAGGTGTCCCTATTTCTTTGCACATCACTGTATGATGGTCGAAGAATGGGCCACAGGCGAAATATTTTCTGTTTTTAGTAAGAGCTCATATGACATAACAAACGTGGTGTGCGTTCGGACATACAGACATACAATATTTTTAAAAATTACATTTTTGGAATCTACATCCTTCAAAATATTCAGTGTAAAAAGAATTTCAAAAAAATGTAAAACATTTATTTTTTTTAGAGTTTTATTGTATGAATCATATATAATAAAACTGTGCTATTCCTGCAAACATAAAATTTTGCCTTAATAAAGTCAATATTTACTAATGGTTTACTAAGCAAAAATGTTGTAATTGAGGAGTTAGATGCAATGCACTTCTGTTAAAACTGCATTCTGAGATATTCGCGTTTTAAGTTTTTGATGTGTGATAATTTTGTTATTTTATTAAACAATAAAAGGTTTTATTATTTATTTTTACTCATATATTATTTCAATTTGTATATTAAAAAAATCTGTTTTCGATATTATTGTGCAAAATCTGTAAAAAAAGTCAAAGGGAGATGTGCTCTTCTTGCATAAAACAAAGAAGTTAAAGAAAAGGTTTACGTTTATATTTCACAAAAACATGTTTTATTAACCCTGCATCATTAACCTTAGGGTGGAATCCACACAGTCTCTGTTTCTAAGCAAGATTTCTAATGCAACACATTAGTGACGAACTAAAATTCAAACTCTAATCTATATTCAATATTTTACATCAATAATTTTTAGTTTCTAGTGACCTCCGAGATATAAGCCTGTCATCGCGATTAATATAAGAAGTGTTTGGGTGCTTAACACCCAGGTTAGTTATTAAAGAATTTTTTTTGGGGTGAATTACACCCAGGTTAGTAAGTAATTTTATATTTTTCGTATTGTTAGAGTTTTGAAAAACACTCACAATTTTTAATACAATTCATTATCGTTTTTCATTGAGTATATATCGACCTTATAAAATAACTCTCTTCGCCAAGCGGCTGTTGTTGGTGTCGTCGCATTTTATTTGTTGCCTTCGTTCTCGGCTGCACATGCAAATATTATCACCTCATCGTGGCCTTTAAGTATTCAGCATAATTGTACCAACAAACAAATCATGCCACTTTTCGGTAAAATTTGCATCATTCTCTTCGACACCACTATTACCCCCTCCACTTCATCACTTCATCAACGACTCTATGCGTGGACATCTTAGTTCAAATAATCGTATTATCAACAACATCATATACCTGCTAGTCGCCATCGCGTACCTCACATTGTTACATTTACAACAACAACAATACCCTCTTCGACCGCTTATCAAGACGTCATAGGAAATTGCGTGCATAAAAAAAATTCAAATTTGAGACGCGAAGTTTCTCTCCAAAAAATGTTCTTTACTGTGCTGGTTTTAGCGCATAACAAAACACTTGATTATTTTAAGTGGACCGATCACGTGCAAGTTAAAAAATATTTTGGTTCCCCACCACGCATATTGATTTTACGTGTTTGTTTAGAATGAGAAACTACGAAATGGAGGAAGCCAGTCTGCGCTCAATTTTAGGCGACGAAGATTTTGACTCTGAGGTAAGTGATTGCTGGACATGTGAGGATAACGATGAATCACAAGGCGAATTGGTAAGCGAATACGACGCAGATCAGGAGGTTGAGTTGGAGGATGAAAATATTGTCTCATCAAGTAGGGATGCGTACATTGGAAAAGATTGGTCCGTTTGGAAATAAACTCCATTTCCAATCAAAAGAACAGCAGCTGACGCACTTTTTGCACCCTAGACTTAACTAAAGGAGTTTTCAAAAATGTCAAAACGCCTAATGAGCGCCTAATGGAGCGGTTTTTTTCTCTTGTCGATCACATTGTTGAATCGACCAATGTTTTCATTCTTCGTGAGTAAGTTAAATACAAAGAAAAGAAAAATGCTAAAACAACTGATGCTATTGAAGTAAATAGTTTGATGGGCTTAATTTACTTAGCTCGCCTACACAAATCATCTCATGTCTTTGTAAGAGACTTATGGGCGTTGGAAGGCACTGGACTAGAAATATTTCCAATTACTATGAGTTATGTTCGATTTGAACTTTTAATGCGGTATCTACGTTTCGATGATGTAACGACACGTCAAGAGTGACGTAAATTTGGCAAGCTTGCACCTATTCGCAAAATTTTTGATACATTTAATAAAAATTGCATCGAAAACTACAATGTCGGGCGCTACGTAATGGTTGATGAAAAATTGGAAAGCTTATTTCCTTAGGCAGAATTCTGTCGTACGTGCATAAAAAAAACAAGAATGTCCTGCTACTCTCTACACTCCACAAAAATGGCAACATCATCGATGGACCAAAACTATTACCTGAAATAATAGAATTTTATAATAAAACTAAAGGTGGCGTAGATACCAATGAGCAATTATGTGGTACTTATAATGTAGGTAGAAACGCTCACCGATTGCCATTAGTAATATTTTTCTGTATGTTAAATTTAGCAAGCATAAATGCTCGCATAGTTCTATTATCCACTGATGATCCGCCAACAAAGTACAAAAAACATTCTTTATTTATAAAAAAAATTGCACTAAGCCTAATGTAGCCTCACATTGATAGACGCAATAAATTAAATAAACTGAACTTAAATCTAAAATTTGGTTGCCAAAAGTTCGTCACAAAACATCCCGGACAGGATCAACCTGATCAATTAAGAAGAAAAAAGGAAAAGCAATGTCGTTGTCAACTATGCAGTTACAAAGCAGATCGCAAAACTAAAACAAAATGCTCTAACAGCGATAAAAACGTATGCCAAGGACACTTAATTCCAATGTGCACTAACTGCAGTAGGATTTTGAACGCAAGGCCCCTTCTCAAATATTGGAAACTTCAGACAATAGTTCCTCAAGTAGCATAATATAACTGTGTCATTTGTAAACATTTAGTTGGACTTTTTGAGCTGAATATTTGCTCTACAGAGAAAAAATTACTGATAAAATTTTTTTTCTATATACCTTTAGCTTTACAAAAATGTGTTACATATTTGACTAGCCCTAAAACTGCAGAAATAACACGCTTTTTACAAAATCTTCTATCTTTTTTTTTTAATTACAACATGAACTAATTCTTAATGTTTTTTTAACATGTAAGAAATCAATTTTTTTAATAAAACCATTTTAAAATGGTAAAAATAGTCTTGAATTTATGTAAAACCAAAATTTTTCTTAGGTGTAAACAATTATATCCTTATAGCTGAGAGTTTATTACATATGTGGGTGGAAAACATCCAGAGTTATTTGTGCTGCAAATCAGCAAAAGGTTAGTGATCTAGGGTTAAATACTTAGCTTTTTTATTCCAAAGTAGTTTTTGTTACATAAGGTAGCATATTTTCGTATTTAAAAAATATTATGAAACTAATGAAACTTCTCAAGAATTGTTTTTTAATTTATAATTTTAAGCATTCTTATAACAAAACGGAAACATTTTCTAGCTTTCAAAAATAATTTTTATGTATTCGCTTTTTGCGAAAAGTAAGGACAAAGTAAGTACACATTTATTCCAATATTAAAACATTGCACAATTATATTTTCAAGTATGTGCAATGAAAAAACATAGTACTTTACAATAAAAAAAAATTAAAGAAATTTGAAACTTATCGTTCTGACGTTACGACTATGATATGGTACACTGTGAAAAATAAATGAACAATACAAAATGTATACTGATTATTAGACAGCCATTAGATATAGAAAAAATTATATGACAAAATCATCGCAGCGCTTCTTTTTTGCGGCAAAGTTATCAATAACTTCGTTAATATTAATTGTAATATCTCTATGTATATTAGACCGTCCCACTTTTTCAACGTTTTTCGAAAAGTTCCCGGGACACGTTGATTTCTGATTCTACTCCTAAAAATTTAAACTTTGGTATATAACACTTTAATATTAACTAACGGTAAATAGTTGAGCAATCGGCTTAAAGGCTTTTTGGCTAAAAATTCATTTTGTCGAAAGAACAACAAATTTCTTCTTCAGTATTTTGCATATAACTACGAAACTAATGAAACAATTTTTATCGATTTGTACTTATTTAAAAGTTAATAAAATTTTCCATCTTATGCTATAAGAAAAATTGCATTTTGTTCAGTACATTTTTCAGAGTTTTTAGAGTTTTACTCAGCAAAGTGAATTTTTGATTAAATTTTTTTCGAAAATTCGATAACTTCAGCTCATATTCAACTCAACGTGTTACAAGAGCACGAGGAAGAAGTTTTTGTTTATGTAAATTTCGTATTTTGAGCAACACAAAAGCAACACAACTGCACAGTGATTTTTTTCGAAAAAAATTTAATTTTATTTTTATCAGACGTAGCTACATAAGTACGTAAATGATTTATGTAAATAAACATAAGAAAAAAAATTATGCGACATTAGTTTAAGTTGCGAAGTATTGTACGTTTTCTGTTGTCCTGATGACTTTTATTTGTAATGTTCAACTACTTGGATAACACAATTTTGCTGTCCTTTAGAAGCCTTATGTCTCTTTCTGCTGGATCATTTAAAATAGTTAAATTTTTAACATTAATTCAATATCCGAAAAATTTTCATTCGTACAAGGAAGGATGCATCTCAATAAATTTCTCAAAAGAAAAAATATTGAAAATTTGTGTAGTGTAGTAAGCCCAGCAAAGGTGTCAAAGGCCAACTCATGGCAGAAAAGCTGTATAACGACAAAAAATTACAGTAGATGCATCGTAGTGCTGAGAACATACTAGGGCTATTCACAATCCAGTGCAAATGGTCTTGCACCATATTTTTTTCAGATGATTACAGATCATGTTATTGTGCAAGCAAAATGACAAATGAAAAACGACACCTACGCTCAAATGACGTCACAAAAAAGCAAAACAAAAATTTTTTAAGTGCTTTAATAATTGTTAAAATCAATAAAAAACTTTATATCAATATCTCTGACCATTTTTTTGTAGTATTCTGTCAAAAAACGCCTTCAAAATCGCTTATGTATACATATAGTAAGTACCCTTAAGCTGTGGGCACAATTACTAAATTATTAAAAAGTAAAGTATTTAAAAGTTCTTGGGGGGATTTTTTTACCCCTTTTACCCCTTTAAACCCCCTTGTATCCACGCCTATACTGAGTTGGACATTTTTTGATATTAAGGAGTCTATTTTAGAGATATCAACTCAATATTTTGAGGGAACATAAAGGAGGAACTGTTCTTTCTATGGAGCAGTTTTATGCAAAAAGGACACATCTCTTTCTGTGCCCTTATTGCATCTTCCTCCTCGATTATGTGAATCTTTAGCAAGAGACAAACATACTCGAATTTTTAATGTTTGTCTGAATTATACTTTGATCGCTTAATTACTTAATCGAATTTTCTCAGTGCAGAAACAAGTTTGGAAGTGTGATAATAATAATAATGATTAACTAAAATAATAACAATTAATATTCGATAACAGAAAAGAACTAACTAACCATCGATACTTAATAAATTTTCATCTCTAATATATGCTCTCGTTTTTATGTTTTTTTCTTTTTGGCATAAAGTTTATGCTCTTCAATTTGCGTCCAATTTGTAGCAGAAGAAAATAAAGCAAAAACAAAAATGAGCTTTTGCACAGAATGTGTTTGTGTGTGTGTTGTGAATGCCCTTCGAACGAGCGACACTTTGCGTGCTTGATTAATCTTGCCTTACATTAGTTGCCAGTTTACACCAAAACATCATGAAACACGTGTTTCATTTATTCATTTATTTTACGTAAGTCTACGCAGCGCGGGTGTGTTTTTAATAAGTGTTTTTATAATCTTTAATATTAATTAATACAGTGAATGTGAAGTGTAAAAAATTGTCAATTGAAAATTGTGTAATTGAGTTGCCGAATAAAAGGCACAAAACCAGAAATCGAAAGAACTTATTGTCTGAACATTTTGCAGGAAAACCCTTCACTTCATGGAAACGAAGACAGCTTGCCGAGGACATCTAGGACAAACATAACTTCACCTGTATTGGTTTTTTTTTTGTGGAACTGTTTTCATTACTTCAATTAATTTCATTATCAGACACAAAATTCGTAACATGTCTTCGTTTCCATGGAGTGAAGGGATTTCTTGCGAGCTGTTCAGAGACAATAAGTTCTTCCGATTTCTGGTTATGTCCCGTTTTGTGCGTCACTCATAAATTATTGTGTTTTATTATAATTCGCCTTATTTTAAAAACTGCAAAATGATAAAAATGCAGGGTTTCAAAATTTTAAAAACATGTTTCGAAAAAAAAATAGTTGGAGTGCATTTCGACGGCGAGGATAACTACAATTTTTTTGTGGAAGCAGGTACAACAAAATTTTATGTAAGTAAACTATTTATATTCCCTAAAACAAATAAGAAAATTTCATCAACTGCTCCGCAGATTAATTACCCCACAGCTTTATCTATATCTATATAAAGGCTCCGCCAAATAACTTTTTTTTTTGAAAATTCTATAAAAAAAAACTACTAGATATTTTTTCAAATTTCTTTTTTTATTTGAAAGTAAAATCCTTCCCGTTAATAATGGAAAATAATTTCATTCAAATGGCTGCCTCGGCTGGACTTGCAGTAGCCTACACGATCCGTCCAATTTTTAAGCACATTATCGATTGTGTGCAGCTGTATTTTACCAATGGCTTCACGAATATTGTCCTTTAAAGCGTCAATTGTCTCTGGCTTGTCGGCGTAACACTTATCTTTGAGGGCACCCCACAAATAATAGTCCAACGGTGTCAAATCGCAGCTCCGAGGTGGCCAAACGACATCAGCTCTGCGGCTGATAATGTGATCTTCAAAAACAGGGCGCAAAACATCGAGTGTAGCTTCGGCTGTGTGGCACGTAGCGCCGTCCTGTTGAAACCAAATGTTGCCAATATCCTCCTCTTCAATTTTTGTGAACAAAAATTCGTTCAACATGGCCCGATAACGATCGCCATTGACTGTAACGGCCACTCCTTGCCTCTGGACCAAAATCCGCACCAAACAGTGACTCGTTTTGGGTGCAGCGGCTTTTCAATGTATGCGTGCGGGTTTTCTGTGCCCCAAATGCGACAATTTTGCTTGTTTACATACCCGCCAAGATCAAAATGAGCTTCACCTGAAAAGATGATTTTTTTGGCAAAATCGGCATCTTCTGTAAGTCGATCGCAGGCCCACTTAGCGAAGCGAAAACGCATTGGATGGTCAGTTGGTTTCAACTCCTGAACCAATTGGACTTTGTATGGCGTCATACCAAGGTCTTTATGCAAAATTTGTCTCAATGATGTCTCCGAAATGTTTAATTGTTGAGAACGACGGTGAATTGATGTTGATGGCGCTTCTGCCACAGCAGCAATATTCTCGGGTGCTTTTGGCTTTTTACGCTTTGGTTTATCGATGAGGATGCCAGTTTCTTTCACTTTTTTCACAAGATAACGAACATACGGAGCTGATGGTGCTTCTCTTCTTCCAAAATCCGTACGCAATTTTCGCACACATTCTGCAACATTACCATGATTTTCAAAGTAATGTCACAATATTTCCCAGCGTTGTTCAAGCGTATACACAACCATATTCGTTCAGCGGAAGAATAAAACTTATTATATGTCAAATCAGACATGAGCTAAGTGTTACCATTCACGAAATAAGCACTAGTTGAAAAAAAAGCGTTAGATGGCGCACTCGTTATAAAGCTAATTACTCTGCGCTCAATAATTATTTCAATAATATCGATTGGGACCAGTTAATTGGTGCGGTTGACATGTCTCAAATGTTTGAAATTTTCAAGAATATCATAAATAATGCGCTTCATTTATTTGTGCCAATCGCAGGCAAAAAAACAAAAATAAGCAGTGGTATAACAAGCGTATGATTCATTTAAGGAACCAGCGCAACATATCGCACTCAAAATTTATAAAAACTGGCTTAACAACAAAAAGGCGGGAATATGAATTGCTTTCATACTTTCTATACAATAAATATATTATGTCAATAGAATATGATATTAAATCAAACCCTAAATCGTTCTGAATATTTTTTAACTCTAAAAAGAAGTCGTCAGGATTACCAAATTCTATGGAGTATAATGGCTCTCATGCAGATTGCCCCAAAGCAATTAGTGATCTATTTGCTAATTTCTTCGGATCCGTGTATAAGTCGGATTCGCATCAAATTGATCCTAATACTTTCCTAATACTTTCCAGATTGCCGATAAACTCGTCTTGGACACACTGAATAGTCTAGATAGCAGCAAGGGTCAGGGCTGTGACTTGCTCCCACCCTCATTCTTAAAAAACTGTGCATCTACGCTCTACCATGCATTATCCCTTTTATATAATAAATCACTTTCTACAGGTATTTTCCTAAACGAGTGGAAAATTACCAGTATTGTTTCTATATACAAATCTGGCCAGAAATATCTCGTGGAAAACTATCGGCCCATAGAAAAACTGTCAATAATTCCTAAGGTGTTGGACAATATTGTTGAAAAAAATTCTGTTTGCTGAGGTACAGAGCTGTATATCTCCACACCAACAGGGCTTCTTTCCCGGTAGATCAACAACATCTAAACTCTCGATTTTTTCCATTTTTTGTATCAACGTCATCGAAGAAGGTGCACAAGTGCACATGCTGTATACAGACTTCTCGAAGGCGTTTGATAGTATTCTGCATAACATAATTATTGCCAAGCTCGAAAAATTAGGCATTCATTCCCAATTGTTGCAATGGATAGAGTCCTACCTTTGTGATAGAGTCTTGTATGTAAAAATAGGCGACAAACTTTATCGTTCGAATGCGGCTTAATCTGGTCTTCCACAGGGAAGCCATTTAGGTCCTCTTCTCATCATTTTGTTCGTAAATGACATCCCCCAAACACTTAAATTTTGTAAAACGCTATTTTATGCTGACGATCTTAAACTCTTTCACTTAATTAAAAATACTAATGACTGTGCTGATTTGCAGGAGAACATACACTCTTTACTTTATTGGTGCAACATAAACAAGCTTCATCTAAATTTTTTAAAGTGTCAAGTGTTAACTTTCTATAGATCATAGTCAATTTTGACTACGCTGATGACTCTGGTCGCAGTTTTTGCAGAGTTAGCCAGTGTAAAGACCTCGGTGTGATTTTTGACCACAAGCTTTCATTTGATGCCCATATCGAGTATATGATCTCAAAGGCAAACTCACAGTTGGGTTTTCTAAAAAGAAACACTAAAGAATTTCTCGATCCTTATACGCCCAAGGGAGTCTTAATCAGCCTGGTAAGGCCTATCCTTGAGTATGCAAGCGTTATTTGGGACCCCTTCTACGATTCTTCTAAGGATAGGATCGAAAAAATACAAAAACGTTTCACTAGGTTTGTACGGTTATACTCATGGGAATCCATGCCTGCTTACTGGTTGCGTTGTCGGTTGTTGTGTCTCCAAAGCCTCTCGCATAGACGTGTCGTTTCCAACATACTATTCATCAAAGATATAATTAATTGATGGTAGAATTAAATCTTTGAACTTTTAGCTGTTATTCCATTCAACATTCCAAGTCGAGCGCTCAGAAATTCGGACCTATTCCACACGGCGTATCACAGAACTAATTATGGGCGAAATGAAACGACAAGTCGATGCCTGTCACATTGTAACTCTGTAGCAATTCAGCTTGATTTCTTTGCTGACTGAAATTTATTTAAAAAACAACTTTTATATATTACTGCTACTTGGTAACATGGTTTCTACTTCTTTTATTGTAATAATTGCTTAATAAATTCTCATATCCAGCTTAAATTTAAATTATCATAAATAATTATCTATGATACCAGCCATTTGTTGTCCTAACCATACTCATTTCTGAAGTATTTATCATCTCTGTACAAATAAAAAAAAACAATGTTAAGTTGTAAAATGCATTTTTATGCATAAATATTAATAGTAGTTGTTTATTTTAGTAAAAATTATATTTAAGTAAAAAATTTAATATGTAAACATTATATTATAAGAATGATTTAATATGTAACCTGTAAGAGTTCCACCCGGTAGATGAAAATAAATTTACTTATTTAATAAATTTATTTATTTTTATCTACCATTAAATAAATATATAATTCTATATACTATTATATAAAAAGCT
Source organism: Dichetophora obliterata (assembly GCA_963920525.1). Classification (NCBI taxonomy): domain Eukaryota; kingdom Metazoa; phylum Arthropoda; class Insecta; order Diptera; family Sciomyzidae; genus Dichetophora; species Dichetophora obliterata. The sequence continues at coordinate 37,193,588 of OY986438.1, read as the reverse complement.
TCTCACGTATCTGCGACGACGCTAAACTTAAAAACTACTGAACCGATTTTACTAATTCTTTTACTAATATAAAACTACATTTTTAAACATAAAATAACTTTTAAAAGTTATTAATTTTTTAATTTACAAAGTATCCAAAAAACCAATAACACAAATCATTGCTTCATTCATTCAATTGTTAGACACTCAGGCAGCATAAAGCTTTATCTCTCTTTTCCTCTGCTATAGTGTTTCTCTTTGTTTCTTTTGATGTGATTTATAGAGATTGTGTCCTTTTTGAGGGATTTTTAAACCATAACGGGCGAGAGGGCGTTTGAGTTTTTTGGCGGGATTTTTTACTGCGTCAAAATGGGTGCCGGGACATAGCCCCAAGGGACATAATCCCAAATTGCAAATTTGAGATTATGTCCAAAAAAAAGGGGACACAATACCAAATAAAAGTTTTGCATTCTTCTTTGTAAAAATGTTTACATTTAGGCCGCATTTATAGTAGACGCTTATAAATTGTTATTTATATTGATATTATATTTAAATTTGATTAATAAATAGTTTTTGTTTGTTATAAAAAAAGAATGTAATGTTTAATTTGTATACTTACTTAAGTATTTAAGTAAAGTAAATATGCCTGAATTAACAACTTTCCGTACAAAGGCAAACTATTTCATTATAAACAAATTTATTTGCCCTTGTACGGAATGGTGATAACAACTTAAATTTTTCAAGTAACTATTTACTAATTTACTTCAATGATGGAAGAAGAAAGCGCCTGCGCTATGAAAAATTGCCTAATGAAAAATCGCAAAAAAAAATGAAAAATCTACCAAATGAAAAATCGCCCAAAAAAATCAAATGAAAAATCGCACAAAAAAATTAAAAAATCACGGAAAAATGTTTTAAAGAAAATTTCACGACCGAAAAAATTAAATGAATAATCACACAAAAGAAATGAAAATGAGTCAATATTAAACTAATATTTCAATGTTTAATTGATAAAAATAATCTAAAAAGAATCAATGTGATTATTAATTTCTCAAATTAGGAAGCACTGCACTATCAACACAATTTAGTTAAGGTCGTATTTAGATCAATTTGCACACAGCCTTAAATCTTAAACTAAATGTACTAAGTTTTGTCTTTTTAATAGGCGGCCTTCAGCCGCTGCTTAGGGATTAAAACCCTCAGTAAGTCCAACACCGGCTTCGCTGTCTACAAGGGCAAATTATCTTATCGTAAAAAGACCATAAAAAATGAATTTGACTTTGTTGATGTTGTTATCACCATTTCGTACAAGGGCAAATCATTTTCTCTTATATCTGTATTAAGAAAAAATACCTTAAGTCGACTTAAGACTGATCTGAGTTATTGATATAGCTGTGTTCCACGCATAGAGCACTATAAACACACAAAATCTGGAGCTTTTAGCATGACCTTAGCCTAAGTTATGGCACAAAATTTAAAGACCCTTTCATATAACTTATATGGCGATTGAAAACTTTGAAGCAAGATTTCTCGAAGCTTTGAAATTAGACTTAAGCTGTTATTGCTTATCGACACAGATATCAGTATTTGTTGAAAACACTTGGGATTATGACCTCTTAAAAGCGGACATAATTCCAAGAGGTCAGAACCCCCAATTGGGATTATGTCCTATTTTAAAGCGGTCCCGGCTCCGTCAAAATGTTTCAAGATTCAAATTCTTTAAAGCCACTATTTGGCATCACTTTACCTGTATCTTGTAAAATTGCCGATTCAATTTTGAGTTTTGTTGAGTTTTTCATAAGTATACTGGCTTGTAAAAATAAACTATCAGAAATTAAAAGTCGAACAAAGTTCTTCCAATCTGTATCAAAACAGTTTAAATTTTTGCAATCGAATTAAAGAGAATGCTGTTTTTTACCATTTTTTTGAAAGAGCCCCAAATAGAAATTTCCAAAAATTTCCATACATTTTGGGACTTATTTCATGTGCTTAAGGCGGATTCACTGACCACCTTCAGCAAGTTTTGCAAGTTTTTTTATATGCTTGCGCCTTTTCTCTCTCCACACTCAATGAGAGAGAATAACAAAAACTTGCTGAATCCATGGTTTAGATATTTGACAAGGTAGAGCCTGATCAGAATCAAAAATCGTTGCGGCCGACGATTCGTTGTTGTTGGAAAATACATGCAAAATGTAGAAAAAAACGCAGCTGTTTTTCTGCAACGATAAATCGCAGACTTAGAATCTATGCTATTTCAATCGTCGGTCGCAACGATTTTTGATTCTGTTCAGGCTCGTAGTCGTGACATTTTTTTAGCGATTGGTAGTTGTCAAAAACAGCTAAAGGAGTGGCAGTTTGCTGCTGTTGACTAGCTATGTGCTTATTTTTAACTTTTCTTTGATTCATTACATTTGTTTGCGAAGTTTATTGGAATTTTTTTAGTTTTCTGCGATTGACTAGCTATGTTTAAGTCGTTGCTTATTTTTTCACATTTCTTTGACTAATTGCATAAACAGCTAATTTTGACAACTACCCATCGCCGCTCGTGAGAAAAAAACCAGTCTACGCTACTACCTTGTCAAATAATTATACCATGGCTGAATCACATCTAAAAACAGAAAAACACAAGAAGTGTATGTTAGCCAGTGCTGCCAGGTTAGGGGTATTTCCCCCTAGATTTAGGGGATTTTTAACTACGTTGAGGGATTTTAGGGGTAATGAATCTTTAGGGATTTCTTATTTGAAAAATCTACCTCTGGAAATAAAGTTTTCTTGCTTTTCCTTAAAACAATGCTAGATATTTAAGAAGAAAGGATATTTGGCTTCTTGGGTATTTCAGCAAAACTTTATAAAAACAACTGAATTCGCAGCACTTCAAATAGATTACCCATCATTTCCCACTTCATTTCAAACTTGCTTCGCGCTTTAATTGCAATTGATTGATTCCGTGTAAAAACTAAGAACAAAGCAAGTATGGGAAAATTTGTAGACAAAAAAGATATGCCCAAAAATATATCAAATCCTGGGCCGTGCTGCCTCGTGCCTGCGCATTTTAGCATTGATAATCTCATCGCCTCTGTTGGTGTATTGCTCTAAGATGCGCTTGCACGAGGCAGCATGGCCCGGGATCGATTCCCGCCGCCACACAAAGATTTCTGATGAAGCCTGTAGCAGGGCCGAAATTGCAATAAAAACAGCTAATGATGTTTTCCTTTTCATATTGAAAATGTTGTTGTTGTTTCTTTGGAAAAATTCGCTAGAGCAATTAATTGTTCTAACCTGACCTAAAGCTCAATAAACGATTTTAAACTATCAACCAACTAGAATTTGTATATAAAATCAAGAATGATTTTAACTATAAAACATTTAGAATTTGTATTTAAATCATAGAAAATCAACATCATTTTAAAAACTAATATTTGAACCCTGAAAAAGATTTCTCTGAGTCAAAATAACGTCAGGGTCGCATTCTATGATATGATATTGTAATATGAATTATCGAATTATGACAATAAAGAAATTTTATTTTCTGACATAACTTTTGAAGATGTTATTATATTCAAACTATTCAGATCTTCTCTATCTAAATCGAACTTGTCTTTAATTTGTTTTATAATATTTTTGGTTATAAGAAAAATTTTCTGATTGGAGATATTTTTCTGCTTTAGTGGCTTCTCACAAAAAATCCTCAAGTCTCAGAAAATGTCTCAAAAAATGTGATTATAATATATGTGAATTTCTCCGAGAAAAGGGACCTATTGTGTGAAAATAAAGTTTTGAGAAAAACGCATTTAAAGTTTCATAACGCATTATCACTGTGAACACACCTTCGTACGTTTGTACGTTTTTATGTTGTAAATAAATTTTTATCAGAAATCTTACTCATTTCATCTTATTCTACACCCTTTTTGGTACCAGAATCCACTCTTAAGTCCAAAACCGTTATTTGCCACACTAGGTCCCTTTTCTCAGAGAAGGTCACATATCTGACAAGAAAAGCATGTCAACTTTCAGAACTTAATGCAATGCAAGTTCTACTAAACTGTCTGAACATTTCTCCAGTGCTACCAAATTTGGCTTTTTGTAACAGGTTGTGAAATTGTAAATCTTTTACAAAATGTACCAACTCGGAAAATAATGTACCAAGGTACCAAGTTAAAATATATGCACTTATTTCGGTACAATTGTAGCAAAGTGGCAACCGTGCTCGAGACTCATAATTTTTTCTTTGTTACGTTGTGTTAGCTGAGCAGGAATAGAAAGAGAAAATTAGAGAGAAACATAGAGTCTATTGAAGCCGCGGACAACAGTGGCCTGCTAGTATTTTATAAATCTCCCAACTTTTATTTTAAACGGTAATTTTTACTAAATACCCATTTTTAGAAATAAAACTGTAATTTAAAATGATACTATTACTAATTTTACTTATAGTTAATAAAAATTTTAAAGGCGAGTTCATAAAATTGTTGATGAAAGTTGATAGAATTTTTCAAAAATTATGCATTTTTCTTAAAAAAAATAAAAAAACCAATTTTGTGTCGAACTGAAATAGTTTTTGCATAAAATGATACATCATATGAAAAAGTATAAAAATTGCAACTTTCAGTTTTTATAATTTTTACAACGACAACATTTTTTGCACCATTTTTTGGAAGAAAAAAAAGAAGATATTTTTGGACCTTTTTTTTAAAAAAAGATAAATAATATAAATTCTTAAAAAAAAATAAAGTTTGCAAAAGTTTTTTTGGCTGTAGGTAACGATGTTATACACAAAAATTCATTGAACTTATATTTTCTATAGTTTTCAAGATATGAGAATGTTATTGGTGTCAAGCAAATGGAAACTTTTTAATTTATTATCCTTAAGAAAATTGAAAATGTTAGTATTCATTAACATATATTGGATAAAAAAATGCATATTGTAGGGTACTCAGTAGAGATAAACTAAAGCATTCCAGGTTGTGTTTGTCAAGTTTGTTGCCCTTTTAATTGCCAAAAACTCTTTTTAGTGTTTATTATTTCCATTATTTTACAACAGAACCGTTGTTTATAAGAGAGTGGTGATAAAAAGTAGCCTATGTCCCAACCAGGGACGTAAGGAACTACTATCCACTAGTTTTCACGTGATGCGCGGTCTAACCAGACAGACAGACAATATTTTTAAAAATTACATTTTTGGTATCTACAATGTTCAAAATGTTCAATACAAAAAGAATTTTGAAAAATATTCAATATACAGAATTTTTTTACAGTTTTATTATGCGTATAGATTAAACGATGTCGAAAAAAAGTGTCGTTTTTAAGATTTCACTCAAACAAATCACAAAACAAAGCGTCAAAAGCTTCGCTTCAAAATGTGCTGGAACAAAGCAAGCATCTTTTTCATAATATTAAAAGCTAAAACCGACGGCATTCTTTCTTGATTTAACCATATAATGCGTGATTTTTTAAGTAGTCTAAGTTATAAATTTTTTTTAATGAGTAAAAAAGATAATTTCCAAAAAAGAAACACTTTCACATTCCGATTGTATGCTCCTCGAGAGTTATAGGTAAAAAGTACAGCAGCACAAAAAACATGGAAGTTACTCGTATTCTCAATTTCTTTCTGAGTCTCTCTGAATAGATTGGAGCCTATTTGACAACAATGCTGCAGTCAGTAGGTCGCCACGCTTGCTGCTCTCAGCCAGTGATATTGAAGCCGCCAGCTAAAAACATGCTAGCAATTTTACTCTTTTGCAATTTAATTGCTACACTCTATTAAATTTAACCTCATAGCTGTTGATGAGAGGATCAAAGCGATGCGCAGGCAATACAAGCGGCAGCTGTTCAAGGAACAATTTATACGAAAAACAATGCCAAAGACGAATGACCAGCAATGTTGGATGAAATCTAAAACAAATAGTAGCTAATAGCTGGTAACTTGTGGGCAAAGAAATGGTTGTGTTACGCTGCCTTAGTTTTTAAGAGCAACAGCTGTTGCTGTGTAGCAAGTGCAGCTAGCAGCATTGAAGTAGTCCCAAAAAAACTGCATTGTTTTAGCGTCAGCAACGCCTTCGACACCTACAACAGCGCGTTTGTTGTTTGTTATTGGAGAGTTGGCAACAGAGTTGCAGTAGCAGCAAAAGCAACAACATAAACAAGCATAAGTACAATTTAACCCCAATCGTCAGCCGCCACATTATGCAGCCTGCTGCTGGCAGCATGAAGCGTTTGTTTTTTTTTATTCCTGTTGCTGCTGCCGTTCTGCTGCTGTGGTTGATGCTGCTGTTGCTGCCACTGAAATCACTTGATAGGTCAGCGACCTAGTTGAAAGCATAATTGTTCAATGTGTGCGGCTGTGTGTGTGCGTTTGTATCTGTGTGCTTGCGTGTTAGAGTGCGCCCTCCGCATAACCGCTACTGTACTTCGTTTGTGCTCAGTTTGTGCCATAAAATAGAGCCTGAACGATCTGTGAGGATTGCAACGACAAGAAGGGCACATGTAAAACAGGGCTGCCACCTAGTTCTTTATTTTCTATTTAAATTTTTTAATGTAGGCATAATAGAAAGCTTTATTTAAGCTGTATAGCAGGCTTTTAGTGCATTTTTCTTCTGTTATTTTATTAATTTTTAAAAAAAAAAAAGCTTTTGTCGCAAGCTTTGCTCCAGTGCAACCCTGAGCTAAATAATGTTGCCCTGCTTGCACCACATTGCTATGGTGGCAACCTCAACCTCAACATTAAATAGCAGCACAAGCCATTCGTTGTCCCTGAAAGCCGCCATGCTGCCCAGATGTTTGCAAGACGCTTGTCTAGATGCGATGCGGATCCCTCGTAGGCCGCAAAAACGAGCAAAACCACAGCGACTTCTGACTTCTTGGCTGCCTCAATGTTGCTTAGTTGGTGTTTCTTGGTGTTTTTTATAATTTTATTTTTCTATACTTTCTTTAAGTTTCATAATCCACGCTGACAACTGAAGATGCATCTAGGCTGGCCTGGCACTAGGAAGCGCACGATGATGCAATAGAAACGCTACCATGTCAGTTGTGGTTGCCATCTTTTCAGCTTAGAAACATTTGTTTTTTTTTTTGGTTTATTTTTAGAATTACTTTTTTACTTTTTCTGTTTTCTTTTTCTGGTGGAAAGTCGTCCAGCAACTATTGTGAAAAGTCGTACATTTCGTTTTCAACTGCAGCAAGTTTTGCACAGTAATGCGCTGAAAACTGTTGGTGTTGTTGTGGTTGTTGTAGTATGCCCCATCTTTAGCTGTTTGCAGTTATAGAGGCATCTTTTTCTCTAGTTCTGTTGATGCGAGTGATTTTAAAAAAATTCACCATCCTGACGCGAAGGTGTTTTGAAGCTGTTCAGGCGCTCCATCTAGGGAAGGCTTAAAGTGCATGTTTGCCAGCACATTTGTGGCCCCAACAACAACAACAACAATATTAGTTACACATGTGCGGAAAATTTATGTGTGTATAAAAAAGAGATGACGGTGTAACTAAATAGTATAACGGTATTCCGAGTGGACAGCAGCTTTTTGAAGTGGGCAACAGGCTTTGGCAACTTTTTTGTAATACGTTAAGGAACTTTATAGTCGAAGCATGCATTTAGAATTTTATATTAGAGACAAAATTTTGATTCCTATAATCATTGATTTTCATATGTATATCGAGCCCTAACCGCGAAAAAAACGTAAGTGACACTTCTTTCGAAATTGACTTCTTAAGAGAATTCCTTTATACTATAATTAACTAACTATTAACTATAACTATACTAATTAAATAACTATAATTCCTTAAAAAACTTTTTATATCTTAATACCAGATTTACGGACTGAGCCAATTTGAATCATTTAAAATTGTATTGCTATATATTGCTATATATATAAAACTGATATATTCTTTTTTTAAACATATATTGGTTCTTAGTTACGTAATAAAATATAGGTAAATATAGGTTACTCCTTTCCGACGACCCTCTCATTTCGCATATTCGAATGTGGTATGCCTATTTTTACGACTATGAGCCAAATTGACTAATAAAACTATTTAACAGGTAATTGTTTTCAGAACATGAAAATTATGGCTTACGTAAAGAAATTTCTTCTCAGAATTCTAAGCTGATGCTTGAACATTCATGATAAATCTTGTCGAGAACACTTCCGTTCCCATGTCGAAAATGCATTCTGTTGACGTACGGAAGATTAACATGTTCAAACATTATGCAAAATAAATAGATGTAAGAGCTTTAGTGCTAAATGCAATAAAAATGTTTGTGGAAAATGTATTTCAAAAACAGAGTTTATATGTAAAAAAATTTTCAATTACATTATTAATAACAAATCTTTTATGTCAATTTAGTTGGAACCATTTTTTTCTTTGCAAAAAGCTTAAATTTTATTGTATGAGTCAAATTAGCTCCCTTCAGTAAAAATAGGTATAGTAATAATCAACACCCGTAAATCTAGAACTAATGTAGTCTCCTTTTAGCTCGATACACTTCGTCCAAAGTTCCTCCATTTTTTGATCCCATCCGAAAAATACGTTTTCGAATGGTCCTCAAAATAGACTTCTGTTTCTGTGATAAGCTCCCCTCTGGTGGTAAATCTCTTTCCATCAAGGCATTTCTTCAGATTTGGAAACGGAAAACAGTCGGAAGGGGCCAGATCTGGAGAATATGCTGGATGAGGAAGCAATTCGTAGTTGAATTCATGGAATTTTGCCTTGGGAGCTGGGCATGTGTAAGCACGCGTTATTATTTTGATGGCAGAGAACTTTTTCCTTGCCAAATGGGGACGTTTCTCTATCAAAGCGACGTTGAAACGGTCCAATTCGGTTGCATAGTGTTCGCCATTGATCGTTCTCTTCGGTGGAATGTAATCGATGTAGATTATATCGCGTTTATCCCAAAATACTGTCGCCATAACCTTTTCGGCCGATAGCACCGGCTTCGGCTTCTTCGGAGCACGTTCGGTCGGTGATGTCCATTGTTTCGACTGTTCCTTTGTCTCTGGTATGTATTGATTAAATTTTTATCAAAAAATTATGTTGGAGTAACTTTACTAGACACGAAAAGGATAACGAAATGTCAAAATAAGCAACAAGGTGCATCAAAAATTTAAAATTAAAATAATTTTATATAAAAAATAGATTTTATACATATAACACTATCCCGACAGGCGTTGTTCTGCTCTTTCCAGTAGTTAGCGCGTTAAGTTTATTTGTTTATAGTCAATAAAAAATTATTCAAATGAATAACAAGTAATATTTATTCTTTATTTTTCAATCAGAACTCAGTATAATTTTTTTTTTATTTTATTCTTAATTTGAATTTTAAATAAACTATTCAAAACTTTTATTCGTTATTCATTATTTGAATTTGTGTTTGAATAAAAATCTACATCTACAAACAAAAAAATTGTGGTACCATTTTAGTTGTGTTAACGTCAGCATATTCACATAAATCTTACATCGTTGGAAAGGTATTTTCGAGTACATTTGCATAATATTTTATTCGAATAAGTTATTATTAAGATAGGTATAACTGGGCAAATGTAAAAACCTTTTTTCCCAATAGGACAGTGCAAACCAATAGCATCAGAGCTCTGTTGAACATCGTTGCTGCAGCATACACGAGAGAGAAGAGAGTGACTCAGAACACTTCAACAGAGCTGTGTGGCATTGTTGTTGTTGCTGTTTCTTAATTACTCTCTCGAACTGATAACCTAAACCAGGGTTGATAAATGAATTTTTCATTTTGGTACTTTTTTTGAAAAATATTGTACTAAATGATACAAAGGAAGTATAAAATAAATTTTTTTTATTTAAATTTAAATGTTTTAATGTTTTTAACAATTCAGTTCATAAACAGAAATGACAAAGGTTTGTATTAAGTTTTAATTAATAAAAAAAATTTTATAATCAGTAAAAGGAGCACAAATGGTCTATAATATACAGAGAAAGATATCACTAAAATCCAGGGCCGTAGTTTTCGGGGTTCAAACCCCCATATTATCGTAATTTTAATAAAATTTTTATATTTTTGTAATCTGGTTAAAGTTAATGCATTTGTTCACACATGTTTTTGACATTTTTTATTTTATTTCTGTACCATATCTTTCAAAATTTAAATAACTTCATTTTCATTTTTTTTTATTTCTCGCAATATTTTCTCAGAAGATGTTTATTTTATAATTAATATTTTAGCTTTAATTTATATAAATTAAAGAAAATTTGGTCTTGAATGCATGCACTCAAAACCTTTCTTACGATATGTTGAAAGTGAGGATTGCATTAGAAACAATGAAATTATTTTAATTTTAGTGAAAATAAATTAAAAAAAAATTCAAAATAAGGCTCGAGAAACAGCATTGCCTTTAATGCTTTTGCAAAACTTTGAAATTCTTTGATGCAGAGTGGAAGAGTTTTTTCCTGCCTTTAATTTCTGAAAGTTTTTTTTAAAACTATTAAACTAGTCAATATATTAACGAAAAACATTATTAATGGAGGTTTTGCAAAATGGTTTAGCTCACTTGCGCCTATCAGAACAGTCTACTAATGCAACTTTTTTCTAATGGAAATCGAGCCACCATAGTAAACATAGTTACATATATAATATATACAAAAATTTATCTTAAAAAATAAATTAAACAAGTACTTATATATTTTAATTTGTTAATATTGATTAAAAAAATGTTTATCAATCACCATGGGTGAATCCAGGACACAGCTTTGATAAAATCTATTAAAAAAAATCAAATAAGCACAAAGTTTAGGTCTTTTTATAATTAAAAAAAAAAATTAATACAGTGAAAAAAGCAAACAACGTTTACTACAAACGTGCGAATTTCTTTTGTTACCTTAATATACAAAGGCCACTAACTTTTTTTTAAATCAAATTCTTTGCAGATGCTCCCAGGTCAACCGCGTATCCACACGAAATCTAAAACAATCCAGCCAAAAAATAGATTTTTTAAAAATATTAGGTAGTGCTTTTCTATATTAAAGTAACGAAAGAAATTAATGGGGAAATCTTTAAGTCAAGCAATTCTTCACTTTCAGTCAAATTTTCTGAAATTTTTTCTTTTGATGTATTACTTCTGATATCAATATTGTGGCATTTTTTCACTAGATTTTAAAACCGTTGTTTATATTAAAGAAGAAACTGTTGCAATGGTTTTTATTGAATTTTGAATAGAAAATACTCCTTTAACTTTTGCTGACGAATAAGAAGTTGAAAGAATTCCTTCAGAAATTTTCAGTATAGACTATAGAAACTATAGAAAATATAGTTAGAGAAAATTTACTCTTTAAATTCACTTTAACCCTAACACTGGTACTATTTACATATGTAAATATTTCACTTTTTAAATGGCTACAAATTTGATGTTTTTGGCTCGATTTGAATATAATTTACATTCAGTGGCTTATTTTGTTTATTTAAACAAATTTAAAAATTAGCCACTGAATTTAAATTTTATTCAAATCGTACCAAAAACATCAAATTTGTAGCCATTTAAAAAGTGAAATATTTGCATATGTAAATAGTACCAGTGTTAGGGTTAAATAGTTTTTACAGTGTGACAAAATTCATCAATAAATTTTTTTTAATTCTTGTAATTCTGTTTGCTTACTTAAAGCTCTAAATCCTGTATTTAGTAAAAAATGTTTGAATTTACCAAAAACGCAACCAAAAAAGTAGGAAAAATGTAAAACTATACCAAAAAAATACAATTGTACCGAAAATATCAACCCTGACCTGAACAGAATGAAGTAATTTCATTCAATGAACCCAGTGGTAAAAAGACACATGACGTAACCAATTATTTCTTTTATACCTGCAGTGTAGTTGTGAGACCTCCAACGCATGTAGAGTTAATAATTGAGTTTTTGAAGTGAAAACTTTTTCAGGCGCATTTAGTCATTTTGTGAAGAGGAAAATCTTTGCTTTTATGAAACTCTTAAGGCTTGATTACCCAAGCGTAACGTGAGGTGGCGCAGCCGGATGTAGCGTAGTGCGACGTTGCCTCGAGGTTAAGCGATTACCGAAATCGTAATCCAACGTAGTGCAGGCGCCGTAGTGCAGGGCACTCATTTTATTCTAGAAGGCTTATTTACTTCTCCTCGTCAATAAAAGATTGCATTCTTTCTTATATAGTGTTAAAATTTACAAAAAAGTGAAGTTAAACAAATTTTTTCGCTTGTAACACAGCTGTCGAACTACCAAAAATCGTAACGTTGCGTAGAAATCTATTTTCTACAGACTTCTACGCTGCGTCACGCCACGTTACGATTTCGGTAACGACTTGTACACATTTATCATTAAACAGATTTTAGCTTGACAATTGGCAACGTCGCGCTACGTTACCTTACGCTTGGCTAATCCAGCCTTTACTCATGACACGACATCCACAAATTAAGAGAAATGACATATTCCATACAGCTTTAGTCGTATTAGCCAAAATTGTATAAAATGTAATAAATTTGGTATGCTAGTGCTATTTAAAAAAAGTTTACATTACTACTTTCAATGGCTGTTAAACGACAACACTGTTTGTTTGTTCATCCTTTATCCCTTTCAGACCTGACGCTAAGCCACTGAGAATTGTTTAATAATTTTTGGAGTAAATGGACTTTATATAATCTATACATATATATTTAAAGTCAAAACTTTGATATTTTCATGTCCTTCAAGGATTTTCAAGAACCAAAAATTTGTACTGAAATAATTTTTTTTTCCACGAAGTGACCTCAAATCAATAAAGATTTCAAAATATATTATTTTATTTGTTAAAATGTGTCCACTTCACTAAAATTGCGCTATTACTATTTTAGTTAATGAAAAAAACAACTAAAGCCCGTTGCTCATTTTTTAAAAAAATAAGTGTGAAGCGGGAATTCGGTGAAAATTTAAGAAACTGCAAAATTAACATCGAAACAATATGAGTAGCAAACATAAACACAATCAGCGCAATCGATGTATTAGCCAAAAGAATTTATCAATGTAATGGTTTTTAACTTTGATAAACGTTTTTAGATAAAAATTAAAAAAAAGCATAAGACAAATCCATTTTGGTATGGTCGAACTTCGACCACAGGCGATACTAGTACCATTTGCTCCCGTGTTTCTCAACCGATTTGGATTTCTTTTCTTTTAAAAGAATAAGAGTAGGGAGAAGTAGTGCTCTGAATACTTTTTGTGCCTTTGGCCTGAAATATGAGTGTCCAAAACAGAATTTCTTAAATAAAAGCTAAGCTATAAGAGATGAAAGAACACGATGTACGAGGAAATGCTAGACATTGCTGAGATGTACAAAAAATATGCAGACATTTCTCACTATCTCTTACGGATACCCTACAATAAGCATTTTTTTATGTAACATGTGCGAATATTTATTGGGATTGTGAAATTTCTTACAATCAGTAAATTTTGAAAAATTCCCGTTATTTTGGTATCAAAATTATGACATCTCGATAACTGTAGCTTTTCTCGGTACAACGTATTTTTGTATGAAAAATCATTGGTTGAAAAAAATAACAGTATACGAAAGCTTTATTTTTGGTAATATTTTTCACGAATAGTATATTAAAAAATTTCCCGTTATTATGACATCAAAATTATTGCGATTTCTTAAAAACTGTAGATTTTTTCAGTACAACGTATTTTTGTATGAAAAGTCATTCGTTAGCACTGAGCGGCAAACTGAAAATAGAAATAGATTCGTTTTTTTACCCCTTTTCTATGCTCATCTGCACAGTGTAGGTCGAAGGTCACAGTAAAATGGTCGAATTTCGACCACTGGCGGTTTATAGTAAAAAAAAATTCAGCAAATTGATCCGGAATATTGTGAAAATCAAATATTGGTCATCTATTAAGTTCCTCGTTAAATAAGTGGCATCTATCAAGTTTTGTTGTAGGGTAATAATTTTAAATAAAGAAGATGATGGCCGCAACGTGAGTGCTTGTAGTGTTAAGTGTGAGCCTCTTTTTGCTATAATTAAAGGAACGTGGAATACTTAATTTAACTTCGTTTCCCATTTGAAACAAGTTGTTTATCCAAGTTGTTTATCCATATATTTAAGCTTAGAAAGTCTTAGCAACGATGTGTTTTCAATTTGACACAACGCAAGGTTGTCTATCTAAATATTCCGCTATTAGAAAAACTTTTATAAGATTATATACAACAATACCATCATCGGCATCAGTGTAACGTCTTTTCTTTTATGAAACTATGCTCAATCTTGCACGTTCTCATAAAATATCGGACGAAACGTTTGAAAAAAAGAGTAATTCTAAAATCAAACTTAAGCCATAATGATAAAAATTCAAACTCTAAAAAAAACCAATTTTTTTTTTTCTTACAAATAAAATCTAATATAAAATTCTTCTGTCACGGGGTACGTAATCGAACTCCTCCGAAACGGCTCGACCGATTTTCATGAAATTTTGTATGTATATTTTGTAGGTATGAGAATAGGTCGTAAAGTATATTTCAACCTCCTACTAACAGTGGGCGTGGCACCTCCCATACAACCCAAATTTGCGATATCGAATATCTTTGGAGTTATAAGCCGCTTAGCCTCGGAATTCGGTATTCGACAATTTACACGTGCCGCTTCGCAGATAAAATTTTGTGAGAGTTGGACAAGGGGGCGTGGCACCTCCCATACAACCCAAATTTGCGATATCGAATAGCTTTGGAGTTATAGGCCGCACATCATTGGAATTCGAAATTCGACCACAATTTACACGTGGCGTTTTACTGATAAAATTTTATGGGAGTTGGACAAAGGGGCGTGGCACCTCTTATACAACCCAAATTTGCGATATCGAATAGCTTTTGAGTCAATCAAACAAAGCAAACAAAGCCTCGGAATTCAGCATTCGAACTCAATTTACACATGCAGTTTTACTGATAACTTTGTATGGCGTTGGACAAGGGGGCGTGTCACCTCCCATGCAACCAAAATTTGAGAAATTCTACAGCTTTTGAGTTATAGGTCGCACAGCCATGGAATTGAGTATTCGACCACAATTTACACATACAATTTCACTGATAACATTTTATTCGCGTGTGGCAACGGGGCCGCGGCAGCAACGCGCCGGGTTTAAGCTATCTATATATATAAAATGGAATGTGTGTTTCTTTATTTGTTTGTTTGTACCTTATAGGAGACCAAACCTCTGGACCGATCTTCCTGAAAATTTCACAGCATTTAACTGGGACTCTGGCATGATTAATAGGGTACTTTTTCGACCACGCCCACTTTTACGCCCACTTTTTTAAAATTATGTAATGGCTCCCATATAGTTTTTAACAGATTTACTTCAAATTGTATACACATTATACTCCAGGCGAGGTAGAAATAAACATTTCTTACGCCACGCCCCCTTTTACGCCCCTTTTCACGCCATATTTAAGTTTTAAACTTTTTGTTCTATGTACAAATTTGTTCCTTCCAACGGATTATTTTTTATTTGGTAGTATATTGCTCTTAATACTGTTAACGTCGCCATATTACTATTAACCACGCCCACTTCACCGCCCCCTTTTTTAATTCAGATACTTACTTATACCACTAACAATGTTTGCTATACAAAATACTTTTTTTGTAATATGTATTTACCTAAAGTTTTATATAGTTTTTATCTACAGGTAAGGTAGCCATAGATTTTTTATTACCAAATCCCCCTTTTTCGCCCCATTTTACTTTAATTATAATAAATCTGCTTTCAATCTATATATATAAAAATGAATGTCTGTCTGTTTGTTTGTTTGTTTGTGCTTTATAGGAGGCCAAACCCTTGGACCGATCTTCCTGAAACTTTCACAGCATTTTACTATGAATCTGGAAAGAATAAAAGGCTATATGAAGTTTTTGTTTGACAAAGGGGCGTGGCACTGCCCATATAACCTAAAAATTTAAATCGCCATATTTTGGGCATTTTTTGACCTACGTTGATGCTATTTGGTACATATGGTATTGGCATAGTTAGGAATACGTACCAGGAGAAAAGTGGGTGGGACCACGCCCCTTTTTAGGAAAATTAAAAATCGCAATATAGTCTTAACTACTGGACCGATCATCATTAAATTTTCACAATAGGATATTCTTACGAAATAATAAATTCTTGACTATATAAAGTTGTGAGTGGACGAAGGGGCATGGCCTCTCCCATATAACCCAAAATTTAAAATCGTCATATCTTGGGCATTTTTTGACCAACGGCGGCAGTATTTGCTATATATGGTATTGGCATGAATAGAAATACGTACCAAAAGAAAAGTGGGTGGAGCACGCCCCTTTGTTTGCGATATATTGGAGGCTGGACCTGTTAACCGATCTTAAATTTTCACAGCGTGCAGCTTTGACTCAGGAATACTAATAACATGATAATATTTTTCAACCATGCACACTTCTGCACCTACTTTTTTACTACGTTTATTAACGCCTTTATCTCAAATTTAAAATACATAATAATTAAAATAATGGGGTAGCCCCATTCTTTTTCTCCCACAACTTTTTGCAAAACAGCTGATTTTGTAATATGTGTTAATTAAAATAGAGAGTGGAGTAACCCCATTCTCATTCTCCCACAACTGACTGCGAAACAGCTGATTGTGTAATTGCTGCTTTTTGATTGGTCTAAAAATAAAAAGGGGGAGCATGAAGCAAATTGCATGCGATTCAGCGCTGAATTCTAATTGGTTTACAACAAAAAAAGAGGCGAAGCATTGCAATAATTAAATTAAATAAATAAATTTTTGTAAATATATAAATACTTTTAATTTTATTTTAAACGAGGGGGTAGCGAAGCACACCGGGTTCAGCTAGTTTATTTATAAATTTATTCAAAATTTTTGAGAAATAAATAAAAATAACGAATAAAAAATATTTATTCATCATTCGAAAATAAAAATTCTATCAAATACTTTTTATTCACACGTTTGAATAATCAAAATTTATTTGTTATTTTGTATTTTTGTTTTAAATTATTCTTGCTCAACAGATTTTGATATTAATTTTATTGTTTTTAATAGATAAATAGATAAATAGATAATAGATAAAAATTGCCAATTTTTATTTAAGTAACTCTAACAAATAACTCTTTTACCCAATTTAAAAAAAATACTAAATATTTAAAACGTTTCTTGACAAAAACGAAAAGATGTATATTCTCATTTATAAAGATATTATTTTTTAGCAATGCTGAGGTAATGAGTTTGCATATAAGAAAATAAGGTTTTCAAAATACAGTGACTCACAAAGAAAGTCGGGCAGGCAGTTCTTAGCACTTTCGCATTCGTTTCAGAAATAAAAATGTAAGAAGAAACATGGAGTCAGTATTTTTTCAAAACGTTATTTATTGGTGAGTAAAATTAAACAGAAACATAGTTAAAAAATTAGAAAATAACGGTAAAACAAAATTTAATCAAACCAAAGCTTTAAAAATTAGCTCACATTGAAAGTCGGACAGTTAGGGAATTCAATGCTAAGACTAAGAATTTAATATTTCGTTGCCAATCCTTTTTCTTTTGTGACTGCCTGCAGCCTTTTTGGCATGGGTGCAACCAAATTTTTACAAAATTCAGCTCCAATCTAATTCCACTCTTCACTTAAGATACTTTTTAATAGATTCTTAGTTGCCCATCTCTGATAGTGCACTCCGGGTTCAAGTTCATTCCATAGATGTTCTTTAACATTTTAGTCTGGGCTTTGTGAGGTTGTTTTTATGACATTTCGACAAATATCAAGTAAACCATTTCTTACCAAGAGCGTCGTATGTTTCAGGTCATTGTTTTGGTAAAACTCAAAATTGTCTGCAACTCCTTATTTACCCGCACTTTCTTTTACGTGCGCCATGAGAATGTCAAGGAACATATTTTTATCCATTATACCTTCAATAAAATGAATCCTCCCAACATTAGACGCAGCCCCAAATCATGACTGATCCTCTACCATGCTTAACCGTATGTTTAAAATATGTATGGAAAATTCCTTATTCGGTTTTCGCTTTCCATCTGAACCATATAAATTAAATAAACTCATCGGTAAACAAAGCCTTTCATAAATAACTATTGTTTAAAAGTGCTACAGATCCTAATGTATTCTGTTTTATAAACCTTGCTTCAGAATGAAAAGCCTTTGGTCATTTGCTTATGCTCGAATTTGGGACGTTCTTTAATATTTTTCTTGCTAATACAGTGTTTTTCGTACTGCTCCTGTACTTAAACAATTCTTTTCGCAAAACTCTTCAAATTGTTTTTAAGCGTACACTCTTTTTCAAATTGAGTTTTAACATGACCTCTAGTTTTGGTGCAGATAAAAATGGGTCTTTTATTATTTCTCTTAAAACATTTCTTTCATCTTTGCAGCTAAGTTTTTTTTAGTTACTGTACGTTCTTTATTGTATATTCTCTTATCTTGTATATAACGCTTGTTTTTATTGTGCACTGTTGATTTACTTTTTAAGACGATTTGTGAAATTTTCGCTCGGGCTTTCCTTTCAAATAATGATATATCACGAGCAGCCTTTCTGTCAGTGTTGATTTATTCACTTTTCAAGAAATTTTTATTTTTTTAAGATTTGCGTTTGATCAAAGCTATTCTAACAGTAGTAAAAAGTTTTAAGCAGGAATAACGGTTTAAGGACCAGCATTGTTTCTTTACTTGCCCGACTTTTAATGCGATCTCGTTTTTATATGTTTGCTTCGATTTACATTTTTTTCACCGTTATGTTCTAATTTTGTAATTCTGTTTTTGTTTAATTTTGTTCACCAAAATAACGTTTTGAAAAAAATACACATTGCAATTTTCTTCATACATGCTCATTTCTGAAACCAATGCGAAAGTACTAAGAAATGCCTGCCCGACTTTCGTTGTGAATCACTGTATATCAATCAATGGCTTTGATTTCAAAATTATGGAAAGTTTTTAAAAAAGACACTATTCGTAATTAATACAATATTAGCACAAAACTTTCGTATGCGGTTATTTATCTTAACTTACTAAGAAGAAATACTGAAAAAGTATATAGTTTCAAGATATCGTTACGTTTTTCGTGTCAGCATAGAATTCTTAGAATTTAACGTAGAGTGTGAAAAACAATGATTTCAGGACGAAAAATAGTTAATTCGCCCTAATATTCGTATTCATATTCATATTCATTTAGGTGCCAAATTAAGTATACTCTAAGGCCATCTTCAAACTACCTCTATTCAGGGTATCATTCTAAAATATAGGTTTTGGCGTCATATTTTTTGCTCTATTATCTTCCTCTTTTCCCATCATTTACTCAGCAATTTGAACAGACAATTATATAAACTGTTGCTGTGTCCACGTCCATGTTCACAAAACCAGCCCCGCTTAATTAATAATGAACAACAAATTTTATTATTATTATCGCTGTTGCTTTTATTGCCGCAGTTGTTGTTGTGTTGTTGCCTTTATTATTAATTTCAATTGAAATATCTAGTTCAATTGTGCGTTCAACTTTTCTCCATGTATATGTTATAATATATTTTTTTGTTTTTTTTTGCACTTCTTTGCACTTTTGCCTCTTACTTCATCTAAACTTGAGTGCAATTTTGCACATTTTTGCCAGCAACTCGTGCTAATCGAGGCACGCGAGTCTAAATTTTAACCCAGCACTACGTCCACGAGTTGCTTGTTATGACATCTGATCAGCTGCCATTTTATTGTGTTTTTTTGCATGTATTTTTAGCAAGCACTAATTTTTTTTACGAACGCACTACGTTGTTGTTAAAGTGCGTAATTGTTGTTGTTATTGGTTGCTTTTGTTTCTCCTAAAGGCTCTGTTACTCTATTTGTCGTTGTGGTTTGTGTTTTTGCTATTGTGTAATAAACAATTTACAACAATTTGTGTTCTTCTAACATAAATTTTATTATTGTTGCTGTTACAGTTCCCGTTCTTGTTGTTGTTGTTGTTGTTGTTGTTTTTGTTGTTGTAGTCGCTAAAATAGTTGCCATCTTTGCATGCATAAGCGTCTGTTCAATAATCAAGTGTTTAGGTCGCTGACCCAGAAATGTCAACAGGGAAGTTAAAATGTTGTGTTGTCGTTCTTGTTGTTGGTGTTGTTGCTGTTGTTGTTGTTATTGCAAATAGTAATAACGTTGTTACAGTTCTTTTTGTAGTTGCTGAACTGAAAGAGAAAATGGCGACAGAAAGTTAAATCATATTGTAAGACCTATTTAAGACATTTTTGAACAAATTATGTGTAAAAAAAAAATCATAAAATAATTCAGAGAAACAGTTTGGCAAATTAACCTATTTAATGGTATTTTTGAAATAAAATGGATTAGTGTAGCAGGGGACTAGCTATAACAGGGGTAAGTTGATACATGTGAAAATGTATTTGCAATAAATATTATGAGTCTGATGGGTTCTATTGCGTCAGAGGAATTTAAAGAGGGTGGTTATCAGCAGGCTCATAATGTTTCCAAAAAATAGAAAAACATTTATTTTAAATTTTAAAAATATTGCTTTGAACCTATTGCCGCTAGCACATATAACCACTGTGCTCAAATTGATAGAAACTCACCCAGAGTTAAAAATTTTTTTAGAATTGTTTACTGTGGAATGACGTATTTTACTCTTATCCTTTCACAATGACTGCCGCAATGTCGGCTTAAAGGAGAAGATTAAAAAAAATATCATTAAATCCAAAGTTTAGTGTTTTTTTTAAAACAAAAGATTCGTAAGTAAATATTATTTGTTTATGCTTAAATATTTAGCTACTTTCTTTCTTCTTTTAAATACTTAAATTTAAATACTTTTATAAGTATTATAATACTTACTATAAAAAAAATCAAAATGGCTGCTACAATTTGACCGGCTAAAGAAAAAATAAATACATAAAAAAATTATTAAATTTAAAGTTTTATTTTTTGCAAAATAATATATTTGACTTAAAATATTTTCCAGATGACTCTTGCGACGGCTTTACCCATTAATGTAAAAATCGTAATAAAAACATTTTCCAACAAGGAATATCTTGAAAAAAATTTACCTAACAAAAAATGCTTACAATAAGCCAATACGTGTGATTTTTCAGAGTTTTTTGAGGAATTTTTTGAATTTCCTAAAAAATAGCCAAAAAAAAGTGATCGAAATCGACAGTTTAAAAATTGTTTAATTAAAAATTTTGAAATTCAAAATTTTAAAGCTAAAAATAACTTTAAAATCTAAGAGAAAGGTACACATGTTCTAAAAAGCAGTGCATATTTTCGATCCTTGTATTTAAAATAAGTTTTCCAAGAATTGGAAATAAATAAAACAATAAATGAGAAGTGTATGATTTAAAAGTTTAATTTTGAAATGGTGCCCCATGTTAATTGTCTCAAAGAAATTTTTTTTAATGAATTTTAACGTTTTTCAGCTCTGATAAAACTGGTTTTTTTATATATTTTGTGAAACATTTAAATTCTATAAGTCTTTATATATGACTTTTCGTAACATCTTACGTTAATTCTTTAAGAAAGTTTTATATTATCTGCTTCATATCAGAGTCTGATCTTCTGATTCTTTAACTCGAAATAAATAAGGTTTCCGAGGAGTCATAACTGATTTTTAAATATTATTTAGTAAATAAAAACGAAAATTGATAAAGTTTCGATTAAACTAATTTTTCGTTGGTGTTACTAATGCTCCAAGTAGTCGAATGAAATCTAAGGTCCACAATATAAAGAAATTACAAAAGCATTAGATTATTTTTGGTTTATTTTTTAATATTTATTTTATAAACTATTTTTATAAAAACTCTTTAAGGGAAAAGGTTTACATTTCTTTTTAGTATATCTCCCGACAAACAGATTTTCGGGTGTGAATATAAAAGTTATATATGAAAAACATCCTCATTTGTGGCAAGCCGTGACATCACCTGGCATTGTTATTTCAAAATTTTGGCCTCTTTTTAAGAAGTTTTCATAATGGTCCCAAAAACTAAACTGCAATTAAATAATTAAATAATATAATGAAGTTAAGATATTATAGGGTTTTTCCTCTACCCCTTCTCAAGGCGGTCCTATGCACTAGAGGGTTAATTATGTTAATTTTTATGTCTCAATAGAAATATACAAACTAAATTAAACCCAAAATATTTTGGTTTTCGTAACCATTTTTGTTATTCTCAAAATATTTCTGACTGAATCAAATTATCACCATTTTCAATAAGTGCCATTTTTGTATTAGTATAATAAGATATCTTACAAAGGAACTAGCACATTTCTATATGAGCTAAACGGAGATAACACTTTCGTTTTTTCCATTTTCACTGAGCAATATTTAAAAAAAAAATTTACATTTTCAACAATTTTCCAAAAATTTAAGTCATAAATATAATTCAAATTTTTTAATTTTATCTGATAACTTAATAATTACTTATTACATGGAAATATAAAACATCTTATTTTACTTTTTTTTTGTGTTAAATTTTTTCACACTTTAAAAGCGTCAAAAATCAATTAAAAAATTAAGAAACATTTACACCAATTTTTTTTATATATATCTATCTTTAAGTCCCCTTTTCCACACGGCAATTTTTCTTGCCGGCAAGTTTTCGATTCTCTTTTGGACTTGCCATTTGCTTTTCCACTCAGCAAGAGTTCTTGAGCAATTCCGATTTTACTTGTCTGACATTCGTGTTGTGAAATAGTTTTTGTTAAGGTTCAATAACATTTAATATTCAATAATATTTACAAAAAGAAGTAAAACTGTTTTAAAAAACTCTATATTTGTATCTGAAAAGCTCATTTTCAACACAAACACACGAAGGCAATGCTAAATTTATCTATATATGGTTTTACACTAATGCGCACGCATCTTAAGTTGACGAATAACATTAAAAAGAAGCATCAAAGAAAGAACAGCACAAAAGAAAACTTGCCGGTACGAGCAAGTCTGTACTCGTCCCCTTTCGTCTCGTTCCGATTGCCACCAAACTCGACTTGCCGGCAAGAAAAATTGCCGTGTGGAAAAGGGGTCTAATAGGTATTTAAAGAAAAACTGTTTTTCAAACATCTTTAAAAATAAGGTTTTGGTCGTCTTTTTTTGTGAACCAATGTGCGTTCAGGCAACAGATTAACTACTAAAACTGTAGTAAATTTACACGCACTTACAGGAGCGGTTTTAGGAAGGATCAAGGAGGGGCTGCAACCCCGCGGAACTTTTGTCAAAATGTCTAATTTGATTTCTTAATTCATTTTTCGATCCAGGAACAAAATTTCCATTTTCTTGAAATTTTCTTCCTTATTATTTATGTTTCAACATTAAAAAAAGATTCAATATTAAAAAAATTTGTTTGCCCTCTCTGGGTATGAAAATCATACTCCATCACGCGACAGTTTCGTGATAAGAATCAAAAATCCGAAACGCGGCATGAAGCTTCTGCTCTATTAAATAAATTAATAAAACTTCAAAACGCTTTCATGATAGTAGATATTGATTTGATAGCTGCTAACGATATGTTAGCTTCTCTTTCGCGAATTCTAAGAAACTGAGTCGATTTGTTTGCCAAGACTATGAGAGAAAAATAACTAAAAAAAAAAAACCAACAAAGAACCCAAAACAATCAATTTGACTGGTTCTGATCAATTCAAAATCGAAACTTTCTTTGTCTTAGGGGTCGTCCATAAACTACGTTACTGATTTTCCGGTTTTTTTTACCCCCCCTCCCCCTGCGTTACTTTTCGTAGTGCTTTTCAAAACCCCTCCCCCCCACTAAAGTAACGTGACATATGAAATTAATTCATTCGAATGATTATATATTTTGACTAGCTCTGACAATTTTCACTAGTATTAGTGACTAGTATGACTAGATATATTAAAGGAAAAATTGGAAAAAAATCAATAATTAATATCATCTGTAAAAGCTATTCCATCTGCGATCCAAGATTCGATGCTCTCAATCACTGGGATAGAAAAAGCTGGTAGCTTTGTTGAGGATTCTTCAAAATAGAATTTTTCATCGGATTCTATGTCGACCCATTCAGGTGAATCTTAATTTCTAACGCAAAGAAATTCACCTGGTCTTTGACAGAGTACCCTTAAAGACTGCACCCGAGCTGCGCCAAGTTCTGTGTTTTTGTGTAAATGCTTTCTGTAAATTGATTTATTTAAATTGTATGTTTTATTCCGATTTATTGTAAACGATATAATACAAACTTATGACAATTCATAGAAGTTTTAAAAACGAAATACAAGCCGCAGGTAGGACTCGACCTTGAACCGAATTCTTCTTTCTGAGAAGGAGAGTACATGTCATACGGTATCTCCTTTGATCAAGAACATTCAGGCCTTAACGTCAAAGCCTGTCGCAAAAGCAAATACCCAAATTTTTCAGACGTGTGCTGAGATGGTGAAGGAATACCAAAAGGTTCCTGTGTCGAGGGAAAAGGCGGTGGAAGAAATCGTTGAAACAAAAGTTAACCATCAATTTAGACGATCAAACATAAACATGTAAGGTTAAAAATTTTTGAAATGATTGTGTTATTAATTAGAGGTTTTTCGTCGATTTTTTTAATTTTTCGTAACGTTACAATATCTAAACACCTCCCCCCCCTACCGTTACTTATCGTAGTGCATTTCAAAACCCCTCCCCCCCTAAATTGGTAACGTTGTTTATGGACGACCCCTTAGTGGAGAAGTTAGCAATGGAATTGAGAAAAAGAAGTGAAGCATATGGACTCATATCAAAACTATTTGGATTCTTGTGCAAATTAATGGATATTGAAAATGAAGAATTAGAAGCGAGAGTTAAATCCCTTGTTGAAGTATATCCAAATGATATTCAAATAGAATTACTCTGTGAATTACATCAATTCATTCCGCTTATGAAACTTCAACAAGAAGGATTTTTTTTATCTCATGTGAGAGATATCAATCTATTAATAACAGAAATAATACACTAGTTCCATTAAAAATACTTAATTGGATTGTGGTCCCAGACATGATCGAAATTTTTTTAAATGTTTAAATATATAGCCTACCGATTGTTTGTAACAATACCGATAGCAAATTGCGAAACTGAAAGGTCATTTTCAGTATTAAACAGAATCAAAAATGTACACCTATCATCTATGTATGTTAGATGAACGTTTGTCGTCAATAACTATGTATTGAAAATGATTTGTTGCAAGCGATTAATTTTGACTAGTTGATAGAAAGTTTTGCCACAGTTAAATCGAGAATTTTTTTTTTAAATAAACATTTAAAAGTTAATGAAACCAAATTTTGTTTTACTTTTAGACATAAATGCGTAAAAATTTATATTTTGGTGATTAAAAAATCCCAGCTAATCCGACACTGCGCACTTCTTTAACTCAACATATTATTTACTATTTGTATGCAGTGTAATTAAAAAAAATGTTTATAATTTTGTTATACATGTAGTAATAATATAAAAGCTTTAAAATTGATATTGTTTCAAAATAAAACATCAATTGTTTGATGTAACTATGATCTTTGTAATAAGTACCATTACAAAAATACTACTTCCTTCAAAGTAAAATTCAACAACTTTTATTTAGTTTTACTACAACTTATGTAACTATTAAAATTTATATTTTGACAATCTAAGGATATAATCAGTGTTGCCGCGACGATTCTAAGAAAAGTATCCATGAAAAGGTCAAAAAAGTATCCAAAAGTATCCACTTTTGAAAAATAAAGTGTCCGCGTATCAAAATTCTAAAACCATATATATATATTTTTTTCACACAAATACAACTTTAATATTTTTAAATAATGAACCCAATTTTTTAAGCTTTTTTCATTTAATTTTAAGACTAAAAAATATTTTTATTAAAATTTAATAGTAAGATGTAACACATGTGTAATAATATTAAAATGGAACATAAATTTAAGTACTTCTGTTTTTTATATATGTTGCTACTGCCCTTTCATTAAATTTATTTTATAAGTTTAATATTTAGAAAAAAGCGATATGCAAAACCATAATAAATTGCATAAGAAAGAAAAAAAAATAAAAAACTTGTTCAGTTTAAAGCAAAATAGATTATATGGGTTGCTTTTGCGTTTTTATTATAATAAGCTGACATTGCACGCTGAAAAAAAAAAGATTTAATTTAAAACATTTATCTTAAACTAGCTGAAACCCGGCGCGTTGCTGCCACTCTCCCTATTCAAACGCCCATAAAATGTTATCAGTTAAACAGCATGTCTAAATTAAGGTCAAATACTGAATTCTGAGACTGTGCGACCTATATCCACAAAGCTATTCGATATAACAAATTTGGGTTGTATAGGAAGTGCCACTCTCTCTTCATCACCGCTAATAGAATGTAATCAATTAAACTGGATGTCTACATGGAGGTCGAATACCGAATTCCAAAACTGTGCGACATATAACTCCAAAACTATTCGATAGCACAAATTTTGATTGTATGGGAGGTGCCACTCTCCTTTTCCCTACGCCCATAAAATTTTAGCAATGAAACTGCATGACTACATTGAGGTCGAATACTGAATTTTGAGGCTGAGTTACCTATAACTCCAAATCTATTCGATATCGCAAATTTGGGTTAAATTGGAGGTGTCACGCCCCCCCGACAAACTCTAAAAAATTTTATCAGTAAATCTGCAAGCGTAAATTTTGGTCGAATACTGAGTTCCGACGCTGTGCGACCTTGAACTACAAAGCTATTCGATATCACAAATTTTCGTTGTATGGGAGGTGCCACTCCCCCTTGATCAACGCTCATAAAATGTAATCAATGAAACTGCATGTGTACATTGAGGTCCAATACTGAATTCCAAAGCTGTGAGACCTATAACCCCAATGCTATTTGATATCTCTAATTTGGGTTAAATAGGAGGTTTCACGCCCCCTTGTCGTACGCCCATAAAATGTAATTAATGAAACTGCATGTATAAATTGGGGCCGAATACTGAATTCTGACGCTGATATTCAATATCGCAAATTTACGTTAAATGGGAGGTGCCACGCCCCTCTTACCAATGAACATAGATTGAATCAATGAAACTGCATGTGTATATTGAGGTCGAATACTGAATTTCGGCGTTGTACGACTTATAACTCTAAAACTATTTGATAGCACAAAGTTGGGTTGTATGGGAAGTGCCACTCCCCTTTGCCCTACGACGACAAAATGTAAGTATTGAAAATGCATGTATAAATTTAGGTCGAATACCGAATTCTTACGCTGTCAACCTATAACTTCAAAGCAATACGATATCGCAAATTTGGGTTGTAAGGGAGATGTCACGCCTCCCTGTCCAACGCCCATAAAATAAAACCATTGAAACTGCATGTGTAAATTGAGGTCAAAAACTGAATTCCAAACATGAATTCCTATAACTTCAAAGCTATTCGATATCACAAATTTGGGTTATATCGGAGGTGCCCCTCCCCCTTGTCTACTCCCATAAAATTTCATCACAGAAACGGTACGTCTAAATTGTGGTCGAATACCGAATTTCTAAGCTGTGCGACCCATAACTCTAACTAAAGCTATTCGATAACAACAATTTTTTATTTATATGTGGGAGGTAAAAGGGGGTGTGGCATTGCCCCTTAAACCATCTCGTACTCAAAGCACAGCGTTCTTACAAAATTTGAGCTCAATCGGACCAATGGTTTCGAAGTATTTTGATATTTTCTTTAAAGTAGGCGTAGATGAATTGTGACCACGCCCATTTTTTCAAAGTTAATTATAGTTATCATACGAACTTATTTACCAAATTTTAATTTCATACGACCAAAACCGTCTTAAATACAGCATTTTTATTGATTTGTGGGCGACAAAAGGGGGTGTGGTACAAAACCTGCAAAGATACACACATGCAATTTCTTATGTGCACCCTCCACACAGACCCCAATCACCCCTGAAAATTTCATTGAAATCGGGCAAGCCGTCTAGGAGGAGTATGCGAACAGGAAGTTTTGCCACTTAATTTTATATATATAGATATCAAAACAGTGGGCGCAAAAGTGGGCGTGGTCAATTTTTCTTTCAGTAAACACTTAAATTGGATTACTACGAACATTTGAAAAAAAAATTATCCGAATCGGTCCAGCCGTTTTCCGATTTTAGATAAATTGAAAAAAGTGGGCGCAAAAGTGGGCGTGGTCAATTTTTCTTTCCGACAAAACTTAAATTGGATTACTATGAACATTAAAAAAAAAATTATCCAAATCGGTCCAGCCGTTTTCCGATTTTAGATAAATCAAAAAAAGTGGGCGAAAAGTGGGCGTGGTCAATTTTTATTTCCGTAAAAACCTAAGTTGGACTATTACGAACATTTAAAAAAAAAATTATCCAAATCGGTTCAGCCGTTCTCAACTGATGCAATTACCAACGAACGACATTTGATTTTTATTTATATATGTAGATACTCGATAAAACTTGGCGTACAAATAAGTAGTCGTTTTCAGACAGGGTCAAGATATTTTGGTCCCAATTTATCGGAAACAAAATAATCAAAGTGCATATTTCAGCATCTTTTTACAAAACGAAACGAAGGCTGAACGTCGTGAAAGAAACGAGCAACAATATTTTTTGATATGGAAAAATGTATTGCTTACCGTGTCTCGCACCACGTTCAGCCTTCGTTTCGTTTTATATAAAAATGCAGTTAATAAGGGTACATGAAGGTACAACCTATACCAGAATTATTAAGTCTCGTAACAGTTTGCAATCGAGGGTAAACCATCTTAAGGGTAAAATATTACAGATTTTTTAAAAAGTCGCTTAGCTATGGCAGACTTAAAATAATTTTCACAACATTTAAAAGTTCTTAGGAAACAGAATGCTTTAATGCATTTTTTGATAAGAAAATATTGCCCAAAAAAGTCTCAATGTCATCATTTATCTTAACATTATTGTCGAATTAAAGGGTCTGCGTACTTTTTATTATAAAAAAAGATTGTTTTTAAAAGTATCCAAACTTACACTGAGGCTTAAAAAAAAGTATCCACCAACTTTTGAACGAAAAATGTATCCAAATGGATCCAATTGGATCCAAACGGCAACACTGGATACAATTATATATTAAAATACAGTTTAATAAATCTTATAACTTCAAAGATCTCACGGATCGTTCTTCTTAAGAGATATGCTTTGCTTTCTCTTTAATGTTAATTCTTCCATAAATTGGCGCTAGAAATACAAAAATCTGGAATAACCACTTTTATACAAAATATGTACTTCCCGATGGGTAGCAGTTTTTTGCTGATTTCAATTTTTTTCTTTACATATTGTTCAGATTTTAATTATTAGCGGTGGAAGGGACATAATGTTCACTGCCATAAGATTTATGGACATTATACGCTCCAATCTCCATTTCCTTTTTCTTAATGATTTTCCCTTGTACGGAATGTTATTTTTAAAACACAGTAATGGTCCAGTTAGCCTCGCATGGCATAGCAGTGCATGGCTTAACAAGCGTCACATCGAAATCTGTTTTGTGTGATTTGTGTGTATCTGGTTATGCACAACATGGCAACTCATGGCAATGCTCAGATAAAAACAGAAATGCATCTCTGACTACATAGATAAACATAGAAGATCTATTCATTTTGATTTCTGTGTATTCTTCTATGCATTTGACGTTTTAGCAAAACAGATGTGAAGTTGTAAAATTGTTTGACCAAGTGCGGTTAAATTATTAAAATAAAATAGTTGTATTCTTTTTTTTATTATGTTAATTTGACTATGTGACTATGCGTTGCATAATCACCATTTATTTGGCTGTGTGCTAGCTGCTTATCTGCGTTGCATGCGCTGCTGTGCCATGCGAGGCTAACTGGACCATAAGTCCCTTGTTATGCTGGCGGTCATGGGCTCGTGATCAAAACATCATTGGATCAAAACAGTGTTGCGGTGTGGAATTATTCACATTTGTGTTTGGGCATGAAAGTAGTATACTTTTAGTACGAAATGTATTAAAGCAGTATTAGAACCTGAAAAATTCGGACCATGATGAAAAAGAACATAAATCGAGAAGAAACGTTGCGAAATTGAGTCAAATTACAAGCAGCTGTTTACTCTAATATGTTATTTTATGTGCGCTAAAACTTGATAGTACTAGGTGATAGTCTTATTATTAAAAATTAGCATTATTATTAATTGAGAAAATCAATTATGTAATAATGATGTGTAGTAATGTTTGCAGAAATAATCAACACTCATGAATGTAAATAATTTTACACTTAGTGCTGTGCAACGAAAACTTACAAATATATGCAACCGGGTACATTT
This sequence comes from Dichetophora obliterata, assembly GCA_963920525.1. Lineage (NCBI taxonomy): Eukaryota > Metazoa > Arthropoda > Insecta > Diptera > Sciomyzidae > Dichetophora > Dichetophora obliterata. The sequence goes on along the minus strand of OY986438.1, from coordinate 37,163,372 downwards.
TCATAGCTTAGACATTTATTGCTTTGCTAAAATTAGTTTTATGATCTATTAAATTATTATTATTGAATATTAATTTATTATAAATATAACACAGTGCAACACGAAAAAAATAACTATATACGGACACCACTACGTGATAAAAGACAAAAAAAAAGACCCCTGTCTCCCAGTTTTGCCTAAAGTCCTCCAGGTTTTTTTATGGGCCCCCAAAGATGTGGGGCCTCGGTGTCATTTTTGCAAAAAAATTATCATTTTCTCAAGCTCATATCTTGCAAACCAATTGGAATTTTGATTTACTCTCTGAGGCAAAGTTGTAGCTCTTGTCATAAAGAACAAAAATTGTGAACATATAAAATAAAAAACTTCATCTTCAAGGTCAAAATCGCAAAAAACTTTAAAAAATGAGCGAAAAATGGCCCAAAAAGCGTTTTTTTTTTATTTTCCGCTTTTACGAACAAATTTACTTTATGAAAAATGCACCAATTTTCTTCGGCCTGGTAGGGCTATTTGCAATTTATCACGCAGAGAGTATTTATCTCTTACTCTCCCAAATTTTACAACTTGCTAATTTCTGCTACAAAAGTACGGGAACATACTTAATACCTAAGTAATAAATCCTTTGTTATTTTATATATTAGTTTTTGTTCTGGTTCATAAAGATTAATCATTTTAGAAAACACGGTGTAGTTACACAGACGACTAAAATAAAACTGTTGTCTCAACAATAAAATGAAGCTATCGATCTTAACAAAAGTGAGATTTTGTCACATTCTACAATGTCTTTACCGACAAATTTTTACAATCGGGATGTAAAGCTTCTTGAGAATTTGAGACTTTTAGAGTCGGCAAAAACTCGTAGGTCCAGTTCTCTATCATTAAACATTTAAAAACACGCATCAAGGTGTGTTAACAAGTCATCAGAAAAGATCGGTCAAAGTCCTTTCCAAAGGTGAAATGACCAATTCTTTTTTTCTACATAACGGGTTTTAAATTTTCCTTCCCTTAAGTGAAATATTTTGATGTATCGTACCAACTGCATCTCAATTCTATTACTCCCACCAATCTGGTGGAGTCTTCTACTCAACTTTTCTTTTGCTTCTAATCCAACTCCAACTCCAACTGCCAACAACTTGCAATCGCAATTAATACCCATCATGTTTGCACCATTATCCTTCATCTTCGGCGTATTATCTTCAAATCCAACATGAGTTCGATTCTAATTTGTGGCGCGTGTTCATCTACTAGAACTTAGTGCGACACTCCATGAAGCTGCTCCATGCCACCACGCAGTGCCATTCAAGGAAGGCAGGCACTCAACCATGGCATCCATGTGCTACGGCGTGGACTAAATATAGGATTGCCACGCGTATAAATAATTTCAATGTTGTTGTTAATGATGATGATGAAGAAGATGCAGCAGAACATATTAATACAGCAGCCGACGAAGAGGCAACCCATCCCAAGTGCCAGCAACTGCAGTAAAAGAAATGCTATCTGGATGCAAATTGTACACTAATACACACACACACACACACACAACAGCGCAATGATAAATCTGAGCACTGAAAATTGCAGCTCCAAATGCCAAAACTGGCCTGGAACTGGCAAGCAGAACTCCGGCCCCAGCCAGAATGGAGTAACAGAAGTTGGGGCACTATTTTTTCTTTTCTATGGACTAAATGTTGCTTGGATGCTGCTCAATTAAAAACTGCATGTTGCATGCAGCATCTAGCTGCACACTTAGCAATATAGATATGAAGGGAGAGGTTAGAGGGTGGTGTTTGCCATCGGAAGGCCTACCACAATGTATATGTTGCTAGCATTGGCACTGGTAGCAGCAGCAACAGTCTGATTGCCAGCGGGAAATTAATACAAAATGTGGAAATCTTCTTGTTTCGTCATTACGCGATTTAAAGATATCTGGGCATGAAAGTACATGTGTGTGCGTGTGTTGGTGTATTTCAGCAAAGGATGGATGAAAGTGCAGTTGGTGTGTAGTATGAGTTGCAATTTTCCCTGAATAGAGTGCATAATTTTGAAAAAAAAAATAACTCAATACCAGCAATCATCAACATCGATGGTTGGAGTTTGTTTATCGCCATTTACATGGAAACTTCATAATTAATCAGTTCAAATGTGCTTGATTGTAAGATTTCAGCAGCAGTTATCGTAAAAATAAACATGAGTTCGAGTATGAGAAGCGGTCATCGTTGATTATATATATATATACAGCTACAGGCGTGAGTGGTCACGGGAAAACTGGAAGAGAAGTCACTGGAGAAATAAGAGCTGAAACTACAACTCCTCGATTTACCTTCAAATCCGAGATCATGTAATCATGGATTTTCTTCAACGAACGTTATCAATCAGTTCAAAGAGTTTTATTTTTTTATTAAAAGATCAAAGAACCAAGGCATGCGCCTTCTACAAACAACGTTTAGTCTTTGACCTGAAAGGAATGGAAAAGATTATTAGAGGAAGAATTAATTGGAACAACACGTGAATTAGCGATTGGGCGGAATAAACGTGAAAGACAATTTGAATTGCTTGTAACTAGTAAGGCAAGTGTTATGTCTTAGGCCGCGTTCATAGTAAACGCTTTTAGCTTAGCCGAGAGGTTCAGCTGAAAAACGCTTTGTGTATAATCATATGGAAAAAGCTCAAAGTGTTCATAGTGCCAGCATAAAGCTAGCATAAAGCTTATTTTCAAATGCTTTTCAGCGCTTATATATCCATCTCGCTTGCTCACACAGAAAAATAATTTTGTTTTTTATGCTTTGTTGTACAGCATTTTTAAAATGCTATTCGGCACTTGTTTATTTATTTTGCCTGTTTACAATATTTTCGTTTATTTTTTTTAATTTGTTGGATTTTTTGTGCTGAAGTTTTTAACTGTTGTTGTGTTGTGTTGTTGTTGCGTTGTTGTATCGTTTTTAGGTGCTTTTCAGTTGTATGCACTTGTATATTCTATCTCGTTTGTTTACATAGTTTTCATTTTTCTTGCTTACTTCTTGGATACTTTTTGTGCTGAGCCTTCCACCGTTGTTATGCTTTGTGTTTTCAAATTGCTTTGAACTTTTGTTTGTTATTGGTTTGATCTTTCATTGGTGATCATCGCGAATCTAGATACTCACTAAACAAAAAACCTTTCATTTACTTTGCAAAACGGAATTGAGGGCATTATTTTCCCAAGAGACAAATGAAAACAAAGCATCTCAGCCACAAGCATAAAGCGCGCACTATGAACACCAATAAGCTCAATAAGCTACTTTATGCAGCGTTGAATAAGCGTTCACTATGATCAAAAAAAAGCTTGACAAAGCAGCTTTATGCATCAGCTTCAGCCAAAGCGTCCACTATGAACGCGGCCTCATCCCCGGCAAGCATTTCGAGCCCTCAGTTGTTCTTGTCCTATAATTCCACATTTTCCACAATTTAGTTGTGGATTTTTTATTTCAATAATTTTTAAATGCAGTAAACAACAAAGAAAGCGAAAAGAACCATGCCCGAACCCGCATTCAAACCGGGGACCTCTGAGTTGATAGTCTAGCGCACTCTTCACTACACAACAAAGATCGACCAAAATGAAAAAAATAAATGTCACAGTTTTCAAAAAAGATATTTTGCTTCAGATTGGTTTTAAGAATATGATTTGGAAAAGGGAAGTAGCAGAGTTTAGTTTATATTCTTCCTTTAATTTCTAATTTTTTATTCTTCAGTTTTTACTAGATGATTTTATTCGAATACTTTAAGAATCTTAACACCTTGGGAATTAATACTATCTTTCCCTATTTTTGCCTCAAAATTCCTAGTTCTGTTAATTTTTCTGTTTTTGACCAGTTTTCCTTCTTTCCGAGAAAATTTTATTTTTTTAAAACTTAAATGTAATTACTTTTATAGAACAAAAATCTATTTTAATTTAATTGAATGGGCATGCTTTTTAGAAAAATTTCAAGTACCTATGTTTTGTAAGTAAAAAAGATAATTTTATTATTAAATCATTATGAATAGCTTTAGGTTTTTGAACTATGTCCTCTAAATTTATAATTTCGGGCTTACAGTCAAAAAGCACTGAAAACACTTAACCCTCATCGAGTCAAGATGGGTCCGTCTGGCTGTCGTTTAGGTTTAAAGTATGAGTACTTCCTCAAGACTTTCGATATCATTATAAGATAAGCATGTACTTTACAGTATAAATGTCTATTGAAATAATATTTTATCGTAATGCTTGGACTATTGTTTTTTTATTGTTTTGTAAAATTAATTTTATTATTGAGTGCAAAAGTCCAAAAGAGCCTATCGAGCCTGTTTTAATGTTCGCGTAGCTTTGAAAGTTATTGCATAATTTTTTGTATGTATTAAAGTTTTATGCTGTAGTGAAAGTTCAATTATGATTGAAAAATTTAATAATAGTAATTTCGAAAGTTATTTGTATGTACTTAAGTCAAAGTCGATTTCTGATTTTTACACGCGAGCGCGCACATCGGTCAATAGAATAAAGTTTGTGTTGTGAGAATAAACCAGTTAGAATAAAGTTTGTGTTGTGAACTTGGTCTGTTTATGAATTTGTAAGGATAAGCAGAATCCGCTTCGTGACTGTGAAGCATCAGAAGAAATGGACGAAACAGACGGAAATGATAATGCCAATGAGACTGTAGATGAAGCCATGGCAGAATAATGAGGTAGGATATGTAGCTTTGACAAGACCTATCGTTAATGTCAAAATCATAAAATATAGTGCTGCCATATCACAAATTAAAATCCAATGAAAAACCCTATGCGTTTCTTATGAAATCCTTTACAAAAAATACTTCAAAATTGGGAAGTACAGGTTTTTTGTTTTAGGCAAGCTTGAAACGGACTTGTTCTGCGAAATATTTTTGTATGCTATAATGTAGCTTAAGCCTTCTACTTCAAATTTATTCTTGGTTAAAATATATAAATTCTGGGATGTAGCATTATTAACTATTTAATCGCAAGAAATTGTTTGTTTTTACACAAATTTATACATAATAGCACTCCATCTTACCTCTATACTAAACTACGCTTCAGTATTTTAAACCGAATCGGCAACCTCATTATACCGGGATTTAATAATTTAAATTCAAAACGGCTATTTTTCGTCAACGCCATTAAACTTTGGAATTCATTACCGGTTAGCATAAAAGCTACTGTTAGTGCGAATAACTTTAGGCTTTCTCTAATGTCATACTATTCAAACATCTAACTAATACTACTATTTATTAATTATCTTACAACACTTATCACTTTATTGTTTTATTTCATGTTAACTACTGTTTTTCTTTATTGAACTGCTTAAATTCAAATTTAATAAAACCAAAATTTAATTCATTCAAAAAACTTATTATACATTGCTAGTATTTGCTAGCTTTTTTTATATAGTTTTTGTTTTATATTTTTATCTTATATATATATTTGATTTGTTGATTATGTATAATATTCGTTGTACTATAAAATATGTTACTTTATCTTATTGTACTAACAAGTGTCAAATAAATAAATACGAAATACGAAATACGAAATTATATAAGCGTGTATTTGTGGTTTTCATAGTGAATTGTGTGTGAAGTTCATATATATTAATAACTTTAAAAATTATAATAATGGCAAAAAGAAGTTGTGTAATTTGTCGGACAACGTGGAATAAAGAAAATTTAATTTTTTTTAGTGTTCTAAGAGATGATGTGGCGACAATGGGTGAAATCTTGTGGCTAAGACTTTAAATTTAAAGTAAAAGTTTGTGGAAAACATTTTTCAGAAACCGATTTCATCAGCGCTCCACGCAATTCTTGCTGCAAGCCACCTTGTTTGATGCCGAATGTATTGCCGTCGTTGCAAGTAAGTTTAATGGTTTTAAAATTGAGCACTGTCCCAATTTAAAAAGAAATGTTTGATTTACTGTATGACCAAAATCATGTCATTGCCTGCATTCAGCGGAAGGAACTGTTCCACAACTTTCGGGCTGAATGGTATGTGCTCACAGAATATGTTCCTTGAGCTGTCACAATTAATATAGCGAATATATTTAATGCTACTTCGCTACCTGAGCGCTTTTTCGGATAGAATGCAGCCATTGTCGTGTCGGCAGGCAGGGCGCTGACAGAGACAATGGAAACCTTGTGGGAGAAAATTGCGGCAGAATACGACAACGAAAACGCCAAGATAGAAATAGACAGCTCTCTCAGCTTCTCTCCAAAAATATTGCCATATTTTAACAAAATTTGAAGAATCTGTCAACCAATGTATCGAGTAAACAGTGTTCCTACTTGGTCTAACAATGATAGGACTAGCCTTCAGTTGAAAATGCAGTAAATTCATATGAAGAGTATTGCAAAAAGTAGTGAATTAAATGGAAGTGGAGTAATTATTAGTTCAATCGGAGTACGATGAAAACACTGAAGCAAGTTCAAGAAAATCAACAATGGCAGATAGAATAAAAGCAAAACGACAAAGCCAACGCTACAATTCTGGGCCAACTCTTATCGATTCTCTCTCACCGACAAGACAAAGACATGATGCTGGTCAGACAGTTATGTTCGTCCATTGCATTAGTAAACGATATAAAGAAATTCTTTATAAGATACAGGATGCAAGTGAGAATCAAATTTTTGAATAAAAAATTAAAAATTCAAAAAGCCAAACAAAAAATTATGGGCAATAATAAATTAGTCAAGATTATGCTAGAAAACTACTTCAAAGCTTATTTATTTTATAATAGTTACATAAATCCTTAGTTAATATGATTTACCCTTCATAAAATTCCTTTTCCAAGTGTTTATCCCAGAAATAACATTAATACAGAAAACTGGCAACTCTAAAATACACTTTGACATTAACGATAGGTCTTGTCAAAGCTACTTACCCTACCTTATTATTCGCCATGGATGAAGCTAGAACTGCTTATATAAGATTTGTGTATGTCGATTTTACTGCTTTTCACAAAGAATTCGTGGTCAGTACAATAAAGTAATTCTACCTCCGGGAAAAATTGTTGTGCATTAAATCCTTATCTAAATTATGAAATTGTTGCTAATAAGGTTCGCTACACAAAAATCAAAGGATCTAAGGTTGCACATAATCGAAATAAGAGCTTTTATTGGACTCTTAATTACTGCCATGGTCATGAAAAAAATAGCAACGCTTCAGTTGATCGTTTATGGCATAAGTTTTATGGTTCGCCAATATTTCGTGCCACCATGGCAAAACATAGATTCAAAAATAGTTTACGATTTATTCGCTTTGACGACAAAGCTACTATAACGGTACGTAGATTACAAGATAAACTTGCACCAATCCCTATAGACCTCTGGAATAAAGTAACTAATAGTTTACAAAAATGTTATTTGCCTGGTATTCATTTGACAGTTAATGAACAGCTTGTACCATTTAGAGGAAGATATTCCTTCACCAGCCATCCTCAAAATCGTTTACCATATCTTGGAAAAGAAAGGAAGAATAGAGCGCTGTCTAATTTGGGAACTTGTATGCTGAAACAGTTAATTGTGACCAGGGAATGGGAATAAACCTTAACGAACGGTTCGTTTTTTATATATTCTCTATTTCTTAAAAAGCGCAACCTTTATTCTGCTTTATTCGTATATCGCATTTCGATTCAATCACTAATACTTCCCCTGGCAGGCCGAAGAGAGAGCGCGAAACATAATGGTAGCGTTGTGTTACACGATCACAAAATATTATTTGCTTTGTTGTGGTTTTTGCTTGCAGTCGTAAACAAAAACAAAAGCCAAAACAGTAACAAATGTACCCCGCTTCACCGATTGTTATGCAAGGAACAGACGTTGCAACCGTTGGTACAACTCAGTTAGTAATCAAGTTGGGCGTTTTGCACACAAACAATACAATCTCATTACAACTTACCAAAAAATCAAAATGTTTTGATTTTTCGTACAACCTTCACCGATTGTTATGCAAGGAACAGACGTTGCAACCGTTGGTACAACTCAGTTAGTAATCAAGTTGGGCGTTTTGCACACAAACAATACAATCTCATTACAACTTACCAAAAAATCAAAATGTTTTGATTTTTCGTACAACCAATGATCGCAGCGTCTATTCCTTGCATTTTTCTGCAGAATTTTAATTTTGAAGTCCTGTTTTTTGTTTACGATCACGAGGAAAAAAGCACAACAAAGCAAATAATGTGCACGTTAAAAGCAACGACACCATTAGGGGGTTTCGGACGATCCGACATGTCCGACGACAAATAACAGAGAAAATTTCTTTGAGCTTTCGAACAGTCTGACGACTTCATTCCATTGCAGGCTCTCAAACTAAGCACATCGGCATAATAGCTAAGCAATTTTTAGATGCCCTTATAATTGACCAGTAATTTTCCATACTTTAGAGAAATTTTAATTAATTATATCCATAATTCAATGTTTCTAACGTTGTTCATATTATTTTTCTATAATATTTTTCCGCTTCGTCGCTGTTCACTCGCTGACGTTTTTATTGGAATGAAAAAATGCAGCAAGTCGGATCGACTTGCGTTCACATGCCCAACATGTCGGTCCAACCGGCAGAAAAATTAAAATTTTTTGATCTTCGTCCGATATGTCGGTCCGACTGTCTTATTTGCTTTCGACTAGCCCGACTTGTCGTTAAGCATACCATATCTGTCCGACATGTCGGATCGTCCGAAACCCCTTATTCAGTTTCGGTCTCTCTTCGGCCTGCATTGCTTGTGTTTGAATCGAAGAGCCACGTACGGAATTAGAAAGATTATTAGAAGGTTTGTGCTTTTGTAGAGTTACGTATAAGGTACGATTTGTTCCTATTCCCTGCTTGTGACAATTATTTTATGAGTATTTTATTCATTCGACCAGAATTCACATAACAAAGTGGAACATTCCAGTATTTTTATGTTTACCATAAATTTTTCATTAGTTTTATATGTAACAAAAAAAAAGTTAAGCGGTTATATTACTTTCGTCGATGCACATTCTAACCAATTTGACGAATCAAATGAAAATAAACCAGAATGCGTCCTATACATATAAAAATTCCACTTAGGAAGGTGTTGACACTTTCGATCAGCGATTAAGACTTTTGATGACGGCTACACTACAAAGATGAAAAAAAAAATCGTTAGAAAATTACATATTTCTTCAATATTTTAGATACTTTTGGAATTGCTAGCTTAATTATTTGAAAAAAGTCGGCTACCGAGTGGAAAAAATGTTAAGCCAACCTGCGAATAAAAGCATATAAAAAGACGAAAATTTGTTCATATTCAAAGACCAATGTCCGAAGCAATGCAATAAACTTTGTCCTTTATGAAAATTGAAAACCAGACTATAACGGAACCAGAAAGCTGCGTAAGACATCCAAATAAGAGAAAATGTTGGCATTACGTCCAACACTTATAAGTCGCAAGCCGATGCTAGGATGTGCGGATTGTAACAAAAATGTTCGCACTGATCATTTCTCAAAACAAGTAGTTTATCAGAAATGTAAAAAACTAACAATTTTGAACTGAATTTTTTTTTTAAATGTAGCTTCACCTATCTTTATATATATTTTTAAGGCAAACTAAATTAATTAATTAAATAGTACTGAGATTTTATAATAATAATATTTATACTAAAGACTGTACAATAAGAAGCGATATGTGTTAAGAAATAACTTGCAAGGACTAAGATACAAAAATTATATATAGACTCTAGTTCGCTTCCATTCGATTTTATTGCTCTCAGTGAAACAAGGTTGACTGAAAGCCATTTGACTTTGGAAATCTTTAATAGTTCATGTTATAATGTTTTTCGTAAGGATCGATGTTCTGGGGTTTGCCTCTTCGACAAACCACTTACTCGGTCGATCAAGTTATTGTCAAAATAAGTCTTAGACATGATTTTGAGGTTTTTGTAGTTGTTAGCTACATACCTCCGTCTAGATGTTTCGATGTTTATGAGATTCATCTTGAAAACTGTAGTTCTATATTAGACGCTCTGAGTTTTAATAAATACGTAATCTTTACTGGTGATTTAAATCTTGGTAATATCGATTGGATATTCGATTGTGATGATAAATATTCAAATGCATTTAATGTAACTAGTGATATTGAGACAGCATTCAACTCAAAGATTTGTTTATGATTATAGTCGGGTTGATTTCAAAGCAATGATGCTATATCTAGATTTATATAATTGGGATTTAATGTTTTCGGGACTTGAACATAAGTGCAAGTATGATAAATTTTTAAATTTTTTAAAGACGTACTTAAAAGGTTTGTGCCTTTAAAATTTGTAAATTTGTAAATAAAAATAGCAATCCTCCTTGGTCAATAAGCGACTGAATAATCTTAAGAATAAGAAAAATAAAGCGCTTTCGTAAATCCAAAGAAAATATTCGACTTAAATCCGAGTATTTGATACACTCAAGAGATTTCTTCATCAATCGTATTTGCTATCTACTGAAAATGAATTGCAAAATAATAGTGAATATTTCTGGTCATATATAAATATTAAGAGGAATACAAACTGCTTTCCAAGTTCAATGCACTACCTTAATGACTTCTTGGAGGATACCGAAACTTTTTGTAACTTTTTTACCGAAAACTTCGGATCTGCATACACCAATGAAACTTTTGTCGTTTCTAATTTTTCAATGCCTGATGCAATTTGTGATATAAGTAGCAATAATATAACTGAATATGGCGTAAAACTGTTACTTAAAAATATCAGATGGAAAATATCAGAAGGTCTAGACGGTACTGCACACTTTTTGTTAAAACATTTTTAATGATTTTTAATAAATCGCTTACCTGTGGAGTATTTCTCGATACTTAGAAAGTATCTCATATTGTTCCTATGTATGTTCCTAGCTATTCGAAAAAATTTTTCATGATAAAATTTCACTTTACTTTCTTAATGTTTTGTCTGATTATCAACATGGATTCTGTGCTGCTAAATCAACTGCTACTTATCTAGTCTTATTTTCCAATTATATTCTTACTTGTTATATCGTATATCTTACTGGTAATCGTTTGCAAACTGATGTAGTTTTCACTGACTTTGCCGAAGCCTTTGATAAGGTTCATCATGCCTCTTTAGTATTCAAACTTGGTTGTTTGGAATTCAGGGGTGAGTTTATTAATTGGCTGAACTCTTATTTATGCAACAGTATTAAATACGTACAAATAAATGACTCCCTATCGTCTCCTATTAACGTGTCATCTGGTGTTCCTCAGGAAAGTCATCTTGGTCCGTTGTTGTTTTTGCTCTTTATTAATGATCTTCTAAGTGTTATTAAGTAATTATCAAAGTGCTGATAATTTGAAATTGTATCGTTCCGTTGAATCTGTAGTTGATTGAAGTCATTTGCAAACTGATTTAAATGCAGTTGCCTCAAACTTGTACTTATAACAATCTATGTCTTAATATCTCTAAATGTCAAATTTTTTCCTTTTATAGAAATAGTTCAGCTATATTTTACGATTACAATATCAATAATCTCACTCCTGGAAGAGTTTATGTTAAGAAAGATTTGGGAATTATTTTCGATCGCCGTCCTATATTTAAGGATCATTTTGATTACGTTATACCTAAAGCGTAATGTATGCTTGGATTTTTAAAGAGGAATTACCAAGATTTCAGAAATCCTCTTACATCTAAGCTAATGTTTGAAAGTCTGGTCAGACCAAATATTTTACGATTACAATATCAATAATCTCACTCCTGGAAGAGTTTATGTTCAGAAAGATTTGGGCAT